>BSDZ01000025.1:0-1200000 GCA_030268105.1 Volvox africanus | reverse complement strand
AAATGTGATATCCGATCGCGGCGGTCAATTCATGTCTAAGTTTTGGGAAGCGCTTTGTCAACTCGTCAGTATGCGCGTTCATTTGAGCACAGCATATCATCCACAATCCGATGGGCAAACCGAACGCACAAATCGCACGCTGGGTGACATGTTGAGGAATTTTGTGGGACGCACACCCTCTGTTTGGGATACATTCCTGACTTCGGCAGAATTCGCACTTAACAACGCTGTTAACCACTCAACAGGTCAAAGCCCTTTCTTTCTGAATTATGGATTCCATCCTGCGCTACCCGTGTGGCGAGAGTTGGAGATAAAAATTCCTGCGGCTAAAACCTTTGCCAAGTCGTTCCTATCCTGCATGACAGACACGAATGCATGCTTGGACGCGGCACAACAACGGACGACGGACTATTATAATAAATCCAAGCGAGACGTAACATTTTCGGTGGGACAAATGGTATTATTGAGCACTAAGAACTTGCGTTCGCTCGCCGACGGTTCCCACAAATTGTTACCTCGCTGGATTGGTCCATATCCCGTTGTTTGCATGGTAGGGAATGTAGCTGTGGAGCTATCCACAGCAACGGGCTATGGACTATTATAACAAGTCCAAAAAGGACGTCACGTTCACTAAGGGCCAGCTGGTTATGTTGAGCACAAAAAACCTTCGTTCCCTGGCTGATGGGTCTCACAAGTTATTACCGCACTTTGAGGGGCCTTATCCTGTCGTACGCATGGTAGGGTCGGTGGCTGTAGAGTTACAACTCCCATCTGACCTACGCATTCATCCCACATTTCATGTATCTCTCCTGTCCATATCGGGGTACTCTGCCTGAGGCTAATGATAGCATCCCTCCTGTTACGGAAGCTAATCCCTCTACCTGGTTATCGGGTAAGCAGACCCTGTATGCTGTCGAACGTATCCTAGATTACCATGCACGACGTGTTGGCAAGGTTAGGTGTAAGCACAATGTACATGAGTACCTGGTTAAATGGTCTGGGTATTCATCTGAGCACAATAGCTGGGAACCTGCACGTAACTTCACCCCTGACATGAAACCCCTGCTTGATGAAGCTAGGCTGCGGGCACAGTCTAAGGACGGACCTCTCTGACGCTGTCCTACCTCAACCTGTCTGCTCTCTTTTCATGCATCGGGACGCTGCATCCAGAGGGGGAACAATTGTTGTATCCTTAATGCATTTCGGTAAATCATTAAGATATAAGAATTATCTGTTCATTATTTTATAATATCATATATTTAATTATCAGATTAACTGTTTCATGTTTCCATCTGGCATTCGATTTGTGGATTTGGTCTCGGCTGTCGACGACCAATTCTAACCGACTTCCTGAAACATCCGAACCTGAAGTTACTCCATAACCTGTATGGAGTGGGCCATTTACCGACTGAATGGTAAATGGTGGAACATCTGGTTCCTGGTTCACTGAATCCCCGGTTGTAGTGGTGACTTCTGAAGGTCACGCCTGGTTCGCCTTATGGTCTCTCAAGTACGATCCAGTCGGCGGCTCTACTTAATCGGGCTCTGGCACAACAACCGGTATCTTTTGATACCACCCTTCGTGGGTAACATATACAACACATGTATGCAAATTAGATAGAGTAAAGTACACGGGTACTTAGTCCAAGGTAGTGTCGAGCCGACTTCGGTCTCTAGGCGGCCGTCCTCGCACCTATCATGTCGTGATACCGATGCGCAGTACAGGTCTCACTGGATTCCGATCTCAAGTGTGAGTACCTTCGTAGTAATGTTCTAAATATCGTGTCATCCGTGATATTAATGGATGCAATGCATGTAATATGCAAAGGTTCTAATATCGATATTCAGTTGCCGACCCAACCACCGCGATCATGGCCTTCTCGCATACGCGTATGGTTTATGACGTAAATGAGGTAATAATATTTAAAGTATTATTACATGATATAAAATGCCAATGGATAGATCACGCATTAATTATCGGCCTCGAGTCAAACATGTTGACCGACAGCACAATGTCGTAGATGATAATGCGACATGCCTGATTAGCTAGATATACTCGAGTATATCATGCTAATATGATTGTATTATGCTTCATAATGTTCGAATGCATTGCGGCCTATTTCAGTGCAACCGGTGATCGAACCAGCATACAACAACTATCCCCCCTCCCGTATGCAGCATCCTTGCTGCATCAGACAGCATCGACTGCAGAGATCATTGGGTCTGCGTGGCACGTAGACGAGCTTCCTCCAATAGGGGCTTCATTTCCGGTGAGAAGTTACGCATCGGCTCCCACGAATTATGCTCGCTAGAATAGCCAGTCCACTTGACCAGATATTCGTGCACCTTCCGCTTTCATCGTTGTCGACCTATATCGCTCCACATCATACACTTTTTGCTTGCCTGCGATCCAGGTCTTGGGACCGGGGTCCATTACTGCAGGGGTATCGGTGTTGTTTGTAATGGGCTCCGTGCCGTGATAAGGACGGATGAGTGAAATATGAAATGTGGGATGGATATTCATGTCAGAGGGTAGGGATAGCTCCACAGCTACATTCCCTACCATGCAAACAACGGGATATGGACCAATCCAGCGAGGTAGCAATTTGTGGGAACCGTCGGCGAGCGAACGCAAGTTCTTAGTGCTCAATAATACCATTTGTCCCACCGAAAATGTTACGTCTTGTTTGGATTTATTATAATAGTCCGTCGTCCGTTGTTGTGCCGCGTCCAAACATGCCTTCGCGTCTGTCATGCGGGATAGGAACGACTTGGCAAAGGTTTTAGCCGCAGGAATATTTATCTCCAACTCTCGCCACACGGGTAGCGCAGGATGGAATCCATAATTCAGAAAGAAAGGGCCTGTTGAGTGGTTAACAGCGTTGTTAAGTGCGAATTCTGCCGAAGTCAGGAATGTATCCCAAACAGAGGGTGTGCGTCCCACAAAATTCCTCAACATGTCACCCAGCGTGCGATTTGTGCGTTCGGTTTGCCCATCGGATTGTGGATGATATGCTGTGCTCAAATGAACGCGCATACTGACGAGTTGACAAAGCGCTTCCCAAAACTTAGACATGAATTGACCGCCGCGATCGGATATCACATTTTTAGGAACTCCATGCAATCGTACCACGTTATCGAAAAATAATCGTGCTGTTTGCTCAGCGGTGCAAGACGAGGTGCAGGGGGCTAAGTGAACCATTTTGGTCAATCAATCGACCACAACGAACACCGAGTCGTATCCCCCCTCAGTTTTGGGCAGCGCGACTACGAAGTCCATTGAAACACTTTCCCAAGGGGCATCTGGTATAGGTAAAGGTTGTAATAAACCCTGGCCCTTACCGGATAGTGCTTTATTGCGGTGACATAAACTGCACCTTTGCACGAAGTTTTCCGCATCCTTCACCACGCGCGGCCACCAGAACGAGCGTCGTATGAGCTCTGCCAGACGCGTACTTCCAGGATGTCCTGCTAACGGGTCCTCGTGGAACCGTGCAAAAATATCGTAGCGCAAAGCGTCGTCGTTCGGCACGACAATTTGTGTGGTCGAACCATCTTTCTGTAGCCACAAATCGTTGCGCTTGTGCAAATGTTCCACATTACTTGGTGAAGCAAACCATGGATCGGCCTGATATGCCATCTTAAGTCGTTGCGCGAGATCCGCTGCTATCGGCACCTCCTGACTGCGCGAACGAGTAACCGGTGCTGCCAGAATCGCAGCATGCAATGATGGATGTCGACTGAGGGCGTCAGCAATATTAATTCTGCCGGCGATATACTCCCACGTACAGTCAAAACGAGATAGATATTCCATCCACCGGGCTTGTCGTCGGTTAAGCGTGGGGACACTCTGCAAGAATGTCAGCGGTTTGTGGTCAGTCTTCAGCGTAAAAGGGCGGCCTTCGAGGTAACAGCACCACTCCTTCAAAGCATGTAGAGCTGCCAACAGCTCCTGCTCTCTGGTTGTATATCGGGTCTCCGCACCGGAGAACTTCTTACTCGTGAAGGCGATCGGTCGTCCTTCCTGCAACAATACAGCGCCGCTTCCATGCAAGGAAGCATCCGATACAACTTCAACACGGAATGGCAACGAGTGATCAGGGAAAGAGAGGGTAACGTCGTCGGCGACGATTTGCTTGAGCTCTTCGAATGCCCGCTGACACGAGGGTGTCCAGGCTTCGAGGGAAGCGAAACCTCCTTTCTTCGTCAAATTCGTAAGCGGGGCTGCAATAATGGAGTATTTGTTAATAAACTTACGGAAGTAGTTGGTCAAACCCAAGAACTGACGTAGTTTGGTGAGGTTCTGTGGCGCGGGCCACTCGCGAACCACAGCTACTTTCCGTGGATCCATCCTTATTCCAGTGGCCGACACGATGTGGCCCAAATACTCCACTTGAGGCTGCTCCCAAAAACACTTGGCGCGTTTAGCAAACAATTGCTCCCGCTTCATCACCTCAAGCACGAGCTTGAGATGCTTCAGGTGCTCCTCGCGCGTCTTGGAATATATTAAAATATCATCCAAATAACAAACGACGAACCTGTCAATATACGGTCTGAACATGCGATCCATCACTGCTTGAAATGTGGCGGGCGCATTAGTAAGTCCAAACAACAAGACCGTGTACTCGAAGTGACCAAAGTCTGGAAAGCGGTTTTAAGAATATCAGAGGCAGCAATGCGTATCTGATTATACCCTTGTTGAAGGTCAATCGAGGAAAAATAAGCTGAGCCCTTCAGCTTACCGAGCAGGTCATCGACGTGCGGCAAAGGGTAGCGATTTTTAATTGTGGTCGCATTCAAGCCCCGATAATCAATGCACGTCCGCAACGTCCCATCCTTCTTACCGACAAACAATATCGGCGCAGAATATGGCGATGTGCTGGGGCGAATCATACCCTTTGCGAGCAGATCCCCCACTTGCCGCTTCACTTCATCTAGCTCCAACGGGCTTAACCTGTACATAGGTCGTGAAACGGGTTGTGCTCCGGGCACAAGAGGGATCGTATGGTCAACAGGTCGCATAGGTGGGAGCCCTGGGATGTCGCCAAAGACATCAGCATATTTATGCAGGAGGGCTTCGACCTCAAGATCCTTCACGGTGGACTGCACGGTGGTAGCATTCGATTGCACCCGTTGTTGTACGCCAGTTCGATCACCGTTTGCACCGAAATAGGCCGCAATGCATTCGAACACTATGAAGCATAATACAATCATATTAGCATGATATACTCGAATATATCTAGCTAAACAGGCATGTCGCATTATCATTTACGACATCGTGCTGTCGGTCAACATGTTTGACTTGAGGCTGATAATTAATGCGCGATCTATCCATTGGCAATTTATATCACGTAATAATACTTTAAATATTATTACCTCATTTACGTCATTAACGTCATTTACGTCATAAACCATACGCGTATGCAAGAAGGCGACGATCGCGATGGTTGGGTCGGCAACTGAATATGGATATTCGGTCCTTTGCATATTGCATGCGTTGCATTCAACAATATCACGGATGACACGCTATTTAGAACAGTACTATGAAGGTACTCACACTTGAGATCAGAATCCAGTGAGACCTGTACTGCGCATCGGTATCACGACGTGGTAGGTGCGAGGACGGCCGCCTAGAGACCAAAGTCGGCTCGACGCTACTTTGGACTAAGTACTCGTGTACTTAACATAATCTAATTCGGATATATAAGTTTCATGCATTTATATTCGGCCTGAGCTATTCCAGCATAGCATCTTCAGCCGGATGATGAACATTGCCCGCAGGGTCTGACGGCCGACTACCAATTTGTAATCGAAGGCTATTGTAAGTTGAATCTTTCCTTGCTGTTGAGTCTTCCGCTGTCACTTTACTCGCATTGAATCGCCTTGCTGTTCGTAAGCTCGGTATGCACTCAGCTAACATCCAGACGTGCAGATCTAATGCATGATTGAAGAAGGAAGGATACAACAAACTTGGTATCGAGACGGGTAAATTCACGACTGTCTCATTGTCCCTCATCGGAAGTAGGTTCTCGCGATGGTGAGCGACGACGACACGCGCCGCAGCCCTTTAGACACCTTCGCTGAGGATCTTGGCCGCGCCGTCCTGGACGCCGCCGCTTCCGGTTTGTAATCCTAGATATCTGTTGGTAACTAGTTGCTGCACTCTCGTTGCGAGCTTGCACTGTGAGCCGCAGCTGAGCGTACGCCAACACTAAACACTGTGTTGGCCGGACAATACCTAAATTCGGACCAGATTAAAGCCTTGATTCAGAAGACTACTGAGATAAGAGACGGCCTTACAGATTACGTCGCTTTCCTTCTCGAGTTACTCAGGAGTTCTGTCGGTACACGAGTAATCGAAAATTCCTCTTGCGTTACCTGTTCACAGATCTTTTAGTAAATTCCTGTTCACCCGTATAAGTTCGTGCCTTATGTCGGGACGCAAAGATAGTTCCTATCTGGGCACCGCCAGCCAGCCCGATGGCGGTCTTGCCTCTAGAACTGCTTTTGCTGATCCCGATACCGTCGGGACTTGTATTATGTCTGATCCCATTGTTCTTCAGACCCCTTCACACTTAATTGTACCACTGTTGGCAGTGGCTACAACTAGTGAAGGAGTTGGAGCACAACGGGCCCCGGTAACACCCGCGGTTCAAGAACCCCTCGGAATACCGGAGGTAATGAAGTTGACTATCCCCGTGCCTAAGCTCAATATTTCCGCTGACGAAAAGGCAAAGAATTCAGGGCATAGCGTCACGGATAGGACACGGGCTTACGTTTGCGACGCTAGGCAATATCTGCAAGCGGTGCACGGCGGGGGATGCGACTCTATTAAATGCCTGTTCGTTGGGAATACCCTCGAGGGTGCCGCAAAGGATTGGTATGACGAATGGACCACCGCTAGAGGCAAGTACACATTTGATAACCTGATCGATGCTCTCCTCCCCCGCTTTGCTACGGAAGTTCGCTCGTGTAGCAATGAGGCTCATAAGATGCTGGCACAAGGCACGTACCATATGCGTCCACACGAGACCATTCCTGCTTATCAGTCCTGTTTCGAGGCATTGAGAACTCCTATCGTTACCTTTCCTGAGGAGGATCGTATCTTCTGGTTTCATCGTGGTCTCACTGAATCCCTTGCGCGGTGGTGTGCCACTGATCTCAGTGGAATTCCATTTCAATCTTATGATGCTTTAGTAGCTTTTGCTAGAGGTGCAGAAGTTCGGAATTTAGCTGGAAAGGACGCTAAGCAAATTAATCCTTGTATTCACGCGATGCGAGCGCAGGAACCACCTTTGGAGTCGACACCGAAGGACCATGGTTCCGATCGTCAACGCCCCACGGTGGCCATGAATACGGTTCGAAAGGAAAGACGGTATGATAATCGCGGACGCCAAAGCCCAAGCAATCGTGGGTCTGCGGGAGCTGGGCCGAGCTCGGGCCATGCGAAAGGATAGCGAAGGGGGAGCACGCCGTCTGTAGCTGCAATGCAGAACGCGGCTCCTAGCGTCAAAAAGCCCCGGACAGAGGATCCCTATATGCAAAAGTGGGAATGCCGACGGTCGGAGTTTGATCATCGAAAGTTCGCTAATCTTTGCTTGAGGTGTGCGGGAGAGCACCCTACTCGCGACTGCTCTCTATTACCACCTTTCGTGCCTAAGACGACTTAGGAAGTTGCCCGGGATGTGGAGGAAGGGACTTCTCCCGGGATTGAAGAAAGTGAACGTGGCCGCTGGCCGTCGTTGCGTCCGGCTGTAAAGGCTCTTTTACCTTCCGTCTTTGGACAAATAGAACACGTTATCGGACGACGTTTTTTGCTCGACGGGCGCACGGGACTAAACCACTTTGACCCGTTGTGTAATTTATTTGCACCACGCTGCCCTCTTTCTTCCCTCGACTTGGCCGGCCACGTTACGCTATTTATCCCTTCATCTTCCCGTGAGCTGTGCGAGCAGCTCACCAGGTATAAGAGGTACCGCCGTCAAAATTCGGACACTGCGGCTTGCGTATAGATTCCCTCTTTTAGCCAACGTAAAGTGGCGTCTCTGTTGGAGGGTATGCAATGTGTCCTCCGATTCGAGTTGGGCACCGCTTTGTTTAATGGTGTAGATGTGACGGGTAAACCAACGGTACTGCCTAAGCTATCTTATACTGTTGAAGTTTGGTTTGAGGCCCCTCTTTTAAGTCCTACCAGGTTCAAACCTGCTATAGGATCACTTTTGCTTTCCACGGAGTCGACTCCGACAGGGAATCGTGTCCCTATTATTGAAATCGGCCTCGGAGGTCGACTGATGAAGGCGCTCGTGGATACCGGCGCCAGCGACCACTTCATCTCGGCAAAGGAGGTGAATGCTTTGGGGTTGACCCCTCAGTCGTCTGATTGTGCACAGGTTACCCTCGCTGATGGAGGTAAGCATCCCATCGTGGGCAGGATCACCCTGAGCCTATCGATAGGCCCTCTGCGTGTTAGGGCCCAGCCGTATGTGCTACGGGTCTCTTGGAGACGGCACAGTACATTTTGGGTGCCGCAACATTACGACAGTACCACGCGCACATCGATATGGAGTCCACCACACTTAGTTTGTGCAAAGGGAACCTATCGACTAAGGTACCTTTCCTGTCGTACCAAGATGTCACACCAGAGGAGGGCGGAACTGTTGTGGAGCCTGAGGTTAATTCCGCTTTGGCGGCGATCCTCAGCGGAAATCAAGAACCCAAGCTAATTGGGCTCAAAGAAACCAATTGGATGATATGGAAAGGCGCCCATGTGTTGCTTGTGAGGCCATGGGTGCAATCGAATGCTACCACCGCGCAGTCCACCATGAAGGATCTTGAGGTCGAAGCCCTCCTGCATAAATATGCTGATGTCTTTGGCGACATCCCAGGGCTCCCACCTATGCGACCTGTTGACCATACGATCCCTCTTGTGCCCAGAGCACAACCTGTTTCACGACCTATGTACAGGTTAAGCCCGTTGGAGCTAGATGAAGTGAAGCGGCAAGTGGGGGATCTGCTCGCAAAGGGTATGATTCGGCCCAGCACATCGCCATATTCTGCGCCGATATTGTTTGTCGGTAAGAAGGATGGGACGTTGCGGACGTGCATTGATTATCGGGGCTTGAATGCGACCACAATTAAAAATCGCTACCCTTTGCCGCACGTCGATGACCTGCTCGGTAAGCTGAAGGGCTCAGCTTATTTTTCCTCGATTGACCTTCAACAAGGGTATAATCAGATACGCATTGCTGCCTCTGATATTCTTAAAACCGCTTTCCGGACTTTGGTCACTTCGAGTACACGGTCTTGTCGTTTGGACTTACTAATGCGCCCGCCACATTTCAAGCAGTGATGGATCGCATGTTCAGACCGTATATTGACAGGTTCGTCGTTTGTTATTTGGATGATATTTTAATATATTCCAAGACGCGCGAGGAGCACCTGAAGCATCTCAAGCTCGTGCTTGAGGTGATGAAGCGGGAGCAATTGTTTGCTAAACGCGCCAAGTGTTTTTGGGAGCAGCCTCAAGTGGAGTATTTGGGCCACATCGTGTCGGCCACTGGAATAAGGATGGATCCACGGAAAGTAGCTGTGGTTCGCGAGTGGCCCGCGCCACAGGACCTCACCAAACTACGCCAGTTCTTGGGTTTGACCAACTACTTCTGTAAATTTATTAACAAATACTCCATTATTGCAGCCCCGCTTACGAATTTGACGAAGAAAGGAGGTTTGCCCTCGTGTCAGCGGGCATTCGAAGAGCTCAAGCAAATCGTCGCCGACGACGTTACCCTCTCTTTCCCTGATCACTCGTTGCCATTCCGTGTTGAAGTTGTATCGGATGCTTCCTTGCATGGAAGCGGCGCTGTATTGTTGCAGGAAGGACGACCGATCGCCTTCACGAGTAAGAAGTTCTCCGGTGCGGAGACCCGATATACAACCAGAGAGCAGGAGCTGTTGGCAGCTCTACATGCTTTGAAGGAGTGGTGCTGTTACCTCGAAGGCCGCCCTTTTACGCTGAAGACTGACCACAAACCGCTGACATTCTTGCAGAGTGTCCCCACGCTTAACCGACGACAAGCCCGGTGGATGGAATATCTATCTCGTTTTGACTGTACGTGGGAGTATATCGCCGGCAGAATTAATATTGCTGACGCCCTCAGTCGACATCCATCATTGCATGCTGCGATTCTGGCAGCACCGGTTACTCGTTCGCGCAGTCAGGAGGTGCCGATAGCAGCGGATCTCGCGCAACGACTTAAGATGGCATATCAGGCCGATCCATGGTTTGCTTCACCAAGTAATGTGGAACATTTGCACAAGCGCAACGATTTGTGGCTACAGAAAGATGGTTCGACCACACAAATTGTCGTGCCGAACGACGACGCTTTGCGCTACGATATTTTTGCACGGTTCCACGAGGACCCGTTAGCAGGACATCCTGGAAGTACGCGTCTGGCAGAGCTCATACGACGCTCGTTCTGGTGGCCGCGCGTGGTGAAGGATGCGGAAAACTTCGTGCAAAGGTGCAGTTTATGTCACCGCAATAAAGCACTATCCGGTAAGGGCCAGGGTTTATTACAACCTTTACCTATACCAGATGCCCCTTGGGAAAGTGTTTCAATGGACTTCGTAGTCGCGCTGCCCAAAACTGAGGGGGGATACGACTCGGTGTTCGTTGTGGTCGATTGATTGACCAAAATGGTTCACTTAGCCCCCTGCACCTCGTCTTGCACCGCTGAGCAAACAGCACGATTATTTTTCGATAACGTGGTACGATTGCATGGAGTTCCTAAAAATGTGATATCCGATCGCGGCGGTCAATTCATGTCTAAGTTTTGGGAAGCGCTTTGTCAACTCGTCAGTATGCGCGTTCATTTGAGCACAGCATATCATCCACAATCCGATGGGCAAACCGAACGCACAAATCGCACGCTGGGTGACATGTTGAGGAATTTTGTGGGACGCACACCCTCTGTTTGGGATACATTCCTGACTTCGGCAGAATTCGCACTTAACAACACTGTTAACCACTCAACAGGTCAAAGCCCTTTCTTTCTGAATTATGGATTCCATCCTGCGCTACCCGTGTGGCGAGAGTTGGAGATAAAAATTCCTGCGGCTAAAACCTTTGCCAAGTCGTTCCTATCCTGCATGACAGACACGAATGCATGCTTGGACGCGGCACAACAACGGACGACGGACTATTATAATAAATCCAAGCGAGACGTAACATTTTCGGTGGGACAAATGGTATTATTGAGCACTAAGAACTTGCGTTCGCTCGCCGACGGTTCCCACAAATTGTTACCTCGCTGGATTGGTCCATATCCCGTTGTTTGCATGGTAGGGAATGTAGCTGTGGAGCTATCCCTACCCTCTGACATGAATATCCATCCCACATTTCATATTTCACTCATCCGTCCTTATCACGGCACGGAGCCCGTTACAAACAACACCGATACCCCTGCAGTAATGGACCCTGGTCCCAAGACCTGGATCGCAGGCAAGCAAAAAGTGTATGATGTGGAGCGATATAGGTCGACAACGATGAAAGCGGAAGGTGCACGAATATCTGGTCAAGTGGACTGGCTATTCTAGCGAGCATAATTCGTGGGAGCCGATGCGTAACTTCTCGCCGGAAATGAAGCCCTTATTGGAGGAAGCTCGCCTACATGCCACGCAGACCCAATGATCTCTGCAGTCGATGCTGTCCGATGCAGCGAGGACGCTGCATACGGGAGGGGGGATAGTTGTTGTATGCTGGTTCGATCACCGTTTGCACCAAAATAGGCCGCAATGCATTCGAACATTATGAAGCATAATACAATCATATTAGCATGATATACTTGAGTATATCTAGCTAAACAGGCATGTCGCATTATCATTTACAACATCGCGCTGTCGGTCAACATGTTTGACTCAAGGCTGATAATTGATGCGCGATCTATCCATTGGCAATTTATATCACGTAATAATACTTTAAATATTATTACCTCGTTTACGTCATAAACCATACGCGTATGCGAGAAGGCGACGATCGCGATGGTTGGGTCGGCAACCGAATATCGATATTCGGTCCTTTGCATATTGCATGCGTTGCATTCAATAATATCACGGATGACACGCTATTTAGAACAGTACTACGAAGGTACTCACACTTGAGATCGGAATCCAGTGAGACCTGTACTGCGCATCAGTATCACGACATGATAGGTGTGAGGACAGCCGCCTAGAGACCTTAGTCGGCTAGATGCTACTTTGGACTAAGTATTCGTGTACTTAACATAATCTAATTCGGATATATACGTTTCATGCATTTATATTCGGCCTGAGCTATTCCAGCATAGCATCTTCAGCCGGATGATGAACATTGCCCGCGGGGTCTGACGGCCGACTACCAATTTGTAATCGAAGGCTATTGTAAGTTGAATCTTTCCTTGCTGTTGAGTCTTCCGCTGTCACTTTACTCGCATTGAATCGCCTTGCTGTTCGTAAGCACGGTGCGCACGTAGCTAATATCCAGACGTGCAGATTCAGTGCATGATGGAAGAAGGAAGGATACAACACCCGTGGCCTCACAAGCAACACATGGGCGCCTTTCCGTATCACGTAGCACGAGCTTGAGATGCTTCAGGTGCTCCTCGCGCGTCTTGGAATATATTAAAATATCATCCAAATAACAAACGACGAACCTGTCAATATACGGTCTGAACATGCGATCCATCACTGCTTGAAATGTGGCGGGCGCATTAGTAAGTCCAAACGACAAGACCGTGTACTCGAAGTGACCAAAGTCCGGAAAGCGGTTTTCGGAATATCAGAGGCAGCAATGCGTATCTGATTATACCCTTGTTGAAGGTCAATCGAGGAAAAATAAGCTGAGCCCTTCAGCTTACCGAGCAGGTCATCGACGTGCGGCAAAGGGTAGCGATTTTTAATTGTGGTCGCATTCAAGCCCCGATAATCAATGCACGTCCGCAACGTCCCATCCTTCTTACCGACAAACAATATCGGCGCAGAATATGGCGATGTGCTGGGCCGAATCATACCCTTTGCGAGCAGATCCCCCACTTGCCGCTTCACTTCATCTAGCTCCAACGGGCTTAACCTGTACATAGGTCGTGAAACGGGTTGTGCTCCGGGCACAAGAGGGATCGTATGGTCAACAGGTCGCATAGGTGGGAGCCCTGGGATGTCGCCAAAGACATCAGCATATTTATGCAGGAGGGCTTCGACCTCAAGATCCTTCATGGTGGACTGCATGGTGGTAGCATTCGATTGCACCCGTGGCCTCACAAGCAACACATGGGCGCCTTTCCATATCATCCGATTGGTTTCTTTGAGCCCAATTAGCTTGGGTTCTTGATTTCTGCTGACGATCGCCGCTAAAGCGGAATTAACCTCAGGCTCCACAACAGTTCCGCCCTCCTCTGGTGTGACATCTTGGTACGACAGGAAAGGTACCTTAGTCGATAGGTTCCCTTTGCACGAACTAAGTGTGGTGGACTCCATATCAATGTGCGCGCGGTACTGTCGTAATGTCGTGGCACCCAAAATGTACTGTGCCGTCTCCGAGAGACCTTGTAGCACATACGGCTGGGCCCTAACACGCAGAGGGCCTATCGAAAGGCTCAGAGTGATCCTGCCCACGATGGGATGCTTACCTCCATCAGCGAGGGTAATTATTATTATTATTATTATGGTTACTCCGCCCTTGCGGGCTGGCGTGTATTATGGGGATCTCCGGGATTTTTAACCAAGTGGGCACGCGTACCTCAGCGTCTTCATCTGGGGCTGCTAGAGATCACCTGTTTTTTGGTTATGCAGAGTTTCCTTGACCTCTACGGCCCCTATCCATGTGCCAGCCCCTTCGGATCTACTGGCATTTAGGTGGGTGTCAAACCAACCCCCACCATCAGCTCAGTTACGGGCCTCAGATGCGCACTTCACGGGCTATGGATTTAACTCTCTCAAACGCCGGGTGCGGAATCGGACCCAATTCGGTGGCTTATCCAAGCTACTTTCCCCCTACGCCATTTTGCCCCGACCCAGATTCAATCACGCAACTTCGTGGTCGCAAGCTCAGATCCTTAGGGACTGGCCTCGAGAGGCGGACACATATCAGCAAGGGTAACCTGTGTACAATCAGACGACTGAGGGGTCAACCCCAAAGCATTCACCTCCTTTGCCGAGATGAAGTCGTCGCTGGCGCCGGTATCCACGAGCACCTTCATCAGTCGACCTCCGAGGCCAATTTCAATAATAGGGACACGATTCCCTGTCGGAGTCGACTCCGCGGAAAGCAAAAGTGATCCTATAGCAGGTTCGAACCTGGTAGGACTCAAAAGAGGGGCCTCAAACCAAACTTCAACAGTATAAGATAGTTTAGGCAGTACCGTCGGTTTACCCGTCACATCTACACCGTTAAATGCCCGACTCAAATCGGAGAACACATTGGCTAAAGGAAGGAATCAATACGCAAGCCGCAGTGTCCAAATTTTGACGGCGGTACCTCTTATACCTGGTGAGCTGCTCGCACAGCTCATGGGAAGATGAAGGGATAAATAGTGTAACGTGGCCGGCCAAGTCGAGGGAAGAAAGAGGGCAGCGTGGTGCAAATAAATTACACAACGGGTCAAAGTGGTTTAGTCCCATGCGCCCATCGAGCGAAAAACGTCGTCCGATAACGTGCTCTATTTGTCCAAAGACGGAAGGTAAAAGAGCCTTTACAGCCGGACGCAACGACAGCCAGTGGCCACGTTCACTTTCTTCAATCCCGGGAGAAGTCCCTTCTTCCACATCCCGGGCAACTTCCTAAGTCGTCTTAGGTGTTGTACCTCTCCTTCGTGTTTGCTCATAAGTATCTGCGCGTCTGAAGGCTTTCGACACTGATGTGTGAGCACTTGCAAGTACAGCAAGGCAAGCGCGAGCAAACAGAGACAGCGGAAGACTTCAAGACAAGAAGAGATATAACATACAATCTTACAGATCGAAGCGGTGCAATGAATGTATTCGCCATCAGCGCCGGAAGCAAGCAATCATCACGCGGCGGTGATAAGCGAAGTTCAGGCTTAGCTCGGGCTAAGTAGAAGAGCGTATAGCAATAATAGTATTGAACACACGAGTGTTCTCCGGTATCAAATGTCTTGTCTTACTTAGCCGTCCTCGCATCTGTTATACTCGCAGTATCGCAATGCGGTACGATTCACACTAGGAGGCCGATCCTAAGTGTGACAACCCTACTGCGTATAGGCGATGTCCAAGCATAACAACGTATAAGCCTTTCCGGCATTCGCATGATGCAAGGGTCCGAATAATGATATTCGGTTGCAAGGCATGTATTGCGACGGGTGTGGCGCTCTCAACGTGTGCTGTAACGAAGTAATATTATATCAGATTATATTACTTATCGTTTCGTAGCACGAGCATAATGCGCACTTCAATGATTCGGTATTTCATGCATGCTAGGCAGATTTGCAATAATGCGATGCCGCGATGGATAATGATGACATGCCAAATGCATATATAAATATATACGAATACATTTATATCATGCAAGTTCATTCATATGCATTAATCATTCATGCGTTCATCAAGATAGCACTTCGCCTTGTAGCGTCGCATCGACCTACACATTGGCGGGAAACGAACCGTAGCACAACATTAGGCACGAAAGGTGGTAACAGAGGGCAGTCGCGAGTAGGGTGCTCTCCCGCACACCTCAAGCAAAGATTAGCGAACTTTCGACGATCAAACTCTGACCGTAGGCATTCCCACTTTTGCATATAGGGTGTTGTACCTCTCGTTCGCGTTTGCTCATGAGTATCTGCACGTCTGGAGACTATCGACACCGATGCGCGAGCACTTGCAAGTACAGCAAGGCAAGCGAGAGCAAACAGAGACAGCGGAAGACTTCAAGACGAAGAGAGATTTAACTTACGGTCTTACAGGTCGGAATGATGCAATGGAAGAAATCGCCGTCAGCGCCGGAAGCAAGCAATCATCACGCGGCGGTGATTAGCGAAGTTCAGGCTTTAGCTCGGGCTAAGTAGAATATCGTATAGTAATAGTAATGTAGAACACACAAGTGTTCTCCGGTATCGAATGTCTTCTTTAGCTTAGCCGTCCTCGCATCTGTTATACTCGCAGCATCGTAGTGCCGTACGATTCACATTAGGAGGCCGATCCTAGATGTGACAACCCTACTGCGTCTAGGCGATGTCTACGTATAACAACGTATAAGCCTTTCCGGCATTCGCATGATGCAAGGGTCCGGATAACGATATCCGGTTGCAGGGCATGTATCGCGACGAGTGCGGCGCTCTCAACGTGTGCTTAAATGAAGTAATATTATATCAGATAATATTACTTATCGTTTTGTAGCACGAGCATAATGCGCACTTCAATGCTTCGGTTATTCATGCATGCTAGGCGGATTTGCCATGATGCGATGTCGCGATGGATAATGACAACATGCCAGATGCATATATAAATGTATGCGAATACATTTATATCATGCAGATTCATTCATATGTAATGCGTTCATCACAAAAGCACTTCGACTCATAGGATCACGTCGACCTACGCGTCGACGGGAAATGAACCGTAGCACAACAATTATCCCCCCTCCCGTATGCAGCGTCCTCGCTGCATCATACAGCATCGACTGCAGGGGTCATTGGGCTTGTGTGGCACGTTTGCGGGCTTCTTCGAGCAGGGGTTTCATGTCCTGTGAGAAGTTGCGTGCCGGTTCCCATGAGTTGTGCTCGTCGGTATACCCTGTCCACTTAACCAAGTACTCGTGTACTGTTCGCTTACGTCGGTGTCGGCCCACACGACGCGCGCGATAATCTAACACCCGCTCCACATCGTAAAACTTCTGTTTACCAGCGATCCAGGTCTCGGGAACTGGTTCGATCGCTGCGGGGGCGTTAGCAGGCTCAGGGACGGGTTCCGTACCACGATACGGACGAACAAGCGATACGTGAAACGTGGGGTGAATGGGCATATCAGCGGGCAATGCAAGCTCCACAGCCACATTCCCAACCATGCGCATGACAGGATACGGACCAATCCAACGGGGTAAGAGTTTTCGGGATCCGTCGGCCAAGGAACGCAAGTTCTTGGTGCTTAGCAACACGAGTTGCCCTTCCGAAAACGTCACATCCTGCTTGGATTTGTTGTAGTATTCTGTCGTTCGTTGCTGCGCCGCGTCCAAACACGACTTCGCGTCTGTGATTCGGGACATAAAAGACTTGGCAAAAAGTTTAGCAGCAGGCACGTTCACTTCCAACTCACGCCACACGGGTAGCGCGGGATGAAATCCGTAGTTAAGAAAGAACGGACTTTTGCCTGTAGAGCGGTTAACAGCGTTGTTAAGCGCGAATTCTGCCGCAGTCAAATACGTATCCCAAACGAGTGGTGTGCGACCAGCATAATTGCGCAACATATCACCCAACGTGCGGTTTGTGCGTTCGGTTTGACCATCAGTCTGCGGGTGATACGCCGTGCTCAGGTTGACACGCATGCCAACTAGTTTGCAGAGCGCTTCCCAAAACTTAGACGTGAACTGTCCTCCGCGGTCCGAGATCACATTTTTGGGAACCCCGTGTAACCGAACCACATTGTCGAAAAACAAACGTGCCGTTTGCTCAGCCGTGCAGGATGATGTGCATGGTGCTAGGTGAACCATCTTAGTCAGACGATCGACCATTACGAACACCGCATCGTATCCCCCCTCAGTTTTGGGCAGCGCGACTACGAAGTCCATGGAAACACTTTCCCAAGGCGCATCCGGGACAGGCAACGGTTGCAACAACCCATGGCCCTTACCGGACAAAGCCTTATTGCGCTGGCACAGACTGCATGTCTGGACGAAGTTCGCCGCATCCTTAGCCAAACGAGGCCACCAAAAGGAACGTTGCACCAAGTCGATCAATCGCTTGCTACCAGGGTGTCCTGCTAACGGGTCCTCGTGGAACCGCGCAAGGATGTCGTAGCGTAGCGCATCGTCGTTCGGAACGACGATTTGCGTAGCTGCACCCTCCGTCCGTAGCCAAAGGCCATTCTGCTTGCGAAGGTTTTCTACATTAGCCGGGTCCGCGAACCAGGCGTCTGCGCTGTAGGCAACCTTCAACCGCTCCGCGAGGTCCGTCGCGATCGGAACCTCCTCGCTACGCGGCCGCACGACGGGCGCTGCCAAAATTGCAGCGTGTAGCGACGGATGTCGACTGAGAGCATCGGCAATATTCAATTTACCAGAAATATACTCCCAGGTGCAGTTGAACCTAGCTAGATATTCCATCCACCTAGCTTGACGGCGGTTCAACGTCGGAACGCTTTGCAAAAACGTTAGGGGCTTATGGTCAGTCTTTAAAGTAAACGGGCGTCCCTCGAGGTAACAGCGCCATTCCTTTAAAGCATGCAGCACGGCCAGAAGCTCCTGTTCCCCGGTGGTGTAGCGAATCTCCGCACCAGAAAACTTCTTACTCGTGAAGGCGATCGGTCGCCCTTCCTGTAACAATACAGCGCCGCTTCCAAATATTGAGGCATCAGACACTACCTCAACACGAAATGGCAACGAGTAATCAGGGAATGCAAGGGTGACATCTTCAGCAACGATTCGTTTGAGCTCTTCGAATGCCCGCTGGCATTGCGACGTCCACGACTCGAGCGAAACGAAAACGCCTTTGCGAGTTAAGTTAGTAAGCGGGGCCGCAATGATGGAATATTTTTCAATGAACTTTCGGAAATAATTGGTCAAGCCAAGGAACTTACGCAGCTCCGTGAGGTTCTGAGGCGCGGGCCAATCGCGAACCACGGCGACCTTCCGCGGGTCCATCTTTACACCGGTGGCCGACACAATGTGGCCCAAATATTCCACCTGAGGCTGCGCCCAAAAGCATTTGGCGCGTTTAGCAAACAATTGCTCCCGCCTCATAACGTCGAGCACGAGCCGAAGATGCTCCAAGTGCTCCTCGCGCGTCTTAGAATATACCAAGATGTCATCCAGGTAGCAAACAACGAACCTGTCGATAAACGGCCTAAACATTCGGTCCATAACCGCCTGAAACGTTGCAGGGGCATTAGTCAAACCAAACGATAGGACCGTATACTCAAAGTGACCGAAGGGCGTCCGAAAAGCGGTTTTCGGGATATCAGAGGCAGCGATGCGAATCTGATTGTAGCCCTGTTGTAAGTCAATTGAGGAAAAATAAGCCGAGCCCTTCAGCTTATCCAACAGGTCGTCAACGCGTGGCAAAGGGTAGCGATTTTTCACCGTATTCGCATTTAACCCCCGGTAATCGATGCACATGCGCAAGGTCCCATCCTTCTTACCGACAAACAAAATCGGTGCAGAATACGGGGATGTGCTGGGGCGTATCATACCCTTCGCGAGCAAATCCGTCACCTGGCGCTTCACCTCGTCCAGCTCCAATGGACTCAACCTGTACATTGGCCGGGCCGTAGGCTGCGCTCCAGGCATGAGAGGGATTGTATGATCAACAGGACGCATAGGTGGAAGGCCAGGGATATCTTTAAAGACGTCCTCATACTGCGACAGTAGGGCCTCAACCTCAGGATCCGCAGAAATCTGCGCGGTGGTGACACAACAGCTCACCCGCGGCCTTAAAAGCAGTCCGTGGGCACCCTTCCGTAACAAACGGACGGCCTCCTTACGCCCGACTAGCTCTGGTTCGATTCGCGTGGCCATTGCGGTCACAGCGAAATTAACCATAGGCACCGCCTCAGTTTCGCCCTCCTTTGGTGTGACATGTTCGAACGACAGGAAAGGTACCTTAATCGACAGAGTACCCTTGCACATATGCAGGGTTGCGGTCTCCATGTCGATGCGCGCGCGGTACTGTCGTAATGTCGACGACCCCATTATGTACGGTGCAGTCTCTGCTAAGCCCTGCAGCACGTACGGCCGGGTCACAACACGCAAAGGGCCTAACGATAGGCTAAGGGTAATCCTGCCCACGATGGGATGCTTACCCCCGTCAGCAAGGGTAACCTGTGGACAATCAGACGACTCTGGGGACAACCCCAGCGCATTCACCTCTGCGACAGAGATGAAGTCGTCGCTGGCACCGGTGTCAACAAGTGCCTTCAGAGTACGGCCATTCAAACCGATCTGAACCACAGGGACACGGTTATCTACGAGCGAATGCCCAGCAGACAACGTCAGTGCACTTAAGGCGGGTCCGTAACCAACGGCACCCCCATCAGGAGCTTCGTACCAAACGTCAACCGAGTAGGATAGGTGTGGCCACGGAGCCAACGTACCCTCCCGATCCACACCATTAAACAAAACGGTGCCCGGTTCGAACCGGTGGACATGCCGCATACCCCTTAACGATGCCTCTGCCTTGCGCCGACAGAAAGCGGGGAGTAAAACACATGCGGCAGTGTCTGGATATTGACGCCTACACCTCCTGTACATGGCCAACTGTTCCGACATCTCACGCAGAGACGAGGGGATGAACAAAACCACGTGGTTGGACAGATCGATAGACGACAGGGGACGGCGAGGTGTAAACACATTACACAACGGATCGAAGCAGAGAAGTCCCGTGCGTCCGTCAAGCGTGATGCGTCGCGCAATGACTCGCTCGATGTGTCCAAGTACACAAGGCAACAATGCCTTAACGGCTGGCCGTAAGGATGACCACCGACCACGCGTTAGTTCAGAAAACCCAGGTAGAGCCCCCTCCGCAGGAACCCGGGCAAGCCCCTATTTCGGCTGAGGTACAAACGGCGGCATTAGAGGGCAATCCTTCGTAGAATGGCTCTCCGCACACCGTAGACAAACGTTGGCCAATTTTCGACGCTCGAATTCGGAACGATTGCAATTCCATTTTGGCATAAATGTGTCGTCCGTACGAGTACGCTTCGCGTTGGGGTCGGAACGCTGTGCGGCTGCCGACGACGGCGCACCACCACGCTTCCTGTTCCTAGCTGGGTCCGAGCTCGGACCTGCTCCTCCTGTACCACGGACACCCGAGCTAGCGCCCCCGCGCGCCTTGCGTTGCCCGTTGCTGCGTCGCGTCGCGGCAGTAGGCGTGGGGCGGGTCGCGCCGAGGTCCTGGTCGAGAGCTACAGCTTCCCCAAGCGGATCCTGCACTTGCACGGCATTTGCACGAGGGGCAGACTTGACTTCTTCCTCGCCGGCAAGGAGTCGTACCTCCGCGCCCTTAGCAAAAGCGACCAACGCGTCATACGACTTGATCTGCACTCCAACCAAGTCAGTAGCGCACCATTTAGCCAAAATTTTCGTCAGGCCTCGCCTAAACCAAAAGACACGCTCGGATTCAGTGAGGTCAGCAATGGGAGTCACAAGTGCTTCGAAGCGTGACTGGTACGCAGGTACATTTTCATCCCGACGCATGTGGTAGCTACCGGCTGCCAAAACCTTACGAGCTTCCACATCGCGTGCTTGAACCTCAGTAGCGAATCGTGCGAGCAAAGCAGCGACCAACTCGTCAAAAGTATAGTTGCCCCGGGCGTTGGTCCAATTGCGATACCAGTCCTTCGCTGAGCCCTCGAGGGTGTTACCAACGAAGAGACACCTGATACCGTCATTATCGCCACCATGAACAGCCTGGAGATACTTTTTAGCGTCACGCACGTACGCACGAGTTGCATCGGCTATGCTATGCCCTGGTGTCTTGTCGGTCAGCGAAATATTGAGCCTAGGAACGGGAATCGACAATCTCATCACCTCAGGGATGTCATCATGCCCTCGAGCTTGAGGTAATGGCAGAACCCTTGGTCCAGCAGTGTTGTCCATATTCGTGTTCACTGCTGAATGCGGCACAATTAAGTGAGCAGGGGTCTGAAGGAAAAGGGGCTCTTGAGTGGCTCGCGCGCCAACAGTCTCAAGACCTCTATCCGGCGCTCTAGCAGCTACAACGAAATCGGGTTGGCTAGCTAGGCTAGTGTGCGGCGTATCGTCGTGTTCCGCGGACATGGAGCACGAAACGATACCCTAGTTTTGCGTAATAGAAGCCGACTTCTATCGCAAAGGCAAGAGTACAAAGCGATTCGGTGAGCCTACCGACAGTACTCTTGAGAAGATTCAGCAAACTCAGCAAGTAATTGCCCAGCTGAGTCCTGATCTCCGTAGTTTGGGCAATGAGAGTCGCCAACTGGTCCGGACGAAAGCCGGTCTCAGTCGCCGCGGCAAGCAATGCCGGTGCACTGAGATTACCTGCGACTCAGAGCGTACACTTACACAACAAGTGCAGCAATCTAAACAAAAGCAATTAAACAATTACAAACCGGAAGCGGCGGCGTCCAAAACGGCGCGGCCTAAGTCTTCGGCAAAAGTATCTAGCGGTCCTCGTGGTTCGTCGCTGGAACTCGCCATAGAAAGAACCTACTTCCGATTAGACAAAGAGAGACAGTTAGGCAACGAACCTGTCTCGATACCAAATTGTTGTACCTCTCGTTCGCGTTTGCTCATGAGTATCTGCACGTCTGGAGACTATCGACACCGATGCGCGAGCACTTGCAAGTACAGCAAGGCAAGCGAGAGCAAACAGAGACAGCGGAAGACTTCAAGACGAAGAGAGATTTAACTTACGGTCTTACAGGTCGGAATGATGCAATGGAAGAAATCGCCGTCAGCGCCGGAAGCAAGCAATCATCATGCGGCGGTGATTAGCGAAGTTCAGGCTTTAGCTCGGGCTAAGTAGAATATCGTATAGTAATAGTAATGTAGAACACACAAGTGTTCTCCGGTATCGAATGTCTTCTTTAGCTTAGCCGTCCTCGCATCTGTTATACTCGCAGCATCGTAGTGCCGTACGATTCACATTAGGAGGCCGATCCTAGATGTGACAACCCTACTGCGTCTAGGCGATGTCTACGCATAACAACGTATAAGCCTTTCCGGCATTCGCATGATGCAAGGGTCCGGATAACGATATCCGGTTGCAGGGCATGTATCGCGACGAGTGCGGCGCTCTCAACGTGTGCTTAAATGAAGTAATATTATATCAGATAATATTACTTATCGTTTTGTAGCACGAGCATAATGCGCACTTCAATGCTTCGGTTATTCATGCATGCTAGGCGGATTTGCCATGATGCGATGTCGCGATGGATAATGACAACATGCCAGATGCATATATAAATGTATGCGAATACATTTATATCATGCAGATTCATTCATATGTAATGCGTTCATCACAAAAGCACTTCGACTCATAGGATCACGTCGACCTACGCGTCGACGGGAAATGAACCGTAGCACAACATAGGGATCCTCTGTCCGGGGCTTTTTGACGCTAGGAGCCGCGTTCTGCATTGCAGCTACAGACGGCGTGCTCCCCCTTCGCTTTCCTTTCGCATGGCCTGAGCTCGGCCCAGCTCCCGCAGACCCACGATTGCTTGGGCTTTGGCGTCCGCGATTATCATACCGTCTTTCCTTTCGAACGGTATTCATGGCCACCGTGGGGCGTTGACGATCGGAACCCTGGTCCTTCGGTGTCGACTCCGAAGGTGGTTCCTGCACTTGCATCGCGTGAATACGAGGATTAATTTGCTTAGCGTCCTTTCCAGCTAAATTCTGAACTTCTGCACCTCTAGCAAAAGCTACTAAGGCATCATAAGATTGAAATGGAATCCCACTGAGGTCAGTGGCACACCACCGCGCAAGGGATTCAGTGAGACCACGATGAAACCAGAAGATACGATCCTCCTCAGGAAAGTTAACGATAGGAGTTCTCAATGCCTCGAAATGGGACTGATAAGCAGGAACGGTCTCGTGTGGACGCATATGGTACGTGCCTTGTGCCAGCGTCTTACGAGCCTAATTGCTACACGAGCGAACTTCCGTAGCAAACACTATAACAACAGATTCGTGCGTTAGGCTGCGTTAGGGCGCGTATGTGTGCGTAAGGCTGCGTTTTGTGCGTTAGAGGTTGCGTTAGCCTAACGCGAGCCTAACGCAAAGAAATAGAAAACTTGACAGAACGTCTGTTATAGTGCGTCGTTTTCAAGTTCGTTTAAATGAAAACAATATTTATAATGATTATAAAAGTTCCCTGTAATTTTTATTACGTTTCGTGGTGCTCGAAAATCGGGGGCTTGCATGTGTTAGAACATACACCTAACGCAAACCTAACGCACGCGATCGCAAACCTAACACACACGTTAACTTTACGCAAACAGCTTGCGTATATCTTGCGTACAGTGCGTTACGATACGCACGTAACGCACTGTAACGCAGTTTACGCAAAGTTTATGTAGATAGTGCATAATAATGTTCGGAGCACGGGTTTGCCGGATTTATTTAGTTTGCTTACTTGCTCTTATTGTGCAGTAGTCTCGAGACTTTGTGCATAAAATATCTTCAAAGTTAATTTCAATTTAGGATAGCGCTATGAATACTAGTCGTTGTACAAGAGATTGCTCTGGTGAACGCTTGTTAACATCGCTAAATCGCTACCATTATACGAATTTAGAACCTGTACATGTGGCTTACTTTATAACATAGAACTCTGAAGTGCCACACATGGCTGTTCAGGGCTACCTTTCTAATTATGGAAGGCTTTCTAATTATTGAGCAGCAAGCTGCCGGAGTTAGCAAGTCTGGGTAAGGACCGAGGAAATTTGGCAACAGCAAACCTTACACAGTAGCCAGGCAACAATGTTTCCAGATGGAGACCCAAACAAAGTCACCAAGAGCCACAGTTACACATCGAGCAGGCCCCAAAAATTAGATAGCCTTGTCCGGCAAGCATCATAGCAGCTTGGCGTATGTGTGAAGATTGACCATGAAAACGAGCATGTGTGAGAGGTACTCTATGACCCCAATGCTTCCCCAATCCAGACATATTGCAATGCAGAATAGTTCAATCACTGCACGGGAATGAATAGTTCAATGGATTCACGCCACAATTTTCAGCACGGTCATTATTTTGTCATTGCATCAAAAACGTCATGCACATTCCTAACCAGAATTGTTTCATGGCTCCAGAAACTCCAAGCACGTGCCTAAGCCGATGACGGCGCTGTACTGAGGGCTGCCCAGAACCCTTGCCTTCCATCCCATCCCGCTGGCCCTGGCTCCCAAGACGGGGCACATAGACGGGGCATCTCAAGTACAAACGTTGCAATGGTGATTCTAAACATCCTCGTCACAATGAAGTCACTTCTCATTGCTACTAAAACCAGGAAGAGCCAAGTTTTGAGCCAAGCGGCTGCTGCCTTGGTCGATGCCATCTAGCAGATCCGATGCAATGTTGCCTTCTAGTGGCTCCCTTCCAGGCATGACACACTGAAAATGTTCCTGACCTTCAGGGGAAAAGTGTTTCCGGGATGTAAAGAGTTTCATGTATACGGGACTTTCCATCATAAGCAGAAGGCTGCTCCATTCGTTACTGAAGCAATTATTATTTCTTTACAAATATATGATTAGCTGTTGATGCTGCAGAAATTATACGTATGCTGCCTGCGCAAGCAAGGTTGTCCAATAGAACTGCTACCGTATGACATGGACGACCTGACGACTGTGTACAATGGGTGGCATTAAATGTACATATAAAGGATGTTGTAAAGCAGGGTTACGAAACATTGTTGCTTACATGGGATTGATTGGCAGCCGCACAACCCTGGACGGAGTACGGAAGCACTACTCTTCGCTTTTAAGTAGTACGTATGCATAAGATTTGTATTTTACTTTAACTAGTAAAAAAATAAATTTTTTTCCTGCGTTTATTTTTGTCGTGTACGAAATACTTTATTGCCACCAACCCGCAGAAAAACGGCCGAAATGACGAGCCATTAGGAACTCATAATGGGCGCCCTAGCAAAGGCCAAAAGCAGCCCGCGCATGGTGAAGATGCATCGATGATGGTGCTGGCTGCCAACACAGCTAGCATACATCAGAAGGAGAAGGAGGTCAAGGCCGCTAGATGCTGACAGGTTAGTGCAAATACTAGTAGTACGGAGAGTGGATGATGGGGTGTGCAAATTACCAGGCGTGCTTAGCAAAATTATTGCTGGATGGGTGATGTACATTACGGATCTCATATAAAGGGATGTACAGATCATTAATGTCCTTTAACCTGTTTTCTCCTTTCTGTCTTTTATGTAATTGTTCCTATTCTCCCCAAACGTACTTCCTTTTTATGTAGGCAAAGAGTTCACAGCCCTCTACGACAAGGAACTCCAGCAGGAAAGCTAGGAACTCAAGCAAGGCGGCAGCAAAAAAGGTACAGCCCATTCATCCTGTCTTCCTGTTTTATTGAGCTGTAATTTCATGTTTCGTTATATTCTTTTCATTTGCTGTGTGCTTTGTCGTTTGATGTGCCATATGTCGATTTATTTTTCTCTTTTTTGATAGAAATTGTAAGCTTGTAATTTCTCAAATCATATATGTATGCTAACGTCGGCCCTTGAAGGTAACGAACGATGACGATGTGCGGCCATCCACGAAAGTGAGGCGACCAAGCACGGGCACCAAAAGAAAGGTACGAAATATTGAGGTCAGACATTACTTACTTTTTAATATAACCTTTTTATTACTACCAAGTCCCTTCACGTATTTTGGACCAGCAGGTGCCATTGGAAGGCAAGTCTACGGATGACGATGACAGTTACGACCACCAGGGACAGAAGGTAATTTCCTTAGTTCAGCTTATTATCTAAATTTCCTTCATGTTTGAATGTATAATTATAATATGTGTTGTTTCGACTGATAAAGGTCAAGAGTGTTTTGGAAGGTGTGCGATGTACACGGGCACTACGTCAACGTGGGAACTCAGGGAGTTAGCAGAAACAGGTAACAAAGTGTCCAAGTACATAGTACAGCAAATGAAAGACTATGCTTTTAGAATGATTAGTGGTACTTAAAAGCACTGCCCACCCTAGACATGATTAAGATTATTGTAACCGGAAGTGATAATTGCTGAGTGGTGACAGCTTAATTTACATTTATACATATGCATGTAAATAAGTATGATTTTCCTTTTCTAAACTTTTCAGGAGTTGCTTGAGGAGGAGGTGAGCAAGGACGAGAAGATTGAGGACGAGCAGGATGACGCCACCAGTGTGCCAGAGGAGGACGACAACAGAGAGAGTGAAATAGAAGACTATTAGATAGAACTAACATCTAACATGTTTGTTTCTAAGCTTATATTAGAGTGGGCTGCTAAATGTGCGGTGGCAGATGAAGTTAGGATGTATGTACCTAATGATGATTGAAATGATTGGTGCATGGTACAAATGATTATTGAACTCATAAACAAAATTTGATTGGCAGGAGTGGATGTGTAGAAATTTGATTGTTTCGTTGAATTAATGCGTACTCACCAATGGCTGCTTACCTGGATGCTTTCTGAATATTGAACTGTAAAATATTGGCTGGAATATTTTCATCTATCAAAACTGACATCCTATTGATATTCTTCATAACAGCTACGTACATTATGACAGGATAGTTTCCGTACACACAAAAATAATTCTATAGCGGGTGGGCAAAACAGCAAACAATAATAGGAACGATAACTGAAACAGTAAAGAAATAACCAGAACGACCAAAAGTAGTTACAGTGAGCAAGAATGTGAGGCTGCCTCGTACGCAAAGCGAAAGTGGCGCAAATGTTGCTATCGCACGCGTAAGACCTTGCGAAAGCGTGCGAATATGTTAGTTACATGCGTTTAAAACTTTTACGCAACCCACAACTGCTACCTGTGTACACATTATTCGCAGCATACGCAAGCATGCGTTAATGCGCGTTAATGCGTGTTAGGCGTGCGTATATTGTGCGTTAGAGAACTTTAAGTGCGTTAACTTCCATGCACGCTATGTATTTTTGCTTGCGTATGGGTCTCTAACCCTTGCGTTGCATTAGGCCTAACGCACACCTTAGAATCTATGTGGGTGCGTTTGACATTGCGTAAGTTCGCGTTAGGTTGCGTTAGCTAACGCAAAGTAAACACAAACATTTTCGTTCCCTCCCAAATAAGTTTATTTGCGATTGCGTTAGGTGCGTTAGGATTGCGTTAGCGATACGCAAGCAAGAACGCAATGTGTTTGATTTGCGTTAGGCTTTGCGTTAGCTCGCGTTAGTTCGTGTAAAGCTTGCGTTAGGCTTGCGTTAGGGGTCCCTAACGCAAGCCTAACGCGAGCTAATGCACGAATTCCTTGTTATAGTGAAAGCGGGCGAGGAGAGCATCGATCAGGTTATCAAATGTGTACTTGCCTCTAGCGGTGGTCCATTCGTCATACCAATCCTTTGCGGCACCCTCGAGGGTATTCCCAACGAACAGGCATTTAATAGAGTCGCATCCCCCGCCGTGCACCGCTTGCAGATCTTGCCTAGCGTCGCGAACTTAAGCCCGTGTCCTATCCGTGACACTATGCCCTGAATTCTTTGCCTTTTCATCAGCAGAAATATTGAGCTTAGGCACGGGGATAGTCAACTTCATTACCTCCGGTATTCCGACGGGTTCTTGAACCGCGGGTGTTACCGAGGCCCGTTGTGCTCCAACTCCTTCACTAGTTGTAGCCGCTGCCAACAGTGGTACAATTAAGTGTGAAGGGGTCTGAAGAACAATGGGATCAGACATAATACAAGTCCCGACGGTATCGGGATCAGCAAAAGCAGTTCTAGAGGCAAGACCGCCATCGGGCTGGCTGGCGGTGCCCAGATAGGAACTATCTTTGCGTCCCGACATAAGGCACGAACTTATACGGGTGAACAGGAATTTACTAAAAGATCTGTGAACAGGTAACGCAAGAGGAATTTTCGATTACTCGTGTACCGACAGAACTCCTGAGTAACTCGAGAAGGAAAGCGACGTAATCTGTAAGGCCGTCTCTTATCTCAGTAGTCTTCTGAATCAAGGCTTTAATCTGGTCCGAATTTAGGTATTGTCCGGCCAACACAGTGTTTAGTGTTGGCGTACGCTCAGCTGCGGCTCACAGTGCAAGCTTGCAACGAGAGTGCAGCAACTAGTTACCAACAGATATCTAGGATTACAAACCGGAAGCGGCGGCGTCCAGGACGGCACGGCCAAGATCCTCAGCGAAGGTGTCTAAAGGGCTGCGGTGTGTGTCGTCGTCGCTCGCCATCGCGAGAACCTACTTCCGATGAGGGACAATGAGACAGTCGTGAATTTACCCGTCTCGATACCAAGTTTGTTGTATCCTTCCTTCTTCAATCATGCATTAGATTTGCACGTCTGGATGTTAGCTGAGTGCATACCAAGCTTACGAACAGCAAGGCGATTCAATGCGAGTAAAGTGACAGCGGAAGACTCAACGATAAGGAAAGATTCAACTTACAATGTTCTTCAATTGCAAATTAGAAGTCTGCCGTCAGACCCCGCGGGCAATGTTCATCTCTCGGCTGCAAATGAGATGCTAGAATAGCTCAGGCCGAATATAAATGAGTATAACGTATGTATGCGAATTAGATAGAGTAAAGTACACGGGTACTTAGTCCAAAGTAGCGTCGAGCCGACTAAGGTCTCTAGGCGGCCGTCCTCGCACCTATCACGTCGCGATACCAATGTGCAGTACAGGTCTCACTGGATTCCGATCTCAAGTGTGAGTACCTTCGTAGTACTGTTCTAAATATCGTGTCATCCGTGATATTAATGGATGCAATGCATGCAATATGCAAAAGTCCGAATATCAATATTTGGTTGCCGACCCAACCACCGCGATCGTCGCATTCTTGCATACGTGTATGGTTTATGACGTAAATGAGGTAATAACATTTAAAGTATTATTACGTGATATAAAATGCCAATGGATAGATCGCGCATTAATATCGGCCTCGAGTCAAACATGTTGACCGACAGCACGATGTCGTAGATGATAATGCGACATGCCTGTTTAGCTAGATATTCTCTAATATATCATGCTAATATGATTGTATTATGCTTCATAATGCTTGAATGCATTGCGGCCTACTTTGGTGCAAACGGTGATCGAACCGGCATACAACATAAACTAGCAAAAGCCCTCAACAGGAGGTTCATACCAAACATCAGCAGAAAAGGGCAGTCCGGGCAACGGAACTGGCATTCCCTCCATATCCACACCATCAAACACCACAGTGCCCGGTGCAAACCGGGAGACACGCTACATACCCTTTAGCAGAGCCTCAACCTTGCGCTGGCTATAGGCAGGGAGCAAAACACATGCAGCGGTGTCTGGATATTGATATGTACTCCTGTACAAAGTAAGCTGTACAAACAGCTCACATAGAGATGAGGGGATGAACATAATCGTACTTTTCAAGGACCAGAAGACAACAATGCCTTCATAGCTGGTCATACAAACGACCACCAACTACACGTTTGTTCAGCATTCCGGGTGGAATCAACTCCACATCAATCCGGGCAATCCCCTACCTTGGTCACATGGCCAAAGGCGGCAACAATGGGCAATCCTTCGTGAGGTGGTCCGCCGTACACCTCCAGCACACATTGGCCGTCTTCCGACGCTCCAGCTCGGAGCACTTGCAATCCCACTTCAGCAAAAAGGGGTCCTTCGTGCGCATCCGCTTTGCATGGGGGTGGGAGTTTTGCACTGCAGCCGCCGACGGCGCACCTCCCCGCTTTTTGCTCTTGTCTGGACCAGAGCTTGGGCCTGTGCCCGCTGATCCACGGGCCCTGGTGCCTGAACCACCACGAGCACCGCGGCGCCGCTCTGTGCGCATGACCGTCGCAGCCGTCGTAGGGCGCGCAGCACCAAGGTCATGATCGTTGGTTACAGTCGGATCCTGTGCTTGCACAGCATTTGCACGAGGGGCAGGTTTAGGATCATCCTGACCAGCGAGGAAACGCACCTCAGTTCCCCGAGCAAATTTTACCAAGGCGTCGTACGTCCGGAACGGTTCTCCAGATAAATCAGCAGCACACCATTTTGACAGAGTCTTCGTCAGGCCGTGATGAAACCAAAAGATGCGATCATCCTCGGAGAAGTTCGCAATGGGTGTCACTAGTGCTTCGAAGCGTGACTGGTACGCAGGTACATTTTCATGTGCACGCATGTAATATGTGCCTTGCGCCAATGTCTTACGGGCCTCAACATTACGTGCATGTACCTCCGTGGCAAACCGTGCAAGCAATGCAGTAATCAATTCATCGAACGTGAAGTCACTCCGTGCAGAGGTCCACTCGTCATACCAGTCTTTTGCCGCGCCCGAGAGGGTATTGCCAACGAAGAGGCATTTAATACCATCATTTCCACCACCATGGACCGCCTGCAGGTACTTGTTAGTATCGCGCACATATGCACGAGTTGCATCAGCAATACTACGTCCGGGGGTCCTAGGCTTCTCATCATACGCAATATGAAGCTTAGGCACAGGGATCGTGAGTTTCATCACCTCAGGAATACTGGCGTGGTCCTGTATTTGAGGTGACAGCAGACCCCGTTGATCCACAGCTCCATCCATAGTTGTAGTGGCGACAGTACTCTTCAGGATTGCGAGCAAGTATAGCGAATACGTGCTCAGCTGGTCCCAATCTTAGTAGTCCGTGCGATCAAAGTCTCCACTGGTCAGAATGTAGATTAGAACCAGGAAATATCGCAAACAGTGCCGGACAACTAGATTCACCTGCAACTCAGAGTGCAAGCTCCCACAACAGATGCAGGCAACTCTAAAAGGACAGCAGCAAACACAAACCGGAAGCAACCGTGTCCAAAATGGCACGTCCAAGTTCTTTGGCAAAGATGTCTAGAGAGCTACGTCGACCATCGTCGACAATCACCAAAGCGAGAACTTACTTCCGATTTAGCACCGTGAGACAGTCAGGCAACGAACCTGTCTCGATACCAAATTTGTTGTATCCTTCCTTCTTCAATCATGCACTGAATCTGCACGTCTGGATGTTAGCTAAGTGCGCACCGTGCTTACGAACAGCAAGGTGATTCAATGCGAGCAAAGTGACAGCGGAAGACTCAACAACAAGGAAAGATTCAACTTACAATAGTCTTCAATTACAAGTCGGTAGTTGGCCGTCAGACCCCGCGGGCAATGTTCATCATCCGGCTGAAGATGCTATGCTGGAATAGCTCAGGCCGAATATAAATGCATAAAACGTATGTATCTGAATTAGATTATGTTAAGTACACGAGTACTTAGTCCAAAGTAGCGTCGAGCCGACTAAGGTCTCTAGGCGGCCGTCCTCACACCTATCACGTCGCGATACCGATGTGCAGTACAGGTCTCACTGGATTTCGATCTCAAGTGTGAGTACCTTCTTAGTACTGTTATGAATATCGCGTAATCCGTGATATTAATGGATGCAATGCATGCAATATGCAAAAGTCCGAATATCAATATTTGGTTGCCGACCCAACCACCGCGATCGTCGCATTCTTGCATACGTGTATGGTTTATGACGTAAATGAGGTAATAACATTTAAAGTATTATTACGTGATATAAAATGCCAATGGATAGATCGCGCATTAATATCGGCCTCGAGTCAAACATGTTCACCGACAGCACGATGTCGTAGATGGTAATGCAACGTGCCTGATTAGCTAGATATACTCGAATATATCATGCTAATATAATTATATCATGCTTCATAATGCTCGAATGTATTGCGGTCTACTTCGGTGCAAGTGGTGATCGAACCGGCATACAACAGGAGGTACGACTCCTTGCCGGTGAAGAAGAAGTCAAGTCTGCCCCTCGTGCAAATGTCGTGCAAGTGCAGGATCCGCTTGGGGAAGCTGTGGCTCTAGACCAGGAACTTGGAGCTACCCGCCCCGCGCCTACTGCCACAATGCGACGCAGCAACCGGCAACACAAGGCACGCGGGGGCGCTAGCTCAGGTGTCCACGGGTCAGGAGGAGCAGGTCCGAGCGTGGACCCAGCTAAGAGCAGGAAGCGGCGTGGTGCGCCGTCGACGGCAGCCGCACAGCGCTCTGACCCCAATGCAAAGCGGACTCGCGCGGATGACCCGTTTATGCCAAAATAGAATTGCAATCGTTCTGAGTTCGAGCGTCGGAAAGCGGCCAATGTTTGTCTACGGTGCGCGGAGAGCCATCCTACCAAGGATTGCCCGTTGCTGCCGCCGTTAGTACCTCAGCCGAAATAGGGGTTTGCCCGGGTTCCTGCGGAGGGGGCACCACCCGGGATTTCTGAACTAACACGTGGTCGGTGGTCATCCTTACGGCCAGCCATGAAGGCATTGTTGCCTTGCGTACTTGGACACATCAAGCGAGTCATTGCACGACGCATCACGCTTGACAGACGCACGGGACTTCTCTGCTTCGATCCGTTGTGTATTCTGTTTACACCACGCCGTCCCCTGTCGTCTATTGATCTGTCAAACCACGTGGTTTTGTTCATCCCCTCGTCTCTGTGTGAGATGTCGGAACAGTTGGCCGTATACAGGAGATGTAGGCGTCAATATCCAGGCACCGCCGCATGTGTATTACTCCCTGCTTTCTGTCGGCGCAAGGCAGAGGCATCGTTAAGGGGTATGCGGTGTGTCCACCGGTTCGAGCCGGGCACCGTTTTGTTTAATGGTGTGGGTCGGGAGGGTATGCTGGCTCCGTGGCCAGGGACATCCTACTTGGTTGACGTTTGGTACGAAGCTCCTGATGAGGGTTCTGAAAGTTTAGAACCCGCCCTAAGTGCACTGACGTTATCTGCCGGGCAGTCGCTCGTAGATAACCGTGTCCCAGTGGTTCAGATCGGTTTGAATGGCCGTACTCTGAAGGCACTCGTTGACACCGGTGCCAGCGACGACTTCATCTCTGTCGCAGAGGTGAATGCGCTGGGGTTGTCCCCAGAGTCGTCTGATTGTCCTCAGGTTTGGCGGTCAAAGCTGAGTGTTGCTCACATTCCAACACCCCCCCGTGAGCGACACTCCGTCGAGCTTCACGGTCTCCCGATAGCTGCCTCGTCCCGGCCTCCCTGCCCTGGTCAACAGCCAGCGGGAATCGAACCGGCGACCTCTCGGCCAGCCGCGCATGTGCGCTCGGGGCTCATAACCTGTTGAAGTCAGCATGGGGCAAAGCTGAGGTGGTGCCTATTGCTAATTTCACCGTGACCGCAATGGCCGCGCGAATCGAACCAGACCTAGTCGGGCGTAAGGAAGCTGCCCGTTTGTTACGGAAGGGTGCCCACGGACTGCTTTTGAGGCCACGGGTGGGCTGTAGTGCCACCACCGCGCAGACTTCTGTGGATCCTGAGGTTGAGGCCCTACTGTCGCAGTATGAGGACGTCTTCAAAGATATCCCTGGGCTGCCACCTATGCGTCCTGTTGATCACACAATCCCTCTCATGCCTGGAGCGCAGCCTGTGGCCCAGCCAATGTACAGGTTGAGTCCATTGGAGCTGGATGAGGTGAAGCGCCAGGTGACGGATTTGCTTGCAAAGAGTATGATACGCCCCAGCACATCCCCGTATTCTGCACCGATTTTGTTTGTCAGTAAGAAGGATGGGACCTTGCGCATGTGCATCGATTATCTGGGGGTTGAATGCGAGCACGGTGAAGAATCGCTACCCTGTGCCACGCGTTGACGACCTGTTGGATAAGCAGAAGGGTTTGGCTTATTTTTCCTTGGTTGACTTGCAACAGGGCTATAATCAGATCCGCATCGCTGCCTCTGATATCCCGAAAACCGCTTTTCAGACGCCCTTCGGTCACTTCGAGTATACAGTCCTATCGTTTGGGTTGACTAATGCCCCTGCGACGTTTCAGGCGGTCATGGACCGAATGTTTAGGCCGTTTATCGACAGGTTCGTTGTTTGCTACCTGGATGACATCTTGGTTTATTCTAAGACGCGCGAGGAGCACTTGGAGCATCTTCGGCTCGTGCTCGACGTTATGAGGCGGGAGCAATTGTTTGCTAAACGTGCCAAATGCTTTTGGGCGCAGCCTCAGGTGGAATATTTGGGCCACATTGTGTCGGCCACCGGTGTGAAGATGGACCCGCGGAAGGTCGCCGTGGCTCGCGATTGGCCCACGCCTCAGAACCTCACGGAGCTGCGTAAGTTCCTTGGCTTGACCAATTATTTCCGAAAGTTCATTGACAAAAATTTCCATCATTGCGGCCCCGCTTACTAACTGAACTCGCAAAGGCGTTTTCGTTTCGCTCGAGTCGTGGACGTCGCAATGCCAGCGGGCATTCGAAGAGCTCAAGTGAACCGTTGCCGAAGATGTCACCCTTGCATTCCCTGATTAGTCGTTGCCGTTTCGTGTTGAGGTGGTGTCTGATGCCTCAGTATTTGGAAGCGGCGCTGTATTGTTACAGGAAGGGCGACCGATCGCCTTCACAAGTAAGAAGTATGGGGAACAGGAGCTTCTGGCAGTGCTGCATGCTTTAAAGGAATGGCGCTGTTACCTCGAGGGACGCCCATTTACTTTAAAGACTGACCACAAGCCCCTAACGTTTTTGCAAAGTGTTCCGACGTTGAACCGCCGTCAGGCTAGGTGGATGGAATACCTAGCTAGGTTCGACTGCACCTGGGAGTACATTTCTGGTAAACTTAATATTGCCGATGCTCTCAGTCGACATCCGTCGCTACACAATGCAATTTTGGCAGCGCCCGTCGTGCGGCCGCGTAGCGAGGAGGTACTGATTGCGACGGACCTCACGGAGCGGTTGAAGGTTGCCTATAACGCAGATGCCTGGTTCTCGGAGCCCGCTAATGTAGAAAACCTTCGCAAGCTGAATGGCCTTTGGCTACGGACGGAGGGTGCAGCTACACAAATCATCGTTCCGAACGACGACACGCTACACTATGATATCCTTGCACGGTTCCACGAGGACCCCTTAGCAGGACACCCTGGTAGCAAGCGGTTGGTCGAGCTGGTGCAACGTTCATTCTGGTGGTCTCGCTTGGCTAAGGATGCGGCGAACTTCGTACAGACATGCAGTCTGTGCCAGCGCAATAAGGCTTTGTCTGGTAAGGGGCATGGGTTGTTGCAACCGTTGCCTGTCCCGGATGCGCCTTGGGAAAGTGTTTCCATGGACTTCGTAGTCGTGCTGCCCAAAACTGAGGGGGGATATGATGCGGTGTTCGTAATGGTCGATCGTCTGACTAAGATGGTCCACCTAGCACCATGTACATCGTCCTGCACGGCTGAGCAAACGGCACGATTGTTTTTCGACAATGTGGTTAGGTTACACGGTGTTCCCAAAAACGTGATCTCAGACCGCGGTGGGCAGTTCACGTCTAAGTTTTGGGAAGTGCTCTGCAAGCTAGTTGGCATGGGCATCAACCTGAGCACAGCGTACCACCCTCAGACTGATGATCAAACCGAACGCACAAACCGCACGTTGGGTGATATGCTGCGCAATTATGCTGGTCGTACACCCCTCGTTTGGGATACGTACTTGACTGCGGCAGAATTTGCGCTTAACAATGCTGTTAACCGCTCTACAGGCAAAAGTCCGTTCTTTCTCAACTACGGGTTTCATCCCACGCTACCCGTGTGGCGTGAGTTGGAAGTGAACGTGCCTGCTGCTAAGCTCTTTGCCAAGTCTTTTATGTCCCGTATCACAGACGCGAAGTCGTGTTTGGACGCGGCGCAGCAACGAACGACGGAGTACTACAACAAATCCAAGCAGGATGTGACATTTTCGGAAGGGCAACTCGTGTTGCTAAGCACCAAGAACTTGCGTACCTTGGCCGATGGATCCCAAAAACTTTTACCCCGCTGGATTGGTCCGTATCCTGTCGTGCGCATGGTTGGGAATGTGGCTGTTGAACTCGCATTGCCCGCTGATATGACCATTCACCCCATGTTTCACGTATCGCTTGTTCGTCCTTACCGTGGTACGGAACCCGTCCCTGAGCCTGCTAACGCCCCTGCAGCGATTGAACCAGTTCCCGAGACCTGGATCGCTGGTAAACAAAAGTTTTACGATGTGGAGTGGGTGTTAGATTATCACGCGCGTGGTGTGGGCCGACACCGACGTAAGCAGACAGTACACGAGTACTTGGTCAAGTGGACAGGGTATACCAGCAAGCACAACTCGTGGGAACTGGCACGCAACTTCTCGCAGGACATGAAGCCTCTGCTCAAAGAAGACCGCAAACGTGCCACGCAAGCCCAATGACCCCTGCAGTCGATGCTGTATGGAGCAGCGAGGACGCTGCATACGGGAGGGGGGATAATTGTTGTGCCACCGTTCATTTCCCGGTGATGCGTAGGTCAATGTGACGCTATGACGCAAAGTGCTGTTTTGATGAACGCATGAATGACTTGTGCATATGAATGAACTTGCATGACATAAATGTATTCGCATACATTTTTATATGTTTTGGCATGTTACCATTATACATCACGACATCGCATCATGGCTGATCCGCCTAGCATGCATGAAATCCCAAACGATCGAGAAGTGCATTATGTTCGTGCTATGGAATGATAAGTAATATTATCTGGTATAATATTACTTCATTACAGCACACGTTGAGAGCGCTGCACTCGTCACGATACATGCCTTGCAACCGAATATCGTTATTCGGACCCTTGCATCATGCAAATGCCGGAAAGGCTTCTCAGTTGTTATACGTGGACATCGCCTATACGCAGTAGGGTTGTCACACTCAGGATCGACCTCCTAGTGTGAGTTGTACGGCGTCGCGATGCTGCGAGTATAACAGATGTGAGGACGGCTAAGCAAGATAAGATATTTTGATACCGGAGAACACTTGTGTGTTCAACACTATTAATGCTAATCGCTATTCTACTTAGCCCGAGCTAAGCCTGAACTTCGCTTATCACCGCCGCGTGATGATTGCTTGCTTCCGGCGCTGACGGCGATTACGTCCATTGCATCGCTTCGGTCTGTAAGATTGTAAGTTATATCTCTTCTTGCCTTGAAGTCTTCCGCTGTCTCTGTTTGCTCTCGCTTGCCTTGCTGTACTTGCAAGTGCTCGTGCATCAGTGTCGAAAGCCTTCAGACGCGCAGATACCTATGAGCAAACCCGAAGGAGAGGTACAACATTTCCTTGCTCTAAAGTCTTCCGCTGTCACATTGCACGCACTAAAGTGCTTTGCTGTTCGTAAGCACGAGGCACTTGTATCTTACACTTAGACGTGCAGATTTAGTGCATGAGTGAAGAAGGAAGGATACAACACAAAGGCCCAATCGGAAGATGACCGTCGACGGCCCAATCTTTGACACTACCTGAGATACCCCAGGATACTACATAGAGATGCAAATAAGTGCATGAGCAGCAAAAAGGGGTACAACAATTTCAAGATTGCTGTTGGAAATAACATCTCGCATTTTACAGATAAAACCCATAACTTTCACAAACGTACATTAGCAGTGTTTTGGACCCTGACTACATGACATACCAAACTTTCCAGGTACACAAAGAAATCCAAGATAGACAAGTACGTGCACATCTATCTAGCTTGACATTACAGGTCTGAGTCCAGCTCCGGAACCAACTGTTGCAGCTCTCCAAGCTATGCCCTAAGCCGGCTTGTGAAGTCACCTGCCTGCCACAAAAGGGCCCCCTCAAAAAAATGGCTGTACGGTGGGTATGGGGAAACACGAGATGACAGTCTAGTGAAACAGCTAGCTAATAAACTTCCTCATATCACCAAAGCAATCAATAACGAGGGGCAAACAATAATAGGATGCCACCGCATACAATTTAACATGCAGTGGCCTTCATATACTGTATGTAGCATCATATACTACTGATTCACTCCAAAGCATGCATGCAGCACATACTGTACATATCTGCACATACTTTTGCGCCTATTAGGAACAATATACAAGAACTCTGTCCAGCAGTAGCTGTGTTCACGACTCACACGCCGATGCAAAATATCAATGATGAACTTTCATGCTAGCTAGGCGTCTTCATCCCAGTCAGTGTGTATTGATTATGCAAAAGACCCCACCCTGAAGATAAAAGCACTCAGGACATCCAATATAACAAGCAATCATAGTCACTTCCAGGGGCTTTTCAACCCCACCCATCTTATGGCGATCTATGTCCGATTATTAATTCATCCGCTGCTCCTAATTGTTCCTCTCTCCCGCCAACTTGTGGCAAAAAAGCAAGGTTGCATCGTTGGGGCACGGCAGTACGTGATCTACATCCAACTCTGGTATGCTTGGGGATTCTTGGGGTATAAAACCCTTCCTTTGAACCGGATTGACTCAATAAAAGTTGCGAGCGCGGGTGTGCGTGGTGCCTGGACAGTCACTTCCACCCCAGCCACAGCTGTTTGTCTCAGGCGGCTGGGGAGGTTCTCCTGGCTGCCCCACTCTGGCACTGGAAGCCAGGTTCCAGCACGGTTGGGTGGAAGAGTGATTACGAGATTGTTATTGCACTTGGTGGGGTCCACCCCGTTGGGGGAGTCGACAGTGGCATTATAAACAGGTGAACCAAGGTAGTCATAGCCGATACGGCTGGTGGCCAGGCTGTTGGAGCCAGTTGGGTTGGAAGGCCACGCCAGGAGCCGGATCTGGGGGAGGTGATGATTGTGGGCAGAATGAATAGGGTTGAATTCAAAATCATGGATATATCTGATAGCTGATGTACAACTCCTTAGGTTTGAACCCCATGCTGCTGTCCTATGAGGACAGCATTTGCCTTCTGACAAGAGTTGGTATTGGCTTCCTTGAAGCCGGAAAAACGGCAGGGTCCCCAATATCTGTACCATGTGAATCTTTAGATAACAGTTTAGACATTGGGGTTTACAGGCGCACCTGCACGTGCACAAACATGCACAAACACACACACACAGTGGCCAGCGAGGGTGCAGGGGAACTGCATACGGTGGCATGCCTAATTTTGTATCCCCAAATGCAACAATTTGCACACGTGGTGTGGTGCAGTGGGTCGCGGCATACCATGCCACGCTGCACCACATGTTGTAATTATCATGATACTACAATTATCACCACTTTTGCCGCAAGCATCCAGAACCCAAGTCAGGGAGACGCCGATTTAATTCGGATTGGAATCCTCAGGACCTGATCTGATGCGTTTATTGCGAAGTATAACTCCAAGGAGGAGAGTAAGAAGCCTCAGCTGGCCGTTGTATCTCTGGTGTGTCCACCTACAAAGGCCCAATCGGAAGATGACCGTCCACGGTCCATCCTGGACACTACCCGAAGATGCCCCATGATATTACAGCCACCCACTTCTAATAAGTTTGTTGGGGGCTCAAATCCTCGCCGCCTTGTCTCGATACCAATTCGTCGTATCATGCTCAAGAAGCTCATGAGTTAATAAAAACATTGTACATATAATGCATTGAATTAATAGGTTGCTATTTCACACATACATAGACTTGAGCTCCTTTTCATCCCCTCTTTCCTGGGGTCGTGCATTATGCACACATAAAAGGACTCACCAATGAAACAGAGGGGTGCTTCAATTCGAAAATCTTAATTTCATTTACTTGTACAGGTTCCCGGAAAAACACCGTTACAACAGTTGATGCCCTCCGGGCCCTCCATGCACGTGTGCAGCCTCGGCAAACATTTGGCAGGATTGAGCAGGGTCGCTTGTTCCAGTCCACCAACTGAAGCACCTTGTATGGCCGCAACTGGGAGCTGAAGTCGGGGTCATCCCACCAAACGATAGGTCTGCACATGGTGTTGGATTTGGGATTATTAGCAGGCATGCAGTGAGATGAAGGGTGTAGTATGTAGGGCACACGCTTCCACAAAATAAGGTGCACCTCAGCATCTTGAGAGGGCTTCTTGGCACTCAAATACCACAGAGGGAAGAACAGCTGGCATGCATCCATGCAGGTTGGATCTTGGATAGTACCCATGAAACAAGAATACCTTAGGGGCCATCCTATTGGGTCTGCAAACGAATGCAAGGACACTAAGAAGCCCCCCCTCCTTATGAGGTGTACCCGCCATGTATGCAAACAAGCTGTTGAACTATTCTTAAAAGATATCAAATGCATGAAAGCGTAGTGTCACATGCACACCAACAGCACAAACCTGGCGGCACCCTTGGCACCATGCCCAGGCATGTCATTGACACGTACGAAGGTTGTTTGTATGGGAGGCTGGGTGGGTGGCAGCAGCGGGGAGGGGGGCTGCTGCGTGGGTGAAGGCGGCCGCAACACATGGTAGATCTCCATCGCGCCTGCCAGGCATAATGCAAATTGCAGGAAGCATAGCTTGCTGCGTGAAACATAATACATGGATGAAGGTGCAAATGCCTGAACTTTAGTTAGCATTTGCATTAAGTCAGCAGGTGACATGTAGGGTACCGCATAGGAACAGAAGGCCTCGAGTAAGCAACCTTCCGAACTTTGCAGCATCTCACCCAGTTCCTCTTTGAACGCATCACTGTCGAATGGGTTTGGCCTGTTTGGCATCCGTGGAGGCGGCTTAGGCACTGGTGGATTGCGAGGTGGACGAGGTGGATTCTTCACGCCTGGCGGGTTTGGTGGCCTAGGTGATGGCGGTGGAGGTGACAGCGGCTGCGGAATGTCTTCGTATGATAGTACAACATACTCGATGGTCAGCTTTCCATCAACCGACAGGACTGACCCATCATCCGAAGTTATGGGGATATCTTTTTGCATTAGCTGGCGTCCACCCTTGATCCCGCCACCAAAACTGCTTCTGCTGCCACTGTCACTGCTGCTTAAAATGTGATCAGAAGAACTGGCTGCAGCTGAACCCAAGGTACGGAACAATGCCTCCTCGGAAGCCTCCAGGGCCTACACGAGCATATCAGTGGCCGGACAGGAAATAGAGTCAAAGGTCGCTTTGAGCATATGAATATGTCATGTTGATTGTCGAGTGCATAAATTCTAGAAGCAGCAAGGAGGACTTCACTTGTAGAGAAGTGGCTATATGGCATGTGGCTATATGTCACAATTGGCTATACGTGCTGTTGTATACGTGCTGTCATTACCCACCTGGACTACTGCGACCGGGTCATTGGCAGCGAATCTGCGTGCCCTGCTCAATTGTATGACATTTGAGGCATCATCACTGCCAAATGCACTGTCAATCTCCGCTGGAGACCATGGCTTAGGGGTTTTCTCATACGGTGTTTCAAAATCCTGCTGCTGCAGCTCCTGAGCTAATGATCGGCGGCGGTCCACAAGGCCGGAGGAAATATCCTCCCCATCAATCCAAACCGCAGATACAAAAATCCGAGAGACTGGTACTCCTGTTGTTGTTGCATTGTAGATGGCCAAATGTATTATATAGCAGGGCAGGTGAGTTGGAGCAGGTGTCTGAAGGATGGTGGTACTTATATTGTAAGTACTATTTTTTTTATAAAAGTACATATAGAAACAGATGATCATTAGTGTTCTTGGTGAATGGTATACCTCTGTTATACCTGCCTAAGCAAATGCCCAATCACAAGATGTCCATCCGTAATCAGTCCATCCTGAATACTAACCCCACACAGACATCCCAGGAGGGTTGTGAAGGTATCCATGAAGCTATGCAGGCGACTGTGATGCATACAACCCTACTCATGTTTTCCTAATCCCAGCCTACCATGTGCTCTGGCTGCCTTCTCCTTGAAGTCCTTCATTATTATCGTGACCTCCATAACAGTAAGTCCACCAGAAGCATCAATGATGACGATGAAAACCTAAGGGGCATTGCAAAGTTATAGTTATAAATTGCAATGTGAATTGTTGTACAAAACCGCATGTATGACTCAAGACTAAGCAATACCATTTTCCACAAGTACCATTTGCTCAAGCTCTACCAACGTAACAGCCTTGGTGCTAGCCTGAGCGCATCGTTAATACCTTCAAGTGGGTTGTAAATTTCACTCAAAATCTGCACATTCATGGCCGGATCCATCCCGGAATTTCTTAGATGACAAACCCATCGTAACTAATCCACCTCACCTCTACGATAAGCTTCTGGTGAGGTGGTAATGGAGGAATTGGCTGGCGGGTTGGTGGTACGGGTGGAGAAGTTGCAGGAGGGGAAAATCGTGAAGTCTTGGGTGGCCTGCGGAACGGCTTGGGAGACCGCCTTGGTGATGGTGATGGTGGAACTGGAAGCAGTGGAGGTGGTGGTGACTGTGGTGGTGACGGTGGTGGACCTGGAGGAGGCAAAGGAGGAGCCCTGGGAGGCGATGGTGGTTTCTTAGCCGTTTTTGGACGAGGTGGTGATGGCGGTGGTCTTGGAGGTGATGGTGGACTCGGGGGTGATGGTGGTGGACTCGGCGGTGATGGTGGACTCGGCGGTAAAGGTGGAGGACTCGGCGGTGATGGTGGAATCGGTGGTAAAGGTGGTGGGCTCGGTGGTGATGGTGGACTCGGCGGTGGTGATGGTGGACTCGGTGGTGATGGTGGACTCGGCGGTAAAGGTGGTGGGCTCGGTGGTGATAAAGGACTCGGCGGTAAAGTTGAAGGACTCGGAGGTGATGGTGGACTCGGCGGTAAAGGTGGAGGACTCGGAGGTGATGGTGGAATGGGCGGTAAAGGTGCTGGGTTCGGAGGTGATGTTGGGCTTGGTGGTGATGATGGAATCAGCGATGATGATGGTGCGCTAGGGGGTGGCAATCGGCTTCGAGGTCCAAATAATGGGCTAACCGGTAAAAACAGCATTCCCGGTAATGGTCGTCTTGGTGATGAAATTGGTGCATTTGGCCCTGATAAAGGACCCGGAAGCAATAATGGGCTTGGCAATGAAGGAGGAATAAACGGTTAAGAAACCTTCGTCAAAGGAGGTGGAGGAGGGGGTGGTGGGGATAAATACGGTGATCTGGAAGGTGGCGGGCTGGACGGGGGCGGCCAGGCCGGCGGTGGGCTGGAGGGTGGCGGGCTGGACGGGGGCGGCGAGGCCGGCGGTGGGCTGGAGGGTGGCGGGCTGGATGGGGGCGGCGAGGCCGGCGGTGGGCTCGAGGGTGGCGGGCTGGACGGGGGCGGCGAGGCCGGTGGTGGGCTCGAGGGTGGCGGGCTGGACGGGGGCGGCGTGGCGGACGGTGGGCTGGAGTGTGGCGGGCTGGACGGGGGCGGCGAGGCCGGAGGTGGGCTGGAGGGTGGCGGGCTGGACGGGGGCGGCGAGGACGGCGGTGGGCTGGAGGGTGGCGGGCTGGATGGGGGCGGCGAGGCCGGCGGTGGGCTGGAGGGTGGCGGGCTGGACGGGGGCGGCGAGGCCGGCGGTGGGCTGGAGTGTGGCGGGCTGGACGGGGGCGGCGAGGCCGGCGGTGGGCTGGAGGGTGGCGGGCTGGACGGGGGCGGCGAGGCCGGCGGTGGGCTGGAGGGTGGCGGGCTGGACGGGGGCGGCGAGGCCGGCGGTGGGCTCGAGGGTGGCGGGCTAGACGGGGGCGGAGAGGCCGGCGGTGGGCTCGAGGGTGGCGGGCTGGACAAGGGTGGCGAGGCCGGCGGTGGGCTCGAGGGTGGCGGGCTGGACGGGGGCGACGAGGCCGGCGGTGGGCTCCAGGGTGGCGGGCTGGACGGGGGCGGCGAGGCCGGCGGTGGGCTCGAGGGTGGCGGGCTGGACGGGGGCGGCGAGGCCGGCGGTGGGCTGGAGGGTGGCGGGATGGACGGGGGCGGCGAGGCCGGCGGTGGGCTGGAGGGTGGCGGGCTGGACGGGGGCGGCGAGGCCGGCGGTGGGCTCGAGGGTGGCGGGCTGGACGGGGTCGGCGAGGCCGGCAGTGGGCTCGAGGGTGGCGGGCTGGACGGGGGCGGCGAGGCCGGCGGTGGGCTCGAGGGTGGCGGGCTGGACGGGGGCGGCGAGGCCGGCGGTGGGCTCGAGGGTGGCGGGCTGGACGGGGGCGGCGAGGCCGGCGTTGGGTTCGAGGGTGGCGGGCTGGACGGGGGCGGCGAGGCCGGCGGTGGGCTGGACGGTGGCGGGCTGGACGGGGGCGGCGAGGCCGGCGGTGGGCTGGAGGGTGGCGGGCTGGACGGGGGCAGCGAGGCCGGCGGTGGGGTGGAGTGTGGCGGGCTGGACGGAGGCGGCGAGGCTGACGGTGGGCTCGAGGGTGGTGGGATGGACGGGGGCGGCGAGGCCGGCGGTGGGCTGGAGGGTGGCGGGCTGGACGGGGGCGGCGAGGCCGGCGGTGGGCTGGAGGATGGCGGGCTGGACGGGGGCGGCGAGGCCGGCGGTGGGCTCGAGGGTGGCGGGCTGGACGGGGGCGGCGAGGCCGGCGGTGGGCTCGAGGGTGGCGGGCTGGACGGGGGCGGCGAGGCCGGCGGTGGGCTCGAGGGTGGCGGGCTGGACGGGGGCGGCGAGGCCGGCGGTGGGCTGGAGGGTGGCGGGCTGGACGGGGGCGGCGAGGCCGGCGGTGGGCTGGAGGGTGGCGGGCTGGACGGGGGCGGCGAGGCCGGCGGTGGGCTCGAGGGTGGCGGGCTGGACGGGGGCGGCCAGGCCGGCGGTGGGCTGGAGGGTGGCGGGCTGGACGGGGGCGGCGAGGCCGGCGGTGGGCTCGAGGGTGGCGGGCTGGACGGGGGCGGCGAGGCCGGCGGTGGGCTGGAGGGTGGCGGGCTGGACGGGGGCGGCGAGGCCGGCGGTGGGCTCGAGGGTGGCGGGCTGGACGGGGGCGGCCAGGCCGGCGGTGGGCTGGAGGGTGGCGGGCTGGACGGGGGCGGCGAGGCCGGCGGTGGGCTCGAGGGTGGCGGGCTGGACGGGGGCGGCGAGGCCGGCGGTGAGCTCGAGGGTGACGGGCTGGACGGGGGCGGCGAGGCAGGCGGTGGGCTGGAGGGTGGCGGGCTGGACGGGGGCGGCGAGGCCGGCGGTGGGCTCGAGTGTGGCGGGCTGGACGGGGGCGGAGAGGCCGGCGGTGGGCTGGAGGGTGGCGGGCTAGACGGGGGCGGCGAGGCCGGCGGTGGGCTGGAGGGTGGCGGGCTGGACGGGGGCGGCGAGGCCGGCGGTGGGCTGGAGTGTGGCGGGCTGGACGGGGGCGGCGAGGCCGGCGGTGGGCTGGAGGGTGGCGGGCTGGACGGGGGCGGCGAGGCCGGCGGTGGGCTGGAGGGTGGCGGGCTGGACGGGGGCGGCGAGGCCGGCGGTGGGCTCGAGGGTGGCGGGCTAGACGGGGGCGGAGAGGCCGGCGGTGGGCTGGAGGGTGGCGGGCTGGACAAGGGCGGCGAGGCCGGCGGTGGGCTCGAGGGTGGCGGGCTGGACGGGGGCGACGAGGCCGGCGGTGGGCTCCAGGGTGGCGGGCTGGACGGGGGCGGCGAGGCCGGCGGTGGGCTCGAGGGTGGCGGGCTGGACGGGGGCGGCGAGGCCGGCGGTGGGCTGGAGGGTGGCGGGATGGACGGGGGCGGCGAGGCCGGCGGTGGGCTGGAGGGTGGCGGGCTGGACGGGGGCGGCGAGGCCGGCGGTGGGCTCGAGGGTGGCGGGCTGGACGGGGTCGGCGAGGCCGGCAGTGGGCTCGAGGGTGGCGGGCTGGACGGGGGCGGCGAGGCCGGCGGTGGGCTCGAGGGTGGCGGGCTGGACGGGGGGGGCGAGGCCGGCGGTGGGCTCGAGGGTGGCGGGCTAGACGGGGGCGGCGAGGCCGGCGTTGGGTTTGAGGGTGGCGGGCTGGAGGGGGGCGGCGAGGCCGGCGGTGGGCTTGAGTGTGGAGGCTGGACGGGGGCGGTGAGGCCGACGGTGGGCTCGAGGGTGGCGGGATGGACGGGGGCGGCGAGGCCGGCAGTGGGCTCAAGGGTGGCGGGCTGGACGGGGGCGGCGAGGCCGGCGGTGGGCTGGACGGGGGCGGGCTGGACGGGGGCGGCGAGGCCGGCGGTGGGGTGGAGTGTGGCGGGCTGGACGGGGGCAGCGAGGCCGGCGGTGGGGTGGAGTGTGGCGGGCTGGACGGGGGCGGCGAGGCTGACGGTGGGCTCGAGGGTGGTGGGATGGACGGGGGCGGCGAGGCCGGCGGTGGGGTGGAGTGTGGAGGCTGGACGGGGGCGGCGAGGCTGACGGTGGGCTCGAGGGTGGTGGGATGGACGGGGGCGGCGAGGCCGGCAGTGGGCTCGAGGGTGGCGGGCTAGACGGGGGCGGCGAGGCCGGCGGTGGGCTGGAGGGTGGCGGGCTGGACGGGGGCGGCGAGGCCGGCGGTGGGCTGGAGGGTGGCGGGATGGACGGGGGCGGCGAGGCCGGCGGTGGGCTGGAGGGTGGCGGGCTGGACGGGGGCGGCGAGGCCAGCGGTGGGCTGGAGTGTGGAGGCTGGACGGGGGCGGCGAGGCCGGCGGTGGGCTCGAGGGTTGCGGGCTGGACGGGGGCGGAGAGGCCGGCGGTGGGCTGGAGGGTGGCGGGCTGGACGGGGGCGGCGAGGCCGGCGGTGGGCTGGAGGATGGCGGGCTGGACGGGGGCGGCGAGGCCGGCGGTGGGCTGGAGGGTTGCGGGCTGGACGGGGGCGGCGAGGCCGGCGGTGGGCTCGAGGGTGGCGGGCTGGACGGGGGCGGCGAGGCCGGCGGTGGGCTCGAGGGTGGCGGGCTGGACGGGGGCGGCGAGGCCGGCGGTGGGGTGGAGTGTGGCGGGCTGGACGGGGGCGGCGAGGCTGACGGTGGGCTCGAGGGTGGTGGGATGGACGGGGGCGGCGAGGCCGGCGGTGGGGTGGAGTGTGGAGGCTGGACGGGGGCGGCGAGGCTGACGGTGGGCTCGAGGGTGGTGGGATGGACGGGGGCGGCGAGGCCGGCGGTGGGCTGGAGGGTGGCGGGCTGGACGGGGGCGGCGAGGCCGGCGGTGGGCTGGAGGGTGGCGGGCTGGACGGGGGCGGCGAGGCCGGCGGTGGGGTGGAGTGTGGCGGGCTGGACGGGGGCGGCGAGGCCGGCGGTGGGCTCGAGGGTGGCGGGCTGGACGGGGGCGGCGAGGCCGGCGGTGGGCTGGAGGGTGGCGGGCTGGACTTGGGGCGGCGAGGCCGGCGGTGGGCTGGAGGGTGGCGGGCTGGACGGGGGCGGCGAGGCCGGCGGTGGGCTGGAGGGTGGCGGGCTGTAGACAAGTTTGCGCAGCCTGGAGACATGTTTTAGCGAGTTGCAATCGCTTGCGCATGATGGTTGAGTACTCATCAGCAGCTGGCACTTTCGAGGGTATATGCAGGTCAACCGGCACACGCGGTTGCTGGACACCATTAAGCAAAAATGGTGTCATACCTGTCGAACGTTGTTTGGAGTTATTGATAGCAAACTCAATCAACGGTAAGTGATCATCCCAATCATCCTGATTAGGGGAGATATAGTGCCGTAATGTCTCTTCCAGTAAGCGGTTCATTCGCTCTGTTTGTCCATCTGTTTGTGGATGGAAGGCTGTGCTCATATGGAGGTGGGTGCCCAATAGGCGAAATATTTCCTTCCAGAAATTGCTTGTAAAACGTGGGTCCCGGTCAGAGATAATGTTCTTTGGAAGGCCGTGCTGCTGGAATACAGTGGCTACAAAAAGGCGAGCCAACTCTTCCGCTCCTGCGGTCGTGTGTGTGGGAGCAAAGTGCGTCATTTTGCTCAGCCGGTCCACAAACACTACGATCGCATCATGCCCATTGCGAGTTGTTGGTAGCTGGGTTATCAAATCCATTGATATGCTCTCCCACACGGAAGAAGGTATGGGGAGCGGCTGCAGCAAACCACCCGGCTTAGTGTTGGTTGGTTTGTTATGCTGACATTGAGGACAAGACTTGACGTAGGCCTTCACGTCAGTATCTAGTCCAGGCCACCAGTACGTTTGTGTGATCGCTTGTTTGGTGCGGTCAATGCCGCGGTGGCCAGCGCATGGGGTATCATGATACTCTTTCATGATGACCCGTCGTAAGTCAGCGTGATTAGGGATGTAAATCTGGGACCCATTGTACCAGAAGTTACCCTTCTTTTTGAGCCGCAGCTTTGCTACCTTAGTTTTCGTGAGATTGGGATCACCGTCATACCCGCGGATGATTCGGTGTCCTAAGTCGCTGTCAATCAGCGCGGCAGAAAGCAAGTTGAGCACCACGTCGTGGACCCGACTGATAGGGTCAGCTACGTTCACCCGACCAGGGCGATACTCCCATTTAAATGTGAAACGTGATAATAGCTCCATCCAACGAGCTTGGCGGCGGGATAGCTTATCCGCGCTTTTCTGTTCTTGGAGGTATACCAGTGGTTGGTGATCCGTGATCAACGTTACATCACTGGCGCCTTCAAGGTAACAACGCCACTCTTCCAGGGCTAAGACAGTGCCGAGGCACTCTTGGTCTGTTGTTGAGTAGTTGTACTCTGCCTTATTGAATTTAGAACTGGTATAGGCGACAGGGTGGTCATCCTGCAAGAGGATGGCTCCTGTGCCATGTATTGAGGCATCAGACCAAACCGTGAAAGGTTTATCAAGCTCGGGGAGTTTAAGTACTGGTGCATTTGTCAAGGCATGCTTCACACCCTGGAAGGCTGCCTTGCAGGCTTCGGTCCAGTGGAAGGGCACTTTCTCACTGGTAAGGGTTGTGAGGGGGGCCACAAGGGAGGAATAACCCTGAATAAACCTCCTGAAATAATTGGCTAAGCCAAGGAACGCCCACAGTCGCTTAATATCCGTGGGGACAGGCCAGTCTTTAATGACTGTTACTTTGCGGTCGTCCACCTTTAAGCCTTCTTGGCTTACTTTGTGGCCAAGGAAGTGCAGTTCGAACCGGTTGAACTGACACTTCGACAATTTTGCCTTGAATTGGTGCTTTCGGAGCAAGGACAGTACCAAACGGAGGTGCGGTTCATGCTTGGCCGGGGTCTTACTAAAGACCAGTATATCGTCCAAGTACACTAGCACAAGTTTGCCAATGTAGTCAGTGAAGACACGATTCATCACTGCTTGGAACGTTGCAGGGGCATTGGTAAGTCCAAAGCAAAGTACCTTAAACTGAAACTGGCCCATGCCTGGGGCTATGAAGGCCGTTTTCTCCACATCCTGTGGAGAGATCAGTATTTGATGATACCCCTGCTGTAAGTCCAGGGAGCTGAAAATGGTAGCTCCTTGGAGTTGGAGGACCTTGGAGTTGGAGGAGTAGAGGACCAATAACCTCGAGCTATCCGACCATGTAGTGTTGCACCCCAGGAGTGACGGGATGCATCAACAGACAAGTCCACCGCGGCAGGCCCTATGTGAATAGCAGCAGAGCAATGCCGCGTTGGGCTATCAGCCCACCAGTCAAGATCCCGAAGGGAACCACGTGATAGACGAATACGGCCTGACCAACCTACAGGTTGCATGATATCATCATAGAAGTTACGAAGAAAAAGCGGGGCTGGGGTAAGAGCCAACTTAACACTCTGGGCGAAACCACAAAATTTTGCTAACTCACGCTTCTGGACCAACCGACGATTTTTCTTAGCCGTGACCCTCAAGCCAACTGCCAGCCGTCGGAGCTTGGAAAGCTTCTCCTTGGGTACCTCAAACAAACCAGATGCGGTATTGACAGTGATGCCTAAATGATAAACTGCCTGCGAAGGCTCCCACTGACATTTTGTTGGGTGACAAGCTAAACCTAAAAACTCAATAGTCTCCCGCACCCACCGCGCTCCAAGACTGGCCTGCTCCTTGGAAGAGAAAACGAAAAGAAAGTCGTCCAGGTAGGGTAGAACCCGAGCTCCAAGACGGGCTGGTCGTCCACTGCCACATGTTGGGATAAACTGATGCGGCGGCATGGGAGGTGTAACCCGACATTTCTTGCCACCGACCGCTGCAATAGGATCCCTCCAGAAACGCACTACATTCCGCATAATCTTCGTGAACCAGTAAGGACTATTCAACCAACCCATGGGTAGGGCATTCATCTCATACAGAGTGTCGCAGAAGCGGAAGGTAAAGAAACGCCGATCCACAGGACGGATGGGAATATGGTAAAAGGCATCAGCTAAATCCACCTTGATCATCCACGAATTCTGAATGCCCATACGACGTAGGGTACGGAGGGATTCATAACGGCACTTATGAGCCTTCTGCGCAATGTTCATCCGCTTAAGGTTGACAACAAGGCGCCAGGAAGCACTACCCTGCTTTGGCACACAAAAGGCATTAACCACATGCTCAACCGTCCGTGAGGGGTCCACACGGGAGATGGCCCCAAGAGCAATGAGGCGGGGTTCTTCTACCTCCTGCCACCACCGTTTCTGTATCTCCGAGACCGGAAAACTCGGGAGATCAAAGGCAGGGGGCGGACAACCATTACGAAACTCCACTGGAACCCCCTGCTTCAGCACATGTAGCGTCCGAGTGTCCGCCCCAATAGCCTTCCAAGCCGCTAGGTGTGCTTGAACTCGAGCATGCAAAGGGGGGCTCATGTTCCAAAACTACTTCAATTCTGCCCCGGGGCACTAGCACCCGAGGTGGAGCTCGCTACCGCAGCAGAGGCACGATTGGGCGGGAAACCACGCCCTGCAAAACCACCACCACGCCCCCGGCGTTGGCGAGTGCCATTAAAAAGGAGAACTCCAGTATTGCCACCAGTACGAGTCTTGTGCTCCTTCTCTGCAAGATACTTTAAGGAAACCTAACCTTCTGGCGGGCACGGGCAAACTCATCATCATATTCCCGCAGAACATCATCATGAACTGCACGTTCTGCCGTGGCAAAATAACGATGGTGCAGAGCCACAAGGCCGTCCCTACCACGCGAAGAAAACTCAATAATGCAATTTATTCGGGCGGATATCAGCTCCCGGAGCCAGTTCATATAATAATGTAAGGTGCGAGATGCTGACGGTCGGAGTTTGATCGTCGAAAGTTCGCTAATCTTTGCTTGAGGTGTGCGGGAGAGCACCCTACTCGCGACTGCCCTATGTTACCACCTTTCGTGCCTAAGACGACTTAGGAAGTTGCCCGGGATGTGGAGGAAGGGACTTCTCCCGGGATTGAAGAAAGTGAACGTGGCCGCTGGCCGTCGTTGCGTCCGGCTGTAAAGGCTCTTTTACCTTCTGTTTTTGGACAAATAGAGCACGTTATCGGACGACGTTTTTCGTTCGACGGGCTCACTGGACTAAACCACTTTGAGCCGCTGTGTAATTTATTTGCACCGCGCTGTCCTCTTTCTTCCCTCGATTTGGCCGGCCACGTTACGCTATTTATCCCTTCATCCTCCCATGAGCTGTGCGAGCAGCTCACCAGGTATAAGAGGTACCGCCGTCAAAATTCGGACACTGCGGCTTGCGTATTGATTCCCTCCTTTAGCCAACGTAAAGTGGCGTCTCTGTTGGAGGGTATGCAATTTGTTCTCCGATTCGAGTCGGGCACCGCTTTGTTTAACGGTGTAGATGTGACGGGTAAACCGACGGTACTGCCTAAACTATCTTATACTGTTGAAGTTTGGTTTGAGGCCCCTCTTTTGAGTCCTACCAGGTTCGAGCCTGCTATAGGATCACTTTTGCTTTCCGCGGAGTCGACTCCGACAGGGGATCGTGTCCCTATTATTGAAATCGGCCTCGGAGGTCGACTGATGAAGGCGCTCGTGGATACCGGCGCCAGCGACGACTTCATCTCGGCAAAGGAGGTGAATGCTTGGGGGTTGACCCCTCAGTCGTCTGATTGTGCACAGGTTACCCTCGCTGATAGAGGTAAGCATCCCATCGTGGGCAGGATCTGTTGTACCTCTCGTTCGCGTTTGCTCATAAGTATCTGCACGTCTGGAGACTATCGACACCGATGCGCGAGCACTTGCAAGTACAGCAAGGCAAGCGAGAGCAAACAGAGACAGCGGAAGACTTCAAGACGAAGAGAGATATAACTTACAGTTTTACGGATCAGAACGATGCAATGGACGAAATCGCCGTCAGCGCCGGAAGCAAGCAATCATCACGCGGCGGTGATTAGCGAAGTTCAGGCTTAGCTCGGGCTAAGTAGAATAGTGTATAGAAATAGTAGTTTAGAACACACGAGTGTTCTCCGGTATCGGATGTCTTGTCTAGCTTAGCCGTCCTCGCATCTGTTATACTCGCAGCATCGCAATGCCGTACGATTCACATTAGGAGGCCGATCCTAGATGTGACAACCCTACTGCGTCTAGGCGATGTCTACGCATAACAACGTATAAGCCTTTCCGGCATTCGCATGATGCAAGGGTCCGGATAACGATATCCGGTTGCAGGGCATGTATCGCGACGAGTGCGACGCTCTCAACGTGTGCTTAAATGAAGTAATATTATATCAGATAATATTACTTATTGTTTCGTAGCACGAGCATAATGCGCACTTCCATGCTTCGGGCTTTCATGCATGCTAGGCGGATTTGCCATGGTGCGATGTCGCGATGAATAATGACAACATGCCAAATGCATATATAAATGTACACGAATACATTTATATCATGCAAGTTCATTCATATGCAATGCGTTCATCACAAAAGCACTTCGCCTCGTAGGATCGCGTCGACCTACGCGTCGGCGGGAAATGAACCGTAGCACAACAATTATCCCCCCTCCCGTATGCAGCGTCCTCGCGGCATCATACAGCATCGACTGCAGGGGTCATTGGGCTTGTGTGGCACGTTTGCGGGCTTCTTCGAGCAGGGGTTTCATGTCCTGTGAGAAGTTGCGTGCCGGTTCCCATGAGTTGTGCTCGTCGGTATACCCTGTCCACTTAACCAAGTACTCGTGTACTGTTCGCTTACGTCGGTGTCGGCCCACACGACGCGCGCGATAATCTAACACCCGCTCCACATCGTAAAACTTCTGTTTACCAGCGATCCAGGTCTCGGGAACTGGTTCGATCGCTGCGGGGGCGTTAGCAAGTTCAGGGACGGGTTCCGTACCACGATACGGACGAACAAGCGATACGTGAAACGTGGGGTGAATGGGCATATCAGCGGGTAATGCAAGCTCCACAGCCACATTCCCAACCATGCGCACGACAGGATACGGACCAATCCAGCGGGGTAAGAGTTTTCGGGATCCGTCGGCCAAAGAACGCAAGTTCTTGGTGCTTAGCAACACGAGTTGCCCTTCCGAAAACGTCACATCCTGCTTAGTTTTGTTATAGTATTCCGTCGTTCGTTGCTGCGCCGCGTCCAAACACGACTTCGCGTCTGTGATTCGGGACATAAAAGACTTGGCAAAAAGTTTAGCAGCAGGCACGTTCACTTCCAACTCACGCCACACGGGTAGCGCGGGATGAAACCCGTAGCTGAGAAAGAACGGACTTTTGCCTGTAGAGCGGTTAACAGCGTTGTTAAGCGCGAATTCTGCCGCAGTCAAATACGTATCCCAGACGAGTGGTGTGCGACCAGCATAATTGCGCAACATATCACCCAACGTGCGGTTTGTGCGTTCGGTTTGACCATCAGTCTGCGGGTGATACGCCGTGCTCAGGTTGACGCGCATGCCAACTAGTTTGCAGAGCGCTTCCCAAAACTTAGACGTGAACTGTCCACCGCGGTCCGAGATCACATTTTTGGGAATCCCGTGTAACCGAACCACATTATCGAAAAACAAACGTGCGGTTTGCTCAGCCGTGCAGGATGATGTGCATGGTGCTAGGTGAACCATCTTAGTCAGACGATCGACCATTACGAACACCGCATCGTATCCCCCCTCAGTTTTGGGCAGCGCGACTACGAAGTCCATGGAAACACTTTCCCAAGGCGCATCCGGGACAGGCAACGGTTGCAACAACCCATGGCCCTTACCGGACAAAGCCTTATTGCGCTGGCACAGACTGCATGTCTGGACGAAGTTCGCCGCATCCTTAGCCAAACGAGGCCACCAAAAGGAACGTTGCACCAAGTCGATCAATCGCTTGCTACCAGGGTGTCCTGCTAACGGGTCCTCGTGGAACCGCGCAAGGATGTCGTAGCGTAGCGCGTCGTCGTTCGGAACGACGATTTGCGTAGCTGCACCCTCCGTCCGTAGCCAAAGGCCATTCTGCTTGCGAAGGTTTTCTACATTAGCCGGGTCCGCGAACCAGGCGTCTGCGCTGTAGGCAACCTTCAACCGCTCCGCGAGGTCCATCGCGATCGGAACCTCCTCGCTACGCGGCCGCACGACGGGCGCTGCCAAAATGGCAGCGTGTAGCGACGGATGTCGACTGAGAGCATCGGCAATATTCAATTTACCAGATATATACTCCCAGGTGCAGTTGAACCTAGCTAGATATTCCATCCACCTAGCTTGACGGCGGTTCAACGTCGGAACGCTTTGCAAAAACGTTAGGGGCTTGTGGTCAGTCTTTAAAGTAAATGGGCGTCCCTCGAGGTAACAGCGCCATTCCTTTAAAGCATGCAGCACTGCCAGAAGCTCCTGTTCCCCGGTGGTGTAGCGAATCTCCGCACCAGAAAACTTTTTACTCGTGAAGGCGATCGGTCGCCCTTCCTGTAACAATACAGCGCCGCTTCCAAATATTGAGGCATCAGACACTACCTCAACACGAAATGGCAACGAGTAATCAGGGAATGCAAGGGTGACATCTTCGGCAACGATTCGTTTGAGCTCTTCGAATGCCCGCTGGCATTGCGACGTCCACGACTCGAGCGAAACGAAAACGCCTTTGCGAGTTAAGTTAGTAAGCGGGGCCGCAATGATGGAATATTTTTCAATGAACTTCCGGAAATAATTGGTCAAGCCAAGGAACTTACGCAGCTCCGTGAGGTTCTGAGGCGCGGGCCAATCGCGAACCACGGCGACCTTCCGCGGGTCCATCTTCACACCGGTGGCCGACACAATGTGGCCCAAATATTCCACCTGAGGCTGCGCCCAAAAGCATTTGGCGCGTTTAGCAAACAATTGCTCCCGCCTCATAACGTCGAGCACGAGCCGCAAATGCTCCAAGTGCTCCTCGCGTGTCTTAGAATATACCAAGATGTCATCCAGGTAGCAAACAACGAACCTGTCGATAAACGGCCTAAACATTCGGTCCATAACCGCCTGAAACGTTGCAGGGGCATTAGTCAAACCAAACGATAGGACCGTATACTCAAAGTGACCGAAGGGCGTCCGAAAAGCGGTTTTCGGGATATCAGAGGCAGCGATGCGAATCTGATTGTAGCCCTGTTGTAAGTCAATTGAGGAAAAATAAGCCGAGCCCTTCAGCTTATCCAACAGGTCGTCAACGCGTGGCAAAGGGTAGCGATTTTTCACCGTATTCGCATTTAACCCCCGGTAATCGATGCACATGCGCAAGGTCCCATCCTTCTTACCGACAAACAAAATCGGTGCAGAAAACGGGGATGTGCTGGGGCGTATCATACCCTTCGCGAGCAAATCCGTCACCTGGCGCTTTACCTCATCCAGCTCCAATGGACTCAACCTGTACATTGGCCGGGCTGTAGGCTGCGCTCCAGGCATGAGAGGGATTGTGTGATCAACAGGACGCATAGGTGGTAGGCCAGGGATATCTTTAAAGATGTCCTCATACTGCAACAGTAGGGCCTCAACCTCAGGATCCGCAGAAATCTGCGCGGTGGTGACACAACAGCTCACCCGCGGCCTTAAAAGCAGTCCGTGGGCACCCTTCCGTAACAAACGGACGGCCTCCTTACGCCCGACTAGCTCTGGTTCGATTCGCGCGGCCATTGCGGTCACAGCGAAATTAACCATAGGCACCGCCTCAGTTTCGCCCTCCTTTGGTGTGACATATTCGAACGACAGGAAAGGTACCTTAATCGACAGAGTACCCTTGCACATATGCAGGGTTGCGGTCTCCATGTCGATGCGCGCGCGGTACTGCCGTAATGTCGACGACCCCATTATGTACGGTGCAGTCTCTGCTAAGCCCTGCAGCACGTACGGCCGGGTCACAACACGCAAAGGGCCTAACGATAGGCTAAGGGTAATCCTGCCCACGATGGGATGCTTACCCCCGTCAGCAAGGGTAACCTGTGGACAATCAGACGACTCTGGGGACAACCCCAGCGCATTCACCTCTGCGACAGAGATGAAGTCGTCGCTGGCACCGGTGTCAACAAGTGCCTTCAGAGTACGGCCATTCAAACCGATCTGAACCACAGGGACACGGTTATCTACGAGCGACTGCCCAACAGACAACGTCAGTGCACTTAAGGCGGGTCCGTAACCAACGGCACCCCCATCAGGAGCTTCGTACCAAACGTCAACCGAGTAGGATAGGTGTGGCCACGGAGCCAGCGTACCCTCCCGACCCACACCATTAAACAAAACGGTGCCCGGCTCGAACCGGTGGACATGCCGCATACCCCTTAACGATGCCTCTGCCTTGCGCCGACAGAAAGCAGGGAGTAATACACATGCGGCAGTGCCTGGATATTGACGCCTACATCTCCTGTATATGGCCAACTGTTCCGACATCTCACGCAGAGACGAGGGGATGAACAAAACCACGTGGTTAGACAGATCGATAGACGACAGGGGACGGCGAGGTGTAAACAAATTACACAACGGGTCGAAGCAGAGAAGTCCCGTGCGTCCGTCAAGCGTGATGCGTCGCGCAATGACTCGCTCGATGTGTCCAAGTACACAAGGCAACAATGCCTTAACGGCTGGCCGTAAGGATGACCACCGACCACGCGTTAGTTCAGAAATCCCAGGTGGTGCCCCCTCCGCAGGAACCCGGGCAAGCCCCTATTTCGGCTGAGGTACAAACGGCGGCATTAGAGGGCAATCCTTCGTGGAATGATTCTCCGCACACCGTAGACAAACATTGGCCAATTTCCGACGCTCGAATTCGGAACGATTGCAATTCCATTTTGGCATAAATGTGTCGTCCGTACGAGTACGCTTCGCGTTGGGGTCGGAACGCTGTGCGGCTGCCGACGACGGCGCACCACCACGCTTCCTGTTCCTAGCTGGGTCCGAGCTCGGACCTGCTCCTCCTGTACCACGGACACCCGAGCTAGCGCCCCCGCGCGCCTTGCGTTGCCCGTTGCTGCGTCGCGTCGCGGCAGTAGGCGTGGGGCGGGTCGCACCGAGGTCCTGGTCGAGAGCTACAGCTTCCCCAAGCGGATCCTGCACTTGCACGGCATTTGCACGAGGGGCAGATTTGACTTCTTCCTCGCCGGCAAGAAGTCGTATCTCCGCGCCCTTAGCAAAAGCGACCAACGCGTCATACGACTTGATCTGCGCTCCAACCAAGTCAGTGGCGCACCATTTAGCCAAAAGTTTCGTTAGGCCTTGCCTAAACCAAAAGACACGCTCAGATTCGGTGAGGTCAGCAATGGGAGTCACAAGTGCTTCGAAGCGTGACTGGTACGCAGGTACATTTTCATCCCGACGCATGTGGTAGCTACCGGCTGCCAAAACGTTACGAGCTTCCACATCGCGTGCTTGAACCTCAGTAGCGAATCGTGCGAGCAAAGCGGCGACTAACTCGTCAAAAGTATAGCTGCCCCGGGCGTTGGTCCAATTGCGATACCAGTCCTTCGCTGCGCCCTCGAGGGTGTTACCAACGAAGAGACACCTGATACCGTCATTATCGCCACCATGAACAGCTTGGAGGTACTTTTTAGCGTCACGCACGTACGCACGAGTTGCATCGGCTATGCTATGCCCTGGTGTCTTGTCGGTCAGCGAAATATTGAGCCTAGGAACGGGAATCGACAATCTCATCACCTCAGGGATGTCATCATGCCCTCGAGCTTGAGGTAATGGCAGAACCCTTGGTCCAGCAGTGTTGTCCATATTCGTGTTCACTGCTGAATGCGGCACAATTAAGTGAGCAGGGGTCTGAAGGAAAAGGGGCTCTTGAGTGGCTCGCGCGCCAACAGTCTCAAGACCTCTATCCGGCGCTCTAGCAGCTACAACGAAATCGGGTTGGCTAGCTAGGCTAGTGTGCGGCGTATCGTCGTGTTCCGCGGACATGGAGCACGAAACGATACCCTAGTTTTGCGTAATAGAAGCCGACTTCTATCGCAAAGGCAAGAGTACAAAGCGATTCGGTGAGCCTACCGACAGTACTCTTGAGAAGATTCAGCAAACTCAGCAAGTAATTGCCCAGCTGAGTCCTGATCTCCGTAGTTTGGGCAATGAGAGTCGCCAACTGGTCCGGACGAACGCCGGTCTCAGTCGCCGCGGCAAGCAATGCCGGTGCACTGAGATTACCTGCGACTCAGAGCGTACACTTACACAACAAGTGCAGCAATCTAAACAAAAGCAATTAAACAATTACAAACCGGAAGCGGCGGCGTCCAAAACGGCGCGGCCTAAGTCTTCGGCAAAAGTATCTAGCGGTCCTCGTGGTTCGTCGCTGGAACTCGCCATAGAAAGAACCTACTTCCGATTAGACAAAGAGAGACAGTTAGGCAACGAACCTGGTCTCGCTACCAAATTGTTGTACCTCTCGTTCGCGTTTGCTCATAAGTATCTGCACGTCTGGAGACTATCGACACCGATGCGCGAGCACTTGCAAGTACAGCAAGGCAAGCGAGAGCAAACAGAGACAGCGGAAGACTTCAAGACGAAGAGAGATATAACTTACAGTTTTACGGATCAGAACGATGCAATGGACGAAATCGCCGTCAGCGCCGGAAGCAAGCAATCATCACGCGGCGGTGATTAGCGAAGTTCAGGCTTAGCTCGGGCTAAGTAGAATAGTGTATAGAAATAGTAGTTTAGAACACACGAGTGTTCTCCGGTATCGGATGTCTTGTCTAGCTTAGCCGTCCTCGCATCTGTTATACTCGCAGCATCGCAATGCCGTACGATTCACATTAGGAGGCCGATCCTAGATGTGACAACCCTACTGCGTCTAGGCGATGTCTACGCATAACAACGTATAAGCCTTTCCGGCATTCGCATGATGCAAGGGTCCGGATAACGATATCCGGTTGCAGGGCATGTATCGCGACGAGTGCGACGCTCTCAACGTGTGCTTAAATGAAGTAATATTATATCAGATAATATTACTTATTGTTTCGTAGCACGAGCATAATGCGCACTTCCATGCTTCGGGCTTTCATGCATGCTAGGCGGATTTGCCATGGTGCGATGTCGCGATGAATAATGACAACATGCCAAATGCATATATAAATGTACACGAATACATTTATATCATGCAGATTCATTCATATGCAATGCGTTCATCACAAAAGCACTTCGCCTCGTAGGATCGCGTCGACCTACGCGTCGGCGGGAAATGAACCGTAGTGTTGTGCCACGGTTTGTTTCCCGCCGATGCGTAGGTCAATGTGACGCTACGAGGCGAAGTGCTGTCTTGATGAATGCATGATGACCATGAATGAACTTGCATGCATATAAATGTATTTGCATACATTTGCATATGATTAGCATGTAAATGCTATGCATTGCGACACATCGCATCACCACTGATACGCCTAACATATGCAATGCTCAGAGAAGCACAGGCGCGCGGCATGCTCATGTCATGTACTGTTAAGTAATATTATTTGCTATAATATTACATTGTTGCGGCATGCTTTGTGAGCACCGCACTAGTCGCGATGAATGACTTGCAACCGAATATTGCTATTCGGACCCTTGCATCATGCGAATGCCGGAAAGGCTTATCGGTTGTTATACGTGGATATCGCAGATACGCAGTAGGGTTTTCCGCACTTAGGGTTGGCCTCCTAGTGTGGATTGTACGGCGTAGAGGTATCGCGAGTATAACAGATGCGAGGACGGCTAAGTAGAGCGGACTAAACATGCTCATGGAACACTCGTGTGTTCAACTCAACTATTGCTAGTTGCTCTATTATCTTAGCCCGAGCTAAGCCTGAACTTCGCTAATCAACGCCGCGTGATGAACGCTTGCTTCCGGCGCTGACGGCGATCGCGTCCCTGCATTGCTTCGTTGATATATGATTGTAAGTTATATCTCTCCTTGCTCTGAAGTCTTCCGCTGTCTCTGTTTGCTCTCGATTGCCTTGCTGTACTTGCAAGTGCTTGTGCATCGGTATTGAAAGTCCCCAGACGTGCAGATACCTATGAGCAAACCCTAAGGAGAGGTACAACAATTTGGTATCGAGACAGGTTCGTTGCCTGACTGTCTCTCTCTGCGTCATTCGGAAGTAAGTTCTCGCTGTGGTGAGTGTCGATGATCGACGATGTAGCCCACGATTGCTGAAGGACTTGACTGCGTTGTGTTAGACGCCGCTGCTTCCGAATTCTGATTGCTTTTGTCCCTTTATAGTTTACTGCAATTGTGGTGTGAGCCTTCGCTCTGAGTTGCAGATAAAACTAGTGGTCCGGCATTGCTCGCGGTCACTCCTGGTTACAACTTGCGTTCTAATCAGCTGGAGGCTTTGATCGCACGGACTACAGGGATCAACTGAGTACGTATCTGCCATACTTGAAGTCTTCAAGAGTATCGTCGGTGCGCTGACCGAATTGCTTGTACTCCTGTGCCGGATTCATGTGAATCGCTTGTACACTTGCTTTGGAATTGTGTGCATCACTTATTGTCACGCAATTCAAACGTGTTGGTCAGTGTTCCATGATGGCAGAACGTGACATTCGTAGGCTTGGCATGTCAACCCGAGCCGGGTGCCATTCCTAGAATGTTTGATAGAGATCCTGAGACTATTGACATGATTGCTGCTCAAGATTCTCTTGTGTTTCAGGCCCCTATCCATCTTACTACGCCACGCTCGGCAGCCATGACGGTTACAGATGGAACTGCTGATCAACGGGGTCTGCTGTCACCTCAAATGCAAGACCGCGTCGACGGTAATAAGGTGAAGAGGTTTATTATCCCTGCACCGAAATTGCTTATCTCACATGATGTGAATGTTGGGCGTGACACCACAATTGCAACTCGTACCTATCTACATGATGTTAGGAAGTACCTGCAGATGTGCCGTGGTGTGAACATGACGCCATGCGATGTCTCTTCGTCAGAGGTTTCCTTTGAAGGTGTGACGAAGACATGGACCTATGACTGGCAAAATGGGAGTGCATGCAATCCGAGCTTGTGCGTCGGAGGATGGTCACTCTTTGCTGGAGATGTGCAGTGGATTACCTCACGAAGGGGTGTCTGTTGTTGCAGCCTTTGGCCACACGGCTAAGGTAGGGGATTGCCGGATTGATGCGGAGTTGTCTCCACCCGGGAATGCTGAACAAACGTGTTGTCAGTGGTCGTTCGTACGATCAGCCATGAAGGCATTGTTGCTCTTGGTCCTTGAGGACGTATCATGGCTATGTTCATCCCCTCATCTCTATGTGAGCTGTTCGTACAGCTTATTTTGTACAGGAGTAGACGTCAATGTACGGACACCGCTGCATGTGTTTTATTCCCTGCCTATAGTCAGCGCGCGGCTGAGGCTCTGCTAAAGGGTATGCAGTGTGTCACCTGGTTCACACCAGGCACCATGCTGTTTGATGGTGTTAATATGGAGGGAGTGTCAGCTCTGTTGCTGAACTGCCCTATGCTACTGACGTCTTGTATGAAACTCCTGCTGTGGGTTCTGCCGATTGCTTTGAACCCATCCTGGGATTGCTGCTGTTATCCGCAAATTGATTACTACAAGTGCAGCATCGTTACCTGCAGGGCAGTTGCCAACAGGTATTCGGATCCCAGTAATCCACGTCGGTCTTGCTGACCGTATTCTGAAGGCACATGCATGTTGGTGCCATGGACGACTTCACCTACTCGGCAGGGTGAATGCAGTGGAGTCGCTCTCCACAGTCGTCGGATTGTGCACAGGTTACTCTTGTGGATGGAGTAAAAGTCCCATCGTTGGGCAGAATCACCCTTCGCCTATCGTTAGGCCCTTTGGTTGTTGTGACCCGAGTGTACGCACTGCAGGGTTCTGCAGAGACTGCACCGTACCTGAAGGGGTCTTTGACATCCTGTCGTACCTCGCGCGCTCCGGACGAAGTCCTTAACCCTTGATGTAGGCCAAGGGGGACTCGGGTCGGAGGGTACCAGGTGTCACACCAAAGGAGGGCAAAACTGAGGCGGTGCCTATGGTTACGCTGCGCCTACATTGGCCACGCGAATGAAAACCGAAGCCACGGAGTCATGAACCGTATGGGCTTTTGAGGCATTAGGTGGAATGATGTGCCACCACCGCGCAGATTTTGTGGATTCTGGGGTCGAAGCCTTGATGCAAAATGCATACGGATGTCTCGTGATATCCCCGCGCTTCCACCTTGTCCTGTTGTTTGCACAATCCCTCTGTTCTCTGAAGCGCTACCAAGTTCAAGGTTGAGCGGCAGTAAGAGACAGAAATGCTACAAAGGGTATGATTGTTGCCCCACACATCCTCCTACTCTGCACCGATAATACTTGTCGGTATCCTGAGCATGTGTACTGCCTACCGGGCTTGAATGCGAATGATGTTGAAATCGCGACCCTTTGTATGTGTGTTGATAACCTGTTCGATATGCTGAACGTTCAGCTTATGTCTCCTCAATTGACTCGCAACAGGGTTGCAATCAGACTGGCATCGCTGCCTCTGATATTTTGAAAATCGCTTTTCGAAATCCCTTTGGTCAATTTGAGTATACGGCCGTGTCACTTGGGATTTGACTAATGCCCCATGACACTTGAAGCGGATGTGAACCGCATGCTAGGGCCGTTTGCCGACAGGTTTTGTTGTATGGATGACATCTTGGTTCATCCCAAACGCATGATGGAGCATCTGTGGCTCATGTTTTTATGTGATAAGGCAGAAGCAATCGTTTGCTAAACGCGCCAAATGTTTGGGCGTAGCCTCAGGTGGAGTATTTCAGTCACATTGTAGCGGCAGCCAATGTGAAAATGGTTTCGCGGAAGGTCGCCGTGGTTCATGTTTTGGCCCGTGCCTCAGAACCTCTCGGGACTTCGCAGTTCCCAGGCTTGACCAAGTATCTCCGGAAGCCCACTGAAAATTACTCTGTTCTTATGACTTGCGAACTTGACCCGCAAGGGATGTTCGTTTTGTTTGAGTCATCAAAGTGCCGACGGGCATTCGATGAGCTCAATTGAACCGTCACTGATTATATTATCCTTACAATGCCCGATTACTCGTTGCTTTTCCATGTGGAGGTTGTTGTTGATACCTCAGTCAATGAAAGCGACGCTAGGCAGCGAGGACGCTGCATGCGGGAGGGGGGATAATTGTTGTGCCACGGTTTGTTTCCCGCCGATGCGTAGGTCAATGTGACGCTACGAGGCGAAGTGCTGTCTTGATGAATGCATGATGACCATGAATGAACTTGCATGCATATAAATGTATTTGCATACATTTGCATATGATTAGCATGTAAATGCTATGCATTGCGACACATCGCATCACCACTGATACGCCTAACATATGCAATGCTCAGAGAAGCACAGGCGCGCGGCATGCTCATGTCATGTACTGTTAAGTAATATTATTTGCTATAATATTACATTGTTGCGGCATGCTTTGTGAGCACCGCACTAGTCGCGATGAATGACTTGCAACCGAATATTGCTATTCGGACCCTTGCATCATGCGAATGCCGGAAAGGCTTATCGGTTGTTATACATGGATATCGCAGATACGCAGTAGGGTTTTCCGCACTTAGGGTTGGCCTCCTAGTGTGGATTGTACGGCGTAGAGATATCGCGAGTATAACAGATGCGAGGACGGCTAAGTAGAGCGGACTAAACATGCTCATGGAACACTCGTGTGTTCAACTCAACTATTGCTAGTTGCTCTATTATCTTAGCCCGAGCTAAGCCTGAACTTCGCTAATCAACGCCGCGTGATGAACGCTTGCTTCCGGCGCTGACGGCGATCGCGTCCCTGCATTGCTTCGTTGATATATGATTGTAAGTTATATCTCTCCTTGCTCTGAAGTCTTCCGCTGTCTCTGTTTGCTCTCGATTGCCTTGCTGTACTTGCAAGTGCTTGCTGACGGCACAGTACATTTTGGGTGCCACGACATTATGACAGTACCGCGCGCACATCAATATGGAGTCCACCATACTTAGTTTGTGCAAAGGGAACCTATCGACTAAGGTACCTTTCCTGTCGTACCAAGATGTCACACCAGAGGAGGGCGGAACTGTTGCGGAGCCTGAGGTTAATTTCGCTTTGGCGGCGATCGTCAGCGGAAATCAAGAACCCAAGCTAATTGGGCTCAAAGAAACCAATCGGATGATATGGAAAGGCGCCCATGTGTTGCTTGTGAGGCCACGGGTGCAATCGAATGCTACCACCGCGCAGTCCACCATGAAGGATCTTGAGGTCGAAGCCCTCCTGCATAAATATGCTGATGTCTTTGGCGACATCCCAGGGCTCCCACCTATGCGACCTGTTGACCATACGATCCCTCTTGTGCCCAGAGCACAACCTGTTTCACGACCTATGTACAGGTTAAGCCCGTTGGAGCTAGATGAAGTGAAGCGGCAAGTGGGGGATCTGCTCGCAAAGGGTATGATTCGGCCCAGCACATCGCCATATTCTGCACCGATATTGTTTGTCGGTAAGAAGGATGGGACGTTGCGGACGTGCATTGATTATCGGGGCTTGAATGCGACCACAATTAAAAATCGCTACCCTTTGCCGCACGTCGATGACCTGCTCGGTAAGCTGAAGGGCTCAGCTTATTTTTCCTCGATTGACCTTCAACAAGGGTATAATCAGATACGCATTGCTGCCTCTGATATTCTTAAAACCGCTTTCCGGACTTTGGTCACTTCGAGTACACGGTCTTGTCGTTTGGACTTACTAATGCGCCCGCCACATTTCAAGCAGTGATGGATCGCATGTTCAGACCGTATATTGACAGGTTCGTCGTTTGTTATTTGGATGATATTTTAATATATTCCAAGACGCGCGAGGAGCACCTGAAGCATCTCAAGCTCGTGCTTGAGGTGATGAAGCGGGAGCAATTGTTTGCTAAACGCGCCAAGTGTTTTTGGGCGCAGCCTCAAGTGGAGTATTTGGGCCACATCGTGTCGGCCACTGGAATAAGGATGGACCCACGGAAAGTAGCTGTGGTTCGTGATTGGCCCGTGCCGCAGAACCTCACCGAACTACGCCAGTTCTTGGGTTTGACCAACTACTTCCGTAAGTTTATCAAGAATTACTCCATTATTGCGGCCCCGCTTACGAATTTGAGGAAGAAAGGAGGTTTCGCTTCCCTTGAAGCCTGGACACCCTCGTGTCAGCGGGCATTCGAAGAGCTCAAGCGAATCGTTGCCGACGATGTTACCCTCTCTTTCCCTGATTACTCGTTGCCATTCCGTGTTGATGTTGTATCAGATGCTTCCTTGCATGGAAGCAGCGCTGTATTGTTGCAGGAAGGACGACCGATCACCTTCACGAGTAAAACATTCTCGGGTGCGGAGACCCAATATACAACTGGAGAGCAAGAGCTGTTGGCCGCTCTACATGCTTTGAAGGAATGGCGCTGTTACCTCGAAGGCCGCCCTTTTACGCTGAAGACTGATCACAAACCGTTGACATTCTTGCAGGGTGTTGTTGTACCTCTCCTTCGTGTTTGCTCATAAGTATCTGCGCGTCTGAAGGCTTTTGACACCGATGCGCGAGCACTTGCAAGTACAGCAAGGCAAGCGAGAGCAAACAGGGACAGTGGAAGACTTCAAGACAAGAAGAGATATAACTTACAGTCTTACAGATCGAAGCGATGCAATGGATGAAATCCCCGTCAGTGCCGGAAGCAAGCAGTCATCACACGGTGGTGATAAGCAAAGTTCAGGCTTAGCTCGGGCTAAGTAGAATAGCGATTAGCAATAATAGTGTAGAACACACGAGTGCTCTCCGGTATCGAATGTCTCATCTTGCTTAGCCGTCCTCGCATCTGTTATACTCGTAGCATCACAATGCCGTACGATTCACACTAGGAGGCCGATCCTAAGTGTGACAACCCTACTGCGTATAGGCGATGTTCATGTATAACAACGTATAAGCCTTTCCGGCATTCGCATGATGCAAGGGTCCGAATAACGATATTCGGTTGCAAGGCATATATTGCGACGAGTGCAGCACTCTCAATGTGTGCTGTAATGAAGAAATATTATACCAGATAATATTACCTATCGTTTCGTAGCACGAGCATAATGCACACTTCAATGATTCGGGATTTCATGCATGCTAGGCGGATTTGCCATGATGCGATGTTGCGATGGATAATGGTGACATGCCAAATGCATATATAAATGTATACGAATACATTTATATCATGCAAGTTCATTCATATGCATTGATCGTTCATGCGTTCATCAAAACAGCACTCGTAGCGTCACATCGACCTACGCATCGGCGGGAAACGAAGCGTGGCACAACAATTATCCCCCCTCCCGTAAGCAGCGTCCTCGCTGCTTCATACAGCATCGACTGCAGGGGTCATTGGGCTTGCGTGGCACGTTTGCGGGCTTCTTGGAGCAGGGGCTTCATGTCCTGCGAGAAGTTGCGTGCCGGTTCCCATGAGTTGTGCTCGCTGGTATACCCTGTCCACTTGACCAAGTACTCGTGTACTGTCCTCTTACGTCGGTGTCGGCCCACACGACGCGCGCAATAATCTAACACCCGCTCCACATCGTAAAACTTCTGTTTACCAGCGATCCAGGTCTCGGGAACTGGTTCGATCGCTGCGGGGGCATTAGCAGGCTCAGGGATGGGTTCCGTACCACGATACGGACGAACAAGCGATACGTGAAACGTGGGGTGAATGGGCATATCAGCGGGCAATGCAAGCTCCACAGCCACATTCCCAACCATGCGCACGACAGGATACGGACCAATCCAGCGGGGTAAAAGTTTTCGAGACCCATCGGCCAAGGTACGCAAGTTCTTGGTGCTTAGCAACACGAGTTGCCCTTCCAAAAACGTTACATCCTGCTTGGATTTGTTGTAGTATTCCGTCGTTCGCTGTTGCGCCGTGTCCAAACACGCCTTCGTGTCTGTGATACGGGACATAAAAGACTTGGCAAAGATCTTAGCAGCAGGCACGTTCACTTCCAACTCACGCCACACGGGTAGCGCGGGATGAAATCCGTAGCTGAGAAAGAACGGACTTTTGCCTGTAGAGCGGTTAACAGCGTTGTTAAGCGTGAATTCTGCCGCAGTCAAATACGTATCCCAAACGAGAGGTGTGCGACCAGCATAATTGCGCAACATATCACCCAACGTGCGGTTTGTGCGTTTGGTTTGACCATCAGTCTGTGGGTGGTACGCTGTGCTCAGGTTGATGCGCATGCCAACTAGCTTGCAGAGCGCTTCCCAAAACTTATACGTGAACTGCCCACCGTGATGCAAGATCACATTTTTGGGAACCCCGTGTAACCAAACCACATTGTCGAAAAACAATCGTGCCGTTTGTTCAGCCATGCAGGACGATGTGCATGGTGCTAGGTGGACCAACTTAGTCAGGCGATCGACCATAACGAACACCGCATCATATCCCCCCTCAGTTTTGGGCAGCGCGACTACGAAGTCCATGGAAACACTTTCCCAAGGTGCATCCGGGACAGGCAACGGTTGCAACAACCCATGACCCTTACCGGACAAAGCCTTATTGCGCTGGCACAGACTGCATGTCTGTACGAAGTTCGCCGCATCTTTAGCCAAGCAAGACCACCAAAAGGACCGTTGCACCAACTCGACCAATCGCTTGCTACCAGGGTGTCCTGCTAACGGGTCCTCGTGGAACCGTGCAAGGATGTCGTAGTGTAGCGCGTCATCCTTCGGAACGACGATTTGCGTAGCTGCACCCTCCGTCCGTAGCCAAAGGCCATTCTGCTTGTGAAGGTTTTCTACATTAGCCGGCTCCGAGAACCAGGCATCTGCGTTGTAGGCTACCTTCAACCGCTCTGCGAGGTCCGTCGTGATCGGCACCTCCTCGTTATGCGGTCGCACGACGGGCACTGCTAAAATTGCAGCGTGTAGTGACGGATGTCGACTGAGAGCATCGGCAATATTCAATTTACCAGAAATGTACTCCCAGGTGCAGTCGAACCTAGCTAGGTATTCCATCCACCTAGCCTGACGGCGGTTCAACGTCGGAACGCTTTGCAAAAACGTTAGGGGCTTGTGGTCAGTCTTTAAAGTAAATGGGCGTCCCTTGAGGTAACAGCGCCATTCCTTTAAAGCATGCAGCACTGCCAGAAGCTCCTGTTCCCCGGTGGTGTAGTGAATCTCCGCACCAGAAAACTTCTTACTTGTGAAGGCAATCGGTCGCCCTTCCTGTAACAATACAGCGCTGCTTCCAAATATTGAGGCATCAGACACTACCTCAACACGAAACGGCCACGACTAATCAGGGAATGCAAGGGTGACATCTTCGGCAACGGTTCGCTTGAGCTCTTTGAATGCCCGCTGGCATTGCGACGTCCACGACTCGAGTGAAACGAAAACACCTTTGCGAGTTCAGTTAGTAAGGGGGGCCGCAATGATGGAACATTTTTCAATGAACTTTCGGAAATAATTGGTCAAGCCAAGGAACTTACGCAGCTCCGTGAGGTTCTGAGGCACGGGCCAATCGCAAACCACGGCGACCTTCCGCGGGTCCATCTTCACACCGGTGGCCGACACAATGTGGCCCAAATATTCCACCTGAGGCTGCGCCCAAAAGCATTTGGCGCGTTTAGCAAACAATTGCTCCCACCTCATAACGTCGAGCATGAGCCGAAGATGCTCCAAGTGCTCCTCGCGCGTCTTAGAATAAACTAAGATGTCATCCAGGTAGCAAATAACGAACCTGTCGATAAACGGCCTAAACATTCGGTCCATGACCGCCTGAAACGTCGCAGGGGCATTAGTCAACCCAAACGATAGGACCGTATACTCGAAGTGACCAAAGGGCGTCCCAAAAGCGGTTTTCGGGATATCAGAGGCAGCGATGCGGATCTGATTATAGCCCTGTTGCAAGTCAACCGAGGAAAAATAAGCCGAGCCCTTCAGCTTATCCAACAGGTCGTCAACGCGTGGCAAAGGGTAGCGATTCTTCACCGTGCTCGCATTCAACCCCCGATAATCGATGCACATGCGCAAGGTCCCATCCTTCTTACCGACAAACAAAATCGGTGCAGAATACGGGGATGTGCTGGGGCGTATCATACTCTTTGCAAGCAAATCCGTCACCTGGCGCTTCACCTCATCCAGCTCCAATGGACTCAACCTGTACATTGGCTGGGCCACAGGCTGCGCTCCAGGCATGAGAGGGATTGTGTGATCAACAGGACGCATAGGTGGCAGCCCAGGGATATCTTTGAAGACGTCCTCATACTGCGACAGTAGGGCCTGAACCTCAGGATCCGCAGAAGTCTGCGCGGTGGTGGCACTACAGCCCACCCGTGGCCTCAAAAGCAGTCCGTGGGCACCCTTCCGTAACAAACGGACGGCTTCCTTACACCCGACTAGCTCTGGTTCGATTCGCGCGGCCATTGCGGTCACGGCGAAATTAACCATAGGCACCACCTCAGCTTTGCCCCCCTCTGGTGTGACATGTTCGAACGACAGGAAAGGTACCTTAATCGACAGAGTACCCTTGCACAAATGCAGGGTTGCGGCCTCCATGTCGATGCGCGCGCGGTACTGCCGTAATGTCGCAGACCCCATTATGTACGGTGCAGTCTCTGCTAAGCCCTGCAGCACGTACGGCCGGGTCACAACACGCAAAAGGCCTAACGATAGGCTAAGGGTGATCCTACCCACGATGGGATGTTTACCCCCGTCGGCAAGGGTAACCTGTGGACAATCAGACGACTCTGGGGACAACCCCAGCGCATTCACCTCTGCGACAGAGATGAAGTCGTCGCTGGCACCGGTGTCAACGAGTGCCTTCAGAGTACGGCCATTCAAACCGATCTGAACCACTGGGACACGGTTATCTACGAGTGACTGCCCGGCAGATAACGTCAGTGCACTTAGGGCGGGTTCTAAACTTTCAGAACCCTCATCAGGAGCTTCGTACCAAACGTCAACCGAGTAGGATGTCCCTGGCCACGGAGCCAGCATACCCTCCCGACCCACACCATTAAACAAAACGGTGCCCGGCTCGAACCGGTGGACACACCGCATACCCCTTAACGATGCCTCTGCCTTGCGCCGACAGAAAGCAGGGAGTAATACACATGCAGCGGTGCCTGGATATTGACGCCTACATCTCCTGTATACGGCCAACTGTTCCGACATCTCACGCAGAGACGAGGGGATGAACAAAACCACGTGGTTAGACAGATCGATAGACGACAGGGGACGGCGTGGTGTAAACAGATTACACAACGGATCAAAGCAGAGAAGTCCCGTGCGTCCGTCAAGCGTGAGGCGTCGTGCAATGACTCGTTCGATGTGTCCAAGTACGCAAGGCAACAATGCCTTCATGGCTGGCCGTAAGGATGACCACCGACCACGTGACAGTTCAGAAATCCCGGGCGGTGCCCCCTCCGCAGGAACCTGGGCAAGCCCCTATTTCGGCATAGGTACAAACGGCGGCAGCAACGAACAATCCTTGGTAGGATGGCTCTCCACGCACCGTAGACAAACATTGGCCGCTTTCCGACGCTCGGAACGATTGCAATTCCATTTTGGCATAAATGAGTCGTCCGTGCGGGTCCGCTTTGCATTGGGGTCAGAGCGATGTGCGGCTGCCGACGACGGCGCACCACCACGCTTCCTGCTCTTAGCTGGGTCCGAGCTCGGACCTGCTCCTCCTGACCCGTGGACACCTGAGCTAGCGCCCCCACGCGCCTTGCGTTGCCGGTTGCCGGTTGCTGCGTCACGTCGCGGCAGTAGGCGCGGGGCGGGTAGCTCCAAGTTCCTGGTCTAGAGCCACAGCTTCCCCAAGCGGATCCTGCACTTGCACGGCATTTGCACGAGGGGCAGACTTGACTTCTTCCTCACCGGCAAGGAGTCGTATCTCCGTACCCTTAGCAAATGTGACCAAGGCATCGTACGACTTGATCGGCACCCCAGACAAGTCAGTAGCGCACCATTTAGCCAAAAGTTTCGTCAGGCCTCGCTTAAACCAAAAGACACGCTCGGTCTCGGTGAGATCAGCAATGGGGGTCACTAGTGCTTCAAAGCGTGTCTGGTACACGGGTACATTTTCACCCCGACGCATGTGGTAGCTACCGGCCGCCAAAACCTTACGAGCCTCCACATCACGTGCTTGCACCTCAGTAGCGAACCGTGCGAGCAGAGCGGCGATCAACTCGTCAAAAGTATATTTGATCCGGGCGGTGGTCCATTCGCGATACCAGTCCTTCGCTGAGCCCTCGAGGGTGTTACCAACGAAGAGACACCTGATACCATCATTATCACCACCATGGACAGCCTGGAGATACTTTTTAGCGTCACGCACGTACGCACGAGTTGCATCGGCTATGCCAGGACCTGGTGTCTTTTCACCTAGCGAGAAATTAAGCCTAGGAACAGGAATTGTCAATCTCATCACCTCAGGAATGGCAGCGTGCCCTTGCGATTGAGGTAATGGCAGAACCCGTGGTCCAGCAGTGTTGTCCATATTCGTATTAACTGCTGACTGCAGCACAATTAAGTGAGCAGGGGTCTGAAGGACAAGGGGCTCTTGAGTGGCTCACGTGCCAACAGTCACAAGACCTCTATCCGGAGCTCTAGCAGCCCCAACAAAATCGGGTTGGCTAGCTAAGCTAGTGAGTGGCGTATCGTTGCGTTCCACGGACATGGAACACGAAGCAATACCCTAGGTTTGCATAATAGAAGCTGACTTCTATCGCAAAGGCAAGAGTACAAAACGATATGGTGATCCTACCGACAGTACTCTTGAGAAGATTCAGTAAACTCAGCAAGTACTTGCCCAGCTGAGTCCTGATCTCCGTAGTTTGGGCGATGAGAGTCGCCAATTGGTCCAGACGAAAGCCGGTCTCAGTCGTCGCGGCAAGCAATGCCGGAGCGCTGAGATTACCTGCGGCTCAGAGCGTACACTTACACAACAAGTGCAGCAATCTAGACAAAGCAATCAAGCGATTACAAACCAGAGGCAGCAGCGTCCAATACGGCGCGGCCCAGGTCTTCAGCAAGAGTATCTAGCGGTCCACGTGGTTCGTCGCTGGAACTCGCCATTGAAAGAACCTACTTCCGATTTGACACAAAGAGACAGTTAGGCAACGAACCTGTCTCGATACCAATTTGTTGTACCTCTCCTTCGTGTTTGCTCATAAGTATCTGCGCGTCTGAAGGCTTTTGACACCGATGCGCGAGCACTTGCAAGTACAGCAAGGCAAGCGAGAGCAAACAGGGACAGCAGAAGACTTCAAGACAAGAAGAGATATAACTTACAGTCTTACAGATTGAAGCGATGCAATGGATGAAATCACCGTCAACGCCGGAAGCAAGCAGTCATCACACGGTGGTGATAAGCAAAGTTCAGGCTTAGCTCGGGCTAAGTAGAATAGCGATTAGCAATAATAGTGTAGAACACACGAGTGCTCTCCGGTATCGAATGTCTCATCTTGCTTAGCCGTCCTCGCATCTGTTATACTCGTAGCATCACAATGCCGTACGATTCACACTAGGAGGCCGATCCTAAGCGTGACAACTCTACTGCGTATAGGCGATGTTCACGTATAACAACGTATAAGCCTTTCCGGCATTTGCATGATGCAAGGGTCTGAATAACGATATTCGGTTGCAAGGCATATATTGCGACGAGTGCAGCGCTCTCAATGTGTGCTGTAATGAAGAAATATTATACCAGATAATATTACCTATCGTTTTGTAGCACGAGCATAATGCACACTTCAATGATTCGGGATTTCATGCATGCTAGGCGGATTTGCCATGATGCGATGTTGCGATGGATAATGGTGACATGCCAAATGCATATATATATGTATACGAATACATTTATATCATGCAAGTTCATTCATATGCATTGATCGTTCATGCGTTCATCAAAATAGCACTTCGCCTCGTAGCGTCACATCGACCTACGCATCGGCGGGAAACAAACCGTGGCACAACAGGTGTCCCCACGCTTAACCGACGACAAGCCTGGTGGATGGAATATCTGTCTCGTTTCGACTGTACGTGGGAGTATATCGCCGGCAGAATTAATATTGCTGACGCCCTCAGTCGACATCCATCATTGCATGCTGCGATTCTGGCAGCACTGGTTACTCGTTCACACAGTCAGGAGGTGCCGATAGCAGCGGATCTCGTGCAACGACTTAAGATGTCATATCAGGCCGATCCATGGTTTGCTTCACCAAGTAATGTGGAACATTTGCACAAGCGCAACGATTTGTGGCTACAGAAAGATGGTTCAACCACACAAATCATCGTACCGAACGACAACGCTTTGCACTACGATATTCTTGCGCGGTTCCACGAGGACCCGTTAGCAGGACATCCTGGAAGTACACGTCTGGCAGAGCTCGTACGACGCTCGTTCTAGTGGCCGCGCGTGGTGAAGGATGCGGAAAACTTCGTGCAAAGGTGCAGTTTATGCCAGCACAATAAAGCACTATCCGGTAAGGGCCAGGGTTTATTACAACCTTTACCTATACCAGATGCCCCTTGGGAAAGTGTTTCAATGGACTTCGTAGTCGCGCTGCCCAAAACTGAGGGGGGATACGACTCGGTGTTCGTTATGGTCGATCGCTTGACCAAAATGGTTCACTTAGCCCCCTGCACCTCGTCTTGCACCGCTGAGCAAACAGCACGATTATTTTTTGATAACGTGATCCGATTACACGGTGTTCCTAAAACTGTGATATCCGATCGCGGCGGTCAATTCACTCTAAGTTTTGGGAAGCGCTATGTGAGCTCGTCGGTATGCGCGTTCATTTGAGCACAGCATATCATCCACAATCTGATGGGCAAACTGAACGCACAAATCGCACGCTGGGCAACATGTTGAGGAATTTCATGGGACACACACCCTTTGTTTGGGATACATTTCTGACTTCGGCAGAATTCGCGCTTAACAACACTGTTAACCGCTCTACAGGTCAAAGCCCTTTCTTTCTGAATTATGGATTCCATCCTGCGCTACCCACGTGGCGAGAGTTGGAGATAAATATCCCAGCGGCTAAAACCTTTGCCAAGTCGTTCCTATCCCGCATGACAGACGCTTCATAATGCTCGAATGCATTGCGGCCTACTTCGGTGTAAACGGTGATCGAACCCGCGTACAACAACTATCCCCCCTCCCGTATGCAGCGTTCTCGCTGCATCAAACAGCATCGACTGCAGAGATCATTGGGTCTGCGTGGCACGTAGACGAGCTTCCTCCAATAGGGGCTTCATTTCTGGCGAGAAATTATGCGTAGGCTCCCAAGAGTTATGCTCTCTAGAATAGCCAGTCCACTTGACCAGATATTCGTGCACTTTCCACTTTCGTCGCTGTCGACCTATATGACGAACCCGATAATCTAGTATTCGCTCCACATCATACACTTTTTGCTTGCCTGCGATCCAGGTCTCGGGACCGGGGTCCATTACTGCAGGGACATCGGTGTCGTTTGTAACGGGCATCGTGCCGTGATAAGAGCAGATGAGGGAGATATGAAACGTGGGATGGATATTCATGTCAGAGGGTAGGGATAGCTCCACAGCTACATTTCCTACCATGCGAACAACGGGATATGGACCAATCCAGCGAGGCCGCAATTTTCGGGAACCGTCGGCGAGCGAACACAAGTTCTTAGTGCTCAATAGTACCATTTATCCCACCGAAAATGTTACGTCTCGCTTGGATTTATTATAATAATCCATCGTCCGTTGCTGTGCCGCGTCCAAACACGCCTTCGCGTCTGTCATGCGGGATAGGAACGAATGTGTCCCAAACAGAGGGTGTGCGTCCCGTGAAATTCCTCAACATATCGCCCAACATGCGATTTGTGCATTCGGTTTGCCCATCGGATTCTGGATGATATGCTGTGCTCAAATGAACGCGCATACCGACGAGCTCACATAGCGCTTCCCAAAACTTAGACGTGAATTGACCCCCACGATCGGATATCACATTTTTAGGAACGCCATGCAATCGGATTACGTTATCAAAAAATAATCGTGCTGTTTGCTCATCGGTGCAAGACGAGGTGCAGGGGGCTAAGTGAACCATTTTGGTCAAGCGATCGACCATTACGAACACCGAGTCGTATCCCCCCTCAGTTTTGGGCAGCGCGACTACGAAGTCCATTGAAACACTTTCCCAAGGTGCATCTGGTATAGGTTAAGGTTGTAACAAACCCTGGCCCTTACCGGATAGTGCTTTATTGCGCTGACACAAACTGCACCTTTGCACGAAGTTTTCCGCATCCTTCACCACGCGCGGCCACCAGAACGAGCGTCGTATGAGCTCTGCTAAACGCGTATTTCCAGGATGTCCTGCTAAGGGGTCCTCGTGGAACCGCGCAAGAATATTGTAGTGCAAAGCGTCGTCGTTCGGCACGACGATTTGTGTGGTCGAACCATCCATCCGCAGCCACAAATCGTTGCGCTGGTGCAGATGCTCCACATTGCTTGGAGAAGCAAACCATGGATCGGTTTGATATGCCATCTTGAGTCGTTGCGTGAGATCCACTGCTATCGGCACCTCCTGACTGCGCGAACGAGTAACCGGTGCTGCCAGAATCGCAACATGTAATGATGGATGTCGACTGAGGGTGTCAGCAATATTAATTCTGCCGGCGATATATTCCCAAGTACAGTCGAAACGAGATAGATATTCCATCCACCGGGCTTGTCGTCGGTTAAGCGTGGGGACACCTGTTGTGCCACGGTTTGTTTCCCGCCGATGCGTAGGTCGATGTGACGCTACGAGGCGAAGTGCTATTTTGATGAACGCATGAACGATCAATGCATATGAATGAACTTGCATGATATAAATGTATTCGTATACATATATATATGCATTTGGCATGTCACCATTATCCATCGCACAAACACGAAGGAGAGGTACAACAACACCCTGCAAGAATGTCAGCGGTTTGTGGTCAGTCTTCAGCGTAAAAGGGCGACCTTCAAGGTAACAGCGCCTTTCCTTCAAAGCATGTAGAGCTGCCAACAGCTCCTGCTCTCCAGTTGTATATCGGGTCTCTGCACCCAAGAACTTCTTACTCGTGAAGGTGATCGGTCGTCCTTCCTGCAACAATACAGCGCCACTTCCATGCAAGGAAGCATCCGATATAACTTCAACACGAAACGGCAACGAGTAATTGGGGAAAGAGAGGGTAACGTCGTCGGCGACGATTCACGTGAGCTCTTCAAATGCCTGCAAACACGCGGGTGTCCAGGCCTCTAGCGAAGCGAAACCTCCTTTCCTCGTCAAATTTGTAAGCGGGGCCTCAATAATGGAGTAATTTTTCATAAACTTACGGAAGTAGTTGGTCAAACCCAAGAACTGGCGTAGTTCGGTGAGGTTGTGCGGCGCGGGCCATTCGTGAACCACAGCTACCTTCCGTGGGTCCATCCTTATTCCAGTGGCCGACACGATGTGGCCCAAATACTCCACTTGAGGCTGCGCCCAAAAACACTTGGCGCGTTTAGCAAACAATTGCTCCCACTTCATCACCTCAAGCACGAGCTCAAGATGCTTCAGGTGCTCCTCGCGCGTCTTGGAATATATTAAAATATCATCCAAATAACAAACGACGAACCTGTCAATATACGGTCTGAACATGCGATCCATCACTGCTTGAAATGTGGCGGGCGCATTAGTAAGTCCAAACGACAAGGCCGTGTACTCAAAGTGACCAAAGGGAGTCCGGAAAGCGGTTTTCAGAATATCAGAGGCAGCGATGCGTATCTGATTATACCCTTGTTGAAGGTCAATCGAGGAAAAATAAGCTGAGCCTTTCAGCTTATCGAGCAGGTCATCGACGTGCGGCAAAGGGTAGCGATTTTTAATTGTGGTCGCATTCAAGCCCCGATAATCAGTGCACATACGCAACGTCCCATCCTTCTTACCGACAAACAATATCGGTGCGGAATATGGCAATGTGCTGGGCCGAACCATACCCTTTGCGAACAGATCCCTCACTTGCCGCTTCATCCGCTCAACTTTAGCGGGCTTAACCTGTACATAGGTTATGAAACGGGTTGTGCTCCGGGCACAAGAGGGATCGTATGGTCAGCAGGTAACATAGGTGGGAGCCCCAGGATGACAAATGCATCGGTATAATTTGGCAATAGGGGGCTGCGACCTCAGAATCTTTCACAAGAGACTGCGCGGTGGTAGCAATCGATTGCACCCACGGCCTCACAAGCAATCCATGGGCGCCTTCCCTTATCATTTGATAGGTTACTTTTGCACCCTTCAAGCTTGGGTTCTTTATTTCGGCGGACGAACGCCACTAAGCGAAATTAACCATAGGCTCCGCAACAGTTCCGCCCTCCTCTGGTGTGACATCTTGGTACGACAGACAAGGTACCTTAGGCGATAGGTTCCCTTTTGCACAATGGCCAATTGTGCTGGACTCCATATTGATGCGTGCACGGTACTGTCGTTATGTCGCGGCACCCAATGTCCATGTAGTGCTGTCTCCGAGAGACCTTGTTGCACTCATTGGGCCCTAACACACAGAGGGTCCTTCGCCGACTAAGGGTGATTCTGCCCACGATGGGATGCTTACCCTCGTCAACGAGGGTAACCTGTCACAATTAGGCGACTGTGGGGTCGACCCCAACACATTCACCTCCTTTGCTGAGATGAAGTCGTCACTGGCACTATTATCCTCAAGTGCCTTTATCATTCGACCAGCATGGCCGACTTCAATAACGGAAACACAATAATCTGTCAGAGTCGACTCCACAGATAACAAAAGTGATTCCAGGGCGGGCTCAAAATTAACAAAACCCGCTACAGGAGCTTCATACCAGACATCAAAGGCATAGGACAATTCTGGCAACAGAACTGCGGATCCCGCCACGTTCACATCATCAATCAATACAGTGCCTGGCTTGAATCAGAGGACACGTGGCATACTGTTTAACAAAGCGGTAGCCCTACGCTGGCTGTGAAATGGTAGCAACAAACATGTGAGAGTGTCCGGACATTGATGTCAACATCTCCTGTACCTGACCAGCTGTTCGAGCGGCTCACTTTGAGATGAGGGGATGAACAAAACGACATGTTCTCAAGAACTAAAAGCAACGATGCTTCACAGTTGGACGTACGAATGACCACCGACCATGCATTTGTTCAGCTGTCCTGGATGGAGTCAACTCCGCATCAATCCAGGTATTTCCCTACTTTGACCATGGGGCCAAAGGCGGCAACAACGGCAATCCATCATGAGATGACCCACCGCACATCTCCAACAGAGAGTGATCTCCTTCCGACGCACAAGCTTGGATTGTGTACACTCCCCTTTTGTCAGTCATGAGTCCTGCGCTTGCATGGCAGTCACATGAGGCACGAATCTCAAAGCATTCTGTCTAGCTAAAATACGCATCTTAGCTCTCAGGACAAATGGCATCACAAGAGCCTCAAAACAATTGGTAGGCAGTTACAGTTTCATTCGGAGACATGAAAAATGAGCCGAAGGCAAATATACAGCATGCCTCAATATCACGTGACTTCTGGAGTAAAGCGTGCAAGCAGGGCGACAGTCAACTCATCAAACGTGAAGTTTCCCCGTGCAGTGATCCATTGATCATACCATGTCTTTGCTATACCCTCAAGGGTATTCCCAACAAAGAGACACCTCACCTTATCATGTCCACCGCCACGGACCAAGTGCAGGTACTTCCTAACATCACGTAGATATGAACGAGTTGCATTCATAATGTCACGTTCAACATTCATATCATGCAAGATAAACAGTTTTGGTGCCGGGATAGTAAACCTCTTCACCTCATTACCATCGGTGCAGTCTTGCATTTGGGGTGACAGCAAATCCCGTTGATCAGCAGTTCCATCTGTGACCGTCATGGCTGCCGAGCGTGGCGTAGTAAGATGGATAGGGGCCTGAAACACAAGAGGATCTTGAGCAGTAATTGTGTCAGTAGTCTCAGGATCCCTATCAAACGTTCTAGGAACGGTACCCGGCTCAGGTTGACATGCTAAGCCCACAAACGACAGGTTGTCACGTCCCGCCATCATGGAACACTGACCAATATATTCAAATTGCATGACAATAAACAATGCACAAAATTCTAAAGCAAGTGTGCAAGTGATTCACACGAATCTAGCACAAGAGCACAAGCAATTCGGTCAGTACACTGACAGTACTCTTGCAGGCTTCGAGTAGATATGGCAGATGTGTACTCAGTTGGTCCCTGTAGTCCGCGCTATCAAAGCCTCTAGCTGATTAGAACGCAAGTTGTAACCAGAAGCTATCACAAGCGGTGCCGGACCACTAGTTTCACCTGCAACTCAGAGCGAAGGCTCACACCACAATTGCAGTAAACTACAAAGGTATAAAAGCAATCACAATTTGGAAGCAACAGTATCTAATACAGCGTGGACAAGTTCTTCGGCGATAATGTCTAGGGGGCTACGTCGCCCATCGTCGACAGTCGTCCTAGAAAGAACTTACTTCCGATCGAGCATCATTACGCAGTCAGGCAACGAACCTGTCTCGATACCAAATTTGTTGTATCCTTCCTTCTTCAACCATGCACTGAATCTGCACGTCTGGATGTTAGCTAAGTGCACACCAAGCTTACGAACAGCAAGGCGATTCAATGCGAGTAGTGGACAGCGGAAGACTCAAGATTAAGGAAAGATTCAACTTACAATGTTCTTCAATTGCAAATTAGTAGTCTGCCATCAGACCCCGCGGGCAATGTTCATCACTTGGCTCCAGATGAGATGCTAGAATAGCTCAGGCCGAATATAAATGAGTATATCGTATGCATGCAAATTAGATAGAGTTAAGTACACGGGTACTTAGTCCAAAGTAGCATCGAGCCGACTTCGGTCTCTAGACCGCCGTCCTTGCACCTATCACGTCGCAATACCGATGCGCAGTACAGGTCTCACTGGATTCCGATCTCAAGTGTGAGTACCTTCGTAGCACTGCTCTAAATATCGTGTCATCCGTGATATTAATGGATGCAACGCATGCAATATGCGAAGGTCCGAATATCAGTATTCGGTTGCCGACCCAACCATCACGATTGTCGCCTTCTCGCATACGCGTATGGTTTACGACGTAAATGAGGTAATAATATTTAAAGTATTATTACGTGATATAAAATGCCAATGGATAGATCGCACATTAATTATCAGCCTCGAGTCAAACATGTTGACCGACAGCGCGATGTCGTAGATGATAATGCAGCATGCTTGATTAGCTAGATAGATATTAGCATGTATATCATGCTAATATAATTGTATTATGCTTCATAATGCTCGAATGCATTGCGGCCTACTTCGGTGCAACCGGTGATCGAACTGGCGTACAACACGCAGCAACGAACGATGGAGTACTACGACAAATCCAGCAGGATGTGAAGTTTTCAGAAGGGCAACTCGTGTTGCTAAGCACCAAGAACTTGCGTATCTTGGCCGATGGATCCCGAAAACTTTTACCCCGCTGGATTTGCCCATATCCTGTCATGCATGGTTGGGAATGTAGCTGTTGAGCTTGCATTGCCCGCTGATATGACCATTCACCCCACGTTTCACGTATCGCATGTCCGTCCTTATCGTGGTACGGAACCCGTCCCTGAGCCTGCTAACGACCCTGCAGCGATTGAACCAGTTCCCGAGACCTGGATCGCTGGTAAACAGAAGTTTTACGATGTGGAGCTGGTGTTAGATTATCGCATGCGTCGCGTGGGCTGACACCGACGTATGCGGACAGTACACAAGTGCTTGGTCAAGTGGACAGGGTATACCAGCGAGCACAACTCGTGGGAACCGGCATGCAACTTCTCGCAGGACATGAAGCCTCTGCTCGAAGAAGCCCGCAAACGTGCCATGCAAGCCCAATGACCCCTGCAGTCGATGCTGTATGAAGCAGCGAGGACGCTGCTTACGGGAGGGGGGATAATTGTTGTGCCACGGTTCGTTTCCCGCCGATGCGTAGGTCAATGCGACGCTACGAGGCGAAGTGCTATTTTGATGAACGCATGAACGATCAATGCATATGAATGAACTTGCATGATATAAATGTATTCGCATACATTTATGTATGTATTTGGCATGCTACCATTATACATCGCGACATCGCATCATGGCTGATCCGCCTAGCATGCATGAAATCCCGAATCATGGAAGTGTGCATTATGCTCGTGCTACGAAACGATAATTAATATTATCTAGTATAATATTACTTCATTACAGCACATGTTGAGAGCGCCGCACTCGTTGCGATACATGCCTTGCAACCAAATATCGTTATTCGGACCCTTGCATCATGCGAATGCTGGAAAGGCTTATCGGTTGTTATGCGTGAACATCGCCTATACGCAGTAGGGATGTCACACTTAGGATCGGCCTCCTAGTGTGAATCGTACGGCATTGCGATGCTGCGAGTATAACAGATGCGAGGATGGCTAAGTAAGACAAGACATTCGATACCGGAGAACACTCGTGTGTTCAACACTATTATTGCTAATCGCTATTCTACTTAGCCCGAGCTAAGCCTGAACTTCGCTTATCACCGCCGTCTGATGATTGCTTGCTTCCGGCACTGACGGCGATTTCGTCCATTGCATCGCTTCGGTCTGTAAGATTGTAACTTATATCTCTTCTTGTACTGAAGTCTTCTGCTGTCTCTGTTTGCTCTCGCTTGCCTTGCCGTACTTGCAAGTGCTCGCGCATCGGTGTCGAGAGCCTTCAGACGTGCAGATACTTATGAGCAAACACGAAGGAGAGGTACAACAGTTCATCTCTGGAACTCGCCATAGAGAGAACCTACTTCCGATTTGACACAAAGAGACAGTTAGGCAACGAACCTGTCTCGATACCAATTTGTTGTACCTCTCCTTCGTGTTTGCTCATAAGCATCTGCGCGTCTGAAGGCTTTCGACACCGATGCGCGAGCACTTGCAAGTACAGCAAGGCAAACGCGAGCAAACAGAGACAGCGGAAGACTTCAAGACAAGAAGAGATATAACTTACAATCTTACAGACCGAAGCGATGCTATGGATGAAATCGCCGTCAGCGCCGGAAGCAAGCAATCATCACGCGGCGGTGACAAGCGAAGTTCATGCTTAGCTCGGGCTAAGTACAAGAGCGATTAGCAATAATAATATTGAACACAGAAGTGTTCTCTGGTATCAAAATGTCTTATCTTACGTAGCCGTCCTCGCATCTGTTATACTCGCAGCATCGCGACGCCGTACGACTCATACTAGGAGGCCGATCCTAAGTGTGACAACCCTACTGCGCATAGGCGATGTTCACGTATAACAACCGATAAGCCTTTCCGTCATTCGCATGATGCAAGGGTCCGAATAACGAATATTCGGTTGCAAGGCATGTATCGCGACGAGTGCGGCGCTCTCAACGTGTGCTGTAATGAAGTAATATTATACCAGATAATATTACTTATCGTTCCATAGCACGAGCATAATGCACTTCTCGATTGTTCGGGATTTCATGCATGCTAGGCGGATCTGCCATGATGCGATGTCACGATGTATAATGGTAACATGCCAAAACGTATATAAATGTATGCGAATACATTTATGTCATGCAAGTTCATTCATATGCATCGATCATTCATGCGTTCATCAAGACAGCACTTCGCCTCGTAGCGTCGCATCGACCTACGCGTCGGCGGGAAACGAACCGTGGCACAACACTGATTACGTCTGCGAGGGTGAAGCACATTGACGTTCAGCACCACTTTGTGCGCGAGCATGCTGAGCGTGGTGAGATTTCGTTTGTGTATGTCAAGTCTGCGGACATGGTGGCTGATTGCTCCTGACCAGGGCGCTGCCATTGCCGCAGTTTGAGAAGTGCATGCGCGGCATGGGTGTGAGCCAACAGTTTGCTGAAGGACCAGCAAGGTGGTCTGTTCGCATGGGAGAGTTGTAAAGGGTCAGAGACCTTTCGGCCAGACCTATGTTGCTGGTTTAGTGTTTTGTATCGGGCCCTCGCCGTTAGACATCTGTACGGCCTGAGGTCACTTATCCCCCAGTGGTTGGAAGACCAGTTCGTTAGTTGCTCGCAACATTGTGAGAGTTGCTTCGCGCCGAAGTAGCCACACAGTGGCAATGCCACAACAGCAGCTCATTTACCACACGCACATTGCGCAGCTTTACGCTACTAAACGCGATGTAACGCGCCCCTAACGCAGTTTTCGATAGCCATATTGTTAATGGAGCGATATAAGCAGCCCGCATACACACGTATGATCATATAAATAACAGCTCAATCAGGCAATAGAGAAGAGGTGGAGGCCTCCCCTAGACAGGTGAGTTCGTGGCCGACGCGAGCTGCGGTTCCGTCCACGAGCGCCGCCGCACGCACCGTCTGTCTAGCTCCCTTGTGTTACACGGTCCATATCTTATTTATGTGATTTAATATTTTTCACATTAAATTTTCAACTAGGAGCCCTCGTATATGACTCGTTCGTGATCATCGCTGTGCATCCTGCCCTGGACATCGCCCGCGCGCGCGATCTGCCGAACATATTGCCTGTCAGAACGAGCATCGATCAGCGTGCGTGGCTGCGTAATTGCTGGATCTCAGTTTGTGCTTGCAGCGTAGATGTTGGCTTGAAATGAATGATTATTGGTATTCATCATTCATACATCCCAGAAGATATGCTATTTCCCCTGATCCATGCAGTTAGTTCGTGCGAGCCATATATAAGTTCAAACAAGACAGCAGAAGGTGTGCGCACGTGATTCTCTCAACACCCGATTCCAAGCAACGTTTCGCTCATAAGATTCCGAGCGCACGTCCCGCGCGGGTGCAACTTTATGAATTTCGCGGTCCGTCATGCGCAATCCATCACCGTTATTAATAAAGCCTCCGTTTCCAGACACTTTCCATTTTAATGTGGAACCTGGTCCTTCCGTTTTACGTGGTACCGTATCTGCAAACGACTGCCAACTACCTCGCTACCTCGACGGCCGACTTCCGCGTTTATTACGATAAGTCGCAGTTCGCAGCTCCGTCGCGCGAGCCAGTGTTCACTTTCACCATCAGCATCACATTTCAGCTTCATAGAATCATTGAACGTTACCTTAGCCACTGACCTCCACCTCGACCTCGGCGTTGCCATTTCGGCCGGCGCTCCTTCCTACTCCAGCCTCAACAGCTACCAGAATGCCGCCGCGGCGGCCCCACCAAAACCTGCCGCAACAGCAGCACGGCCACCAGGTGCACAGCGCGCCGCCGGGCCCGCTGCCTGGTTGCGAGAGGAGTGGAAAGACATCGCCCTCAAAACTCCACCCCGGATGCGGTAGCGCAGATGACCTCACCACCCGCATTCTGCTGGGGCAGCAGCAACAGCAACCCCGCCGTCGCCAGCAGGGAAACCTTGCTTCACCTGTCACACCGGCGTCCTCCCCCGCACCGGAACTGGAGGCAGCACTGGGCGAGCAGGTCCCGCCGCAAACACCCTTCGTGACGGAGGCTGACGTTCAGGGATCGACAGCAAAGCTGGCGTTAAGACCGCTTGGAGATGGCGCGGCATCACTGGCCGCGGGGACGTTGTCGGCGCCTGTCTCACGCAATGCGAGTGATACCCAACCCGAAGCGTTCATAAGGCCTGGGAGGTGTACCGCAGAGAAAGCCGCTCCGGCCGCTGCCAGCGGCAGTGGCGTGATGGTACGCGGCAATGACGACGTGACAGCGCTCTGCTGCCCGGGAGAAACGCCCCCATTGATTGACCGAGTGGCCGTTTGGCAGTCGCCGTGGCTGCCAAGGGGACTGGGAGGGGACTGGCGGCCCCCGGTGGCGCCTCCACCAGCGACGCCAATGGAGGAGGAGCTGGTGACCCATGGGTCACCGATTGAAGGAATCGTGGCGTCGTCGCCACCAGTGGGAAGCTTAGTGGCCAGGTTCTCTCCTCAGCAGCAAGCTGCCAGTGTTGTTGTGCCGTCGCCTTGCATGGACGGCTCTGACGATGTCGTACGCGGTGCTGACGTCAGCAAGAAGGATGCTTGTCACGGCCTCAGTGCGGAGGCCACTCTGCGGCCTCTGTCGGTAATGGTCTGGGACCTCGCTGCGCGCCTCTTGAACCCTGTGTGGGAGGTCGTTAGGGCACGACCGCTGCTGGCGGTGGCGGCGACCCCGGCGGCGGTACTGCTGGTGGCGAATATGCTGTTGGAGCTGCTGCTGCTGCCGCTGCTGGCCGTTCCCGGAATGCTGGTCAGTTTCACGATCAGCTTTACGGTGGCGGCAGTAGTATCGCTGTCGTACCACCGAAATCGGGCGGCGGCAGAGCACCGTCACGCAGTCCAAGGTACGTGTGCCATTTGTGCGCAATTCGGAACTCGCTTCGGTGGGTTACATTCACAATAGTCGTACATGGTTTTTGGCCGTCCCTGAGTCTGGTCCGGTTGTGGATTGCATTTCTGCTCTTTGGTATTGCATATTGCAATAATTCATTTACGCCGACAATCCTTTCCCCTAATATCACCATCCCTGCCTAAACCCCTTGCTTGGTTCCGTCAACGGAACAACGGAACAACGGAACAACGGTGTCGTGTATTCGCCTTCTGTACACTTAAGGCCCCCCCCCGCCCACCCCGCCACCCGCCACCCTAACCTCTACCCCACTCCCTCCCTCCCTCTCCCTTCTCCTCTATATACCTTCATCTAGCCCTATTCTACAACGCCGGGACGCAACTCCCAGCCACAGTGCAGGGCTCCGCCGCCTCCGCCGCTTTCGCTCCGGGCATGTCCGCCGGCACCGGTGCTGCATTGCCCGCCGCCATTGCAAGCCCCACCCCCATCGCATCCAGCTCCACCCTGACGCTGGTTGACGATGCGGGTTTGGCAGCTCTGCGCGAGCTGTTCGGTGGCGGCCCCCTGCCAGCCTGGCTGGCGGATGCACGGCACGGCGAGAGAGCGGAATGGGCGAATGCACTGCTCGCCCGGGTTTGGCCCTCCGTGGAGGGGCCTCTACGCGATATCGCTAGGTGAGCGGCAACACATCGGGGGAGAGGGGGAAACGGTGTGCGGCCGACGAGCGGGTTGGCGGAAGTTGTACGGAGGAGAATCGAGGGACTGGATGAGCCTTACTGCAGTAAGATACGGGCTTTAGGGGTATCACCACACAAGAGAGAGAGAGAGAGGCCGTTTACCGGGGGTCGTATGGGTTTTGTAAAACAAGAGCCGGGGGAATGAAGGGGGAGGGGGAAAGGGAGGGGGGATGCGGGAAGGGGGAGTGTGTGTGTGTATGTGTAGTTGTAACAGGGACGTGTGCGCAACGCTGTGATGGATACGGGATATGGATGCCGTCGATGTACAACAAGTGAGCCGGTGATGATATGCTGTAGGGGTTAGGGGCGGCTGCCTAAGCGCTGGAAGGGAGAACGGAGTGTTGGAAGTGGTGGCATTACGCAGAGGTTGCTGTTCAGGTGTTTCAGGACTTCCCAAATGGCCCAAAATTAACCTCGTTGACCTTGAAATTCAACGTTAGTGCCTAGTGCTACAGTGCCCTGAGAGCCCCAGGAGCTCCGAAACCTTGTTTGCGGTTGATGTATCGGCCGATATGTTTTCCGTTAACTGCGCCCTTTCTCCGAGATTACGCGCTTTGGCGCCGTCTGCAGTATTTATCATCATGATCATGATTTTAGGAATCCTGATGATTCTGACGTTTACTCGCGAGCTCTTTGTTTGAAGTGGGCATGATACTGCACTTTCCGTTACCTTTCACCTTTCACACAATTGACTGTTGACTGGTAACTGATCAGATGGTGGTTGATGGTTGGCGGCGGTTACAGCCCGGCCATTCGAGCGCAGGCTGACCTCGCCAAGCCGCCGTTCATCCGCTCCGTGGACTTGGCGGATCTGTCATTGGGCAGCAAGCCGCCGCGTGTGGAGGCTATACGGCTGCGGCCGCTGGCGTCGGCGGCGGCGCAACTAGAGGCTGCAGCGGCAGTTGCAGCTGCTGTGGCGCAAACGGACACAACTACTGCAGCTGGTGGCCCTACGGAAACCAGATATGGCGTTGTGGTGGCGGAAGAGACCACGCTCAGCTGCGATGCGCGGCCTGCCGCTGCCCCCGCTGCGCCAAGCGTCGCCGCCGCCAGCGTCTCGTCGTCGACGGGGACGGACGCCGCCGCCGTGACGGCGCAGACCGTCGGCGCTGACGCCTCAAAGCAGATGACGGGTATGATGCTGTCTGGCGTGCCGGACGCGGCAATGGCAGCTGTGGCGGCATCTGTCGCCGTACAGGAACACGTCAGCAGCGGCGGCGCTGGTGCCGCCGTTGCCACCGCGCCCGGTGCCTCTGACGCTAAGAAAGTCAGCGTGTCGGCGGCGGCGGCGGGCGTGGAGGCCATCGAGGTGGAGCTCGATTTCCGATGGCTCGGTGACCTCACCATCGGCCTCTTCGTGGAGGCTTATTTTTCACCTGGGTGAGCAGATGTGGTGCAGTGGGATGTGGTGCAGTGGGATGAGGTGCAGTGGGATGTGGTGCAGTGGGATGAGGTGCAGTGGGATGAGGTGCAGTGGGATGAGGTGCAGTGGGATGAGGTGCAGTTGGGTGGGGATGAGGGAGGAGTTGGGGTGCGATGAGACTTGATTAGATTCTTGGATTCAGATCAGATGAGTATCGTGAAGGGTTATATACGTCAAGGTATTGAGGCGTACAAAAAACACAACCTTGCCACCTGTGTGTTTTGCCGCCACGCTCTTTCTACGAACCCCTCCCCACCTTTTTTGCCCCGTATCTGGTCGTTCTCCCGCCAAAACCCATTAGGGGAGGCACGGTGCGTTTGACACCTCGTCTACGGGAGCTGGCGGCGGCGGGAACTGTACGGCTGGTGCTGACACCACTGGTGCCGTATCCACCTGGTTTCGGCGCCATACAGGTTTCCATACCGCGCGCACCGCAGGTATGTAATGCGGTGGCGGTGTAGGCGCGTGTGTGTTTCTCTGCAATTTACAAACGAGTAAATTACCCGTATCAACCTAAACCCTAGTTGCCAGGCGAGGAAGGGGACAGGCGCTTTGGGGTTTGTGGAGCTCTGCCACGCCGGTGGTTGGCATCGCACCCATCGTCCTAACCGCCATGCGGCAGGGGCAGGGTTCCACACAAGCCCACTCTCACGTCGCTTTGTCGCATGCGCACGAACACTTGAAACAGACTGACTGACTGACGGACGGACGGACGGACAGACGGACGGACGGACAGACGGACGGACGGACAGACGGACGGACGGACAGACGGACGGACGGACAAGACGGACGGACGGACAAGACGGACAGACGGACAGACGGACGGACGGACGGACGGACGGACGGACCAGACGGACAGACAGACAGACGGACAGTCGGACAGTCGGACGGATAGACACGTGTGTAACGCCCATCCCAATAACCCCCACCTCCGCTGGTCCTTCCAAAGCGGTGTCTGGTCTCGTGGTATCGACTTCCCCTTCCCCGTGCGTCCCGCCTTCACCTCGTCCACCCGCCTTCATCGCAACCGGTCACCCGCCGCCCCCCCACACAGCTGGCTTTCGCGTTCGACCTGGGCCCTACGCTGGGCAGCGCCGGGGGCGTCGCCGGGGCGGTGGCGTCATTCCTCCAGCCGCTTGTGCAGGATGTACTGGCCGAGGCGCTGGTATGACTCGTACACACACACACACACACACACACACACACACACACACACACACACACACACACACACACACACACACACACACACACACACACACACACACACACTCTCCCCCTGTCTCTCTGGCAGTGCAATCATCTCTTACGACACATACACACACACACAAATCTACCCCGAGCGCGACGTAGGGGGACAATGCGCACATCAGCGCTTCATCCCATCTGCTGGCATTCAAGTAAGCGGCAAAACACACACGTTTCCTCTTACCCCCAGAACTCCCCCACTCACTTTTCCGCCTTCCCCTTTCCCCTCAGCATTGCACACGCCCTCGACCCTCAGCCCCAACCGCATCCCCACGGACTTTGTTGGGGCTAGGGGCGAGATCGCTGTTTGCTTCCCACCGACACGGCTCCATTCCCGTGCGTCCCTGTCGCCGCGCCTTCAGGTGTGGCCCAACCGTGTTGTCTTGCCGCTACTGCCCGAGCCACTGACGGGCCCGCTCACGGAGCTGCAACTCCGGACGCGGGGGCTGCTGGCGGTCAGGCTGCTGGCGGCCCGGGGCCCGCCTCGGGGCTTTAAGGGGACAGACCGCGAGGCGCTGAAAGAGGGAGATCAAATTGAGGTGTGGGTAGTGACGGGGGGGACATGAATACCTTCCCATGTCAGGAAGGGAGAGAGAATTCGGGGAGAAGGCCGGGGGTTCGGGGTTATAGCGTTAATGGGTTGTCGGTTGCTTAAAACCTACTATTATTCTTTCTTTAAGGATAATAAATAATCACTATATACGTCGACCCAAAACCTAAAATAGACTTATAAATCTGAAAGTTCTAAAACTTTAAAAACGCGAACAAAACAGCACAAAATCCTTAATCCCTGTACCAGGCGCCTAGTGATTGTCTTTTGCCAGCCTTTGGAGCGATTCTTGGAAGCCAACCTTCAACGACTCGTTCTTGCGGGTCCGGATTGTTGCACACCGAGCACACTCAATTCCCAATCCACGCAGCTGGTCGCGTTCACCCGACCTGATCGCCGAGTGATCTCACCGCCCGCGACGTGCCACTACGGCGACGCCGTGCCGCCGCCGTCGGAACATGTCGCCGCCGCCGTCACCCCTGCCGCTGACATGCCTTCATTTACTTGGGACCTTGCCGGCGGCGGTGGCGGCGGCAGCGACTCAGCCCCTCTGCTGCTGTACTTCCCCGTTCAGGAGCCGCGCAGTGATGTGCTGCGGTTTCACATGGACCAACTGGAAGGTTTCAAGTTGGGGGTGAGGGGGAGTCGCGATGCGTGTGTGTGTGTGTGTGTGTGTGTGTGTGTGTGTGTGTGTAAGGGGGCGAGGGAAGGGGATAGAAAACGGTATGGACTCGGTCGCAGGAGTTCAACTCGCCTATTAAGTAATACCTTGGCTTGAATAATGTCTGTGTTAATATATATTCATTTTAACATTTACTTTGAATATATTTAAAATAATAAATCTTTAGGAAATCACTTGATCTGAATCATATACGATAAGAGCATCGGTTTAGTAATCATGATAATATCTGATAAACACCCCCCTCTTAAATTCTCGATAAACAAGTCATTCATCCCTACCCCTTCCCTCTTACATCCTCCTGAGCTGCCAGGAGCTGTTGCAACCAAATCTCATCCGCGGTGTACGGCAGGCCTGGTCCTCCCGGCGGCCTCTGGGTCGTGTGGCGGTACCGCTAGCTCCTCTCTGCGCCGAACCAGGGGTCAGTTTCACGGCCTGGCTGCCACTGAAGCTTCCCGGGGACATTCCCACGATGGACGACCCGCTGGCGGCTGCTGAGAGGCCGGTGTGTGAGAGCCTTATGCGTTAAGGGGGATGGGGGGGGAGGAGGGGCGGGGAGACGGGAAGGGAGGGAGAAGGGGGGAGGGAGGGGAAGTCGAATAAAACGAATACTGAATGCTGATACTGAAGGAACGAGGATAACCACCGTGGGGGTCGGGTGATGGCTGGCGTCGTCCAAAGTCAGGAAAGTGGAAACGAGCTGTGATGTAAACCAGGTAGTCGCCAAGGCCGCAAACTAAAGCAGTAAAAGAAGAAGAGAAGCCGTAATTATGTGTACCATCGGCCTTATAGCTGGCGGCGAAGTGAAAGCCGTGCTGAGTCCGAGGCGAAGCTGGCCTGACCGCTGGCGCTGGCGCTGTCATGCGAGTGCTCCTCCCGACCCCACCTACACACGTCCTAACCCAACCAACCCATCCACCCAGCCCGGCCAGCTCGAAGCGCGCGCGCGTACCAACCGAGCCGAGCGCTGTTCCGCGTGAACCCACTGACCTGGGACAGCGGCGGCGGTGGCAGCCACAGAGGGGAAGGGCGTGCACATGCGAGAGGGAGAAGAAGAGTCAGGGCACAGTCAAAGAAGAGGAGCGAGAGAACCGGTCCAAGACAGTTAGAGCAAGGCTAAGGAACCATGCACTCGGGGAAACTGTGCCGCTGAGTTTTGCCATAAACGAGGAAGAAGTGAAGTAATTTCCAGTAAGTAATGATAGAAGTTTGAGAAGGATGGGAGGTCTTATATGCCGGGGAACGGCAGAACGACATTCAAAGAGTACGGCATGGGTATATGCGGGAATGGGAAGAAAACCAAAAAGGGAGTTGAGCGGCGCAGTTGTGAAAGAAGGAAGCGGGGCACATATTAAGACGCGGGGTCAGGGGGACGTAAGAAAAGGGAAGGATGAAAAGAGGATGACAGGGGCAAAGAACGAGGGGGGGAAGGCGGGAGTGGGTGGGTAGGGAGGGGGGGTTACAGACACAGACGATTTTCACTGTCCATAATCTCCTGGGTAAGGGTCGTCACAGTTCGTTACGGTTCGTTGCGTCTGGTTGCGTTCGTTGTTCGCGTGTCAAGAAACCTCCTCCCATGAAGGTGCCGTGCGGGAACAGGGACTAGCTCAAGCGCATGCCGTACATGCTCGATTTCGGGTACAACAGTCCCGTACCGCCTGTACCTTCGTCAGCCTCCAACAAACTAACACACATACTCAGATATACATATATTCCCGAGCCATCATGGTCCCCAACGCTGAGCGAAATGCCAAAACGAAGGCAACATTTCACACCAACCAACTCCTCGCCCACCGCCTGCGCCTCCCACACATCCCCTCGATTCCTTGCCATTGCATCTGTCGGTGCGTGTGTCGGTGTCTTTTGGTGCGGGTTGCCGTTGTAACTGAGCTCTTCAGGGGCCCTATGAAGCTGAGGTGCACCAAGGGAGGGTCGCTGGATGGCCACAGCTGGAAGGGGAGGGCGAGGGGCGCGGGGGGCTGAACGCTACCGACAGTGGCGGCGGAGGCGCCGCGGAGGGCGGTTTCGGAGCAGCTGGGCACCAGGCAATTTGGGCAGGTGTGAGCGGGTAGCGGTTGATAGGTATTATATATCGGTCTTTGACTACAATTAGTGCGAGGAGCCGTGTCTGGAGTACTGCACCGCCGCTAACAGCTCTTCTGCGTCGTGAAGCCTACACCGCTAGTAGTAAGAACTACAGCCTGGTGCCAAGGCCTGTAATAACTGGGAGCTGAGGGTGTGTGTATTTTTGTGTATGGTTTCGGAGCTGGCAGGTTTTAAACCCGTTTCGTGGCACGTAAGTCATTCCCATAGCGATGGGTGGGGTGGGGTGGGTGGTGTGGGTTTCGCACCTCATTGTGCTCCACAGCTGCTGGAGCTGCAGTTCTTTCATCCCTCTACGCCGATTTCATCATCATGCCTCCAGGTTCCACACAGTCATGTGAAATGAGGGCCCGCCCCATCACCCCACGTCTTCCCCGCAGTACCACCTGGCGTCGCACAGCCGCCAATCGCCGCCGCCGCGGGGGAGCCGCCTAAGCCACTGGAACCATCGCCACCTCCAGGTCGGGGTCGTGCCCACGGCGGCGCCGTACTGATTTCCATGTCGTACCTATCTTTGGACGTACTGGCGGAGCGGCTAGAAGCGGCAGTGACGGAATCTTTGCGTACGACGGGCGAGCTGCCGTTCGTACGGGGACTGCTGCTGATCGACGTGGTTTCGGCGCGCTGGCTGCTGGGTCCCGATGCATACGGACCTCGGGAGATGCCAACAAAGGCTACCGCCACAATGTATGACAAGAATACGGCACCAGCAACTGTGGCAGAGTACGGCGATGGCGAAGGGCGTGATGACGAAGAGGAGTCCGAATTCAGCGACGAGGACGAGGGCGACGAGGAATTTCATGAAACCGCCGGTGCCGAGCCGTTGCAACAGCAACAGCAACAGCAGCGGCAGCGGCAGGTGGAGGTCGAAGCGGCCGTCGAAGCGGCCGCCAGGATTATCGCCGCCGACGCGCCACTAACCTTCGGGTCAGTGGGACCGGACACGGGCTCCATGCACAGTAACCCCGCTGCCGCACGTGTCCTCGGCTCGGCCGCTCACATGGGGGATCCCGCAGCCGCCGGAGGGCTGGCGCTCCGAAACCGCCACGGGCGCATCCGCTGTGACCCGTACGTCCAGATCCAGGTGACCAGACCGGTGTTGGCCCCACGGCTGGCGACGGCGGCAGAGGCAGCGGCCTCCATTGCCCAGCTCATCACGCCGAGCGGACGCGGGAGCGGCGGCGCCGCAGCCACCGCCGGCGGTGGCGTATCACCGTACCTTCAGCGGGGGTCACCGGTACCGTCAAGTGTGGATCCGACTTTCAATCTGCATGGAGAAGTGGATGACGTGATACCGGCCGCGGACGGCTGCGAGCTGCGAGTGCAGGTAAGGCAAGAGAAGGGGAGAGGAAGGCGAATACACGAGCCCAGCTTCCTTCTTCTGTGGAAGCGGCAAAAAGGGGGAAGCGATCAGGAGATCAGTAAGGGAACCGGCCGGTGAAGGGCCCTATTGTAAATATGATTAGTGGGTTACTGCTGAGAGCTGAAAATCACATGCAATGGGGAGGAGGCCGGAGTGGGTCAATGGTAGAACATGGAGTGAGGGGAACAGGGGTTGGGGAACAGGATGGAGGAAGGGCCTGGAGAAAGGGGCAGGCAGGGGCGGGGTGCAGGGGCGGGCAGGGGCGGGGTGCAGTGCCGGGCAGGGGCGGGCAGTCGTGGAGGAAGGTTCCTCAGTTTCCCTACAAGCGGGGACCCTTCTCGCGTCGCACCGCATGGCGTCACTGCCACGACATAACACTGCGCTGTCATCCTTGTGCTCTGATTGAAGCATTCCACATGCATGAGGCGGACGCGACGCGAGCCCGGAACGCGATGGCAGGCGCATTGCGTCACATTGAAACGGATTGCGTCACTTCGAATGTAGCAAATCAAATTAAATCGCGTCGTATTGTGCCGCCGCGCGAATGTGTTGCGTTGTGTTGTGTGCTTCTTCGTCCTGCGTCGGGATGAAATGGATTAGATGCAGCCATGCAATCTGGTTGGCTGACGCTTTACATTAAAATTGAAGCCTCGCTGGCGGCTGTTCCATCGCCGACCCCGTGCGCGGTCCTTAAGAGGCAGACGACTCATTGGGACCGGTCGAATTGTGTGTGTACATGTGCGTCTGTGCGTTTACCTCCCGTATGCCACAACAGATTGTTGACGGCTAATCCTTGGATCCGTAACGACATGTAAAATACAGTTACTAATTGGCAGCCTAACCCGTACGTAACGACACGCCGTTGCTGGCTTCGTTTGATGACTGTCCCGATTCGTAACGCTCAGAGCACATCTCTCCCTCCTCTTCCCTCCGTTAAGGCATTTCTGGAATCTGATTATTGGCTTAGTTGCGTTTACATTTTAATCCCTTCGGATAACGCAACTCCAGGTATGGCACCGGCGCTGGTTTCGGCGCCCTAAGCCCCTGGGTCAGGCAGTCCTGCCGCTGCGTCGTTTGCTTGAGACCCACGGGTCGGTGGCGGAGGCAGCTGCACGGGCACCAGGTACAGCCGCCGCGGCCTCCCCCGCCCCCGCAGCCAATAGGTCCTCGGCCGACAGTGCCGGTGGCGTCCGTACTGGCGATACGGACAGCCTAACGTCCATCTCCGCTGCCCGGATGGAGGGCTGGATGCGGCTGCGGGGCAAGGGCGCCCGAGGCGGGGAGGTAAAGGTGCGGGTGCAGTTCCTTCCGTACTTATTATCGTAAGGTTGCAGTATCCAAGAACTGTACAGCACCCTAAACAGCGCTTTGGGGGCGTCTCACCCAGGTGCACCCGGGGGGAGGTCACAAAACACCCCCCACGTGGTGGAATGTGGACGGGCGGGGAACCGGGGGTGGGTGAGTTATGTCCATGCAGGAGGGCCGTGGTGGCGGTGGCGGCGGCATCTAAAGGTGAAGGAGAGGTTACCTGATGTGGTGGGGTGGTAGGGTGGTGGTGGGGCCGGTATATGTACGTGTAGGTGAACCCATGCGAATGGGAATTGCGGGCCGCGTTACCGAATGGCTTCCATTCAGAGGCTCCCTATCGTGCCCCAGTGGTCAGCAAGTGCTTGTCCGGATTTCTTAGGTTGGTGCTAGGATGTTGTATGGATGGGCGGAGTGGGTGTGTACATACGGTAGGTCCTGCTTGATGAACTGGAGCAGGGTTTGGGTTTCATCCTTTTTGACTCAAATGGCCGGTTAAGTAGCGCACGCACCGCAGCGCCGGACAGTGCTGATGAGGTGCGGGGCAAGGCCAGAAGGGGTCCGTACAGGAGTCCATATAGGGCTGGTTGTTGATTTCCTCCTCAGTAGATTTTCCCTTCGATTGTTGTGTCGCTTTAAGTCCGTGTTGTTACAGCAGGCGCCTTGTTATATTGGGTAGAATCATTTGATGCTACGATGGGTTATAGTTGATTCCTTTAGACGCGGTATGTGTGCATGCAGGTGCGTGTGCGCTTTCGTGTAAAGAATCTTTATTGTGCCCGCGGGCTATAGCATGTACTATAGTAGATGCGGATGTGGGTTTACTCCGTCCCCTCCCACGTCTTCTCTTCACATCCAACTCACTCATCGCCGGGTTCGAACCGCGAGCTCAGTTTTTCCTGTACTCTTTTTCATATATTTTGAGACTGCTTTACAGCGCCCGGGTGTGCGGAGTCCTGCACGGTGTGGCTACAAACTCCAAGAGAGCTTGTAAGCCCCAGACGGGCCAGGAGCCTCAACCGGAATGCGAGGTCAAACCAAAGAATTTTTAAGGGTGATAAACGCAAGACCAGGCTGGGGTGGAAAAGCCCAGCGAAATAAAAGGAAAGTACAGTAATGCAAATTTAAGTCCGACCCACATTCAACAGTAATCTTAAACAGATAGATGTTATAGATGAATCGGATAAGGGCTTGGTGGGTCGTTGGGATAATTTAAAGCATAGCATCTCGCACCCCTAACCGGCACCCAAAATCCGGCAAAACCGGCACCCAATTCAGAGTAGGCGGGATATTCCATCACCACACGGTACTCCGGAACGATGCTCTTTTGGACGACTGTTAGGACGGTTTGCATCTAGCGCACAAGCAACAAGATGGAAACGAAGCAAGGATGTGTGCAGTGTTTTCATTGGGATATAAGTAGTACCATGCTGCGGCTGCGTACCCATCGAATGAATGCGCCTAGCTGGACCTCTAGCTGTTGCAAAGCTGTAAATGCCGGGTACCGCATGCTGGCAAGATGGTGACAAGGTCACGCTTACAGACCTCGCAAGAATGGATGCGACCGGACGCAGGAGCAGGTCCGTGCTTGGTCTGCACTTGGCATGCATTTGGTCTGCATGTACTTTGCTGAATGCTTCCGAAGCTCAATGGCGGATTAAATGTCATAATTAATTGTTTTTATATATTCGCCTCACTCGTTCCAAGGTCCCCTCTACGTGGAAAGCCCTCGAAAGGTCGCACGACAAGTTTGCACGTACTTGTCCGTCCACGCTAATATGAGGATTAATTATATCTTGAGGCAGGTGGTGCTGCTTTGCCATAAACATGTGGGTAGCCGTTGACATTTCCAACATTCCAACTTCCAAGGCACTCCACGACCCGCGCCGCGCGACCGGTAGCAACGGCCGCAAGAGTGATTGGCAAAGGAACAGGAATCGCAGAGTCTTAAAGGTGTACTATCCGAAACGACTTCATCTTTATAATAACGATAGCGATGCACAGTATTCATAAGCACCCTAATCCGGCGAGAGTATTATATCACAATTAAGTTTTGTTGGTATGCTGAGTTGCTGACGATCTGTAACCGTTGTTATGTGATCTAATCTTAAATTATTAAAGGAACTTCAATTCCTGTGTAAGGGTTCAAACATCTCAATTTTTGCCGTCCTGGCTAGCCAGTGGGATGCTTGCAGTTTACACCATATGATGCTGCTGGTGTGCTTATATGATAAGAGTTGTTGATCGGAGGGCCTGGGGCTATTCATCAGCTTGCTAGAAACTGTTGCCATCGCGCAAATATGGATATCCAACTGTCAATGAGCCATCTCTTCATTCTCATGCTTGGATGGTCTTCTATTGCAGTAGTAAGTAGTCAAAACGTCATGCTGAAAATGCGTATTTGCGCCTGATCCAGTGGCAACTGCCCTTGAAAAACACGCAGCCTGTCGACGCCGCCATGCATCATGTCTCCCAGTGCCGTTTATGTCACCGCTGCCACCTCGGTGACACTCCACCGGACGGCTCGAGCGGCATCTCTCCCGACGAAGCTGGCTCCGTGACAGTATCCAACATAGGCGCCGACTTCACAACAGCCAGCAGCACAACAGACGACGTTGTAACCTCGATCCTAAGTCGCCACCTTATGAAAAACCGAGCACGTACCTTGTCCCAAACTAGTGGTGATGCCGAAGGTATATTCAGAGGTGGCACTGGAGCTATTACTGCCCACCGTCGCAAGCGCCGCACGCCAGTGTATGACCCGGAGCTGGACCCCACCGTGCCTATCCAGTTCAAACCCTCCAGTTATCGCCCACGGCGGCAGACCGAGATGGCCTCACTGCCAGTGTGTGACGAGTGCTATGGCTGCCGACAGAACCTGACGCTCATCTCGGAGAGCACCGTCTTTCTCAACAATACCTACACAAGCGAGATGGGGGCCACATCAAGGCAGGTGGACACCGGCTGGTTACCAGCTGTTGGGGTGTCCTCGATGCCACAGCAGCTGGTTGCAGCGGACGGCAGGCGTGCACTCTCGGGGCTTGATCAGCAAGTGCAGACGCGTGTGGCTGGATGCTGAATAAATGTGCCTACGCGCAATTCACACGATGAATAACTCGAGGTGTATTCAGTCTGGCTGTGAAGTCGCGGCTGCTGATATCGTTGAAAGAAATATGAGGGTATAATAAAAGGATTCTCATGGGCCAGAGAGCAGAGGTCTTTCTTGTTGCCATTTTAAATGAACTGAACATATATGAAGAACAGGCAAGGAGCCCCATCCGCAATCCCCCTGACTGCCGTCCCGTGCACCGAAACTGTGCAAACCCGCCTGGTTCGACATACACCGCCGGCACTGCTTGAGATGTATGGGTCTGTCCGTACGTAAAATTACCAAGGGCTCAATGCTTGATAATTTGCTGCCCGTTACGTCCCATCTGTCCCTGCACCGCAGCTGGATCTTCCGCACGCAAACCAACGTGACACGCTCGGGCGAAGCGGTGGTCAAGGTGTACTGTTTGCCGGTGCCTAAGCGCGTTGGGGGCCAGCCGCCAACATGCAACCCATTGCGTATTGCAGAGATTATGAAGCTGCTGATGGCCCTTGACAAACTTTCACAGGACTGCGGCTTTACGGTAAGTGGCTGGGTGGTGCGGGGCTTGCGAGCCACATGTCACACCACTGCCTCCTTACCTACAACCCCATTCTCGCGGGTCTCCTTGCCTTACCCTTTCGACCCCTCCCTGCCCCTGTCGCCCCTCACCTGCGATTTCATGCAGGACCTCATTCCCCGCATGTGGCTGGCCCCTGTGTTCGGAGTGCTGCCTGGGGTGGGCTACCCTATTGATTGGTGCGCTGGGCCGAGGGGTAGCCTCCCGGGGTAACCTGTGGGTCGCGGGGTCCAGGTGGTGGTGACACGGGGTTCGTATCGGTGTATTGACCTCCGGCAACGTCCCGGTCCGAGACCACGGGACTGTCAGAGTGCGTCTGACCGCTTGTCCATATGAGTGCGCCTAGGCATGTGCATCAGCCCGGGTCCGCCCCAACCCCGCACAGCACTATTCCCTGGCATGGGCGCTGGTCTTAGAGTTTAGAGCTTCCATGACCCATTCCATGACCCCGCACACCTCGCATGTTCACTCACTTGCAGCTTGAATCCAAATGCTACCTAACCACAACGTAGGTGGGGCCTGTGGATGGAGTATGTGGAGGGCATCAGCTTGGAGAACTTCCTGTACCGCGGCATCCCACGGCGGCTGCCGCTTGACACGATCGCCGACATGTTTAACAACCGGCTCAACAAGACACGTATTGTGATGGGCGCCATATTCGACCTGCTCACCAGCCAGTGCGACCGTCATGCCCAGAACCTGTTCCTGCAAGAGGATGGAAACCTGAAACTCATTGACAACGAGTCTTGCCTCCAACACATGTGGCGCAACTGCGGCTTTGACTCGGTGATGGTGCCCACCACGCAAAAGTGTGTGCAAAAAGAAAATGTCAATGGAAAGCGAGGTCTTCGGCATCGGCTTGCAGTCGTCCACCTAACATGTTTGAACGGGTCCCCTGAACGGCCCTAAGTACGCACCAATACGTTTTTCAGAAGAATGCAGAGCGTCTGCAGATGTCTTTCCGTGTAAATTTCCCCGTGACGTTCTGTGCGTGAGGGCTGTGGCTACCTAGCCGCCTCCTGCCTTCCTCTTTCACGTTCGTGCTGCCTATGTATCCCTCCCGTCCTCGTGTCCACAGGCAGGAGATCATTCGGTTAGCCAACCAGTACGTCAATAAGCTGCCCACTTTAACTGGCCAACCGCAAATCCCACGCTTCGACGCCGACCCGCAGCTGCTGCTTGACTACCGCTGCTACCTTCCGGAAGGTCAGGAGCAGATGGGCACTCAATACCCGCCGCCCATCGATAAGTGCCTCCGCAATATCGCGAGCATGGCACCCAAAGAGGTGAGGTAGTGGTGGAAGATACGGCTTTGATCACGCGTATATCTCACACTATACCGTACATTCGAAGCATGCTTTCTGGTCATCCTGTCCCATACATTCTGGATCGTACATTTGTAAAAGTCCGGCCGTTAAATAGGGTCTTGGGCTGTAGAAAGTGTCGGTTGGGGTTGCTGGGGGAGGACAACGGATGTAGCGATTCGGTGCAGAGTCGGTTCGAAAGCATGGGAGTCGAAAAGGGTAATCATTAGCCAGAACCGGCGGGTTAAAGCTGCACATCCTCGATCTCACATTCAAGCACATTATATGTTATCTGTCAACCACAAGACCTCTGCTAAGACACAACACAAAGCTCATTTTAGTGCATTCGTTTGCCCGGATTGTCATACATTGCTCCACCTATCTGGCTTCCATTCATACGACCCGTCACCTTTGGCTGCGTGAAGGTGCTCCATATTCTGTGACCACATTTCATGTCGGTGTACGCCCCACCCCTTGCATTCAAAAATAATGTTGTCATTTTGGTATAAAAATGGTAATAATAGGTTTTATGTAGAGCCAGGTTCGACATGTTAACGAGAACGCACTGCACCGCACGATGTGTCCGTGTGATGGCTGGGTCGGCGCCGGCGAGCCGGCAACTCTTGGCAGCAAGTTCGGGGAGAGGTGTACCGGCTACGGCATAGACTTAGGGTTTTCATAGCAGGTTGAGGCCTCAGGCATAGCTGCTGCTGTTTATGGTTCCTCAACTACTTCTCAACGGTGTGCCCCATCCCGCGTGCGTCAGTGGTTGATGCTGTTCTGTTTGTTTTCTTCCTGGGCTTAATGCTTTTTGCACGCATGTTCGCCTGCTCCTTGTAACAAACCTGGCCTTGGCGGTGGGATCTCCTGCCCACTTTTCCAGATCGCCAAACTTTACGGCTTTCCAGATGTGAGGGTAGCCGTCAACCTACACACGCGAGCAACAGGTGCGGTCCGGGGAGCAGTGCATGCTTCCAGGGGTGAGGGGCTCGGGTTAGCCGATAACCCCCCCCCGGGGCTGGCCGCCGGCCACTCGGAGGGCAGAAACATGCGGTCCCATAGGAAGCTAGAATCCATCCCATCACCGGTAGATTCGGCAGGGCAAGCAGGTGGTACATCTTGGGGACAGTGGACAGTGCGAAAGTAATATTGCAATATCGCGGAGGACCGGGGTCCGGATGGGGCAACGGGGATAGGGAACTGGTTGGTTGGGATCGGCGTGTGTAATCCATGTGGGGATTGGGGAGTTGGGATTGGACCCGGATGGCTGTCCGGCATTGGACCCATTTCAGGCCATTCCACAGGTATGCCTCATCTCTTCTATCCCACCACGTCAGGACCTAAGTGAACGTAACAAACCCATTCAATCCCGCAAAATTTCACTCCGCTACTGCGCCCTATGTTCCACCATACAGATATGATTACGCGAGGCTACGAGTGGGCTGCAAAATACGGCCACCCGCAGAATGCACAAGCTAAGCGCTACCGCTTCCAGCCCAAGTGCTGCAGCCTGAAGATTAACAGGACGCACTTTGTTTGCGGTCACGCCTGGAAGCCCAGCTTTGAACTGCCACTGGGCAATCCCTTCACCGGCAGGGAATGGGACAAGGATCGGCCCGACCCGGGCACGTACGTTGGGGGGACTTTCCCAGAGGATGGGGAGGTGGGCAGCAATGTCGCAGAGGCTAGCGCCAGCACGCAGTCAGGGCCCTGATGTCCACGTCTTGGCTGTGGCTGAGGAGGAGCTTGGAGTGGGGTTATAGTGGCTTCTGTAATGCGGGGCGAGGCTGCTGCGATACGTTGATATCTTTTTCGGAATATGTGTTTAGGGCGAAGACTAGACGGTCATGCTGAAAGTTGAGCCCAGGCTTGGAAGGATTTGTGTGTGGGAATGAAATCGTGGGTATGCTGAGGAAACTTCGCATACACCGGAAACGCGTTGTGAGTTTTGGTGTGAGTGTGGCAGGTGCTTGTTTCGCACGTGCCCTTGACCTCAGTCCGGACCGATGAAACGGATGGAAGGAGCACAGAGTTAAGCGCAGTGCGAAGCGCAGAGCCGTTGGCTCCATGCTCACGTCAAATTAGCGGTCCCTTTCGTGGGAAATCCGCGCCGTACCATGCATATTTGAGCGTTACAACTCGGAAGAACTTTTATATGAAATGTGTTAAGTTGGACGAATCCTCGGGGCAAATGGGTCCAGAGGTGATAGAAACGGAACGACCTGCATAATGCGCTCAGATGCGCTGACGCATGCCCTGTATTGTGTTCCTTGGGAAGGACACGATATGGAGTCACTATCGAACACGTGCTCATGCAAGCCCAGGACGCCATTGAGCGTCTTGGTACTTGTGGCCGAGACGGCATTCCGCTTCGCTAATGCTGTCCACTCAAGGTTACTGACCAGCTGTGACGGCACGGCCAGTTGGGTGGGTGGCTGGGCCCTGGTGGGCTCAATCGGCGGCAGAATAGGCTACCTCTTTTACGCCGGCCTCGACATCTCGGTACATCTCTACCAGGGAAGGAAGAAGACCAGGTTAGGGTTATAGGGTTTAGGGTTTTATAGGGTATAGGGTAATAGTCGCCGGGACCATGTTTGCGGCGGGACCATGTGTCGTAGGTCCCTAGAGCGCCAAGCCAGCTCAGTGGGTATTATTGGCCCAGCAGAAAGCCTTATTCGCGTTGTTGATAGAGCTCAAGGGGCTCATCAGTAATTAGGTGGTGGCGACAAGGAAGGTCTGGCTTAGGCTTTGAGGGAATATGGTGATGTTTGTGGTGGTGGTCAAGCACCTTTATGTGTGGTGACAGCGACGGTACTTACTTGTGATTTTCAGTTTATATATGACATACCTGCACTCACGCCCCGGATCGTGCTCGCTGGCTGCTGCTAGTGGTACGTATGCGGGGTTCAGCGCCAGACTGCTCGTGTTGTGCCCCTAGACGGCCTTGCCAGCTGGTCGTCTTGCCCCTGCATTTGTGCATTCACAGGTGCAGGAGGAATTCTTAGGGCACCGGGCACGCCATAAGAACCATGCGCTGCAGCAGGGTCGTCCTGGCGCTTTGCATTCGGGTTGAGGTGCGAGTTCTTTGAACTCGTCTGTGCATATATAGATATATGATTTCCCGGTTGGTAGAGAAGTAGGTCCAGGAGTGGTAATGGTGGTGATAGTGCTCGGGCTCTTGGCGCCTTCCTTGTTTCAGCGGCTCGTGTTGCCGGTATGCACGCAGGTTGCGTTTGCAAGCCAGGGAGAAGGCGAGCATTGCCCAATCGATAGGGCTAGTTGCAACTTGCAGGATATGGGTGGTAGGTTGTACCGGTGCGCCTCATTCTTGACATATAGTCCAGAGCCCCGCCAATTTCCAGGACGATAGTCATTTGAATATTTGTTTGTCCCCTGCACAATAGACAGTGATGATTGTATGAGACAGCCTGGATAGGAGCATGGGCGCTAGGGCAGTATGGCTTTTACCTTTTGCGGAAAGCGAGTGGCTGCTTCAGCTCACGGGAGCTTGCCTGCCCGTAAATAACTCGTAAGCCTCCGATTGGCAGCATTACAATTGAGAGACGTATTGGTGGTGATGTTTAATTGAGTAATCGTTATGATCTGCGATGGATTTTTGGTTTTGTGCGGCAGGGCCGTACCGTGCTGCTTATGTCAGCGCCTGCGTTTGCAAGGTGCAACAGTCTGGAGGTAGGAAGTGAAAGCGCACTTTACCGGAGTTATAGTTTTGCTTGATGGACCAAGCCTTGGTTTCGATCTTGTTAGCTCAAACACCACTTTTCCAGTCTGGTTGTGTCAATAGGTGCTGCAATGTACATGTTGCTGGTTTTCGGACTGAAAGGTGTGGTGTTGGTCAGCGTAACGATTGCTGTTAAGGCATGTTCAAGGTTGGACCGGTAGGTACCGGTGGCCAATCTACTACCTTTTGGGGGTAAGGAAAGGTTGCACGCATGCGTTCATTGTACTGCATGGGTTTATTAACAAAACATATGAAGCTTCAAGAATCTTTAGGAGAGCTAAAACTAGGGGTCAGATCCCTGCAGCGCATGATGTAAATAACACCGGGTATAGTGCCTTGGGCTGAAAGACGCGCATATCAACCTAGGCTACAGTAGGTTTCGCTTGCATTGCAGATCCCTTCAATTATGCAAGCGTATGAGGGTGGGGTGCCAGCCCAGGCCCGGACAATATCCCCCATCCTTCACGAGAGTGCCCGAAGGTGACTGAGGCGATGCAGCTTGTAAGCAGCTTATCTGGGATTATCCACTGGACTCCTGTATCCTCCCATCCCTGGCACATTCATCTGCTGTTAGCATCGTGCGGCACTCTGGTCCCCACGCATCCATGATACCGGATGGATAAATGTGACATGTCTTAATATGTGCACGGCCGCCAGCGAGCTGTCCACCTTGCATGCTAGGTGATTGTATGTAGTACAGGGGCAACGGACGAGGGCCGCATAGCTGTGGGTGTCCATTACCGCTAATCCTGAAAAGCACTGCCTACTTATGGCCATAATGGATGCGCCTTTCATCGATGGCCAGGACAAGCTGCTACTCCTACACCAGAATTATGCTCTATGATAAGGCCCGTCACACCCAAAGCCGTTCGCCGCATGCTGTTCCTGGAGAGGACCCGGCCAACTTCTTGTGTATGGCCTACATCGGCATGACTTAAACAGCCTGCATGTTCTACTCTTCAGGACTCCGGTAGCCAAGGAGGCTGCCCCAGGAGATAGGCGTTGCTGAAGGGACATGATCTTGTTTTCGACCAGCTGGCGGGTGCAACCTCCGAAACCCCTAATGTAAGGGACGGAACATCGCCTGAATGAACATGCAACGTGGACAGCGAACCGATAACGAAGAAGTGGGCTAATCAGTCTAGGTCATGGTTAGCTAAATATAATCTATGCGAGATACCTCCTATCGGATGGGGGGTTGTTCTCTTTTAGGGATAGCACGCACTTTGCTGGCAAGTCAGCAAGGCATTTATGGTTGATTCCGGATTGACACTAAAAGAGAGACCCTTGTATCCCGACAAATAGAAAGCTTGGAGACAGTGTTGCACATTGGCGCCAAAATCTGTTTCTCTTGACCAGAGATGGCCGCTGCCCCACGAGGCAAACACGAACGAATTGTAACAGGGCTTGCAACTTCGTACTGGGACGCATAAAAGTCACTGAGCTTTGAGTGCGTCTCTTTCATTATATTTTAAGCGGATCTCGACCGCGGCGGAACGGACAACTCGCCAACAAAATGTGCGCCCTATTACAACGAAAGGTTCACCATGGCCCTCAATAACTATAGAGATTTATATGTAACCTTTTTAAGGCTTACTTCTGAGCGCTATGGTCGGCCCTGGCAGCGAGTGAGTCTCTATCCACTTGAATGTTGACCGACGCACATAAAGGCCTAATGACACGCCTTCTGGGAGTAAATCACTACTTGATCCAGGACAACTCAATCAATGTCTTGAGGACATGGGATTATGGAATCATGGACTTCGTTTATATGGAATACGTTTTCTGGTTGTACGGGCTGCGACCCTATGATGCGACCGCATACCACAGGTTATTCCACTCGTCGACAGCAGATATATTAGCTCGCGGCCCCTTCCGCCCAAGTCCTGCAATTTTAACCCTGAACATACGAGCGATACGTGCTGCTTCCAGTCTGTCTACTTTTGAACTTGTGTCTCTGTCTCGGCAAACGTGCGCCGTTATCATCATTATTCTAGTTACCTTAAATCCTACATAGTATTGATACCCGTTGCCTCAGCTTTTAGTGTTTAGGCCAACGGCGCGGCGGGAGGGGCGTGGCCTCTGCCCGCGCGCCTAGAGCAACAACATGGCTGACTTATTAAGTGCTGTCAAGGGCAAGAATGTCGTTTACAAGGGCGAAGATGATGACCCGGATATCGATGACATTGAGGACCAGGTCGCCCCTCCACCAACAGATGCGGAGCGGGAAATGCAGGAATTTTTTAGGAAGGTTGAGCAGGTTAAATTGGACCTTGCGGCTATTAAGGATTTGCAGAAGGAGGTTCTCAGTATGCATGAAAAGGGCAAGACCATCGTGAAGTCCAAGGAGATGCAGAGGCACAGGGAGCTAATGCAGGTTGGCTGGAAGCTTAAAATATTCCATTTGGAATAAGAGGGCTTACCGGGTGTGCATACCACACGACCAACGGCCGGGTGCTCTCTACTGGGGCCCGCCTTGGCATCTTGCGTCTTCAGAGGGAGAGAAGCCGTAAGGGGTAGTTTTCCCGTTGACTGCTACAGTGGGTACGTTTCTTGAGGGATGACCCATGGGCGTGGTCTGGGTAGCAAGGCATTTAGCACCTGTCCTCTGTGCACAAAAGTCCCATAGGTTGTGTTGCCCGGGAATATTGTCTTGTACCTTCCTGTAACGTGCGAAACATCGGCACTTGCGCGCCTGCTCCAAAGGAAAAAATCAATGAGGTCAACAAACTGGCGCATGCGGCAAAGGCGAAGATTGAGGCCCTTGACAAGGAGAACGAAGCCAACAAGAAGAGGAAGGGACAGGGACAGGGCACAGCCTCTGAGCGCACCCGCACCACCATCACAGCGGGCCTGAAAAAGAAGCTTAAAGATCACATGCAGGAGTTCTCGGAGCTGCGGTCGCGCATCCAGTCGGAGTACCGGGAGGTTGTGGAGCGGCGGGTGTACACCGTGACAGGTGTGTGTGCGATGCTAATATCAGTTTCATTGTTGGTGTATGCATGGGTTCGGAGACGGGTGGCATCGTCATTCGGGATCCAGCGGGAAGATAGTTACACACGGGTGGTGATACTGAAGTTTTGATTGGATGGTATCATGGTCGCCGAGTTCAAAGCAAGTAGATCATTTCTTTCTAATCGTACGGCCGTTCATGATGCCAGCCAATCAGATAGGAGGATACGGGGAAATTTCGGAAGAGATGCTTACAGCTGTCCGAGATCTAAGGGCATGTTCCTAAGACATTGATCGAAGACTCGAACAAGTGACCAACTCACTTTAGTTGCTTGGTGGCTTGGTGGAAGGAATGACGTGGCTGTAGCGAACGTGTAGCATAGGTGCCGTCGTGAAGGCAATGGTGGCGGCAGCAGAAGTGAAACAAACTTAGATCCTTTGAACGAAGGGTTCGAATTCTGTTCACGTAACCCAGATCCCGTTCTATGCTAAGCGTACATGTTTAGTAATGTGCACGTGTCAAGTAATGCTGTTGGCATTGCTGACGCGTGAAAACGCATTCGCCTCGATCCCACTGTAGGCCAGCACGTTGACGAGGAGGAGATTGACCGGATGATCGAAAATGGCGAGTCCGAAAACATCTTTCAGAAGGCAATCTTGGAGCAGGTGGGAGCCCAAGAGTGCGACATGCGTGAGTGGTGATATGATTGAGAAATGGCGGCGGCAGCACATGAAAGGAAAGGGCCTCGGGTCCCTGGCCCATTTGCAGTCCTTAATACCCTGCCCTAGGGACATGTATAGGGAGGCCATATACGATTTTAGTTTTGAGCAGCTGATTGAAAACGGGCTATGGGACCAAGCTGGCGCGGAGCATTTTGATTATTATAGGGGGGCGAGATCACCTGCAGCCATGCACCTCTTGTCTGCAAGCTCTTCTTGAATGTCTGCAGCGCCGAACTCGCTTTGTCCCAGCGTTGCCTTGTAAAGTTCATTCGACGCGTGTGTAAAAACCTCAGCTTCTGCTTCAGCCGCCCCCTTCCTGAATGCTGTGCAACTTCTTCGCTCCGCCTGACTTCCACCATCAATCCCTTTAGGCGAATTTCAATTGATGGTTTGAACCCTATTTGCACTTCGCCCACATTTGGGGGATGCCCCGCGTGCGCTGCTTGTTTTGCCTCCAGGGACGCGGCCGCGTGCTCGACACATTAGCTGAGATTCAGGAGCGGCATCGTGCCGTGAAGGACCTTGAGCAGTCATTATTGGAGCTGCACCAGATCTTCCTGGACATGGCGGTCTTGGTGGAGGCCCAGGGGGAGATGCTAGATAATATCGAGAAGCAGGTGTGGCGGATATGGCATTTGGGTTGCTGGTGGAAATTCAGGACGCAGGACAAGGACTGTCACGTTGTGCGACCTATCGAAGCATCACGTGTAGAAGCGCTTAGGGCTGCGCACACATATAGGAGATGCGTGAGGATATACTCCCTTCTCGTTGATGGGCACGTGGTTGTTGTGGATTGGACGGGCATGGACGGCTGGCGATGTTCCTTGAGATGAGTGGACCTCGGCCACAGTAAACTATACGAAGATGTCTTCACGTGAGGGCGCCGTAAGGCAGGCCGTTGCAATATGGCTCTGCTCCCTCCGCGGGGTGGGAGTTTTTGATGCTACGCTACGCTCCCCTCATTCACAGGTCGCTCGCTCCGTTGACTATGTCAAAGGGGGCACGGAGGCGCTTCAAGACGCCAAGCAGCTACAGAAAAACACCCGAAAGTGGATGTGCTGCGCCATAATGATCATGCTTATCGTCGCGCTCGTTATTGTCTTGGCCGTTGTAAGGCCCTGGCGATACCTGCAGAAATAGCGGATTGCCGACTGGATGCGCGGTGTGAGGAGAGCAGGGGCAGGTACAGAAGCGCGCAGCCACCAAGGCCGGGCCCGACGTGCAGACGCACACACTGGCCCCCTGTGCGCCTGCTTTGCGCTCGGGAGGAACAGGATTGATATGGCGTGGTGAGGGCATGCCGCTGCTGGGTGCGAATGGGGTCGGGGGACACGGCTTGAGACCTACCCGCAAAGAAGCTCGCAGAATCGGACTCCCAAGCACCGCTGTCGCATCAGCTTTGGGTTGGGCTGGCTACTCAGACTGGCAACTCCGTCAATTTCCATTTCTAGTATTGGCCGTGCTTGTTCGTCTCAGAGGGCTGTTGCCATTTGCAAGTCCAGTGGCTTCGGCAGAACCGGCGCAGCCCCACGAGCCGGGGCGACGGGCACAGGACCACCTCTGCTGCTCAATACAGCCATAGGTGCGGGGCCCCCTTGATGCGGCTCTGGGCCTACATTCGATGTGCACCGTGCAAGTTTTGGGTGTCTGCTTCTCGTATAGAAGCCATCGTGGCTTGCTGTATGACGTGACTGATTCGCTTGAATGCTCATCAATCCTGACGGAATGCTATATGGGGTTATGCGTACTCGGACACGGTGTCCCCGCCATGTGCAATGTGGCGATGATCATGTGGGTTTGGGTTGGTGGCGTGGCAAATCCACAGCTAAGGAACGAGACTGCCGGTCAGCAAGTAAGCACGCTAGCGTGGGTCCCGGACGGATATAGAATTATGGGAGCGTTGGTTAATTTATGTGCTCTGGTCCAGATGTGCTTTGGTCCCATTCCTATAATATACTTAAAGAGCTTCAATCCTCAGACATTTTCGGTTTGGAAAATGTGACGTTTGACTGGGCTGTGGTAGTACAGCAGCCGACTAGCCCATGACAAGACGTGGGTGAGGACACAGCACGCTACTTTACCCTGACCCTAGTGCCACGAAGGACTGTCACACGGTGGTCGTAGCGCGCTCGTTATCTGCATTGTCAGAGTTCTCTGGGACCGTTCCCCAGGAGTATGTGTGTGCTTATCTGTGTTCATCGGGAACCTTGTGTTGTGCGTCCGAAGTGAGACTGATCGGACGTGTGTATTAGAAGATATTTTGAAAAGCAACACCGCTCTAGAGTGAGAGGCATCTCGGGTGCTCTTCCATTAGTAGCGAGCTGACGGTGTGTCGTGTGGGCAGCATACTGTGTCTCTCAGTCCATGCCCATGACAGGGGACACCAATTGCCGATTGACAGCTTCTCAACTCACCGCAACACTTCCAGGAACAGGGCGGTGTGCGTGCGGTCCCAGGGAGCGCTGAGGTCGCCCACATGGTGACTGCCTTACATAGAGAGGGGTGTCTGTGGCTGAGGGCCGCCAGCGTCTGCAGCGGCCCAAGGCATACAGATCATGAGTCGGTCTCTTCTAATTTCCAAAAGCTCGAGGAAATATCGCTGATTGATGCATGAGAAGTACAGTGGAGCTGATCGTATTTCTGTCACTCCTCTGGGCGAAGATTGTGCGAGAATGCATACTGGAAGCAGCAGCAGTAGAGAACAGTATTGGAGTCTAGGAACCAACGCACTGACGGTGCTTGCTAGCAGAGGGATCCAGAACTTTGATGTTCTGGGGCGATGGGAACCGGGCCGAGGATTGGCTAGGTAAAGGTACCCATAGCCGTGTTTGGCATCCCAGCAGGAGCCCTTATATGGATTAGACACGTTGTGCCCATCTAATTGGGAAACTGGTGCATGGACCTGCTATCCTTATTGAGCATGTTATGGTTCCTACTACAGAGCTACTCGTTCTTTGATGCTCAAATGATCACCGTGCACCCCACGACAGCACCTTGACAGAGCGCCTCGGCCTGCAGTTCATGCACACTATTGCGCCATCCCGCCGTGAGTACGCTTCTACCCTGTACACGCTTATCGTGCATCATGCTGTATGGCCCTAACATTGCCGACGCAGAGTCTCGGGTCAGCGCATACCCCAGCCGCCGGAAGAATCCAAACGCCTCTCCTACCTAATGGGCTAAAGCCCTCTCCTCTCCGACAGACATGGGATGATACGGGCAATAGGCCAAGAAAAGCCACGTATGAACCGCTCGTACGAACTACCCCAATTGGTGCAGCAGCACATGCATCATGCAGAGTGTCATGTATGGTGGACCGACTCCCACCTACTTCGTCCTCCGAAACCATGCACTCTTGGGACATAATGACACAGGTAGGAGGTACTATCCCAGTAAACGAACGCACTGACAATCCGCCCTTCCGCTCCTGTCCGCATCTTGTAGCGCGGGTGACGCTGCGCACCTCAGGACGGACCCTCGCCCTCGCATCCTTATCTCTGTTCCATGCACCACCGAACAAAGCTTTCCTGCGCCAGCCGCTACCAGCGCTCAGAGCTCAGCGTTCTCAATCAGTCCTCATCCGGGATTCCGCCGCCGCCGCCGCCGCCGTCGTCAGCAACTCACCCACTCCCGCCTCCCGCAGTAGCTCTACCAGCAGCGAATCCCGGTCCGCAGGACTTACCTCGTACCAGCGCCAGTACGGCACGATCACTACCACCCAGCCGCGCTCCTCCAAGCAGCGGCGACGGTACAACCCCATGCCGAGTGGCTGCCGCGTGTTGGCCGTGTAGTGCCCCGGGCCATCCGCCTCCACCGCAACGCGAAGCATCTTAGTGCGACGACGACGAGACGGAGTGCGCGTCTGTAACAATGCTGTGCGCGCGATGGTGGTTGCGGTTGTGGCTGTGGTGGGATCGGTGACGGGAATGAGGACGGCAGCAGCGGTGGCGGTGGAGGTGCCTGTAGCAGACTCAAGAGCATCAGCCGCTCCATTTTCAGCGGGCGCAGGAGGAGGTGGGGATGTTTCAGCGGCAGTGCCGATGGCAGGAAGATGTGGCGCGGAGGCGGAGGCGGCGCCTGGAACGTCAAGGGTACTGGTAATGATGGTGGGGTCTTGTGGAGGTTTTGTTTTGTTGTTGCGTTTAGCGTGGTCCAGGTACGCCGTTTATGATGCCCGGGTTGTGACGGGACATGGCGGAGGCCCACAGGCAAAGGGAGCGGCGGGGAGAGCGGGGAAAGCGGGGGGACGGGGCCCAGCATAAGAGCACAGTGCTTCAATGCGACTTCCAATACACGCGCCAATGTTAAAACAACAACAAGGCGGTCTCTACCCTTAAAAAGCATGACAGTTAAGTAGTACGGCAATTCATTATTGGCTACGTCGCAATCCTCATCGCGCCACCTGCACAAAACATGAGGTTAACGAGGGTCTTGGGTCTCCTTCCCCATCTCTTCAACTAGTGTGCAGTATGTGGCGGTAAGTGGCACAGGCGATCAGCGTAAAATTGTGTGTAGGATAGGGGGGTACATCACCCGTGGCCACTAACCTGGCAGTCCCTACCTTCCCCGGTGTTTCGGGGCACCCTCATCCAGTCTCCCATGCCGACTTCTCCGAAATCAGTGGTTTTCCCAGGTTCAGCACCCACCACCAGCATCCAGCGGAATCTGCCGAATCAACTAAGGCGTCAACTCCGCTACTGGTCAGCTCGCAGGTCACTTTAATTGGGGTCGTCACCGTCCATCGCCATGGGGGTAAAATTGTGTCTGCCCGTCTGTCTGTCTGTCTGTCCGTCAGCCGGTTTGTCGACACCCTCCACAGCTGCTCACCTGACGTGACCCCGACCTGCAGCTGCCCCTTCTCCGGCGGCAGCATCTGCATTTGCATCTGCTGCTGCTGCCACCCATCCCCGCGTGATCGCTCCTCCTCTCCCTCGTCCGGCTCCCCGTCCGCCTCCACCTGCACCTCCATTTCCACAGCCATGTCAATGGAGAAATGGCCATCGTCCGTAAGCCTCTGCGAGCCCAAACATCAGACACCCCGGGACCGGAGTGAACCGGGCAGGGGGCATTGAACAGAGTTCAGCAGCGGCACATCACAGGTGGAGGTGGGCGGAAAGGGAAGAGGGGGAGCAAGGCAAGAGAGTAGTCCAAATTACAAGCCCCGTTCCAGACTGCCAGATGAAGACCCTTGACAGAAGGACGCAGAGGAAAGTAACGACAGAGAGGGAAGTCAGAGCTGGAAACTCCACTTTGCGGACGTGTGGAGCTGGGGCAGGTCTGCATCCCTGACGCTTCCCCAAGCCCCTCCACTTAACTTCCTCGACATGGCTCGCCGCTAATCCCCAGCCTCCGGCCCCGCCGCCCCGCCCACCTCCATCTTGTTCCTGAGGCCCAACCGCAGTAAGGTGTGTGAAACTTGTTTTTGGAAGGCGGAAACTTGTACTCCTCGAGCATTGTTGGTACGCCAGACCTGGGCCCCTCGTTGCAGCAGCCCTGGCACCCCGACCACCTGGGTGACGCTGGGGTGGTCCAACCGCACATTCAGGTAAGCCTGCGGGAACGTTGCAACCGTGGCGTTGTGGTGTGCGTTGCGTTTGTGAGTTTTGGTAGAGGGACTGAAGCCCGGCATGGAGCGTTGGGTGAAAGACGCGGGGGAAAACACAAGACGATGTGTGTGTGAGCCAAGGTGCATTCACCTGGCTAGGTTGCGTGATACATCAGCATGTCAAACAGCACAAATATCACTACTGGTGATACCTTACCACGCAAGAAGCCCCAATCCTCGACTTCGCAAAGGCTGCGTGTCAAAATTAAAGTGCACAGTGATGTCCCCTTCCCCCCTCCCCCCTCCCCCCTCCCCCTCCCCTTTGATCTCGGGCTCTCGAAGGCTTCGTTGTCTCAATCCTCCACAACCCGTTTGGGTTTTGCCAACTTGGCACTTCCTACGCAATAATCGTCTACGACATTGCCAGCCAACTGATCACGCAGAACAGAACATTTTGCAGCTCATTGGGCTTCAGCTGATGCCGTTTTTTTCTCTTTTTCGCCGTTCCCCCCGTCCCCTTCAACCACTACCCCCCCTTCCTCGCGCCCTCCCACCTGATACACCTGGGTCAGTGCCTCGGCCGGCAGCTCCTCCAAGCCCCCCTGCGCATCCACCGCCACACCCAACAGCTCCATCAGCCGACTCCACGTCCGCGGACTGCAGGCCCCCACCAGGCTGAGTCCCCAGGCCAAGTTACACGCCTGCTGTGCATGAAGCGGCTGCACGTCACCGTCGCCGCCGCCGCCGCCGCCGCCATCGCAGTAGAATCGGTGGCACGCTGCCAGCCGTCGTTCCGTGACGTCCATCAGTGCGGGATATCTCCAGCCGAAGACACCCGCTGAGGAGCAGATGTTGGTCAGATGCTGCCACGTCAGGGCTCCTGGGACGGATGTCAACGACACCGCACGCGCCACCAAGCCGTCGAAGAGTGCCCTGTGTGCGTGAGTCAGCCTGCTATACGCCCAAGCTAGGTTAGCCACGTGCTGTGGCAGTAGGCACGGCAGTCGCGTGGCGGAGATATGGTCACCGATAACGTCCATTAGCTGCCTGTCGTACAACGCTAGCCGAGCAGCCGCCCATACGCTATTGCTCAGCTCCTGCTCGCTGAACTCCGCCACGCGACGTTCCATGGTGGGACGTACGGCGAAGAAAAGCCCTGGTGCTGGATGCTCCAGAGTACCATACCCCCATAGCAGATTGGCGATGTGCTGAGAGCGCAGGCCCCTGCGATATTAAGGTAATTAAATATCTCAGGTGTACGGCATGTGCGTATGTGTGTGTAACTGTGTTTTAGTTGCGCTCCGCACAGGTCGTACCGCTCGAATGCGCACGGCCTCATCCCCGCATCTCGGCGTACAACCACGCAGACAACATCAGAGTTGGTGGTTTTATCGGGGGTAAGATGTTAGTTGTTGCTTGTTTATTATTTGGAAAGCGGTTGATTTGGCGGTTAACCGGTTATGTCGTTTGTTAGCCAGGTCCTCACCTTGTGCTGGGAAGCTCCCTGCCGTGGTTGACGGCGCCGTCAGTGCCGCCCACCGCCTCCGTCGTGTTCGCCTCCCCCAGCCTGGCCACCACCTCCTGCTCCACTACCTCCATTGCCTCGGCATCATGGTGCTGAAGAGTCGCCAGCGCCCACACTGTGTTGGCGATATGCTGCCAGCTGAATTGAGACAGCAGTGAGCGCCGGGCGAGGTGTCGGCACACCTGCGTATGCGAGTCGGCCGGTCCACGCGCAATAACTCACGATCCCACAACGGACCTGATCTGAGTGCACGTCAAAACGTGGTGACATGATTAGCTGCACAAGCGGCATAAGCGGCATAAGGCCTTTAGGGCTACGGCGAGATGTACCATTAGAGTCACGCCCTGCTGTGACATGCGATCGTGGCGCCGCTCCTACCTACCCACTGAACACGCCCTTACGCACTGTAGTAAAACACACACATTTTCCCTTCCCACCCCCCCAAACATAGGTACATACATTCCTCCCCCCTTTCTTTCCCCTTCTTCCCTCTTCCCCCCTCCCCACCCAGCAGCAGTCCCAGGTCTCACCTATCCTCCCTCCCCTCTGTTCACACCTCCTACCTGCTCTAAGTACCCTCCGCCAGGCTGTGAGCCCAAAGTGGCGAACGCCCACGTGATGTTGGAAACCGACTGACTTGACCAGTGGAAGGGCCCCTGGCTCCGACCTTCACCGCCGCCGCCGCCAGCACCGTGCGCCACGTCCAGGCTGCTGTCCGCCATCTGCCGGGCAGCCTGCGCGGCTGCAGCGCCCAGCAGGGCGTCATGGCGGTAGCCTAATTTGGCAAGGGCCCACAGCAGGTTGGAAAGGTTCTGAGCCGTGGAGTCCTGCACGGAGAGGGGGGCCGGCAAAGGACCAGGGAACCGAGAGGTCGGAGGAAGGTGAAGAGATTTCAATTGCGTAGAGAAATGACGTATCATCATGCTTCCCGTACAGTGTACGACTATCCGTATGCCGTACAGCTACTTCGTTTTTAATGCCCAGACGGCAATCCAGATGGGGCAATCCAGACCGCCGACTCCATGTCTTTATCCGCAGGCCAGCACCTACCTGCATTGTCACCAGCGCCCGTTCGCAGCATTTCCAAAGCAGGCGATCGGGGATAAGGCCCTGCCGGCCACCGTCGCCGCCGCTACCACCGCCGCTACCACCGCCGCTACCACCGCCGCTACCACCGCCGACACCACCTCCGACAACACCGCCACCGCCTTCATGGCCGTCACCGCCAGTTGCTCCGTTGGTATTGCGTCCAAGTCCCAGTGTCGCCGCCGCCCAGACCAGGTTGGAGATGTTTTGCGGATTGAACTTGTCGACGAGCAGCTGGGCCTGCCGGGGAGTTGCCGGAGGAACAAAGTTGGCGGCAATAGATCGCATGTATTTGCAGTGCTACGTGCCGTCCGCCGCTCCCTTCACCACCACCACCACCACCACCATGTAAATCCGCTGGGTAATAATCCCGACCCGCTATCAGCAAACCACAGAGCTGCCAGACCTCCGAGGCCCCCACTGGGAAGATACCCCCACTGCTGCGCCGTTAAGCCGCCCCAAGCCCAGCACCCCCTCGCCCACCTGCTGGAATATAGCTGCCTGCAGCGCTTCGTTGCGGTGGTCTAGATGTGCCAGCGCCCAAAGGGAGTTGACCAGTGCCTATAGGAGCAGTGGGGGGAGAGGAGGGAGGGGCAGGGAGGGACGGGGAGAGGAGGGAGGGGCAGGGAGGGACGGGGAGAGGAGGGAGGGGCAGGGAGGGACGGGGAGAGGAGGGCGGGGCAGGGAGGGACGGGGAGAGGAAGGAGGGGCAGGGAGGGACGGGGAGAGGAGGGAGGGGCAGGGAGGGACGGGGAGAGGAGGGGGGGGCAGAGAGGGACGGGGAGAGGAGGGAGGGCCAGGGAGGGGCAGGGAGGGGCAGGGAGGGGCAGGGAGCAGAGTGAGGGGCGGGGAGGGGCAGGAAGGGTGGGGTAGGGATCTGAACCTAAGGGGATACGCGACGTAAAGCCTCAATGCCATAACCAATGGAGGGTTTCGGGAACTCCAATTTCCAAAACCAATTTCAGGGGGTCGTATTCGATTTATCAGCATCATCACAGAAGCCCCCCTCTCACACCCTCCCTCCTCCCACACAGGCGACTTTGTTCCCACTCATGAGGGCCGTTCCTCAGCGAGACACAGTACGGCCCACCTGAGCAGAGAACTCCGGGATCTTGGACAGCGACCCATAGGCCACTTCGTCCAGACATTGCAGCCCCGGATTAAACCCTAGTTTAGCCATTCCCATGAGGGCGTTTGAGATATTCTGCGGCAGCGCCCCTGAAAGCACCACCACCAGCCGGTGAGCCAGCAAGCCAAGGAAGGCGTCGCCCGGGTGATGCCCTGCGTGTGTGTATTATTGGAAAAGACGGGGAAGAGAACGTGTACGGAGTGCCGCCGTACCGTGCAATGGTCGCTCGCGGCCAAGGTGGAATTCCAGCAGAAGCTGCAAACGTATGTAAGGTATGGATTGTACGGAAATATGTTCGTTTATTTGTTGTAACGACCCTACACATAAAAGTATGTAGCCATCTTGTCATTCCGAGAATTGTAATCATACACGCACGCGTTATTGCGGACGCATTTAAATCGTACCGCACGATTTTTGTACCCACCCAAGGTGCCCAGCGCCCAAAGCGTGTTGCCCACATGTTGCGGGGTAAACTGGTTAATCGTGGCGGCGCCGCGAGCGCATAAGGCCCCGAGCAGTCCGCCGCTGCCCCTGCCATGCCGCATGTCGCGTGGGGCAAGCCTGGCTCTGTACCCAATCTTGCCCAGAGCCCACAAGCTGTTGGCCACATTGCGGGAGTTGAAGTGCGAAATATTCTCCTCTATACATGAATCATGTCGTACGGTCGTACGGTTGTACGACAACACGATGGATATTGAGCAACGGCGGTATCATACGAGGGAGGCGCGGTGGGAATAAGGTATGGTCATCATCGCGGGACAGGGGGGAAGAAAGGCCATCTGTTAATAGTTGCGCAATCGGGCAGGATTCGATTAGTTCTTGCCAGTACCCACGACCAGAGCATAAGAACATGAACGAGAAGGCCCGAACGAAATGCGCACCTAAGAAGATTAGACCATATGCAGATAAAGTCCTTACAGACTTTTGGCACTTCTACTTTAGTAATTGTTGTTTTACTAATAAACTAATGGGCCTTTTTCCTTACCTTATGTTATAAGGGTCGAAGACCCATGGGTAGTTTTATTACAACAAAGATAAACGCAGGTCAGCTGTTCGACCTTCCTATCCACCACCCTATACACGACGGGAGAGAATGTAAGCTTCATAGCATTTCTATTCTCCGACTGGAACCCAGTCGTAGATATATAACTGCTTTCCTCTCCCCCCCCACACACACACGAAATAGGGTGCTCCGGACTCGAGCATATATATACATATCTCCGCATACCCTCTGACTTCCGTCACTAACACACTAAGGCGACACGCTACACGTCCTCAGTTCAAGCCCCAAAACTCCAGAAACAACAAAACAACAGCGACATCACCTGCCCTACCCATCCTGCCCCCTGTCGTACGTACCCGCCATTCGTTCCAGCTCCGCAAATTGTGGGTGCGCCATGAGCTCCCGAGCAACCCGGGATCCCGGCGCCAGCCCGCAGGACCCCAGGCGGTGCAGCGCCGCTGCGACATTGAGCGGTTCGAATTGCGACCCGCGAGCCCGCACCACCTACGCAGGTAGTTACGCCGTGAGTTGGTGAGAGAGGAGAAGAGCAGTTTGGTGGGCAAGCTCAACAACCTCATCGTCTTTAATACAACATTATTATACATTATCATATCATATGCTATACTATATTTATTAATAATACAATATAATTATGTTTATTATATCAGAAATATATCATATTAAATTACATGATTTCTCCTCTTAACCACCGGATGCGGCGATCAGACGAAGGGCATTATCTAATGAAGATGTGCTTGAAAAACACCGTAAATGGGATTACCCTATCTGCCAAACAAACAAACGTACGGCATAAACAATACTTTACGGCACACCATGGACTGCACCAGATACACACCGGCCCCTAACCGGTGTTGCCCGAAGGCCGGTGCTGCCCAAACACCTAGGTGCCCATGGTTGCTTTAACAGCTGTGATCAAATCAGAGCTGCATATTCCGGACACGATGCCTCCATGAGCAGCCTTTCCGACCCCCCTTCCCCCTCCCCACCTCCAGGATCTTTATGTATGATATCCCAGCGCCCAGAAGGGCCTGATTGATTCGTACACTGACGGGGTTAGCGGCGGCGGCGTCCTCGCTTCCGGCACCGTCATCGGTGCCCCGCCGATCCGTACGACCACGCGATCGTACGGAACGACTCCTCCCTTGGAGCCCCTCCTCGCGACCCGTGGGTCGGTCGAATTCCCCCCAGCCAGTGAAACGCCGCGCCACGGCGCTACCGCGTTCATCCAGCGCCCTGGAGCCAGGGTCATTCCCAAAATCGCCGCTGCCGCCGCCGGCCCGACCCGCGATGCGATACTGCGGCAAAACTTGATGCGGTAGCGCCACTGACATTCGAGCCGATGAACGGAGCGAGCGAGAGAAGGGATTCTCAAACTCCTCCCCCGGCGTCGATAGTGTGTGCCGTACTTCAGATTTGCTATAGTCGCCATACGCTCCGCGTCTAGTTTCCGTACCGTCCTGCAGCCTCTTGCGATCACCATCTCTGCTGACGCGCTCACGCTCTGCCAAGCTCCCGCTGCCGCCACCGCCAGCGCCACCGCCAGCGCCACCGCCACTGCCGTGGTGGCTATGGCCAAAGCGGTCATAGTCAGTGCGACCATACGGCATATCTTCCTTGCGCTGCCGACAATTTCCCGACGGACGTAGCGACGGCAGCGCTGCCCTGCCATCGACCTCACCACTTCCGCCACCGTCACCAGCGCTCCGCCTCCGCTTGTGGCTTATTGCTACATCGTAGCATTCCTTCCCGCCGTCGCGGGAGTACACACCAGCGCCATCGCGGCAGCGTCGGCTGCCGCCACCACCTCCTCGCTCATGTCCCGCGTAGCCATCGTCCCTTGCCACCTCCTCGCGCGGCCGCCCGCCGCTATCAAAGCCGCCGCCGCCGCCACGACTCCCAGGCGGCGACGCTGGCAATGTCCGGACGACGTCCCTCTTCTCCTGCCTGGGAAGCTGCCGTACACCCTCCCCGGCGTCCCCTTCGCCGCCGTCGGGCTCCCTACCCATTGCTGTGACCTCATCTCTTCCCTTCTGGTTCTGCGCTCCAGTGATCCCGGCGTCCCTCCACTCCGGCCGCCGCCCCTGCTCCTCCGTCTGGGTGCGGACGTCCAGGGTGCGTCTGGCCGCCGCCGCCACAGCGCGATGCCCTACCTCCGAATCCGCCCCTCCCAGTTCCCTACGATGTGCCGCAGAGACGTGTTGACCCCGACTCCCGCCTCTCTGATCTGGTTGCTGCTCCCGACCCCATCCTCCCCTCCCGCGCAGCTTCTGCTCCGTCTCCCGATCCAGATGCCGCTCCATCTCATCGCCGCCACTCGCCCCCAGGCCGCCACCGCCGCGCGGGAAACCTGTAGCCCTGTGCCCCATGTGGTCGCACCCCTCTGCCTCTCGGTCCCGCATTTCTCTGTCTTCCAGATCGCGACCACGTCTCCGTCGGTCGTGCAGTTCGTCGCGACACAACGCGCTTTCTCCTCCCTGAACACCACCATCTCCACACCTCGGCACCGAGAGAGGTATCTGAGGCCGCTCCATGCACGAAAGCTTCAGTGTGTTTGCGCTTTGGTTCCGAAACCAAACGCGCTCGTCCTCCGGTGCGTAAAGGACTGGCGGCGGCGTCTGCCGCTCGAGAGTGGCGCTTCGTGGGTGGTACGGTGGCAGTTGCTGCTTCTGCGATGGCAGCTGTGACCGCGGCAGCGACGGTTGCGGCTGCAGAGGTGGCCACAGCGGGTGGCTGACCCCCTCCCGTGCATGCCTCTGGGGAGGTTCGTCGCAGGCGCGAGTGCCGTCACCCGGGCTGCATAAGGCCTCTTGGCGCTGCTGTCCACCCACGGACGTTGTTGGCTGCTGCAGCCGCGGCGACGGCTTCAGCGGCGGCTGCGGCGCGAATCCAGGGAAGGGCTGTTGGGGGGCCGTTGGTTCGCCTGCTGAGTTCGCCGTCCCCTCGCCGACTCCAGCATCACCACCGCCTCGGCTGCCGGCGTTTGCCTCCTTCCTCACCCCGTGGCAACGCCCCTCCTCTACCAAACGCGCTCCTCGCAGCTCTCGTTGCTCACGCGCCTCCCCTTGGTCCTTGGTCAAGGCCTTATGCTTCCCGGGGCTCCCCTTCCCCCCAAATCCCACCCCCGGGGCCGCAGCGCCCACGGGTTCGTGTGACTGGGCCCGCTGGTTTTCCACACTGGGTTCCATGTCTCGTCTTCGGCCTCCGCTACCAACCCCTCTCCCTTCAGGACTACCGATGCCGATATCGCCACCGCCGTCTTTGCCACCAACAACACCATCTCCGCCGCAACCGCCACCACCACCGCCGCCGCCACCATCTCCGGCATCGCTATGCTCCTCACGAGTACCCGTGCGGCCATGCGTACCCATGCAGCCGCCGTCACCTCCGTCGCCGCCGCGAGCGCCGTCACCGCCCCTCCCTCTGTGCCATGTCCCGCAGATGTCATCTAGCTGCTCGCCGCCACTGGCACCGCCAACCAGCTGCTTCTGCCGTCTCTCCAGCACCTCCCCTGGTCCCCGCTGCCGCTGCTGCCGCCGCTGCTGCTCTCCATCCCGCACCTGCTCCAACTCCGCATGACTCGCTTCCGACCTGCGCAACGAAGTATCCTGCGCCTGCTTTCCCTCCCACTGGTGCTGCTCTTCGGATGCATGCGGATTGCGAAGGACCTGCCCCCTAGCCTCCTTGTATTCGAGCATCATTGAGACACGCTCTCGCACCTGCTCTCTTCCCAGTGGCTCCAACCCCCTGATCTGGGCAGGGCCCCGCCCTCCATGCAGATCCTGCAGATCCTGGCGAGATCTGCGCTGGTTCTTGGAGGGGTCCCAGTCTCTGCGTCGGCAGCCATCCTGATCCCCGGAGCTCAAATCCGCGTGAGATCGGTTGCGCTCGAAAACGGTGTCGGTCCGGCCTCTCGGCTGAGATCGCACCTCCGAAACCAGCTCCCGATGCATCGTCCTAGTTCGCTCCAGGCCGCTGCCTCCTCCTCGTCCTCCGCTTCCTCCTCCTCCTTCCCCCACGCACTGTCCCTCCCACTTACAATCCCCCCCTAGCCGCTGCTGCGACTGCTGCAGTGGTGGCGGCTGCGACAAACTCCTGTCTATGCGCCCAGGCGAGTACGTCTCCATCCGCGCATTCTTACCCCGGTCTTGATCCAGGCTCTTCCTGACATCGTGGACCCTGAAGCTGCGAGCCTGAAATCCCAGCGATGCAGCGACCCATGGGTCCGGGTCCCGACCGCGCTCCCCGCCTCTATCCCGGTTACGCACTTCCCGGGCCGCCGGAGATTCATACCGGTGCCCCCTGCGGCCCGCCTCCTCCCCGAGCCATTGCTTAGAAGTCTCTCGCAACTCTCGACCGCGCCCGGAGGGTTCCTCCCCTATGGCTTGAGAGGCTTTAGGGAGGGCCGCGTCGCGCTCCTGACTCCGACACCCTCGCGGCTGGTCCCGGGGGGAGTAACGCCCGCAGCTTGCTGCTACTGGTGCCACTATGGTTGCTGGTTTTCCTTTGGCTGCGGCGCTCCCCTGGCGGGGTAGTGAGCGCTGCTGCGGAGGTGATTGGTGCCAATGTGGGCGGCCCTGCAGCACGGGACTATCCCGCGGGCATAGGGTATGCGACTCGGCCTGTGGCTGCTGCCCTGGCCAATGGCGTGTCGGGTCATCTCGCACCGCCCCCGCTGTATCACCCAGCTCCGCCGTAGCCTTCCCAAGTGCCGGCTGCTCCTGCCTCACCAGGTGCATGTGTCGACGGAACGGCTCCGGTGATCGTTTGCGCTTCCGCCGCGACGGTGACACAGAATCCCTTGGGTGGGTTCCGCGACATCCAGATCCATCACGGCCTCCGCCGGTGAAGCCTGCACTGCCACCCGTGTCGTGATGGCTGCCGAGACCGCCCCGGGCCCCACCACCAGGACCGCCTCCGCACCCCCCTCCGTACCCGCTGACTGCTTGGGTGAGCTCACTCGGTTCCCTCAGCTGCTGGCCTACACCGCGACTGAAGCTCCCACTTCGACTGCGGCTACGCCGTCGCTGCAAGTTATCTCGGCTTTGGCCTCCTCCGTGGTCCCGCCTGCAACTACGAATGCGGCTGCGGCTGCGGCTGCGGCTGCGAATGGAACTGGTGCTTCGGCTTCCGTCCCGATCCTCGTTCCGGTCGCCTGGGGCTCCCCTCTGCCCCCGACTAATGTGCTTGATGTCATCAGTCCTATTGGCGCGCAGGTCGCACGTGAGCATGGCCGTCCCTTCACGAAGGTTGGTAGTCGGTCCAGTGCCACTGCCGCCGTCGGCTCGACTGCCCCCATCACTGCCTACGCGGCGGACCCCCCCAGCGCCAACATGCCGCTCATCCAGCGGCGCGCCTCGGCCCTCACCCCCTCCTGCATGCAAGCGGCTAACGGGATTCGCCCCCCGTGAGCCGTCCTTCCCGCCACCACACTCGACCGGGCCCTGCCTTGCCCCATCCCAGAGGCTATTCTTCTCGCGCCGCTGCTGCTCCTGCCGGCAACTGTCTCCCTCCCTTCCAGGGTCACCTCGTTGCTCCTGATCACGAGACGCAGCTCCGGGCCGCTCGCGCTCACGCAACACCTCCCGGGACGAACCCCCCTCGCGATGTTCGCTCCCTCGATGCTCCGGCTGCAGGTTTAGCTGTTGCCGTTGCTGCTGCTGTTGCTGCAGTTTCTTTTGCTGCAGGTAGTGCTGCTGCAGGAGCTGTCGGAATGCCAGGCTGAGCGCACCATTTGCGTCCCCGCCAGCACTGGCAGGGCGGTGCGCATCCGCCCTCTCCAGTGGCATTGGCTTATTCCAGCCATGGGACTTAAGACGCGCATCCTGCGGCGGCTTAACACCTCGCGAAGCAGCGGACGTCGCATCTACGCCCGACCCATGGGTCGCCGTGTCTGCAGCCATATTCGGAGGGTGATGCAGCGCAGGCTGTGTCCGCAACACCCCTTCATCCGTAACGGCCTCCTGGGCGACGGGCGACGCTGGCTGGTCGGCGCTCCTCACCCTGGCCGTCGTCCTTGGAGCAGTCTCCACGAGCGCCGCGCCATCACCGCCGCCGACGCGGCCGACGCCGCTGGCTGGACAGCCAAGTTCGCCGATGCCGGCATCGCCATCGCCATCGCCCGCGATCCGCCGTTGGCCCGCCATGTGCGTAGCTGTAAGATTCGCTCCCTGCCGCGTCCCCGGATCCAAGTGTGCCGGCAATTGCACCAGCATAAATTCCCCCGGCGAACCGGGAAACAGCTCGACTTTTGCTCCTCCTCCAGGTCCATATGCCAAAGCATCCGGCGATGTGAGTCTGATCTCGCCAGAAGGTGCTGCTAGTGTCCGCGTCGCCAAGGCGAGCTCATCGCCGGATGCCGTTGCTGCCGCCTCTAATGCCGCTTGGCCCCGAGTTAGCCGCAGCCGCATCGCACCTTCAACGGCTGATTCATCTCTCCCTAGGGAGGTGACGATTGGAACTGCAGAATCCTGATCCCCTACCAGGACGCCACTGGGCGGCAAGCTGTTGGCGCCTTGGCCATCACTTCCGGTATCGTTGGTAAGGCCACACGCTTCAGCAGCTCCACAATCCATATACATGTCAGCGGCGCCATCACTCTCACCGCCAGCGCCGTAGCCAGAGCCTGGCCTCCGGCCGCTGATTCCGTCACATCTCGGATACCGAGCTTGTTTGCCGCCGTCGTAACCACCGTCATCACCACCGCTTCCTCTATGGTAATGCCCGGCCTCCTCCTCCTCCTTCCCCTCCTCCTCCTTTACGCGTCGTTCGTAAGCGGATGATGGAAGCTGAGACCCCGGATACAAATTACCATGGAACTGGGGTAACACGTCAGGGGCTGCAGCCTGGTTCATCCCGCATTTGCTTAAGTGAAGTGGTACACGAGATGTAGGTTGGTCATGCGGGCTAGGTGAAGCGGCATCGGAGCAAGGGAGCTCCTGCAGGCCCGACGTATCCATTCCGTTCGTGGGCCTGCGTGAGCTGACGACCCATTGCCAATCAGCCGCTTTGACGGGAGCGTCCAAAACATACTTTGGCGGCCTGGCGGCTGTGGCGGCTGTGGTGGTGGCAGCGGCGGCGGCAGCGGCAGCGGCCGCGGGACGCACCCTGACGCCGGTAACGATATCATCTGCTTCACCATCACCGCAGCTATCACGCCAGCTATCGCTGACTCCGACGCCGCGATGTGGGTCGGACTGCAAGTGCTCCTGGAGCTTCATTTGGCGGTCCTCTTCATGGCGTTGTCGCCCCCGGCTTTCAAGACCGTTGAGATCTGCGCCAAAACCACCAGCACCAGCACCAGCACCAGCACCAGCACCAGCACCAGCATCAGCACCAGCACCAGCACCAGCACCAGCACCGTTACTAGCGCCAGTACCAGCACCATTGCCGCGGCCTGCTGTAACTCTCCCATTACCGCTTCGACCAGCTTCCGGAACCCCGCTCTGTTCGCTGCGGGACATACTCCAGCTTCCGTAACCTCGAGCGCGTTCGGCATCACGAGATTTCCCGTACGCATGACCCCCATAACCATAACCACCGTGCACGTGAGTTACGCCGTAGTCACGGCGGCCATCAATTCGGTTGCGGCCGTACTCGCGGTTGCAGTTGCCGACGCGGTTCTCGTGACCTTTCTTGCCCTTACTGTCATCGCCGCCACCAACCGCAAGAACATGGGAACCGTAGCTGCTCCTGTGCCGCCTGCCATGCTCCTCCCAGCACAGGTAGCGGCGGCCAGCTTCACTGCCGCCCTCACTGCGGCAAGCGCCATGTTCGACGCTGCGGCGCTCGTCCGTGCGGCTGAGGTGCAGTTTCCCTTCCGCCGCTTTGGACCAGTGACCAGTGCGTTGCCGGCCGCCGAGACCTTCACCCCCCTCCAGCTCTCCGTGTGTCAGGACGCCAGTCCCCCTCTCCTGAAACCCTCGCTCCCGAGTTTCTCTGCGCCCAGCTGCCGGTGATCTGGGTAGCCCCAGCGGCCGGCACAAGCTACGAGTTCCCAAACAAGGGCTTAAGAGCCGTGAGCCAGAAACCACCTCACTGGGCTTCACAAGCAGCGCCGTTCTCGACCCATCGATTACGGCGGAGTAATTTGGAGCCCTGCGGCAACCGGTGGTGGCATCTGTTGATGTGCGCGGAGGTCGCTCCCGGGGCAGCTGAGGATGCTGTGGTCGCCTCTGCGCTGGCGGAGGAGGGTTGCCGCGTGACCCTGGTGTCGTTCTTCGCTGCCATGTTGGCGATAGGTTTGCACCTGCACGACCCGCAATGGGCTCCTCGCCGGATACACCGCTTCTGAGGCCGACTCCACTAACGCCGGAGCACACGTTACCGTCGTCCATGCCCGCCGCCGTCGTAGCAGTGGTCGCGCCAACAGCATTGCCATCGCCTCTGAAATCGTACGCGACCCAGGGTTTCAAAATGGGATCGACGGCGGCAACGACGGCAGCATTACGGAGTCTAGCAGTGACGGCTGCGGCTGCGGCTGCGGCTCCGGCAGTGGGAGGAGCGACATCCATGTTGCGGAAGACGTCGGAAGCGTCGGCAGCGCCCTCGGAAGACGCGTCAGCGGTCGTAACGGCAAAGATACCAGGAGAAGTGCTGGTGGCAACAGTGTCGGAGGCAGTAAGGGAGTCGGTGGCTTCGGCGTTAGGTACCAGGACGGTGACGGCACCGCCAACGTCGGATCCATCACCGGTATTACCGACAGGGTTGTCAGCTGCTGTTGCTGCGAAGGCGTCGGGCGTCGGGATGAATTGTGCGCCGCACCTCCCGGGCGACGCGATGCGCAGATTGGGCGGGGTTGCACGTCGTAAATGATCTGGGTCGGCAGCGCCGGGCGTGAAGGAGGTTGTGGGCGCAGCATCATCCCCAACAGCAGCTTCGATGGAAACGGTAGTGAGATGTTGGGACATCGATTGTGGTCTGTCGCCTACAGCAACTCGTTTAAAACTTAAATCGAGAAACCTGCTGCGCCTTTCGTTGAGCTCGGCATCGTCATCTGATGCCCTTTCTATCATCATCGTCATCTGGAATACCCCGGTGCTGCCATCGTTCGCGCGCCCTACAACAGTAGGCCGAAGTCCAGGGCTTGGGGCTGCTGTTGCTAGAGTAGCAGGCAACGGAGATTGTGAACGACCTGGAACTTCGGAATCGAAAGCCGCACATTGAGCCATGCAGGTGGTGGTCAAAGGCGCGGGTAAAAGACGCGCTTGTTACAGTGTTAAGTGACTGGCAGGCAACCCACGCGCTGGCTGGGGCGATGACGGTTTGCTTCTCGCGTTTACGTCAAGTTGAAATCGACGATGCGCCCTCGTGCTAGCTGCCTGCACTAGCGAGGTGAAATCCAGTCTACCTGTCTGGTCACCGTTGGTACACTAGTAAGAGGACAAACCACAGGACCCGTGCGGCCTGAAGACATAAAGCAAAATTTCAAAGCCCTGGAAAATTCTCCGGAGTCTTCAACGCAATTGCCAGCAGCTGGGCTTACTTTATCTTTGGACGGCGCTAGTCGAAACCCCTCATCCTGTGGACTATGCGCCCATGCATGTTGGTCTTGTCAACGATGGGCGGATGGACAATACGAAGGAGTGGTCAAGCTGGAACCATGATGAGTGATGCTGTCTCGACGCCCTCAGCTGCACAGTTGTGTGAAAGGAACCAAGGTTGAGGACCTCTCATGATGATGGGCGTACTCGCTTTGACGTTCGACGTTTACCCTTCTTTGGTGTTGATCTAAGCTGCGGCTGCTTCTTCAATTGGATTTCGCACTATCTTGCAGGGTATGCTGCTGGTTCGTCGCCAAAATAATCATGTGCCCTTCCGTACAGCATTGGACAAATGGTTTGGGGTGGTTCACGAGGTTATCTAGATGTAAAGGGAACTGGTAAATCCACGCTGAGTTGTTGGAATGCATGTTGGAATGTATCATTTTGGCGCTCTCGTACGGTACACTGCTAGAAGGAAGGCCATGGTCTATGTCCGGTGGGGAGATGCGGAGGGTTGTCATGAATTAATTTGCTGGAATGATATGCGGCTCAAATTTCATATGCAGACGTCTCAGGGCATGCAGCTTGGAAGGTTATGCCCTTCCGTTGCAGAAGTTGTTTGCTTCCATCACATGAAGTTGTTTTAAGAACCATGGGTCGGCCCTGATCGGCTCCACATCTGATCCCATGACATAACAATTACCTATAAATATTTACATAAGGACGACTTGTGCGCTTAAGTTTGTGTATCGATAAGGTGTAGCCCGTGTTTCAAGCAGGTCCAAGGGATTTGGGCGTGTGACGCGGTCGTGGAGGGACGACGAAAATGAACGAGGCCGTAGGTACAGGGCATGGGATTATATATTGATCCTCTGAAGCCGGTTAATTGTGGTTATGGCCAAAAAGTTTTATAGCTGGGCTGACAAACATATGTGTTGCATTCATTTACGCGTCGAAGTGCTCACTAAAACAAACAGAAGAGTATTGGATATCTGTTGACAATGAAGAACATGCAAAAGGATGGGGCATGGGAAGATGGGAGGCTTAAGAAGAATTCAATAACGAACAATTCAAACAATCCCATCCTCGAAGAGCGTCTAAGCAAGCGCAAGAAGCACACTTATTACTGCCGGGCTAGGGAAGAGTTCGCACTTATGTATGATAACGTGGATTGGCTTTCGGTTAACAGGGACACAGGGATAACCATTTAATGTACATAAAAATGGGCGTATATTCAAAGAACAAGCTTCTTCAGGGATGACAATGAGTAGAAGATGTTACGTTTAAATTCTTTGTGACAGTGTTGATTAACGATTGGTAGCAAACTTGCGAAACCTGGTCACGACCTACATAGTACTAGGTCATCAAAGTGGAGCAAGTGGAGCATCAGCAAATGGAGCCTGAAATGCCCAATTAGCTTCATTATCTGGAGCATCGTATCATGCTGGTGGCGGTTCCAACCAGCCGTTCCGATGAACCACAAGCTGGCAAAAACTGAGAGCGCTTCAGGGATATATACCCAGATCTGGCCAGTTCTCCATATATTTATGTCATAACTAGCGCTGCTCATTTGGGCGAACGCCTGGCCGATTGACCTCTTGAACCCAAGCGAATAAACGGGATGCGGCTAGGACCATGATGTAGCATACCCATCAGAGCGGCGGGCCTAAACAGGTTCCCCCATCCAGGTTTGCCACCACCAGGCACGAAATAACGTGATTGGTCAAGACGACATGGGCCGAGCCATTTTTCCATCTTCCTACTAATACGCACCTCAAATGATGCAGGGTAGAGTCTACTTTTGAGGGACGTAGGTCAACCCGGTCCTCCGATACAATTTAAGATGCTCGTCTGGCCATTAACACAAGCACGAAGTTTTGTATCTTGATCAGTAAAATAAATGTCAATCGTACGCGCAGGGTCAATGCTCATGTAAAATGGATAAGAACCCTTGCCGTACGTATGGTTTAATTTGGGCCACAGGCGGTCGAACGCCCTTTGGCCTGATAGCCTCGCGCCATATATTAATGATAAACAATACCAGTTCGCATATGTTCGTTCGTCCCCATACCTGACGGCAAGCCACAATTAATTCCGGTCATACCAGTCACACCACAAATGGAAGCTGCCTAAGGAAGGTTGGCCTAGTTGCTGGACGCTGTCATTGACAACGAGATTTCTTATGCACAATATGCTACTACATGACTTTTGAGCGGAACCTCGAAAAAACGGCGCTGCGCATCTTGCTATCGATCTTGTCGCGGTCGAGACCGCCGGTGCGGGGCTTTGTCGGAGGCGGTCGTGGAGCCAGACCATCGTTTGGAGGCAAGCCAAAGGTAAGTCTGTGCCATTGTTCATTGGTGAATTCATGTTGTGCCAATTAGGTTTTGAATCATGAAATGAGGAACCTATGGGAAATGGAATTTCAGTTGGCGATCATGTTCCTGATGATGTTTTAGGACATTGCTTGTGCTGCGGGTGGCGGCTTTCACGCTTAGCTCCTCGACGGGGGCACGAGGCGTCTGTACCTTGGAAGGCTGGCAACGGCTGGTCGCCATCACATCACGTCAAACCGTCACGCAGACCATTGATCTACTACTACCGCTTGCGTTTTGAATTCATTGACCGTCCTGCGGAATGGCCGTGGTTGATCAGCTGCTTCGTCCGACAGAACTGTTAATGAAGAAGAGTATACCAGAAGTGACCGTCGCCTCATGCATGGATGAATACCTGCCAATCTACACTTTCCCAAAGCACCAAATTCCAAAGGAAAGACCAAAGCTGGCGCGAGTCGACTCTTTTCCCGTCGTACCAGACTGCTTTGGCGAGTGAGTGCCCGTGTGTCTTCCCTTTTTTGCGCCGCCCGCCGCGAGTACTGAAATCTTAACTTTCGGCTTAATAACGAAGAGTGCTCTTGAATGTCTCCGTGTCTGTACGAAGTTTTTTTTCCGAGACGCGAAGGAAGACATTAAATTGCTGATCCCTTGTCGTGTTGCCTCCATTTTCGCCGTCGTGGACAGATGTGAAGCGCTTATACCGCATGGCCGTATTAAAATTGACTGCCTGGATGATGGCGGCTTCAATGGCCTTCCCGTGGACCCGACCAACTGCCCTGGACATGGAGCACAATATGACGCGCCGGCGGAAACTGTATCCTTCACGACTTACGATGCGCGCTTCCCCCTCATGGACGGAACGGGCAACCCTGTAAAGCTGTTGGCGCTGTCAGCGCCATGTGCAAATACTACCATCGGCTTCGGGCCGGCAGCTTCGGGCCGGGCTCAGCCGCGGCGATACCCAAGCGATGTGTGCTGCCCGGATTTGGCCTGCTTTGTTGCTGATGACTCCTGCAGCAGTGGTAACCACCAGGTGGTCCCTGAGCGCAGCCTGCTAGAGACGTCGCTGCTGGGGATGTGGGAGGACCGGGCAGATCGAGGTCTGTTCCGGTGAGTTGATGAACTTTCTGACTTCCTGACGTACGAATCTGTGGATCCGGTATACGGCATATCAGTTGTTGTTCAGCAGTCGGCTAGAACCACAGACAGCTGAAACAACAAAATGTTGTATTCGTACAGTTTCGGAGCTGTAGCGCACGTACGAATGAAATACGTACACTAAGCTGGAGATAGGGAGTGGGGATAGGCGTTGGCGGTTCGAAGCTTGGATGGACTTCACATACCTCGTGGCGGCATCGACTCTGAAATGCAACACACCTCGTGTGTGTGTGGGCACCCTCATCCATGACCCATGCATGTTGACTGCTCCGAAATCAGTGGTTTTCCCAGTAGGTGGTTCAGCACCCACCGCTAGCATCCAGTGGAAGCTGCCAGATCAGTGTGTTCCTTGGCTGGTGGTGACGGAGATGGTTAAAGTGATGATGGTTAGTCTGCGCCCAAGCGCTTACTTGCCTGGGAAGTATTGGAAAACAATCGTGTTTAAACACCTGCTGCTCTAGGGTTCTGCGCGTCTAAGCCCGTCTAAGCCCGCACTAGGATCCGCCTCATGAGTGCCCCGAACGCCTTTTCTCCCTCCCTCCCCCCACCCGCACACATGATCACCGCCGCGATGCAGGTACGACGTCACGCAGTTCCCCACGCGTGTGCTGCCGGGTTCGCATGGCTTCATCCTGCAGCTCAATGAGGGCCGCGCCACTAAGAAGCGTCCCACCGAGCTGACCGTAGACCAAGTCCTGCAGCCCTTTGACCGCGCCAAATTTAACTTCACGAAAGCAGCCATCTCGGAGGTCCTGGTCGCGTTTCTTCCAAACGATAAAGGCTCGCGACTGCCCGAGCTACTACCACCTGTTGCGCCTCTTCGCGGCGCCCGCGGCGTAGAGGTCCCAAACTTGGTCCTCATCAACATCTCGCCGATCGACTACGGCCACGTGCTTTTGGTGCCACGTGTCCTGGATAACCTGCCGCAGTCCTTGAACAGCGAGATGGTGCTGTTGGCGCTGCAATTCGCTTACCAGCTCGACAGTCCGGACTTCCGCGTGGGTTACAACTCCCTTGGTGCCTTTGCCACCATCAACCACCTGCACTTCCAGTCCTACCGGCTGTCAAAGCCGATGCCGTGTGAGGTGGCTACGACAGTGCCGCTGCCCGGCGGACTGGCGGCGCCGCCGATGCCATGCAGCGATGCCGACTACGCAGTCATCAGCGCTCCTTCCGCTGCTGCGGCGGCCGCGGCGCCACTACACTTGCCTTCACGCAAGCGGCCTCTCGACGTCAAAACGTTGTTACAACGCCCCATTGCTCCCGTAAGGGTTTCACGCCTTCAGGGCTATCCCGTGAATGCGTTCGTGATGGAAGTAACAGAGGACTTTACTTGCCGCGATGGCGATGGGATGGAGGTGATGGCGGCAGTGGTAGGCACCGCTGCGGAGCGACTGCAGGCCGCCAATCAGCCGTTCAACTTGCTCATCACGGACAGGGGCCGCCGAGTGTTTCTGTTTCCCCAGTGCTTTGCGGAGCGCCAGGCGGCGGGCGCTGTTCCTGCAGAGCTGCTCGCCACGGGCGTCAATCCTGCTGCCTTCGAGATTGCGGGGCACCTGCTCCTGAAGCGCACACAGGACTTCGAGGAGGCCACAGAGGAGGTTGCCATCCGTCTGCTGGCGCAGGCCTCGCTTTCCGAAGAGCGCTTCCTTGCCGTTGCAAACATGTGCTTTGGCAGGAGCTGTTGATGATGTGAAGCTGGCTGCATTCCTACGGGCTGCACCCTTGCCGTGTACGTGTTATTATGATTATTATTGTTATTAAAGCGCAGCCTTGAAAAATATGTATTGTGTCGTTACTATTGTTCAAGGGGGTGCCCGGCTGTATTTCGAAGTTACTGCTGAAGTATCCCCGGCACGCTGACCCCGCAAAGGAATGCATGGGTGTGATGCCGGCCCTAACTTGATTTCGCCGAACCGGGCGCTTGCCCGGCAACCCGCCAGAAGTACGATTCCACCACCAGACCTTGTGGCCAGGCTGTGTGCTGAGTGCGCGCGCGAGTGCATATTTTCACGCATTCGGCAGTGGTGAGCTCTTTTTTGCGTATCATTGTTGTTGTCAATTCTTGCCGCCATGGGCTATATACGCTCGATTGGGTGAGGGAGGTGTGAGATCAATATTTGAGATGTGCCTGCTTGAGATGGGTCGAGAGACAAGGACGACGAAGAGACTTAGCTGCCATTTTAGTTTCTCCTTTTTTGGTTGTGAAGTCAGAGAAACATGCTCTATATGTTCATTTAAGCGCGTCCGACCTAGGTGTCATTTTATTAATTAAAACCCCAATGCTGCACGTCGACCTTGTTGGGCTCCGCGATGGTTGGACACCCTACGCGTGGGCCAAGAGAGATGGCGATGGGTCAACACACAGGCCCGTCCACTGTTGCGATGCTCTTTCTGCTGACATTGTGTCACACGAGTTGAAGTAGTCGCGCAGCCAGTGCCTTGGACTGCCACTGCTGGTTCTGTATGTTGCTCTTGGAGGGGGGGCCGTGATGGGGCACGAGAGGGGGCAGGCGTGAGACAGAGAGAGAGCACCTGCGAGCATTCCGCATGCATGAGGAGGAAAGTAAGAGACTTCGGTGGGATGCACGTAAAGGATTCCGCTTCAGATGACATGTTTGACGAATCTTGAACTTGTTGCTCGTTCCGCTCCGCCGCTGGTTGCTATGGACAGGCAGGCACGCAGGCAATCCATGCCCTGACTTCATGTTTGGCACCTAACCACTTCTCGTTGAATGGGGCGAGAGAGACGGGACCGCGGAGTTGCGCCCGCATTTTGCCATATCTCTGCTGCCCAAGTACGGGGATGGTTTGTTGACCTTGACTATGGCTGACGACTTGGCTTGTCATCATCATTTTCTTTGGCAAGGCGGAGGTTGCTTTACGCATGTAGGCGCATGTTTGCTGCCTGACATTTTCCTTGTATCATTATTTGAGTGTCGTACGTGTCGCACACAATAGACGTTAGTCTTTGACCTCCTTTTTTGAAGCGCTAAGGGACAGTGGCATATCTGTGCCGTCCCAGATCTCCCCTGGTTTGAGGGGGGCTGGCTAGTCGGATGAACCCCTTTCAATTATAGACACGCTTTCAACAGCTTCGCCGCTCGTCAATCTTTAATCTCGAATCCGTGCTATTTTCTGCTCATGCCATGTGCGGTGCGGTAAACCTTTCCCCGACGAAGTGATTCATTCTGCACAATTTGCCGTAAAAGTTGCAATCGACCCAAATCAGTTTTTAAGTTCGACGCAGCCGACGTTACTGTTTGCTGCACCACCATCGGTGGAGGGAGTTATCCACCGATATGCCCAAGCGGTTTCGGTTGAGGGGAAAAGCCCCGTGTAGGCCATCTTCGGATACTGCATGTACTCTACCCTGATCATCTCGTGTAGGTGATGGCAAATTCTTTACGATTTTGACTCAATGAATCGCCACCCTTGATCAACTGCGATCACCTATTGCGATCAACTACTGCGCAATCGTTTGCCTGCCTGTCGTGGGGGGGAAGTCTAAGACCCTGTACGTGCTCTTCACCGGTGATTTACCTGATGTGTCACACACGTGCATTTTTAGCTGTGTCGCATACACGCATGTGCCAAATGACATAACTAATAAGCTTTTAGTCTACGTGTACGGAAGGGCACTGTGTTGGGTTATGAATATAATGCTCAGGCGTATCGTGTCCTGCTTGATGATGGACTGTGTCGCATAATGTTGATTTCCTAGAATCCGTTCGCAAAGCGTTTACAACAATACCCTTGTAGACCCTTGGCGTCGATCGCGCTTGATGTCTGGATTAGCCAAGTTGCGCCTCTTGTTCTGCCCAATAGATCTCATCATGCGCTGTCATTTTGCCCACAGATAGTCACTCCTGGGCATGCCTTGGCCGAGTCGCGATTGGGCTATCTTCTGACACTCGATGATAACAGATGGCAGGGAGTCCTGTGCCTCCGGTGTGGTGCTGGAGGTGTGGTGATGGTGACACCTAACATTAGCATTAGCGCGCCTTCATCCAGCTGCTTGTGGGGGCGGTTGGGAGCATCGTACGCCGCCTGCACTTCAGCTCCCGGATTGAGGCAAGTTGTTTGCGCATAGATGGGCGGGTGGCGTCACCGTCCACTGTCAATGCTCATCAGCTGGCCACCTGCCTATCATGCATGGCTTCCTGGATGGACCCGGCAAGTCATTCCTTTGCATGTAACCCTGTATGGGTCAGTCCGCTGTCCACGCACGCACACAGAAACTGGCTCAGGCATGCGGTGCCGCCCTTTGCTCCGAGTAGGTTTGAAGGTCCAATCCCCAATGGCTTCCATGCCGCAACAGCGTGTGCAGTCAAGGTCAAGGAATGTTCTGAACTATTATATTATTAGTTCAAACCTTTCGGCACAGACTATGAGCCAGGTGCTGGAGCAATTTATTTGTGTACGGTATATTTGGTATCGCCTGACATCTGTGTGAAAATTGTGTTGCAAGGCGGTTGGCAAGATCTATGTAGTGCAGCGGCTGCAGGTGCGCACTGGACGGCTGGCAGGTCCGTATATAATGCATTCGGTTGCTGGTTGCGCTCGGTTGCATAGCATTACTAAAGCTCGACCCCTGCGCTCAACACCCGAGGCGAGATAATCCAGGTAGTCGCTCGCTTTGAAACTATGCATGCGGGCCGGGCTGCGCGGCGACCTGATTTGTAACGGCCTTGCCATCAGGCGCGAGCCTGGCCCTTTATCTCCAATCCACACACGCAAGAATTCGCTACGTCAAGGAACCCAGTATGGAGAGGGCTTCTGTGCAGAAAGGAGTACGAAAAGCTGCAAGCCAGCAGCTGCGCGACCGATGACCTCGGCTTTAAACAAGTTGATCACAATGGAACGAGATTTTGGTAGTTATTTATCCATTTGATGCGGTTCTGTTACTTGAAATCTGAAAGCTGTTGACTCTCGGAACGATTTCGAACTTGCAAGGCGATACTACAATCAGGTGATAATTGTTTGATATTCATTATTGAAGCTCGCAATTCGTTTGATCGAACGTACACAAGTACGTTCAGATTTTGATCTGAACGTATCTGTGTACCGTGCCCCTGCTGGGACGATGGGTACGGCATCAAGATTTCCCTGCTTCTCGCTACAAAAAGGTGCTAGCCGCTTAAGAATATGTTATCAGTTCTCCCTCACGTCGAGTCTGATCACCATTTCTAGTAGGGATGGCTTTCGTTCTCGCCACTTCGCGCAAGGCTCTGCAGGTTGCCTGCAAGGCGACTGGCAAGAAGCCCGCTCCCAAGGTGCGTTTAATTTCGCAGCCAATTATGACACATTATTAAAAATTCTAGAAATGTGGGCCGTAGTCTAACTCGGAGCCACTTGCCCATGTTCGGCACGCAACTTCACAGCCTGCTGCCCCCAAGAGCTCTGGCATCGAGTGGTATGGCCCCGGCCGCGCCAAGTGGCTTGGTAGGTTTCATGGCGCAGATTCGGAATTCCGTGACATGATGACAGGGGCTCGCTCAGTAGTTAATTTACCGTGGCGATCGAGGGGCAGCCGACGCTTCGTTCGCAGCCGTGACTTTGCTTTGATGGCATCGGCGCGTTGCATTTCGCTTTTGGGTCTCCGTACGTAGTTCACCTACGTCGTGTCGGGACACTGCGAATTGTTGCCTTTGGCCTGGTCGCTCTCCTTTCTGCTGTGCCACGATGTGATAGATGACATCCGCCGGTCGTCTGCTGTGTTGTTATGTGCGCCCGCAGGCCCTTACAGCGAGAATGCCACCCCTGCCTACCTGACCGGCGAGTTCCCTGGCGACTATGGCTGGGACACTGCTGGCCTGTCCGCGGACCCGGAAACCTTCAAGCGCTATCGCGAGCTGGAGCTGATCCACGCGCGCTGGGCCATGCTGGGCGCTCTGGGCTGCGTGACCCCCGAGCTGCTGTCCAAGAATGGCGTGCAGTTCGGTGAGGCTGTGTGGTTCAAGGCCGGCGCCCAGATCTTCCAGGAGGGTGGCCTGGACTACCTGGGCAACCCGTCCCTGGTGCACGCGCAGAACATTGTTGCCACGCTGGCATTCCAGGTAGGTCGCGTGAAATGGGGCGCTGGTAAGCAGCATGCCGCCGGGTGTACAAGGTCGGTTTGTTTGGGTGGGATTGCCTGCTATATCTGGTGTTGGGGCTGGGCAGCCCGCCTTGCGTCCTGTCACGGCTGCTACCGTGGGTGTTTAATTTGGCTCGGTTCCCTAGATACGCTCCACTCTTGATCCAAGGGAGGCTCAATAATGTGAGGCTGGCCTTGCATCCCACATAGCGTCGGCTTCAATTCAAGTGCTCCATCCTCTCATATAAGGTAGCCAGTAGACTCCTCGCCGAGTGATCCATCCATCCCCTCACTCTGCAACCCCCTCCCACATGTGCATCACGCAGGTCATCCTGATGGGACTGGTAGAGGGCTACCGTGTCAATGGCGGCCCAGCGGGCGAGGGCCTGGACCCACTGTACCCAGGCGAGGCGTTCGACCCACTGGGCCTCGCTGACGACCCAGACACGTTTGCGGAGCTCAAGGTGAAAGAGATCAAGAACGGCCGCCTTGCCATGTTCTCCATGTTCGGGTTCTTCGTGCAGGCCATTGTGACCGGCAAGGGTCCCATTGAGAACCTGAACGACCACCTGGCCAACCCGAGCGTGAACAACGCTTTTGCCTTCGCCACCAAGTTCACACCAAGTGCATGATGTGGCTGGTTGGATGGATGGATGGATGGATGGATGGATGTGGATGCCTCCTGTATTGCCGCATGGCGTGAAGGAACGACGACACCTGCTGTGCGTGCTGCAGATGTCTAGATGGGTGTACCAGTAGCAGGTCCGCGCGATGTACATCGAAGCTTGGTCGGAGGTAAAGGGGCTATTTCCTTGCTCGCTGGCTGTGCAGGGCCATGCTAGGGTATGCGTGCAGATTGATGTGACTGCACGTGCTTGGCATGTCTATCGAAGTAGGCGCTTCATTTGTTGTACGGAGCACATCCCTGTATGTAACGTGAGTCATCATTAATCTCCCAAATTGTCTGGCAGCGAACGTGGCACATAAAAGTTCACCCCGCACGGGACCCAGAAGTTTTATGTTTTTCGCAAAAATGCTCATACATGTGTTGGGCCCGCTGTCGGAATCCCCAGGATGCTTTTGCCGTCAAAAGTTCTTCCGGGGACAGGAAAAATGCCCTCCATGGAGAGAATCGTTTTTAACGTTATAGCCCAGCGGAAAATATTAGGGAAGATGTGGCAGGCAGATCGGCCTTCATGCCGGTGCTGTAGTTCAGAACCAGACCGGACGGGTTCCCGAAGCCGCAGTCTGCTGCGACTGCGGATCCCCCGCCTCCAGACGCCGCTGTGCAGGAGCTGGTAGACGGCTCTTCGACCTGCAGTAATGCGGGTCGCGCGAAATTGGAGTCCCGGACAAGATCCAGGTGCTTGGCAGCAGCCGTCAGTGAAGGCGACGACAGCGCCGCCGCAGCATATGGCATAGGCATGCACGACGGCCAGATGCTGCCGGACTCCGAAACCTGAGCCTCAGCGCCTGATCTAGATTGCGCCGGCATCTACGCTGCTGAAGACGGCGCCGATGAGAATGCATGATGCTGGGGTCCTTGCTGCGGCGGGCTGTGCACCGTCGCCGCCACAGCCTGCAACTCTCCCGGAGATCGCTGCGTCGTGCTGGTGATGGTAGTGCCGACGCCAATCTCTGGGTCCAGAGGACCTGACTCATTGCTTGTGGCAGCGGGGCCCCAGGTAGAGCTTGCAGACGTCGCCAGCAGCCACTGCCGTCGGTCAGCAGCTGCTGCGCCTCCGGGGGATGTTATCGATGGCGGCGTGGCCGCCACTGCCGATGGCGTTGGCAGTGCTAATGGATGAGGTGAGGACTTTATGGGAAACGGTGCCGATAAATGGGATGCCGCCCCGCCGGAGCCTGTCGGGATTACTGAAGCGCCGTCTGGAATCCAGCTGGGCCCCAGCTGGGAGTCTTGGCGGCCGCATGGCCAGCCTAAGACTAGGGCAGCCTCGCACGTCTCCGAACAGATCTCGATGGAATGCTTCACGTCCGCATACGAGGAAATAGCGCGATCCTGTTGTCGGGTTGCATGGGAGAGGAAACGGGTAGTTAAGGGAACGGCATGTGTATGTCGGGGAAAAGTCGCTGCCGAGAGGTAGACTAAATTTTCGAAGGCATGGGAACTAAGGAAAAAATGTAGGGACTAGGCACGGCGAACGTAAGTTGGCTTATTCACGTCTTGCAAAAAACTCTAACGGCAGCAGACGCGTACTCCTAAAGTCCTGTAATCGGCGTAACCCTGGTTAATCCCGGTCCCTTCTTGTGTTTTGGCGAACATCATTTCATCGCCCTGAAGCCCGAACCAACCTGGCAATCGTCCTCACTGGTGGTGGTGCTAATGTAAGCGTACGGGCTCCTCCTGGACGAGCTTCCAGACCGCACGACTGCGCCGGTCGCAGTTGTGCCTCCGCCAGCATAGGAACGGCGGCTGCTGACAAGGCGGGGTGGTATTTCATCAACGAAACCAAGCGATTGGTGCTGTTGCTGTTTACTTAGCTGTTGTGGTTGAAGCTGCTGAAGTGAGGACGACGGCTGTTGCTTACCTCTTTCGCCCGGATGCAGCAGTACCCTGCGGTTACTCAGCTCAACCAGCGGCGCGGGCATTGGGGGGCTATTACGGCCGCAGGGGCTGTTTAAACGCCGTTCCGAGGCATCCGGCTGCTGCTGCTGCATTTGCTGCTGCTGGGAGGTCACGCGCGGCTGCAGCTGCAGCTGGTAAAAAGGCGATGGCAGCGAACCGGCTGATGCGGGCGATGGCTCCAGGGACGTTGGCATCCTGCATGGTCGGGCCGGGTGAAGCGATCCGCTGCGACACCACGATGTAAGTTCACCAACAACGCCCCCGACGGCCCGTTAACTGCACAGGATGGGGCCTTCCGCACGTCACGCAGCTTGACCAAAAGCAAGGCCCATTCCAGGGGACATCTACAGGGTAGAAAACCTTATGATTGGATAGCTTAACACTAGCTGGGGAGCTCATTACCTCTTAATTAAACAACAAATTTGGGTCCTGAACGGTTCTGGGGAACACCAGAACATTTGGACCTACCCAGTCAGGGTTCTCGGGTGCTACCTGAAGTGTTGGGGCTCCGGGGACCCCTGGAACAAACAGCTAACCCCTTCAAGAACCCTGATGGGACGGCAATGTCATATCCTGTGCTGTTGCAGCAGTCCGACCAGCTGTGGTGACGATCGCGGGATTCATGCAACCATGGGCACAACATGTATGTGGCAATCAACAGCTTGCTCATACGCTCGCGCAATAGTGGCTGTTACCCAGGATATGATCAGGAAGACCTTCCTGAGCATATCTTAGGGGCTGGGGCCACCACAGAGGTTGAGAACTCTGGGGAGGCTCTTATGTTTGGCGTATTAGCTAGGAGGTGTCCATAAAAGAGGTGGTTTCCATCGCTGCTGCTGTTGAGCATGCAGTTTTGCTGCGGCTGGCAATGCCCCCCCGGCTGATGCCCCTGCTGTTGCGGCGGATGAGGTACTACTGCCCTAATCCCCGCTTCTGGTGCCCCCACAATATTGGTGGATGAGGTCGGTGGAAGTATTCCGGGTCAACTCCCTGCTGCTGGTGCCCCCACCATTCCTGCGGATGAGGCCGGTGAGGGTAATCCTCCCAATCATGATGATGAGCTTCCACGAGTGCTTTTGATGCAGATGGCAATTTTGAGGAGGGTGAGGGGAATGATGGTGTGGTCACGGGCAGTTCAGAGAGCGCGGAGAGCCTGCCTATCGTTCGTACATCCATCAGCGTTAGGAAGCCTAACCCGATGCTGAGGAATTATGCTTTGGTTGCTGATGGAAAGGAAGTTAGTGAGCTGAGGCGCAGGCTAGGTCTGATTTGCCTCAATGTAAGGTGGCTATGGACGAAGAGATGAAGTCTCTGATGGAGAATCTCGCTTGGGATGCTTGGGAGCTACCCAAGAGGAGAAAGTTGGTTTGAAGTGGGTGATTAAATTGAAGCGAGATGCTCAGGGTGATATTGAGCGGTACAAGGCTCGTCTCGTGGCTAAAGGTTTTACGCAGCGAGAAGGGTTAGATTTTGCCGAAGGTTTTGCGTCGATGGGGAAAACCCTTGACACACTGAGCTTCCCGCGCAGTGAATTGATTGGTAGTCTGTTGTACCTGTCTGCTTGCTCACGGCGTGGGATGCTGTGATTCTGATTTAGCTGGGACGGAGGGTCGGCGGTCAGCAGCTTGTTTTTTGGTTTTTTTTCTTATTTTTATTTTTCTTATGCGGCAGCATATCTATCTCATAGTCGTCGAAGTTACAGCCTATCGTGGCGACTTCTACTGTGAAGGCGGACTATATGGCTGCAGCGATCAAGGAGGCACTTGGGCTGCGACACCTTCTGGCGGATGTAGATGTGCGTGTAGGCGCCGTTCCAATCAAGTGTTACAATAGCGCTTGCATTTCGATGTTGGAGAGTCCCACTCCTACAGCACGCACGAAGCACATTGATGTGTGCCATTTTGCATGTGAGCGGGTTGAGGGAGGCAAAATTAGAATGGTGCACAGCAGCACGAAGGAACAACAATTGACAGAGGGTCTACGGCACTGCCGGAAGAGAAGCTGAGCATGATCGGCATCGAACCTGAACATGGAGACAGTTTATTGGCGATATGGGTAACTTTCCGAGAAGTGAAGCATCGTGTCGCTCACTGCAGGACACCCCGAACCTGTTTTACCCTAACTACGGCTATTTATACGCTAATTGGCAACTTTCCTACCATGCCGTACTGGCTGCGACAGCTGCTTTCCGGTAGACCGTCCGGATCGTGCGTGGCTGGAGCACGCAATTTTCGAAACCTGATTGCATGAGGATTAATCTTTTGCAGTGCGTCAACACTTCTTCCCGAAAGTTGCCACCCCTGCTGGCACCTTTACATAATTAAGTACAGAAAAAGGTTTTGCCTTTACTCCGATTCCCTTTTACCTGGGTGCCGGATATGCTGTAGGGAATCGGTGATGGCGCACCTTTCTGTGTTAAGACGTGTCAGTGTTGGTGTGGTGGCGCATCTTGGTGGTGGTGCTGTCTGGGTTACCGGGGCTTTTTGCATTGTGGCCGCAGGTGGCTCTTATGTGCTGGTGGTGTGCTTCTCTGCCACAGGCTGAGCTGGGTCAGTCGTTGGGTGTCTGGCAGAGCGGAGGTGGCCGCGTGCTCACTAGAAAGGTGTTAAGTGGTCCGCAAGCGAAGCCCTATGGCCAGCTAGCTGCTGTCAGCAGCATCGTTAGTTTACACACACACACACCTTTTGTTTCTAGTTTACCTCCCTTGCGCAGTGCGTGCACGGTTCGTTGTGGGTATAGGCCGGTGTTTGTAAGCCGATTCTTGGCAGTAAGTGATTCTCTCTTGCCAGAATGAACACAGCAGATCGCAACGCAAACCAACCAACAAACCCGTTGTTACAGTGAACCACAGGAGCTACATGCTTAAAGCTTTGGGATAAAGTTTACTTGAAATAAGTATATTGAATAAATCGTTGGCATGTTGCTGGGCAGATTCTCAATCTGTAACCGGTAATCAGCAGCCAGCCTGTAGTAATCGTACAGTGTATGGTGTGCAAAAAAAATGAGGTGTTAGGTGTTACACTGTGGGCGACTTGCCCTGAAAGGACAAGATTGTATATATTATATATGGTCCAAAAAAACATCCGTTCAGTATTTTGAGAGGCCTTTATGGCACTCAACCACTGCACCTTTCGTCTCAATTGGCAAGTTGTTGAGAGAAGGCACTGACCTGGGCAGCCCCAATTCCCTCTTCCCCCAATACGATAGGCGAGCAAGGTATGCTGTGACCACTTCATTCTCTGCTATATTGCCCATTAATGGGCGCGCGCTATTAAGCCCCCTATCAGCACCAACATCATCTTAGGCCCTTCCCTTACGGCATTAACAGCCTTTCAATCACAGCCATTACGTACTACTGCCATGCACACTGCATAGACGACCCCATTTCGTTGGGTCCATACTAGCTAACGAACGGATACTTAAGCACGTATCATAGGAATTGGGTTTTCGTTCGCTTATTAACCACAAGCAACACAAAATCATGTTTGCTTGTCTCATCCATGTCGATCCATTCATCAGACCTGCATCTTGTGCCACGCACGCATTGTACTATCAGTTCAGAGGCCTGCTATCTACCTAGTCCCGGGTTGCATAAATATTGCACACCAGGCCAGCACCCTCTGCACTTGGAAGTACAGCGGGCGGCACGACACCCTCATCTGGGTGCAGCTTGTTGTAGTACTTGAAGCCCAGGAATTTGGGCGTGCCTACCTCGCCCACATGGACCCTCGTGAAACCCTTGTCCTGCAGCAGCTGCTTGATCTGCTGCACCCGGTCCCCGATCACGTGCGTCTCGATGGCCACTTGCCGCGTCATGGCCCAGTCCACATCCGAGATGCCGCACACCACGTCCCACTCCGCCTGGATACGGCAGTACGTAGACGAAACAAATGCGGCGAACAAGACACAATGAAGTTCAGAAGGTTCAGAATCAATTGTAGGACGTGCGTGCGTGATTCTATCAACAGGTCGATAACAAAATTGTGTGTTTTGCAAATAAAAGCTCGAACTAAAGCTAAGTATGGACTTGATCAAGATACTTTATCGATAGCTGCCCAATAGCTAAGCGAGTCCAGCATTTGCAGATGACGCAGGCGTTTCGCAGCCTGGTTAGAGCCGTGGGAGGTCCGGGCACCGCCCGACCTGCTCACGATATGGCATGCGTACGTCGGGTCCGAACGGAGAACACAACGAAGTTCCCTGGGGTTTGTGATGGCAATTCAGCCCTATACAGCAGTCTTAGAATACGGCACACACATGACACAAACATCAAAGTGTCAGGAGCACATACTTCTAGACCTCGCGAGACATTTCCGGGAACAACTACTGTAATCTACATCCAATACCTACGTACATTCGAAATCTAGCAGACACTCGTCCAGCCATGTGCGCGCTGTTACATAAGGTTTAGAACAATTTTTGTATCCACGTGCCGTCCTTGGATTCACTCGACTTGTCAGTGCATCAGTTATCCGATCCACAGCACAAAAGCAAAACGCATGTCGAGGCTCAAATAACCGCGCGAGACGGGGTATCCATCTTGACAGATCGACGTTTATCTTTCAAATGCAGTACGTATCCGTACGTAAACTTGTACATAAAACACCGCTGAGATACTTTAGCATTCGTTCCCGTACCTTTTCGACATCAATCTTCAGCAAGTCAATGCGCGTCAACCCCAGCTCCTTCCGCACTGAGGCGAATGTTCGAAGCTCGGCTTCCACCACTTCCTTGCGAAGATTCTGGCCCACGCGCTCACGCAGCTCCTCCAGTCGGTCACTGCACAACGACCCAAATTTCAGCCTTAGGTCTGGGACGTGATGGGGACGCAGCAGAATAACATGGATACGGTGTGACAGTTGTGTCTTCACGGCTACGGCATATGTAGTAATACATACAATCAATCCAACGACATATTATAATCATAACACAACCGTCGAATTAAGCTGCAGGAAAGATGGATCCTTTCAACCGTCCTGCTGGATGAATTAGCATCCTGATGCGCTTTCTTTCTTCCGCGGGTTATTACCCGCGACACTTACGGGTCGTTTGAGCCCTCAAACTGAAGCAACTTCTGAGCGATGGCATCCCGGTCTGATGGATCCCAGTCGTAAGCCGAAGAGAGAAGGGAGTACTGCGCGCACAAATGCGGGCACAGGGGGCACCGGTAAGTGGCCGTGCATCGTGCCAGTATATTTGTCTCGAGCTCTGACGAGCCAACATTGACTGCATTTAGCAACTCGTTTAGCTCGAATACTAAGTTCAAGTCGCGCGGCAGATATTGGGAGGAGGAGGGGGAGGGGGAGGGGTTCTGGTATATTTGAATGCATAGATTGATGGGAAGATGCCGGCATGCCGAACTACAACCAACTTATAGCATCGTCCAACATTGCATACAAGTTTTACGCGCCTCTTCCTATTGGCGCATCATTTGTGATGTCTTACCTCTGGAAAAAAGTCGAAGGCCACCTTCCCGACCTTGTCTGGCGAGGTTAAGCCCAAAGTGAATACCTTGCTCTTTGTGTCTTTGCTCTTGTACAATTCAATATTTGCTTCACATATGTGTGCTAAGATTGGAACGGGCTCGAAGGCGTAGAGCGAGATGTCGCCCTTGTTCTTCAGGAGCGTGAAAACCGCGAAGGCACCTAAGACGTGGACGATATTCAATCAACCGTCAGGAATGGTTTTAAGCTCTATGGAAAGGATATATGTAAAATTGACAGTTTTTCCGCATTCACCTTGAGTTCTGCCTTCTGACTTACCAATGTTGCCGCCCACATCGACGATGACATCTCCAGGCGATATGGATACGCCGGACTGCGTGTAGTCCGCCTCCTCAAAAATCTGCTTGTAGAGGAAGTTGGCCTCTGCCGGCTCCAGGCATTTAAAGTGAGGCACGTCTTCAGAAAGCGCAATTGTCTTGACGTTGTATGTCCGGCCGCCCACAAGAACCGCTTCCTGCGCATCAATACTAGGCATGGTTCGTCTATGTGACAGAGTGTGACCGCAAGAGCTTTTTATGTACCAATCCAGGCCCGATGGCGATATCTGCCTGTGGCTACGTAGCGCATTGATACGGCTAATGTCTTGGAGGCCCAACCCTGGACTGGTGGTTTCCTAATGCTGCAAAGCATCATAGCCTTCGCGTATTTCCTTGTTTCAGTTCTTGCCTAATAATATGCAACCTGGGCTAACCCTATGCCGCTATCTGTATGCAGTGGAAGTGTGCACCCAAGTACTACATTTTATCAGAGCATAAGCGAACCTGATGTGTTTTAGGATGTCTGCATATATGTCTGTGTATCCGTAGCTTCGAGTCGACAGCATGGTCGGGAGCTAGTAGCGAGGTGGTACCGGGTATCGAAAATCAGACTGAGACACTGGGAGATGGACGACATACCCTTCGTGAATGCTTAAGATATGCATTTGCAATGTCTTTGAATTGGGCCCAAATCCCAACTTGGAAAATCATGGGCCCCGAAGACCGTATGGACAGTATAAGCTCAAGAAGCTTGTATCTCAGGCCACTTCAATTGTTGCTTATAAATACGATGTCTTGTAAGATTTTATTTCATGTGCAATCCCTGTTGCGGATTGATATTGGAATCGTATCATTTGTAGATATAAGCGGAGACCCAACTTCAGCTTAGAAAGCTACTTTCTTAAAAATACATGTCGTATTTGTAAACAGATAACCTAAAATAATCTGACGCATATAAGCATTTGTTGGCCACGTGTGAAAACTGAGAATAGTTAGCAGGCTGGCATTGCCGTACACCCACAGCGAAAACCTTGTGCTCTGAGCACATAAAACACCTTTGCCGACGCCGTAATTCCTATATAATTTCACAAATGAAATTTTATTGTTTCCTGTGTCTGTCCGTGTTGATTTCAGATGTCGACTACGAAGTGCAAGCCTCACTCTAACGATTTCCCTGCATTATGAATGATGGGAAGGGTATTTAAATAAGGCTTTAGTTATAACCTTTAGTTATCTCTTTCTCAAGACACATTAACTACCGTCGATGAATTTTGTGCGCACCTTGGGGACTGACGAGTACGAGTACAGCAGCTACTAATAAGTTCACACCTGCTCTCAACCGGGAAGTGTGCGAAGCCGTGGCAACTCAAAAGGAGTAAAGCTTGTATAATAGATTTTCTGTCTAAACAAAACGTATGGTGGCGATGGGCTGTGGTGTTGTTGGCCTCTGTTTGCTTTTGTTTGGGCCTGGCTCAGGGGACGTGGGGAACATCGCGATATGATGTATAACAATAGCTAATTATTTTTAACTTTTCTAAATGTCTAGATTATGATGGGCAAAGTGCAGCTTGCATGGGAAGCATGCCTACGTCACGGCATGAGAGTCGGGAATTTCGGTGCAAGACAATGTGACATGAGAAGTATATATCAACTTTTGCATCGCAAGGGTTGCTTTCTCAAGAGTGCTCAACGCACGTGACTTTCAGTACAGTGGTGACCCCCGTTGGACAGCTGAAGTCATTGGCACCCGACGTACGCAGCTTCCGCAAGGTAACTATTTGATTCCAATACACGACGAGATACCGTACTTCTAGGCGATTAGGCCTGTTTCTGCAGGCGTACGAACTCGTCCTATTGACGCCGAGTAAGTCGTTGCATGATAGGGCCGCATACCGTATTAACTGAGAGACAGCATAGGACGAGCTTGGACAGATTACGGCAGACGCGCCGAGACCTGGCGGTGCCAACTGTAGAAATAATACTCTCCGGCCACCCATCCTATGATGCCGTACAGCCGTATCCAATCTCGTTGAGAATTGTGGGTGATGGCTCTAGTATTAGCTGTGCACCTCCGACACGAAGGACGCGGTCACATCCTTCATTACCTCACGGCGAACTCAATTCTGCCTACAACCGCTTCACCCATGAATGACCCTCTGAAAACAAGTATAATCGGTTTGTGCATAAAGAGACCTAGCACAAGATAGAGGCGACACATGGTCAGTGGACTTTGCCTACTTTGTCAACTATGGAAGTACAATATGTTCGTAATCTCTCGCATATTTCTTTAAAATTCTCCTTGAGAAAAGAAATCGCTCAAGTCCTTCTGAGTCCTTCTTTATCAACCCGGATAGCCGACCCGGGACGGCACTGCATGAACCCCGGCCCGGCGCAGATGTGCCCCTCCAGCCCACTCAGCCCCTCACTAGTCAGTTGGCAAACATTTCCAGAATCCCTTTGTGACCTTCATTTCCTTCGCACCGCGTTTTACTTTTGTCTTTGGCTCTTAGCTTTGGTGCAAGTTACGGTCTGTAAACGGATAAACGGAAGAAAGCTAAGGTAAAGACGTTGGGCCACCTGGCAAGCTTTTCATTTGCTGAGGGAGGAGGGATGGCCGGCATATCTGCCACTTCCAATTGGTGGCTAACATTTACTGGTACCTTGTCTCTTGCCTCAGTCAGTAGCGAGTCAACTACACCGCCTTATTCCTCTCGGGAATCGGCATCAGATAGGTGAATTCCACTCCTGACGATGGATGCTCCAGCTGCTCGTACAGCACATTACCCGTATTTTTCCAGGTTGCGAGCAGGACGACCAGCCTCCCATCCAAGCACCAGCCTCCCATCGGGTCACATGAACATGCGCCTTCAGTAAACGGCCATACGCCTCAGCGTATCGTAAGACCGCTACCCCAACAACCCCCAAAGTCATCGCGACAGTTCTCAAAACGCTTGTACTTCCGCAAGTACGCAGCAACCCCAGCCCTCGCTGATTGATTCCACCGTCCGCTACTGGCAGTGCCGATGCGCCTGCATGCCACACAACCACGTGCGCTATGAGGGCCGTCTAAACGTCCAGCACCAGTTGTTCACAGCACCAACACACGAGCCGCCTGAACCGTGGACCGCAATAACGAGGCGTGCTTGCGGACGGCTACACGTAGGGGCGCACCCATCACGGCATGCGCTTTCACTGGGCAGACCGGGGGCCTGGAAGGGAAGGGGGACAATTATGGGGAATCCTTTTCTTCGTCGGGGACATTGCATCGATGCGGTAAGGGCATCGTGAACCAGTATGGTTCAGGGCTAAGCGGGGGAGATGCAGAGCCTGTCGCCGACGAGGACCAATATGCCCTCCTGGCGGCGGACACAGCACGAGAATGGAACCGCAGGAACGGACAATCAAGGCTGCCGATTTGCAGATCGCGGCACGCCAAGGCCAGTCAGCCACGGAAGGTCCATGACCGCAGCCGAGTGGTCATTTAAGGGTAGCGGACAGGTGGTACGGTGCGGACACAGGGCTATGGATTGACGTGCTGGCGCGCAAGTGGGTCATCCCCCAGCTCCACGATTATGCGTTTATCTCTTACCCTCCATTGTCGCGCACGTCCCGGGGGTAACTGAATCCTAGCCCGCTTAGCCTCGTCAAGGTGATGCTCTTTAAGAGGTGATCATTGGATCCACGTTTCTAGTTTTCCCTTGCTCCTTGAAATCCCCAAGCCCATTGTGCACCCTAACATCTAGCAGTGATCATTCAATCGATCGATCAGCTATCGACTCCACGGCATGGAAAAACACCAATGTGGAGGGTGCACGGTAAAATTCCTGACAGTGACCATCATGGACCCGACACGCGTACCTGCTTAGCTTCGACCCGAGGGAGCGAGGCGCACCCGGGACAGCAGTGAACAGGGTGCTGTATCCACGAACACCCGCTCCCGCAGCACCGCCACGAGCCGCCTGCTGCTGCCGTGAGCCCGCAGCCTTGGCTGCGCCTGTGTGAGCGCCATAAGTCACGACAAGAGCTTTAGTTAAATAATTCGCTGAATACTATGTCCCAATTGTATTTTCACAAGGGACAAAGTGACAACCTAGGAAAGCGAAAATGCAGCCTGCATTTGACCCATGCTATCCGCGCCACCAAAACCACCCTTAGGGCCGCCCACGTAGTGAATGCCGGCACGTCTAAACCCAGAGCACGAAAGGGCGGAACAGGAAGTGTCATATACGGCAGAGCAAGGATGTGTTTGTACACACCTTTTCCAGATATGCAAATACGGCAAGGCAAGCGCCATGTAATACAACCTGACCTGCCTTGAGGTGGCGTATTTGCAACACCCACATCATTCCTACCGCCGCGCCCCGAAGTTCCCGTTGTATCAGCAGTATACCGTTCTAGGACTGAGCTTATCCAATCATTACCCTCTCATTGCCATTCACCCACCTGCTGGCAGCACCCCGCTGTCCGCCACCATGACGTCAAAGGATGTCTCGCCGCTGCGGCTGCCACATGCCTCAATCGCCTTGACCACCTCGAAGCCGCCCACCACCTGGGCACGCCGTTTGCCAGTAGGTTTAACAACGGATGAGAGGAGTCGATGCTCTCCCCCATCTCCTTCTTAAGCCAAGAAGCCATCGACCGACTAAACACGATAAAATGTAAGCGCCTCATGACATCAGAAAATTTCAACCAACACCCCCAACACTGCCCCTTCACCTGACCGAACACCACGTGCTTGCCATTAAGCCATGGCGTCTGGGCGGTACAAAGGAAGAATTGTGAGCCGTTGGTGTTAGGCCCCGCATTGGCCATGGACAAGACGCCGGGGCCGGCGTGTGACAACTTGAAGTTCTGCGGAGGTGGGGGGGTGATGAGGCATTGTGCAAAACGCATACAGATGGCTCCCCACCAGCCGCTGGCTGATGATGACATACAAGAACACGCCAGTACAGAAGATACGGCACGGACGGACTGCGTGCTCTACATTCATCCATGGTGTCCTAATCTGCAACTGCCTCGCGAAAAGGCTGGACAGGCAGGCGCATCCGGCAGGCGCACGGCACTCTACCACGTCTTCAAAATTGGCACAGTTTGGGGATAGATCCGCAAAACTTGGCACCTGCCGCTCTTCACAAAGCCCACCCAAGACAACCCGCGCCTTGCGGTGACTTAATTTTTGAATAACTAGCCGGACGTTTGGAAAGAAAGAAGACATCATCATCATCGTCCCACCTCATCCTCAAACTTCGATCCATAGATGCTCATTCCGCCGGTACCGTTATCCCGCGTGAAGTCGCCACCCTGAGTACAGTTAAGAGATGTGGTGGCAGTGGAAAATGAGCGCATTTGATATACGGATGAGAGCAGGTGCGAGGAAGCCACAGACCATCCTCTAGACTAGCAGCGCGCGCAAGTAACCGCTTACATTCCATGTCCATGTCAAGGTTTAGCGCACGCCGTGTGTCGCGTGACCACTCACGGTGTTCCCGAAAACACAGTGCCCACTAAACCCCAGTCTCCACCAGCAGTGAGGGTCAGGTAAGGAAACCTGAAACTCCGAAAACCCAACTGGGGCTCCCCCCTCAGCAACGCAACGCTATCATGCCTAGAAGGCCTTCCGATCGAAAAATGACACAGCACCGACCGTCTGCCCATCCGGGCAGTCGTTACGTCGTGAACCTCATCCGCTTGCCTGACACATGAAGTTGGGGATGACGCGATGAAAGCGGGACTCCTTGAAGCCCTGACCGGGCGCACGCAGACACAGCTGGCGGAAGTTCTGAGGCACAGAGGGTACAGACAAGTCGCACCACCAGGCGGGCAAAATTTCCAAAGATTCACCCCAAATGCCGCCAGAATGCAATAAGGCTCGCTGCAGACGCGTGCTAGGGAACTCCTTGGTAAGGATATCATGAAGCAGCTAGACAGGAGTTGCGATGCTCATGTTCAGAAGGATCACGGAGTGAGGAGCAGGGAGTGCAGTAGGCACTGCACTGTTAAGCCCCTATGGGGCGTTGTTGGCAGGTTTCTGGAATCGACACGCCTTTCGAGAAGCAGTGCCCGAGAGGCCTGCCTGGAAGACGGTAAGCATGGAACAGGAACTGTACCAGGCTTTTGGACACATCAGAGCATTATGGAGATGAGGAGATGTGGTGTATCGCACGCTCATATCACGTGTTGATCTAACGCAACGCTTCATAATCGGGACGTGTCATGCTCCGTGCGAATGGACATTTTGTGTCCGGTGACATTGTGTCGTCAACGCCGTCTTCAAACAATGGTGATGTGGGTGCAGGTAGCGTGCAGCAAATAGCCTCTCAGATTTCCTACCTCTGCCGTCTTCGGTGTAGCGTCGGCCTTCAGCTCCTGCGGAGGTGAAACACATGGTGGCATGGTCAATCACAGCACGACATATGGTATTCAAGCGGTGTACTGACACACGCGTCTCCCACAGCGCATGATAGGGAAAGAGCAAGAGATCCCAACTGGGGACATCTTAATGGGACAAGGTGCCGTCTAGCATTAGTACGCCACCAGCCGCATGTCCAGCTTGAAACAGGCTGGACAAGCAGCTGCTGACCAAGGGACATAAGCATGTTGGGAAGGGTTGATGATCCACCATTCCATGCGCCTTCCCCAATGACCTTGCAGGACCCCTGCTTGCCATGATAATGCGGCCCAGCGGAGTAGCGTCACCATAGCGCCCAAGCTTTATGTCGAAGTAAACAAGTGGATTCGCCTGCATAATAAACAGACCCATATTCAAGTTCAGAAGTCATAATAGCTAAATTTCTGAAAGGGTAGCGAATGGGTGGCGGCAAGGCAATTTGCCCGCCCTTGTTCCGATCGCAGCAGTACCTTCGTACTGCAAAGACCGGAGCGAGAGTCCGGCCAGCTGGCCACCGCGAGATCAAGCACATTGGTGGATAGACTGAAGCAATTTCGATGCAGAGATCTAGTCTGGATCCGGAGTTTGAATGCTCCGGACTCCACAGTCGGCCGACGTCAGTCTACTACGCAGCATGATTCCAGAAACTCATATGTGGAGCTTCGTTCCGATCTGATATTAGATTGAAAACTTACAGGGTTGGGAGGACCAAGTGGTGGCGTATATGCAACCTTCGTCTTAGCGATTTGGCCGATGGCATCCTTGTTCGCACTCTGACCCTGACCCATTTTCTTAAAGCAATTAATAAAGTTTAGGTTAAGTAAGTGAATCCAGATGATAAATATATTGCAGCAAGGTGTTGCTTTCAGCAACCAGTAACATCAGTAAGATCCAGATGAAGCCGTTAATCAACCGCATCTCGTACCGTCAGGACTTTGAAACATTCAGCCAGGTTTGAAGTTGCCTACTTCCTATTTCCAGAAGAAATGATGAGCTGGGGTTGGCAATGGGGAGGCAGTGAAGTCGAAAGAAGCGAATGTCTGTACAAGGCTGTTGCCCACACAGGACTACTATCCACTATTCCCGCGGGCGCTGGCAGTACCTACTCGAGTGCCCGGGTGACGTGGACATTCTGAGCTCCCAGCTGTCGGTTTAAGTACCACAATAGTGAGATATGGACATGCACACGTCCCCAACCTCTACGGACGTCTTCGGACACCAAATGGGTCCACTAAGTGAAGCTTTAGGGCACTGGCATTGCACCCAATCACTCAGCTCTATGGGCAGACGGGTACAGCAAGTAACATCATATAGGATTTGCCACTGCATGTGGTAGTTCAACCGAAGATCTTATAAAAAGGTGCCCAAAGCCTCGTGCATATAAACGCGATGACGTACCCTTAACCCGCCTCCAATGCTGTTCCGACCCCTGTTTCCGACTCACGACTTCGGACTCATGCATATATAGGGTGCGTATGGCTATTCACATCGAAGTTCCATTAGTCTCCTCCTGGCGCCTGGCTCTCAAGCGGTGCAGGAGGGCTGCAGCAGCTGTTGCAGTAGGTGTAGGGGCCAGCTGCATTACACTTCGTTGCCTTAGATGTCGAGTACTGAAGAGGAACGAGCTGCGCCTGCGCAGCTGCTGGCCTGCTTGCCTCCCCGGATAACGACATCCAATGTCATGGGTTGAAATCCAACCGTCCCTTAGATTGTGATCAGGACAAGCGGCACGTGTGCGTTGTGGGAAATGGCGCTCTATGGCGCCGGCCCTGCACAGGTAAGTGGGAAAATCCTGATAAGCGGCCTATCCACGACATCCGCTAGGCGCCACCTAACATTACAACAATGTCCTGAGTACCAATGCCTTCATTTACTTATATTTAAAACACCGGCAGTTAAGGGGTACAACACCGGCAGGTAAAACACCGGCAGGTAAGGGGTCGCATATCATAAGGGGTTGCGACGGTTCACATTGGTGCCGTATAGCCTCTGTGGCACGGTGGGCAATAGGACAGGCCCTATGTTATGCGGCCATGCCGAGCCTGTTTCTTCACTTTTAATAGGCCGAATCCTTCGATTTTAAACGGTTCTTCGTAACTTTGCCAAGCCGCATTGTATTTGTTCGAGTTCCAGTCCTTGTTTGAAATCCGACAGAGAGCCAGTGAACTAGAAGCGACCGTTATGAGTTATCGCAAATCAATATATTATTGAGCAAATGTAGCATTGATATTTATTTGTCGATGGATAGGACTTGATCCCTAAAGTTATCATAGGAAGTTATCCATGGATGACTCGAAAGTTTCGGAACTGCGGAAGGCAGTAAACCAACAATTGCAGAAAGCAGGTGTGCAGGGAGTGTTGCACCAGTTACTGTTGGAGTACCAAAGGACCGGCGAGCGCGTGACGCCTGAAGATGTGCTTGACGTGCTCCAAGTAAGGGTCGCAGCATTTATATGGCACACAACAAGAACGCCGTTATACGGGGACTGATGCCATTATTAAACAGGGGCGTGGCGTTATTGATGAACTTGTGCGGAGTGTTCAGCCACCACAACCGGCGGTGGAGGCCCTTGTCCAAGTGTTAAACGTCGGACCCAGCAAGCCAGCTGAACTGCCTTCGTGAGTGAATGTCTTTTCAGGTTGTTATACAAGGGGTGAGGACCAGGGGTACGCGAGTGAATAGCAGCGTGCATGTGGCACCCCAACGAGACACCCCGGTCCATAGCAAACAGTCCATTCTAGCGGTCCCACATAGGTTTCCTAAAGGGCCATCGATGGCGTCTATCACATATGGGGGCGTCTCGCGTAAGGTAACCACAGTAATGAGACTGGCCGTGTAACGTGTGTGGATTGCCGTATTCTTGTTCCAACCAAGCGTCTGTACTTGCGCAAGCATTTAAAGAATCCGCATAGTCCATTTGTCGAGGTTATGTACTTAGGCGCTTACTTTCCTCCGACGACGGTGAACTTAACAACCAGCCCAGGAGTGACGATGCACTTTCCAATTCAGTTTTAAGTTCTAGCTGCACCCTTATCCAGGAAGCATCTAGGCTCCATTTCCCTCCTCCAGAACGCTATCCCCAAGTGAATGTTCACATCATCAAACCCCAAGTCCACCCTTCGCAGAGGCAAGACGTTCCTTCACGTAAAGCTTCTGGGTGGACGGGCCTTCACTGACTACACCGTCCGCATTCCTGGACATGACGAGCAGTTGCAGCTCTCCCTGGAGCTGTTCGGCCAGCGCTTCAACACGAAGCCTGTCACGGCAGCCGTGGAGCCCGCCTTCGCCGGCGAGGCCTTCTTCCAGTTACCCACAGGGCCAGGGCCCGCAGATCCGCTACAGCTGCTGGCTATGCGACAGGGGCTGCACGTGGTGGTGATGCAGATGAGGCCCATGGCCGCTGTGGTGGATCAGACAAGGGGTGAGGCCTTTGCCCTGGATGCAATAGCGACCGGGCTTGTCGGAATTCTGGCAGAGCGCTTAATGGCGTATCGTGGCCAACGAACGACCTTGCCTCAAGATAGCTGCAACAGAAATGGTACTTGGCGCTTTCAGACGCATCACAACGAATATCTTTTGCAAAGTGGCGCATCGTAAAACCCTTGGCTGGGACCGCGCCGTCCGCCATCGCGGGGATTTTTAGATCCCGTCTTGGCACCTCTCCATACCTAAGGATCTACCCAATCCATGTTTTAGTCGTCTATCACCCTGTACCTGGTACCTGCAGACCTTGGCCCGGGCCCGGCGTCTGTTGCTGCCGCCGCCGCGTCCGCTCCTGAACAGGTAGCCGCCCATCTGTCGGTGCGGCGGCTGGTGTGCGCGCTGGGCACGGCCGAATGGCGGACGGCGTTATTGCGGCGGAACAAAGTGGTGGTCTCCGTTCAGCTGGGCGCAGGTCCAGGTGCGGAACCTGTCACTGACATTGTTAGGTCATGGAGGTCCCGTGGGCGTTGCGGCAGAACTCTCGCTGGATAAGGAAACTCCTTGGCAATGCCACGGGAAATTTCCCCGCGGGCTCGCTACTGACCCCTTCCACAGTTTCATTTGTCCCAGAAACTGAAAAAGCTATTTACTGCCATCTTAGCTAGCTTGTCCCTAACTTGTAATATCACTTCAGGCGAGCGGATTGTGCGAATTGTATGTGTGTAGGATAGGGGGGTACATCACCCGTGGCCACTAACCTGGCAGTCCCTACCTTCCCCGGTGTTTCGGGGCACCCTCATCCAGTCTCCCATGCCGACTTCTCCGAAATCAGTGGTTTTCCCAGGTTCAGCACCCACCACCAGCATCCAGCGGAATCTGCCGAATCAACTAAGGCGTCAACTCCGCTACTGGTCAGCTCGCAGGTCACTTTAATTGGGGTCGTCACCGTCCATCGACATGGGGGCACCCTGCCCTTAAGATTAGGGTCTTTGGCCCGCTCTCAGTCGGGGTAGAACCTGGAACTCCAGGGGCATATTAGTCGTGCTATAACAGTCGTGCCTGAACACGATATATGATTGTATGTGTGGCTGTTTAGTTAGGGCCGCTGTCAACAGCGTGTTCTCCATAAATGATTCCTGCCTTTTATCCCGTCCGCCTTGCGAAAGGGGCCAATGGCATCATTCCCGCGTCCACGGCACCCGCGGGCATGCTGATGTTGCAGCTTGAGTTGCGGCCGGCCTTTTCGGCAGCATTGGACGAGTCCCTTCTGAAAAGCCAGCAGCGCATGGAGCACGCGCGGGATGCAGACGTCATGGCCGCTTTTGTCGCGAATGCCAAGGTGGGTAGCTGGCAAATGTCATCTGTATGTAATTATCAGACTCAAATTCTAGAGGGTTGGAACGTTGGCATATCCAGGTTGGCGATTTTGGATCTGTCGGGAATAGCGTTACCCTGTGCGTGCTTTCATTTCATGGCACCTCGACTGAGAGGGCTAGCTGGGGCCAAGAGCAGTTGAATTGCACCCTCCCTTAGCCTCTTATTGTGTGCTGGTTGCAGGCGTGGTGGGGCGACTACGTGTCTCAAAACCTGGCCTTCAAGTCCCGCTCAATCAAGGTGTGCGCCCTTGCGAGCAACGAACGGCGGAACTGGTTGTCGCGTGTTTGCATTTATGCGGCTCGCTATACCGATCGTGTGCCTTCCGCGTGATTGGGATCGCAGCAAACTCGGCATACATGTCCGTCGGCATGCAGGTTCGGAAACATCACAACGGGCGCGACAAGCCGAAAGAGCAAGCCAGACGCATGTACGGATACCATACAGCATGATGCTCGTGGCTTTACAATCGCAAACCCGTCCGTTGGGCGTGGCGTTCCTGTCGCTGTGTGCTTGTCGCCAGCCTGTTAGTGATGATAGTGGTGATATCATTGGGGCACGTTCCTGGGGGCGAAAACTATCCGAGTTCTCCGGGTTCCGTGAATCTTCTCTGTGGCATCTTGTTGTACATATTTACCTTCCACATACCTTCCACAGGTTCTTGCCGTCGGCGAGGACGGTAGCCAGTACCCCGTATGCTGCTTCGTGCGGCCGCTGCAGCTGGGCCGTACGTTGGCCAATGCCCGTGAGGTAGCCCGCTTCGTCAGCCTGCTCCGGAGGCGAGAGGACCTGGTTGCGCTGCCCACAGGCGGTCAGAGTGAAGTGACCGAGTGCTGGTGCATGCTGCATACGATATTGGCGTCCGGTACGGCGACAAAGGTACTGACCTTTGACTCTACGGGACCGTGTTTGCGTGTGTTTATGTAATCAATGTGCGGCAATAACTGTGTATGTACGGCCGTTACTGTACGGAACCGCAAAGAAAGCACATAAGGGGCTTTCATATGGAAGTAACTCAAAACGACGCCATCCGTGAGAAGAGCAGTGGGTTGGTGTATTGGCGAAAATTACCGCGTGGCCTGTCATGTGTCAGGCACCATTTGCCATTTTGCTAAACTTCTGGAATGAGCTGCCCACAGCAATGGTGTAGGGTTCTGAACAAATGGTGTAGTAACCAACAATTATCGCACCGCCCAATGTGACTCGCAGGAAGAGATGGCGTTGCTGCTTTGCAGCTTGTTGCTGGGCTTCGGATTGGACGCATGGGTGGTCGTGGGCAGGCTGCACGACGGGGCAGGCCACACATGGGTCATGACACGTGGGCCCCTCGCGTCGCCGTGCTTCTGGGAGCCAGGCACAGGTGCGGCAATTGAGCCAAACATTACTTCACATCTCGTAGCATGAAAATTCTACTGAGGATCTGCTGAGGATCTGAGGTGGTGCGGGACGATTGCATTTTGCATACTTTCTTGGGTGCTGGCTGCCAAAAGGGCATTGAAGGTTTAAGAAACAGCTCCAATAGAGGAAAGGCAGGCCAGTGGATATGCCTAATGTCGTTCCAGGGTCAGGCTGCAACAGTTATAAAAGTTTGATCTTCGTATGGTCTTCCTGAACTAATATACCTTCATACCAGCCAGCCCTTGCCAGGACCGGCCAGCAAGGCACACTTCAAACACGTTCAGTTAAATTAGCAGCCTAACTGCGAAACCTGTAAATCATGGTTGGGCGACACAGTCTCATTGTCGCCGAATCACTGCAGCCGTACGTTACGCGATCACGGATGTGGACACCTGGCCGTACCAATCTGTTGGCTGCGTCTTCAACCACCTTCGCCTGTATGCGAATTCCCAGGTGTGTTCATGATGGACTGTAAGCCTCCTTAGCGAAGGGAGCTTGCGATACGTTACACAGGCTGTTGGTGATGTTGCGGGCGTCCATAGTTGGAGTTTTCGCTGGTTTATCAAATTTCACTGGAAGCGCTTGACAAAGCCGAGGCATTGTCAGGCCAGGCCGAGGCGAGGGAAATGGGTTACCAAGTAATAGTTCGTGTTATCTATAATGATGGATGAGCCTGTATTGTTCCCGCGCAAAGCGGCCCACACAAGGACTGTAAGCAGCCGCCACCGGGATTCGTGATCTCTCTCTTTGCATACCCGTATAGGGATACCCATATAGTGATGCCCGTGCCCGTGCTTTTGAGCTGCCTTTAAGCTCTCCTGCCTCCCTCTCCTCGCGTGCTGGCACCGTCACTCCGCACCCACTGGCAATGGTAAACTACCGGCTACATCTCCAGTGCGACGACAGCGCCTTTGGTACGTCGTATGTGCTGGAGGATGCCACGCTGTGGCGAGAGCTGCCCATGCCACCTCAAGAGCTTCCCGCCATGCCCTGGTCAGGTTGATAGGTCATGTGGAAGGGGGAGGGTTACAAAACAACGTGGAAGGGAAAGCGCTCCTTGTTGACCGGGCACGGTGGACGGCACAAGTGCACGGGTTATAGGCGATATGGCACTTGTGCCAAGGGCCCTGGTTGAGGTTTGCGGGATGCATCAGGGATGCTGAGACAAATAAAGCAGGCAAGCTGCGGCGATGAGGCAGCTCTTAGGTGTATCGCAGGGAAGCAGAGAAGCAGCCCAAACCTGTTTAACACGAAGGGTTACATGGCTTCATCGCAATTCCTAAGGTGCGCAGCTACCAGGTGACGTTCCAGATGACCTCGCTTCCCATCCTGCTTCCCATGCTGCTCGAGAAGCCGCCTTGGACCCCGTCCGCTTACGGCCTCCAAGTAGCATCTGCTGATGCCACGGAAGACCAGTGGGCAGCACGTCCCAGTGCCTACTCATTTTTTTATTTTACTAACACAGCAGTCCGTGATACGAACCGAATTGCCGCCGTCCTCCTCGTGCAACTGACCTGCCCGTCATCCCTCGTGTTGCGTGCTGGCTGCAGGAGCGCTATCCCCCTGTCCCGCAGCGTTATTCCCGATCCGCTGGAGCTGGAGGCGCACCTGGAGGCCCGGCTGCGGGCGGCTGCAGCACAGCACCGGCGCCAGGTTCTGGGAGTGGACGGCGCCACTGCTTGGGACGATGGCCTGGCGCAGCTGCTGATGCCGGCACTGGCGGCGTATGAGCACGTAAGGGACAGAAACCAATAAACAGATGCTACCTGAGAAGATGAGGGTTTCGGAACCGAAGTCAACCAAGTCTCCGGACCAGCGAGATACACGGAACATGTGACATTGAACCTTTTGCTTTTACTCGCATGCCCGTGTCACCAGCGTTTCGCCTAGGCTGTCTCGCCTATGCTCCCAATTTGCGCACTGATGCACGTATAATATCGAGCTGCCAGTCGACCCATACCTGCCCTGGTTCCCTTGGTTCACCTTGCTTTTCCGGCCCGGCGAATGCGGTAATTTCCTTCAAAGGAGGCGGTGAGTGGTGAGGTAGCGCCAGGCAACGACGAATTCCAACAGGCTATTAAACGTGCTGTGCCACTGGGCTGGGTGTTCAAGGCCATGCCACAACACCACAGCCACGTATGTGTGGATCTGATGAGAAAGGCCATGCTGGAGGAGGACCAGGTGCGGCTATGGAAAGGGGGTACAAGCTGCAAAATAGTAGAGCGGACGTGGGCGACGGAGGATGTGGCGGGGATGCGGCAAAGATATGCAGGGATGCGGCGAGGATGTAGAGTCACGGCAGGGTAAGAACACGGGGTCGTTGATGAGAAGGACTAGGCAGTGGGCGACGGGATGTCGAATGTAAGATGGAGGGCTTTTGCTTGAGGCTCCAGAGAGAGGCCTCAGACATCGGCAGCTGATTTAGAACATGAACCCAAATTGATATGGAGCATATAATCCCAGTACCCTCTCCCTCGATGGTGTTGCCCCTAACCTGCTCCACACCCATAGATGCTTGATATCTTGGGCGCCACGGCTAGCACGGCATCCTTTGCGCTTCGTGTGAAGATATTCGCCTACCCCGAGTGCCTCACAAGTGTTTGGATGATGCTGGCCGTCAAGTACAGCGCGGTCACGTGACGAACATATCTTTCACACCACGTCCCACACGGCTCATAGCAATAGCTGAGTAAGCATTCGCCCAATTATAGTTCTTGTCAGTGCTGGTTGCCGCGTGTTGGCTGCGTATTGGGGACCAACGTCCTGCTCTACTGCGCTTGTGCTCAAGGCTGACTGCGTTACGCTTGCTTGGTTCAACACTAGCGCTTGGTTGAGACAAGGCATTCACTGTGAAAAACTTGAGTCAGTTTCAAGGAAATCTGGACTGTGCGATAGCCCCGCCCCGAGCCATGAGCGTTTCGGTGCTCTACTGACTGGAGGTGCGTTTTGAGGTGATCTACTGTCCTTGGGTAGCAGGGTTGTCACACCCTGAAAGACGTTATAAGGCACCTCACGATGCGCTAAGAGGGCTCTGCAACTGCAGCTCTGGCAGAAAACGTATCGGCAGAGTTAAGTGGGGAGCTGCGTCCCTGGAAAGTGCATAAAAGTGAAAACGAGCTCAGAAGAAAATGGGTCTCCAAGAAATCTATAGGACTCATGCACTCGGGCAAATTCATGGGTGGTGGATATTATTGCAGGGGGAAGAGTTGGGTGTGACCATATGTTTTTTGACCCATAAGGAAGCAAATGCTGAGCCCCTCGAGGCCCCGCGACACATCTACTATCACGCGCGGCGTACGCAATTGAAGATAAGGCTGAAGTCGTGGTAGGACGCGCACTCTATGCCAAACCATCGGCGGCGTTGTCGGCGAGCTCTGGAGAGGAGTGTCCGGAGTGTCAGGCCTGAGCCAGTAACAATTCTCCTCATCCATCCACCCATCTCGTCGCCGCCAATCACGCAAATCTTGAATGAGGATGGCTTTCTATTTTCTGGTACGTGGATGCAAAACGGTGCAGGGCTCGAACGCACGAAAGGTAATTCTGGGGATATCCGCTCTGGAACAGATTGTTTCTTAAGAATGTGGCTATATGCAGCCTATCACAGAGGAGAGCGCGTTCATTATGTGGCACCACAAGCTATGTTTTGTAACGCTACTTTTTACCTTTTGAACGGGACAGCGGTAATCATCGGCCGCGTTACTGCGTGCGGTTGAAAAGCAGTATTCCCATGTCGCACCTACGTTTTTCAGCTTCCTTAGCTTTATGAATAACATGATTACAATCGACAAGCGCGATATGTCAGGGCCACTTCTGTTTTGAGGTCAGTTCCAGAGCCTTCGACGATTAGGATAGCTTTTCTTAACATCAGATGACGAGTTCCCACACCAGAGGCAGGCCTATCGCAGAGTGGTCTTCATACTTGCGGGAGCCATCTTATCAAGATGAACGATATTAAGTTATAATCTTCCTAGCTTCTCAAGCACTGTCGCCCCATGGCTACCGAACAACCCAAGTCCCCATTGCAGTGGGTCTCCGTTGTACGTGCGCCGTCCTCACGGAAGTCTCGCAACCTTAACGGATTCGAACCTTCTGTAAAGGTCTAGCACTCGGGATATAAGGAATAAGACTAGATTGTCTTGAGGGCGAAAATATGTGTTGGTCATCTGTTTTGCATTTTGTAATGTCCAATCGGTAGTTAAAAACCGGTAGCTTCGCAACGGGTTCGTCATAAGCTCATTACGTGGTATTTCAATGCTTTGGCATCAAGTGGTAGGTACAGGGACACACCACTATATTTAAAACTAAAGGGAAGGAAATTGTATTATACCTATGCGAGGCCCATAGACGCGACTGACCTGGCGGGGGTCGTTGGAGCTTTTTTTGTATTTACGGGCGCAGATGATACTTCTTTCCTGTTATTTATATTCGTAAAATATTGATGTTTAAAGTGCAATATGCGTTGGACCGTTCCACATAGGGTGCTGCTCTGAGGAGCTAAGAATAAAATTGCTTAAAACCTCATCTCTGGAACGCAGATACTGCTTGGGTAAGTTGAAATAATACCGATTGTGCTCAGCGGTGAGCTATATGGGTGATAACATCAGCTTGAACATTCTATGTGGGAAGACATTCATACATTTTTTGGGGTAACTATGTGAATAGCAGACGATTCACTTATCGACATATATTCCTAAACACAAATGGCAGTGGGCGCTGGTCGCCAGCCCTCCAGGCACGCCCCATAACGACACAGTTATGCTCCATTGTGGCAGGAAGCCAATTGCCTACTTATGATCCCCACTGCACTTGTCATCGTACTTTTACGTGATTTTCAACGAGCAGTGGGAGCAGCGTGCAGCTCTTAGCAGTTCCAGGTGGCGGGTGCCAGCGTCGCTGCAGCCGTGATGGCTACCGGGGATAGTTCGCCGCGTGTGCCACCTGCGACCCCCAGCCTGGGTCAGCTTGTTCGGTCGGGTGTGCGGCTGATGGTGTGGGGCCGGTCGGATATGGGGCAGCTTGGATTGCAGGTGAGGCGTCAGCAGGCGAGGAGGATGGTCAGGGACTCCAAGCGAGTGGGCTACGGGGCTAGATGATGGGTACAACGGCTGAGCTCCAGTGCTGGGGGTCGCTGAAGCCGGAGCCTCGATATCGTTTGTGGCGAATGCACCGAGATTCCCTCGCCCCCTTCCCTGACTTGACTTTACATTGCAGGCCTTTGGTCGGAGCGAATTCTTGGGGGGTTCCATTTGGACGCCCACGCAGCTAGAGGTAGTCTGGGCATTCTGGCGGAGGGGCCAGGGGGGCGCACTGAGTCCAGTGGGCCGGCCTCGGGGGTGGCGGAAGTGAGCTATTGGTACATTCAGTGTTCATTGCCTCGTGAGTCGGCAGTTGCCTAGTGTCTCATACTTCTGACCCCTTCTGACGTCTGTAACAAGTAGCGACAGCTTCCATACTTCCTATCTCCCGTCAACAAAGGGCTAGGCCTGGGGTCGGGTAGAGAAGACCTGGGATGGGGTGGGGTAGGGTGGGGTAGGGTGTAACTTCACGCTGGTCCTTCCAGTCCTTGCTGGAGCCATTGCGACGTATGATAACAATTTTATAAGTCCCTTCTCCTTGTGCTTTCGTGGGGTTGGCTGCATGCAGACACTTGAGGACAAAGACGTGGTTGGCTTGGCGGGAGGCGCCTTCCACACGGCGTTTGTGACCGGTACGGGGCTGTCGAGCTATGCGGGGCGTAGGGTGCAGCGGCAGTGCGGATGCGGCATTGACACACTATCAGAGTCCGTAGGGCCCTTATGAGCTGATGAAACCGCCCACCTGAAACCGCTGGGTCTGCTTTATCGCTGGACACGGCGCCGTACGAGTCCCCTCACAGCGCCCTGCTTCCAGTCTTGATCCCCTTATTCCTCGTCGTCCCGCGCCAACGAGACAACGATAACCCCTATCACATAACGGCTGGGCTCCCACTGCTGGGCTCCCACTGTTGCTCCGGCTGCCTAGTCTCTGTTGTCCTCTTTCCACATTCGCGAATCTCACGTAAACGGCATTCCGGCTGCGGATCTCCCCAACACGGCTTTACCTGCCTGGGCGCGTTCACTTTCTGTCGCCCTCTCCAGCCCAGACCTGTGGGGCGTGGTGTATAGATCTGTGGTGTACGGATCATCCCGAGGGCTTTCCCGCTCATCATGTCATGCTCCGTACTGCCTAACCCATTTATTCGCTGCTTTTCCATGGCCCTGTACGGCATGTTGCCTGCGTTTGACCTGTTTCCCCTAGCGATTTTCCTTCACAACAACAACAAGCTCCATTTTCAATTTCTTTTAGCTCCTGAGAATTTTCCTAATATGTCCCCAACCCTCATGTCTCATTTATTCGTCTTCCCCCCCCGAACCCCAACTCCCCCTTCGATATATGATAACTACGGTCCTCTTCCGCGCGGTCCCCGATGCACACACGCCTAGCTGACGGGGAGTTGTACACGTCGGGGTGTAATGATAATGGGCAGTTGGGGCGCCGTACACCAGGTGGATCCAGCTCAGCTCGTCCAACTCACGTGACGGCGCTAGAATCTTACAACGTGGCTGCGGCGGGTTGCGGCGCGACCCACACCATGGTGCTCACTGAGCAGGTCAGGAGGACCGGGTGTTCGTGAGAGCGGTAGGGGGGGATTGGCAGCAGAAGGGTGCGCAGCCTGCTAGTGGCCAGGTCCGAAGTTGCTTTGGCTCGCTAGGCCCCAAAGAGGACAGATGGGTTCACCGGTTTTAGGTCGCCGCAACACGCCCTGCGGCCCGCAACGTCCCGCAACCCTCCGCAGGGCGGCGTGTTGGGCTGGGGCGGCAACGAGTTCGGACAGACAGGGTGCGGCAGCGAGGGCCCCGACCAGCACCACCCGCGGCCCATCAAGGGGCTGGGGGATCAGAGAGTCGTTAGGTGGGCCGCGGAGGGGTTGTGGATTTGCGGGGTTTGGGGATAGAAAAGGATCGAAGAGGAAGTACGGGTACGGCGCAATGATATCAGCATGCAAACATTGGAAATGTGTGGGGATGGCGATGGCGATGGCGATGGCAGCATTGTGGAGATCGAGAAAGAATGGAAGAGGTTGATAACATATCAGAGTGTATCAATAAGCCGGGCTGGTGACATATTGGCAATGGTTACTCCACCCAGCCACCTCCTTCCCCCCAGGCTGGCGGTGGGTGCAAACCACGCGCTGATGCTCTCCGGTAGTGGCGGTGTGTTCGCTGTGGGGCAGGGCAGCTTCGGAGCTCTGGGTGAGTTGAGAGCTCCAGTGGAGAGGAGGGGAGGGGAGGGGAGGGGCGAGGTTGCCCCCTCCCCTCCCGTCCGTACCTTGGTCTGTTCTTTCCGCTTTTATTCCCCTCCCCTCCTCCTTCCCTTCGTCTTCGTGTCCTCGCTCGTACGCCGCCACCATCGTGTCCTAGCATTTCTCAACTCCGTGGCACTGCTGACGCCCTCCTTGCTAATGCAGTTCTGAATTCGCTGCGGCGTCTCAACTTACACAGTCCGTAAGTCCGTAAGGACTGAAAGCCGATGGATGGATGTCCATATACCTTGCCCATCACAGGCCAGGGCGAGGGCTTGCTAGAGAACCGATCTACCCCAGTGCCCGTCTTGCCGCTAATGCCCCTGGGAGTGGTGCAGGTAAGGGGCGTGTGGGTTGGAGAGCCGCCCGGTGGACGCAGGGGAATGGCCTGTGTGGCAGCAGCCTGGTAGAATGGGGGGGGGATGGGGCGGTGGTAGCCTCCGCGTTTAAATCCTGTCTCCCCAAATCTCCCCAAATCTCCCCACAAGCTGGGCAGCTTGTCTGATTGAGCTTCACCACGGCGTATACGTGTACATATATTGACATGTAAGTATTTGTCTTTTCCCGGACCGGGTCGCCCCCGCCTGTCCGCCACCTCCCCGCCCTTACGTGCACTGCACATCTTCTAACGTATTTAAGTCGGCTTGGCGCTCGAGCCTTGATGTGTACCTCTCGCCTGGGTCGCCCAGGTTGCAGCGGGCGAGAACCACAGTGCCGCGCTGACGGCCGACGGCCGACTGTACACTTGGGGTGAGTGGGTGTTGTTTCGCCACAATATTGTTGTTGTTTGCCTTCAAAGGGGGCGGTTAGCTCTCTGAAAGCCTCCCCCTTAGCTGTGCGCCTGGTTTGTGAAACAAACGAAGGTGTAATTACGTAAAACAAGTCCATGAGGGCCCTCTCACGCGCCCACCATGAATCCGATATCAGGTCGCGGCAAGTATGGTCAGCTGGGCCACGGTGACTGGGGAAACCGGCCGCGTCCAGTGCAGGTAGCATCGCTGCGGGGGATACGAACCAAGCAGGTGAGGCTTAATCGAGGGGAGGGGGAGGGGGAGGGGTAGCTCCCTGTCCTGGCCCCGGGTTTAGGGTTTTGGGGTTTAGACTCTCCTGGCCCCCCCCCACCCGTCCCGCCCACGCTGTTGCTGATCCCCTCCTTCGCCATTGCAGGTGTCCTGTGGGGCCGATCATACGCTTGTTCTCGCGGAGGCGGAGGCGGAGACGGAGGGGAAGGGGGGGACCGGAGGCGCGGATTCCTCTGCCTGCAGGAGCTTGGTCTACAGCTTTGGTCGGGGCACCTGGGGCGCGACAGGACTGGGCTCCACGGATAATACCTGCAGGTAGGGAAGGCACCCCTCCACCCCTCCACCCCTCCACCACTTTACCCCTCCACCCCTCCACCACCCCACCACGAGCCCTCCTGTTGTAGCTGCTCGTTTGTGGCAGTCACCCAGCCCCTGTCCGCCTGTAGATCCGACAGGGCCCGGCGCTCACAGCCATTTCCCCGCCCCTGCTGAGCTCTCTTACGCCGACTCCTCCGTCCGCCACCTCCATCAGGCCGTCGCGTGTGCAAGGGCTTGAGTCACAGGACGTGGTGCAGGTGTCCGCGGGGTCTCGGCACTCACTGGCGCTGTCCGCCTCGCACCAGGTCTTTGCATTCGGCAACAACGACTTCGGACAGGTTGGGGTCGGGACGGATACAGGAGACGTACGGCTGGCGCACGACGCTGAAAAGGCAGCACAGAATTGCGAAATGAGGGTGCCCGCCTCATAGGGCCTCATAGGACCCCTTAGGGCCTCATAGGGCCTCATGCACATCCTTGGGATAGGCGTATGTAAACGGGCATCCGGCCTTTGCGCCCTTTGCCTGACCCCCCACATAGCGGCATCCTCATCCTTATCCATTCATACCATTCAGCAACCTTGACCCCGCCCATGATTCTCATCGGGAGGGGTTGTAGGTGGTTGGTAAATACGGTGAAATGGTCATAGGAGGCGTACCCTCTGTGTCTCTGCAGTTGGGACTGGACCCGGGCCTGATGTCCAACGGTCGCGGACTGCCTGATACATTCCACAGCAGCGGCGGCGGCGGTGAGGGTCTGCTGCTTGTATCACCCCGCCGGCTGACGAGCCTTCCTGCGCTCCCGGTGCTGGCGGTACTGGCGTTAGGAGATGCGAGCATGGTGCTGCTGCAGGTGAAGGGGACTAAGTGACGCGTGGTGACGGGGCCTGGCAGGAGGGGTTGGGGGGTGAGTTGGCATGTGCATGTGAACATCCATGCGTCGCGCATGGGACAACGGACCGTGCTGGGTGTGTACAGCAGCAGCAGCAGCAGCAGCAGCAGCAGCAGTAATACTCCTAAGCTGGCGGCGGTAATGGCTATGGTGATGACGGTGAGGGTGGTGGTAGCGGTGGCGGATAGGGTAGAAGCCTGCAAGTCTGGGCCTCAGGCGTCATCTTGCAGCCTCCGATCTCGTCGGCAACATTGGCATGTCGACGTCTTATCACTTGACCAATGCTGCAACTACCGTTAGGCGCGCATGCAGGGGGGAGAGGGGGTCGGCGAAGGGGAGCTGCCTTCCTCTGTCGACAATGCCCCGTCTTCGGCCGTCGTCCGTCGGCCGAATGGAAAGCAAACCCAGGCAATACCGTACACATACACATACACATACACACACACACACACACGCAGCTCCCGCAACCCGCTTTCGTGGGATAGGAAGCTCGGCCTGGTGAGAACATGGTGGCGGGGCCACACCCTGCCCGCCGCGCTGGACGACATCTAATGCCGTACGATCTGCCGGACCTTCGCCACCTGGCGGCGGCAGCGGCGACGGCATCGGAGGACGGCCGCATGGTTCGGGAAGTGGTCGCTGCTGTGGAGGATGTCATGTCATCCCCGGGATACGTCCTGGCGTTATTTGCAGAAGGCAAAAGCAGCAGCAGTGCTAGCGGTAGCGGTAGCGGTAGTGCTAGCCAGACTGGCACAACGGCTAAAGCGGGGAGGGCGTCCTTGCATCAGAGCCTGGGAGTTGCAGTGACCCAGGAGGCTACCGCGTCCCGATCAAGCCAGGAGGCTGCTGCCGCCGCCGGCGATAGCGACAAGGCGGGGGCGGAGGGAGGACGGGGCTCTGAAGGGTCGGTCCCCTTCGTGCCCGTAGGGATGGACGTCTCTGCAATCCAGGTACGCGGCACTCGGATCCTCTGGTATCGTCATGCCGCATCTGGATGGGGCCTGGGTAGCGGGGTGGGGTGGGGTGGGGACACGCCTCTTATATGCAAAGAGGTTATGAAGCGGGACAGCGCCTGCTGGATAAGCTGAATAATGGCATGTGCGGATGGGCGCCCGGGTACCCTCGAATACCATCATTCGCGTCCCGCGTCTTCCCGCGTCTTGCTTCAGGCCTGCTTCGCGGCTCTTCTACGGCTGTACAATCGTGAAGTAGTTGCCGCATTAGGCAACAGCTTGATGAAGCTGCTGGACGCCATTTTCCTCCTTTCTTCCACGGGGCCAGTGCCGGGCAGCAGGCCTGCCAGCGGCGGTATCCCCGTGGGCCTAGGTGGCATCGCCGGGGGCAGTGGCGGCAGCGGCGCGCGCAGCGTACTGGGCACCACGGTCGCAACGCCTGCGGCGGGTGCCTCACTGCGATCCTTTACGGGGGCAGCGGCCGCCGGCGTGGGTGTTGGCGCTGGGAGCGGGGACTCCGTGGCGGGGGCCCGTCTGTCCCTGTTGCGGGTCCTGTTTGTGGTGTTCCAATGCCCTCTGCTGTCGGGCTCAGGGATGGGGCTGGGTCTCAGTTCCAGGTGAGCCACGGCACGTGGATATGGTTGGGGTTGGTGAGGGAGGGGGGCTGGATGAAGGCGGCAGGATGCAGTGAGTAGATGATGGAAATCTGTTCGGTGTGCTGCCTCTGCAGCCGCAAAGCGTGGTGGTGAGGCGAGGGGCGTGGGGCAACGGGGATGAGAGGCAAGGGCCACACACCTCCACACTCCTCCACACACCTCCTGGATATTAGGGGTAATACCCATCTTGAGAGACATTGGAGATGCGCACTCACGCACTCATTCGATTCCAGCATACAAAATGGTACCGGTTTGGTGGAGGTCCCGGGTGGCACATATTCGCGCTGATTCCCTCTCTGCCTCTCTCCGTCCCTTTCATTTGGGTCCTTAATCGCGACGCCTCATTACACCTCCAGCCTGGCGTCTCGGCTAATCTCTGTGGCTCTGCGGCTTCCCGGGGACGCGCTGCAGGTATGGGCATGTGTGTGTGTATGTGTTACATTTTGTCCCCTGGGCTTGCCTCTGAACACATGCAGCTTGCGTGCACGATACCTGAGCGGAGGATATGCAAGAGAGGGAAGTTAAGCGCGTGTACTTGCGACCTGTCGGGGGGAGTGTGCTTGCATCTTGTGAGCCCGGGTGGATGCCGCCTACCCTTGTGTATATGTGGAGGTAGGTGCGTGTGTGTGTGTGTGTGTGTATTCGTGATGCCTCATTGAAGATTTGCCGTGTGGAGGGGTATCTGCTCCCGCCGCATTCGTCCAGCTACACCCGCTGGAGGCCTTCTGAATGTCTTCTGGATGTCTTCCTGCACCAGCAGTAGCTCCTGCACCCCCACGTCTATGGGCCATTGCTCCATTCGATGCGTCAAAAAGCATCTATTACGGCACAACGCATGCGGCCACCTCCCTCGTCGTCGGCTCTGCCATTGAGCGGCTGCCCCTCTCGCTCTCTCCCGAGCAGCTCCTCTGCACCTGGCTGGTGTCACTGCCGCTGGAGTTGCTTGGGGGGCGGGTGGTGCGGCCGCTGCAGCAGTACCTGAGCAAGCTGGCGGAGGGGGGCATGGTGGGCCCAGATGGTCGAGCAGAGGTACTGGCGGCTGCACGAGTGATGGCTGGGCTGCATGCCGCCAATGAGAAGGTGGGTGGAGGGAGGGAGGGAGGGAGGGACGGAGGGAGGGAGGGAGGGAGGGACGGAGGGAGGGACGGAGGGAGGCAGGGAGGGCGGGACGGAGGGCGGGACGGAGGGAGGCAGGGAGGGCGGGACGGAGGGCGGGACGGAGGGAGGGACGGAGGGAGGGACGGAGGGAGGGACGGAGGGATAGGAAGAGCATCGGGGTCTGCGGCCACCAGTAAAGGAAGCCCTCTAATAGGAGCGCTGATGACTCCCTTCAACCAAAAGCAGTCAACTGCTGGGTAGCAAGTGGGCCACAACGAGCAGACAGAGAACGTGCGGGTCGGTACGTACGGGCGGCTGAGTGTTGGTGGGATAGGTTGGAGTTTTCTCTAACCCTTTAGCGGCCAACACGTGAGGCTGATGGATACGGCATGCGCATCGGGGTCTGTGTCGGGATCTGTCTTTTAAAGTCTTGTAACAAAGCCACGTAACGCCTAACAACTCTGGCGGTAACATCCTCTCGCGCCGCCCGTGCATCTTCCCGGTACGGCGCTCAGGCCGGAGGAAAGCTGCCCTTTTCGGAGTTCAACAATCAGCAGCTGTCCACCCACGTCAATCTGCGCAGCGAATATCTGTTGTGGCTTGAGGTGATGAGCCTGGGCTGGGTGGGCCTGGGCTGGGTGGGCCTGGGCTGGGTGGGCCTGGGCTGGCGCCCGGCACATCAACCGAAGCTGACACGCACTTTGGCCGATATGAATCCAACTTTCCGGAAGACACAAAGCATACCTGTAGCTGGTTGGGGGTTCGGGGGAAATGAAACGCAATGTATGGCTGCCGGATCGTTGCCAGGGGGTTGCAATTTGGTCGTCATATTATGTGCAACCGAGCCACAACCCCGAACCTCGAGCTACAACGAGAAACCTGCCGGCTCCAAAACCCCTTGAGACCAGACCCCGTACGACCTAGTAAAGCAGCGAAGGACATTGGTGCAGTTGAGGTGAAGCAATAGGATCAATAGGAGCGCGCCTGGCGGGGAAGGGGCGGCAGTGCGCGAGCGACGAAGCTTTCCCATTGCGGCTCCATCCCCTGATCCGGCCCTCGCATGTCTCCGTAACGCGCCCTCTGATGGGGCAGCGGAGTACCAGGCCATGCATGGCGTAGCGTCTGCCCCCCCCTGGATTCTATGGAGTGCTTCATCGTGTTTCATTCCTCGGGCGAGTCCAGCCCCCATCCGTCCACCTTCGCGATGAGTCCTTTTTTCTTCATCACACCAGCACCAGGATTGCCGTATTCGTCTCCCAACTCTCCCCTCCCTTGGACGGAGCTAGACGTCGTCCTCCACCATCGCGGTTAGTCATACATACTTCACAGTAGCGTCTACAGCGGTCTCATGTCTCAGTTACTCGTCTTCCCCTCCCTCCCGCCCCCCACCTGCCCTCCATCCGCTATCTGCGCTGCAGGTTGCGGGCGGTCGGTCCACTCCTCCCTCAGGATCCGCCGCCGCCGCCATCTCCCAGCCGTTGATGTCATTGTGCCAGACGCCCTTCCTGCTGACCCCAGAAGCTAAGAGCCGCATCCTTCAGGTGGCTTCGTGAAAGGTTTGGGAGCGCGATGTGGTCGCTCTTAACTTGGCGTATAACATATATAAGATATGCATTATATGTAATACCTATCTATTATATGTAATATCTATCTATCTATCTATCTATCTTATATCTGTATATATATCTTACATATATGTTATATGTATATATATGAGATATCTCTCTCTCTTGTATACTTTTTGGGGTTTGCATGCACGGGGAGAGAAGAGGAGAGCGCTCCTTCTCGCTCCTCGAATTCCGGCCTGGCCCCCTCCAGCTATCGAAAGCTATCAAACTCTAACCCCTCCCCTTTGCGACCCCTTTCAGCACTGGACGCCGTCCCTTGTGTACCCTTCGTTGCCTCGTGCAGGGCGAGGCTCACATTCAAAAGGAGGCTGAGATGAATGCGAGTGCGAGAGAGGCCCTGCTGCAGGTGGGTTGGTGGGTTGGTGGGATGCGTGCACCACGTGCTGGTTTGTCTGTGTTGACAGAGTGGTGTTGTCGGGTTAAGGTTTTGGTGTTGAGCAATCGAGGAGCCCAATGTTGCAGAAGTGTAGAGAGGGTATGTGTACAGGCGCCCTGTGTGGGGGTGTTCGTGTGGCCTCTGAAGAGGAAGCTGCTTTTCTCATGTTCCTTAACCTGGAGCGGGTAGAGGTCCTTGCTGGGGATCAGCGGCTTCGGATGGCACAGGTACGCACCGGAAGCGGATGGTATTAATGTCTTGGTAGGCTTCTGTAGGCGTGGACCAGGACGTGGCTCCAAGAGGAGCGGGAAAAGGCCCTTGCATGGGGCGGCAACACGGCTATCTCGAAGGTTCTTAGGAAACCCCACTTGCTTTGTTGCTAAGGCTTGACCGTAACCCACGTGGTCCTGTTGCCCTAAACTGTCGTGGTCCAGGGCTTTCATCCTATATATGCCCTATTTTTGGACATTTCCGTCCGGCGCGCCTCCATTCTGGCGGACACGGCGCAGCAGTTGGCGTCTCGGCCGCCCCATCACCTCAAGCGCCCGCTTCGAGTGTCCTTCGTGTCTCAGGGTGTTGCGGAGGAGGGCGTGGATCAGGGGGGCGTGTCGCGGGAGTTCTTCCAGTTGCTGGTAGGAGAGGATTGCGAGGAGCAGGGAGAGGTATAGCGGGGCAGCGAAGTAACCCGCTCACGTTTTTATGGCGGTGAAAGAGGCTGCGCGGAATGAAGCCAAGGAGGAAGCAGCAGGGACCGTACGGACATACACACACACGCACACGCACGCACAGACACAACACACACAAACACAGAGACAGACAGACATATATGTATGGCGAAGCGGGCGTGAGATGGAAAGATGGCCGCGACAGATGTGGGTGAAAGTGCAGGGAAGGGTGAAGGCTGTTACAAAGCCGCGTCCTTGCGTCTGCCGGAAGGACTCTCAGTCTCCCACCGCCCTCTCACGGCTGTCACAGCGCTCATAGCTCGGCGCTCGCGGCCCTCGAACGCCCTCTACGAAAGCCGGCCTTTCCTCTGCACGCCCTGTGCTTTGATTGGCCCGCCGGCCACCGGCCATACTCATATTTTTTATCTCGCGCATCGCACCCCACCTCTCATATATTTCCAGCCCCGGTTCTTGTCCACGGGTCCGCTAATTACCACCACCACCTGACTTGTCCTGGTTCGGATATGTCAGGGCACATCAAGCCTTTGCCGCGCAAATCTGTAAGCTTCGCCGCCTCACCTCGCCCCCTCTGCTTGCACCGGTCACCTCACCGGTTCTCCCTCATCCGGGGCTGACCTTTGCTTTCCAGGTGGCGGAGATCTTCCAGCCCCAGTTCGGCATGTTCACGTACAGCGAGGAGAGCCGTACGTTTTGGTTCAACACGTCCGCCTGTCTGGATGACGGCGCGGCGGGGGAGTTTCGGATGGTGGGGTTGGTACTGGGATTGGCCATCTATAACGGGGTCATCCTGGACGTCCATTTCCCCAAGGTAGGCCCGGTGGCAAGCACACGGCTGGGGCGGTACGGCAAGGTACCTGTCTGTATATGTCCGTACTTAAGATCGGACCCACGGGAGCCGGGAATCCTCTCCGGCATGAAAGCGGAGGCATCTTCGCGTAGTGCCAGGACGAGGAAAACAAGTGGGACTAGGGCTTTACCTGTCCTCTCCTGCATGCCCGGGCAGGCGTGGCACAACCCGCAGAGCACCGACTCTCACCCATTAGGGTCGGGCAGACATATCGTGTTTTGGGAGATGGGATGGAGCAGGGTGCACGGCATGGTAGTATTGCACATGTGGGTTGATAATTTTGCTGGTCCGCTGCTGAGCAATGCACCTGTGGCTGGGGTCATTCCTCATCAATGAAGGGCATGCGCACATATAAAATTTCCTTCATTGATGAGGAATGACCCCAGCCACAGGTGCATTGCTCAGCAGCGGACCAGCAAAATTATCAACCCACATGTGCAATACTACCAAATCAACGTTCACCGCGCATGTCCCAGTGCGCCGGACGCGTCCTCCCTCGGCCGGCGATCTCTCCTCCTTAACCCCCGTATCTGATACCTCCCGGTATCAAGCGTGATTTCCTGTGCCCGGTTTCGTTGCTTTTACCGCCATACCCTTGATCCCCGCTACATACACACAAAAACACCGGCCCCGCTGCAGGCGGTGTACAAGAAGCTGCTTGGAGAGCCGGTGGGGCTTCCGGAAATGGAGGAGGCCTTCCCCACCCTGGGGAGATCTCTGAGGGTGAGGCGGAGGCGGAGAGTGAAGGATCCGTCGTGAGCTCCAGAGGGGGTATTGGAGGCGGGTTGGGTTTCTCCGGCTAACTCCGAGGTAAGGGACGCGTTGAGGTTAGAACATGGGCTCGGTGTCATCTAACTTCGCGCATGATGATGTGAATTTTGAAACCTAAACTCCTCTCTTCCGCAGGCGGTCCTCGCCATGGATCCGGACCAAGTGGAGGACGCGCTGTGCAGGTGCGGGTATTGGGACTTAGGGTTTCTGGAGGCTTGAGTTAGCGAGCCGGCTTGAAACATGACGTCATGGCAGGCCGGGTCAGGCCGATGGGACTGAACGTGGCCTGAAGCTCCGGAGCTGTGAAGCGCCAACACCAACTGGGGTTTAAAGGCTCAGGGCCCCAGTTTGTCAATCGGCTAGATCCTGGCTCCGCTTCTCGTACGCAGGAACTTCGAGGTGCAGTACGACTACTTCGGTGAGCAGCGCACCGTGCCGCTCATACCCGGCGGCACGTCCATCCCCGTCACCGGTGCCAACCGGGCGCAGTACGTCCAGCGGTTGGTGGAGTGGACGCTGAACGAGAGCGTGGAGACGCAGTTCCGGGCCTTTGCGTACGGGTTTCACCAGGTCCGGCTTTGAATCAATGACGTAGACCCTCACCCATCTTGCAGCGCCAGGAGACGGGTCCTCGCAGCTTTAGGGCATTGCCCTCATAACTTCGAATTTCGTTTGGAGTTGATGCGGATCCGGATGCTGACGCAGTCCCTCCCCTTACAGCTCTCCTTCGTTGTTCTATTCGCCTTAATTTCATCTTCCCGTTCCGTACCAACCGTTTCCAGTGTGATGCTCGAGTCAGGTGTACCTCTCAACTCCCTTCCAGTTTTTTTTCGTTTATGGGAGCCTGACTTTGGGTACAGGTCAAGTAACGAAAAACGTTTTCGTTACAAACTTTCAATGGCGAAAATGGCAGGGCCCTCTAAACAAACCACTTTGCCTCAGCTCTTTGGAGGTTCACTTAGTAACACAGGGTGTAACACAGCTTGCGCCTTGTACCCGGCGGATGGGGTCATTTTGATTTCCCGGCCCACTTTTCTTCATTTAGGGCTGCGAATCACAACCCTGCCTGACGCAGCGCCAGCCCGGATGTCCACCATAGGTCAGACGGGATTCATGCGCATCCTGTCGTGTTTGCATCAATCTGTATATGTGATGCTAGGGTGCGAGTTCCCCCCTTACACACTTAATGGACGGCTCCCTCTCACTATTTGCTCTGCATTTATCCACTGTTGTTGTTGCTCACCACGTCATCAGGTGCAAAACGGGAAATGGTCTCTGTGTACGGAAATGTGCTGAACTTCATTAAGTCCTGGGCATGCATGCACATGCAGAGGGCCCTTCGGCAGGAGGACTCCACTGACCTGGTGGAACTGCTTGCCATTGACTATGAAATAGCTTAGCAAATTGTTCTTTTGTCTTTGGAAGAGCAACAGCGTTGGGGGCTTCATATCATCATTCGCATACGTACATTCATAAATCTTCCAGGCAAAAATGCCTCTTTTGTGTAGTATCCCGGGGTATTTGTAGGTAATGTCTAGGATGGACCGTGTATGGTCATCTTCCGATTGGGCCTTTGCTGCATGTTGGCGGACACAGCAGAGACACAACATTTTGTGAAATCTACCGGGCCTTTGGGCCCCGTGCCCCAGCAGTGGGAGGGGGGCCTTGAACCAGGTCTAGCATCTTAAAATCCCCTCAATACAATTGTTATACGCTTTTAAATCCACCTGCAGATATTAACCTTTTGGAAGATTTTCAAATAATCGGCCATCTTGGACAATTGTTTACCCATACACATTCCAGGATCATACACCTCATACCATTCATCACAAGTAATCAACCCAAAACCCGATCAATTTTCCTGTTTACGGCCTCTGAAGTCCGAAATAATCTTTTGGTTAAGGCAAAATAACTGGTTACTGGAAAAAAACACTCCTCTCTTCACGCTCGGCCCATCGTGCTCTCAGCATCGCACCGGCCTCTATTCCCCTCCATCGCACTTTTTGTGGAGGAGTTGGACTAAGGAGGTAAACTTCTCTTCGCTCCCCGCCAAATCCCGAGCCAGGTATGCGGGGGCCCCGCCCTGAGCCTGTTCCGCCACGAGGAGCTGGAGTTGCTCATCTGCGGGCTGCCGCACCTAGATTTCGGGGCTCTGGAGGTAGGGAGCGTGTGTGCGTACCGTCCGTTTGGAACAGCAGTTTGTGCGGCTGACGTGTTCGTAGGGCGGAGTATGATTGAATTACAGTGCTGCGGGCGGGGCCCTATAGGGTGCGCGGTGTATGTTACCCGTTAAGTCCACCCTCCACCCTCCACCCTGCACGTGCCGCCTGTGATGCCAGGGTACCGCATGGCGGTTGGTGCGACTACACGGGGGCCGCAAGGCTACAAATGCATGATATCAGGCTGGAGGAACGTACCATTCAACTGTACATGGCGTCCCATCGACTGCTGTCTTACTGCCTGATTTATCATATCCTTAGGACCTTAGGATCATCCTTATGACCTTGTCATGCGTTATGACCTTATCATTCCTTATGACCTCGTTGTGTGGCTCTCTATCATGTGCTGTACATGTCACAGGCTAACGCCCGTTACGAGGGCGGCTACCACCGGCAGCACCCGACCATCGTCATGCTGTGGCAGGTGAATTGACATACCCACCACAGGACGTTTCGCGGCGAGAGCTCGGGAGGGGCATCGAGGCCTAGGGCTTGAGTAGCACTGCAATAAATGCACCATTGACCCATGGGTCATCTCGTGACGATGCGGTTCCAATTGCATGGGCGGCCGCCGGATACTGTGGGCGTGACAAGCTGCGGTCCACGACGGCACCCAGAGTCCGACGCAGAGGGCACAACCGCATCATCGTCTGGTGTAACGCCGGAACGCCGTTGGACTATGTGTATGTCCTGCGCATGAGCAGCCGGAGCTCCGCAGGCAGTCGATGAGCTCCGAAGGCGCCGGCAAAGGGCGATGGTTTGTCAATATCGAGGTGCCGGACTTACCGTGTCGATGGTCCCGCGTCGTGATGCTTTTAAATCTTTCATGCTGTTCCTTAAGAAGCGCCCCGTGCCCCGTGCCCCGTGCCCCGCCCGGCTTGGTAAGGACGGCCCCTCCTCCCGATGCTGCTTTCGACACGCCCTCCCCGCCTTTGCCTCATCCCCCTGCAGCTCATTAACGAAATGGATCTGGATCAAAAGCGGCGTTTCCTGTCTTTTACCACGGGATGTGATCGGGCGCCTGTAGCGGGTCTTGGGGCGCTGGTGCTGGTGATTCAGCGGGCAGGGTGAGCTGGGGTGATGGAGGTTGGGCGAGTAGGTGTGTATGTGTATGTGTATGTGTATGTGTATGTGTAATGAGTGTGTTTGGGAGATTCGAGATTTTATGAGATGGGAACGGGTCAATAGTGCACAGGCGAGCTGGTGGCCAATTATATGCTGGTGGTTTCTCCACCCATCGGCATTGTCGGGATGCGTCCTTTCTTTTCTAATTTGAACCACTGATTATATGCCTATGAGGGGCCCCCGCCCGTTCATCCCTCATGTGCACTGCCACCGCCTGACGGCCATGACCGCCTTGGAGGCGTCCCCCCCTATGCCCGATCTTGTGCTATCCTATTCCTAAATGCATCTCTAAGTTTGGTTACTGGTGTTGATGCAAATTTCACAATATTTCGCTCCTCCTCAATCAATGCACACGGCACACGGCACACGCAACGGCCCCACAGCCCCGACACGGACAGGCTGCCCACCGCCCACACCTGCTTCAACGCACTTGTGCTGCCCGAGTACTCGTCGCGGGCGAAGATGAAGGCCAAGCTCCTGACAGCCATCGAGAACGCACAGGGATTTGGTCTCAAGTAGGCGTCCAGGAGGAAATAAGGCACGGAGGAGGCTGTGGGGGGCAACCTAGAGATGAGCGCCTGAGCGACTCCGTTCTCTCTAGCGAGCGGAACGGCAAAACCGCGTATGAGTCGAGAAGAGCAGGAGTCTATCCGCTGCGGGGAAGGAAAGCCAAGGAGCGGGGACGAGGCTTTCGGCATGAGGACATTGAAGGATAATCCCTGGCATCCTCATGAAGGTGTGGTTCAGCGGTAATGACTTCGGACTGCGCAATGAGAGGCTCTGTCGGTCGGTTATGGATTTTACATTTTACATGTTTTGGATGGAACTTCATGTGGTTTTCCTCATGACTGAGCTCAGCGTGGGTGTGGTTCTGCTGGAGAGGGAAAGGTTGCTTCAAGGGGTTAGGTGGTTAGTTCCTACATTAGTTCCCCGTGTGCATGCGGTAATTGTGTATGAGGGGCCCAGAGGTGCGAATTGCATTTAGAGCGCAGCTTACGGTTTCGGCGTTGATCAGGTACGCAGGGTTCAGGACAGGGTGGTATAAGCCTCCGATATCCGAAGGCGATTGCGCAGGATAGGGATTGGAAAATGGCTGGAAAGCCAGGTTAGGCAGCACTGGGCACGCCTCCATGACCCGGTTCTCCGACACATATGGTTCTCACCTTGCTTATTTATGCGCGTCCCCCTGTTGCCCAGATTCCAGTTTTTAGGCGGTTTTTAGACGACGCCGTTGATGCATCAACCAACATCCACATCCTCATCCTTCATATTTACGTGTGCGTGGTGCGTATGTATGCGTACGTCGTATTGCACCACGAACATGCCTCGTTGTGTGTTGTGAGAATATTACGCGTTTATCGGAGAGTTGAATTGTGGTGCGGAGTCGAATCGAGGCGGTTTTTATCTTCTCGGGGCATCACTGAACTGAAATACCACAACTCTATAACAACATATTCTGGTGGCCAGATAGAAGTTAACCCGGCAGACTTACTAAAGTGCCTCCTGTGACTGGTGATGATGAAAACTTCGACAAGCGATCACAGCAGGTTGTTGATGAGCTCCTGATTTTACCGGGGCTGATTCAGGTCGGGGTGCTCCTCGGACCGAGCCACGAGGTGGAAGTGATGCCCAGGTTGGCGCCCAAGGAACGAGAAGTGCCGATAATGTATTATGGGAGGATGGATGTTAAGTCCCGTACCGTTGTTGGGGGTTTGGCCGCAAACGTGCGGCGGGTTATCCTCTCACCTCACCTACCCATGGGGGCCCACAAACGGAAGTCCCATGGTAGGTGACAGGCAATGCGCGCCGCCGTCGTGGTTAAAGAGACGAGGTAACCCATCCATTTTAAGTTTCATGTAATTTGCCTTCATTGACTGTTTTGGTTGACAGCATTGCAGGTAATTGCATTCCCTAGGTCTTATGGAGCTCTGCCTTTGGTACAATTTTATTGCAGCTGCTGCTGTCTGGGGAGTCCGGAGAAGGCCACGATGATCTGGTTCAGTGCGTCTCTTCCTACAGTTGTTTGAGGGGATATGGAATAGATGCAATATATCCACGGATAGCCCACGTAGGGAGCTGCAACGACGCTGTTGTGGTTGTGACGTGGCCCCCTCGCATCTACGAGGCTTGGAGAGGCGAGGCCCCATATCACATGGTTCAAGCACTCCTGTGATTGACACAAAAACCTGTTTGCATCACCGACGCCCAGATCAAATGATCTGTTTACCCTAGGCTGAGAGCCAAAGTGATTTCAAACAGACCGGCAGGGGGGATACCTTCGAATATCTTCCAGCAATCGACTGGGTTTAGACACGTATATCGATTCACTATCGACTGGATCCATGCACATTACAACTTCCGACAGCATTGTAGAATGCCATCATCATCCGCAAAAGCATGCGCAGCACAGCATACAGCTCGCAAGCTCTACAACGCTGTTTAACGGTAAAAAGATTACCGCACCGGAGTCCATAGCTGAGTCCTCACATGCCTAACGCCAACATACGCATGCACTTCCTCCACCCCACCGGCCACATCAGGCGATCCGTGCACCCGTCAGACTAGCGGATCGGACTGATCCGGAGCTGGTGTTCATGGCAGCGGTTGCTCCATCCGGGCCTACCGCCAGCGTCGCCACGCAGTCACCGTTGGTCCGCAGCAGCGGCTGCACCGCTTCCCAGTACTTCTTTTTGTCAACCACTTTGGGATCTGCTGCGGCGGGCTGCAATGCCAGGAGGTGATGTCGGGATGGGAACGGTCAAATGGCGGACGGGCAAAAGCGACGGGTATGACGGGCGCCCACATCGTTCTCAAGGCAGAAGAAGAATGGATCGCCTCTTCCCACTCGCAAGTACTTCCCCAGTATTTTTGGTGTTGGGCAGCCGAAGCAGCTCTAGCGCCCTCAATGCCGCTAGGTCTACACGTCCATCCTGTCTCACGCCTGAAAGGTTCGAATGACAAGGACTCCTTGTCCCCGCATCGTCCGCTCATTCGCATTCGGCTCTCTCTCCGCCTCCCAACTCGGACCGAGGGATCCCGGGACGCCTCAACGCTTTTGTGCCACTCTTCTGCCTCACCTGCTGTGAGTCCTCCCCGAACCAGACGCGCTCTCCCGGCCTCGCTCCGGGTGGCGGCACAAGTGGCTCCACCACCACATGGGGCTCGTCGGACGCCGCCAGCAGCATTCCGAACGACTTAATACCACGCATATTCCGGGGTTTCAGATTGCAGATGACCACAACCAGCCGGCCCTGGGGGTATTGAAAACAGCAGTGTGCCTCTGAATGTGGCGCAGTTGCTGCGTACGGATCATTAGTTTTAGTTTTGCTGAACTACAGGAAAGACGCCCAGAGCAGTTTAGTTCACATGGCACCCCGAGCGCAATGCTCGAAATGCGATTTTGTGCACTGACGTCGCCTTTGCTGAATTCCGCAACGGAAGTTTGCTACGGGACCACTTAAGGGACGGGGGTCCATGCAACCCGCGAGTGGAGATTGAGTGCATTCGCCTTCCCTCCTCAGGATCTCGACCAATCCGAACTGGCAATCGTATGACGAGTACCAATATCTTATCTTAGCCACCTGTTTTTAACGCAACATAAGCACCGGTGCCGATCTGTTCTCTGCACTGCGCTCTTAGTTAACCTTTCCCTGTTCCTCTGTCCCTCCTTTGCCTCAATCCGCAAACCCCTGCACCAGGGTCTCCACGCAGCCCTATCTTCACCGCCGCCGACAGCGCAACACCCCTCATTCCTGACTTCTTGGCTTTCCCCACCCGCACCTGCATTGCCTCCAGCGGTACGTACTTGACCAGTCCAGAAACAATGGTCCTTGGCTCCAGCTCCCCAACGTCGATCTTCTCCACGTAAAGGCTGTAAACAGGCATTTTGAGCGGCGTTCAGGTGGCATTTTGCGGCATGTGCTGAGCTAGCTTAAGGGCGCGGCTATACTTGGGCAGTGCCATAGACACCTAGACCTGCGGCAAGCCAGGCAAGAAACCTGGGGCTTGTAGGCGCCAACCCAAGCACCCATCTCCTCTCTGCAAAGGTGACGTGAGCGATTTTCAATTAGACTTCAGCACATCTCGCACGGACTGGTGCTCCCGGCCGATCACCCTTTGTTCCGTCATATATGATCTGCATGCGCCGCGCCGCGCTACGTCTATACACCCGGCGCCTATTTTCCACCTCTGCGAGGGCAACACCCCGCCCGTCTCGATACACAGGCTATATCCACCCCAAGTCTTTTCCAGAAACAATCTATCGTAGCGGTCCCCGGCCCCGGCCCTCAGGCCTGGCCCCCGGCCCCGGGCCATCACCTTTCTGCATCTGGGTGCTGTTCGCAGCTCACGATGCGACCCACCCGGATGTCCAACGCGTGGATGGCATCCTTGGGAGCACCTGAGCCACTGGTGCTGCCAGCTGCTGCAGCTGGGCTTGCAGCAGCAACCTGACGAGAAGCCGCAGGGGTGTCAGCCCCGACTGGCGACACCTTCGCTGGCGCCGTCCCCACGGGGCCCTCAGCCTGTCCATCTCCGCCTGCCATTTTCGGCACTCGGACGTACGAGCTCTCCGTCCAGGGCGCCTGGGATAGCAATTGGGTCCTGCAGGCCGGTATGGCCAGAGGGACGAGGCAATCGGATCTTCAACAGTGGGCGAAGGGCTGTAAGGACGAACGGCATCGACGGGTTATAATCCTTCGAAGCAATAGACAATACGGTATCACTTTGAACCACTTAACCATGCGCCCGGCGAGTGGGGAGATGTATGGACGGAGTGTACACGTGAGGACGCGAACGCAAGGGGGCTGAGGCAAGAGCCTGACTGAGACAACAGCGAAAACTACGAAAGGAACTGCCACGCGCTGCCATCGCTGTCAGCGGTCGCAACTGATGGCATGGCTGCAATACCCTTTAGGACGGCTGTGACTGCCGGGGTTTTCATAGTGTTGGTGTGGACCATAGCTCTACCCAAGGACATAGCGTGGGATAGGTGCGGAGGTAAAGAGTGTTGAGGGGATAGAGGATATGCTTGCCTGGCTGGGTAGTGACTGGCTTCGTCTGGCCGCAGGCGGTTGCTTTCTGAGCACGCATGAATGGCGGGAATCACCCCTTTAACATCCACGGACTGCAGTTGCCCGAACCTGTGTTTTGGAAGCAGGGCACCAAACATTTATAAAGGAAACGCCCACGCTGTACTTCGACAGTCTGTAAATCCACACGCTTTCGTGTGCTCCTTATTGGCGAGATGGGGTGATTGGCGGTATGCTTTTACGTGCAGCGAGAAAAAGAATTGCCCGTGCTTCTAGCATCTCAAGATGGTAACTGTGCTCGGAGTTGAAATATTGCAGGATGGAGTATGCTTGTGCCTTGAGGCACAAACGGCTGGAGGGGTTCCGCAGGAAGTCGTGCTTTGATGTGGGACTAGAACCGGACCAAGCAACTGTGTGTCCTCACCAGTCCAAGACGCTGTTGATCTTGGGAGCCCAATCAGCCGCCTAGTGAGAAACATTTGTTATACTTGGATAAGAAAGAGGTGTGCCCTTGACGCGTTGCGGGTTCAGGGTGGTAACACCCGTCGTACCTCCTGCTCCGAGATTCCAACTTGCGCCATCTTTGCCAGGTCAGAAATGTTTGGCTTTGTACTGGTTGATATAGAGGCGCCACCTGTGATTGCAGTCGCAATAAAGATTGGCCTAGGTTGGCCGGGCAAACGTGCCCCCGAGAAAGGGACTCGGGCCCTGAGAATGGTGCGATTCAACATTCTACAAGCACGATTCAGCTGCATTACTATAACAAATGGCCGGCTCAATGGTGGCATGGTCTCTTCTCTGCTCGTCCTCTTGTCCGACAGACATGGTACTGGCAGAGTCAATTAGGGGTTCATGCTTTATTTTCGATTGCAAATAATAGATCCTAAGAAGCTGCGAGTTTTTATTTTCAGTCCGCATTTTGGAAGCTGACGCTTTTCTTATCCACCTTGAGCAATGAGCTATGAGCCGCCACCGTATGGGGGAGGATACCAGCCGCCCGCTAACCATGGACCTCCGCCATCAGATCCTTATGGACATCCGCCTCCATCTTACAGCAGCTATGCTCCACCTCCGTATAGCTATCCTCCCCCCTACTCAGCTCCGCCACCCAGCTATCAGTCTGGCCCTTCAGGCTCCGATGAAGTTCGGACTATTTTTGTTACCGGCTTTCCAGCGGATGTGAAAGAGCGCGAGCTTAATAATTTGCTGCGCTTCCTTCCCGGTTACGAGGTGAGCTTGACTGCTCGCGGGCAGTGCTCCATGACCATAGTTGCTCTGTCTTTAGCTTTAAGTTATCTATGCATTCAGCCAATGGTTTGATGAAATTGTCCAAGATGGCGGAGCTTTGCCGGCCAAGATCATCCTGCCGCGTGTTGCTCCACAAACGTTATACATGATTCCATTGGCGCTCAAAGTATGTACCTTGATTATGTTGTGTCCACGATTTGCATTATACTACTCTTGGCAGGCATCGCAAATGAACTATAGTAAAGGCAGCGCACAAGGCTTTGCCCTATTCGGCACGGGTGCTATGGCACGGGCAGCCTGCGACCAGCTGCAACATGTAAGGTAAATTGAGTGGAACAGTGTGTAGGCTGGGAACTGCACGGCACGGCGTTGACCTAGTTACTTGGACGACGGGGCCACTAAGTACCGCTGTGCGAATCCTGGCGCAATGTATTTGCATTTACCGGGCGCTCTTACACGAAGCATAAACTTTGGTTCTCTGCGTGGTGGGCTCAGCTGCCGAGTGCGTTTTCGCTACGGACTCCTCCCGGCTTACCTCTTGTGTTTGAACAAAATAGGTTCGACGAGAACAGCTCGCTTCGATGCGAGATGGCCCGCAAGAACATGTACATTCGGGATATGGAGCCAAACAAGCGGCCCAGGCCCAATGCACCACCGACAGGGAGCTACGGCGCACCAGGTACGATCCGGTATGGATAACTTAATCGCCACAGATCATTTCGTATGGTGGGTACGGTGCTTCGCGCAGGTTGCATCTTAGTGTGCAATGCTTAGCAGAAAGCAGCGACTGCACCATGTGCTTTCCAGGCAGCTACCTACCTAGACACAGGGTGGGGCTGCAATGGTCCAGACATGAAACACTTACGTAACCTGTATGCAGGCGGAGGTGCGCCTGCATACACTGCTCGGACGCAACCATCCTTTGGTAGCGGTGGCGGACGCAGCGGTGGTGATCATGGATCTCGTGATGACAACCCGCCGTGCAACACCCTCTTCGTCGGCAACCTGGCAGACACGGTGGACGAAAACGAGCTGCGAAACATGTTCTCAAACGCACCGGTAAGGAACGAAATGTCGTAGGCTACTTTTCTGCAGTTTCCAGGTGGGGAGATAATGAAAACCCACTGAATCCACTGCCTACTGTGCAGGGCTTCCGGCAGCTGAAGCTCATGCGGGGCCCCAAGGCGACATTGGGTTTTGTGGAGGTAAGCAACGCTTTAGATCTTGCATCATTTCGTCCAGTTAGGCTCAGCCAGCGCGGCCTGGTCAACCGTGTGCTGTTTGGGGCCTGTGTTGCTTGCACGTGGTGAAAGTGGCGGTCCCTAAGCATGTTTGGCAGAATGACTTGCTTGCATGTGCGATACGCAACTTCTGGTGGTATTGCATTGCTGGCACTCTAATCGTTTAGGCAGGCGCGCAGTTTTGTAATTGTTGACCTACGAAACCGAGCATATGGGAAGGTAAAGCATTGTTATTGATGTTGGACTGCCTGTCATCAATTTTTGTGCGCACACAGTTTGATGACGTCCCGACCGCCATGGCTGCACACGTGGCGCAGCAGGGCGCAATTTTGGCTAGCAGGTGGGTCTGGATCCTTCCTCCCCGGTTAAGGAGCTAAAGTTTTCAGGACTTCAGCACTTTTACTGATTCCCTGCGCTAAGTGTCTGGCGATATGCGCAGACAAGATGTGCACGTCGAGCAGTATTGATGGAACCCTGTCTTTGGCTTTTACCTCGTCGAGTTCTGATGCGTAGTGCTGGCGTGCCGGTCTGCCCCATCCTGCAGCGACCGCGGGCCTATCCGCGTGCAGTATTCCAAGAACCCCTTTGGGCGGAAGCGTGATGTTGACGGCAGGTGAGTGGACGGGTCAAGCGAAACGTCGGTCGATGCTGTAACAGTCTCGGTCATCTTTGTTTGCTTTTTTGCTAGTGAGATTAACCCACCGGCCTGATTGGACAAAGGCACGCATCCTACCAGGACTCAGTTACCAGTTAATATTGTAATTATGGAACAGAAAGGGAGTTGGTTTTGATGCACTTAGCTGTAGCCCCGGTCCTGCCCCAGTGCAAGGCGGGTGTTCTCTGGATCCTGTACTCACCATTTGGAGTGGCGTCTTTCAAGCTGTATTTTTGTATAATCCCAGGATGATCGAGACACCAAACACACGGGAAGGCATCGTACCAGCGACAGTCGGATCAGCACCATATTCGGGCGGGGCAGCCGGTGGCGACTACGGGGCTTCGGGTTAATGTCCCCAGCCCTGCGCGGATGTGAGGGAAGTTGCCTGTGCCAGGTGCGTCAACGACTGAATGGTGCTTAGCCTCGGGCTGTGTATGGATGGTGTTTCGAGTCTGGAATGCGGCGAAATGTTGGCAATGTCCTGGCTGCAATCATGTGCGTCAGGTACAGGTAAGTGTCTACGGTGAGGGAACAACTAATATAAAAGGACGACAACGACCTACCTGGGTGCCTGTTTTGGGCGTCTGGGTCTGGGACCCTCGAACACGAGCTCTCCTCCATTTAGAGGAACTCGCAGGTGCCCTGGATGTAGGGATCTGACAGCAGCAGCGCAGTTTGCACTAACTTGCGTGTACTTCACGCGGCACTGCAACCGCATGCTCCTGTGGGTTCCGTCCGCACTCGATACTGCTCATGCAGGATCATCGCTTGGTGCGTGCTGTGGCATCATCCCCACGCGCGATCACCGCATCCACGCGAACCAAACCAATCCTCCTCCTCGCATTCCCGCTGCGGCCAACGCACTCATGACCGATGCTGCCCGGCATGACACGACTGCTGACCCACTGGCGCACGACACAACATGGCCTTACGATGTTTTTGTCCTACATTGACACTACACGACATAAATATTTTGCTATATGGCACTGGGTCCCACGATGCGCGGATAATTCTTGGAGCCGGCACTCAGGCAGCAGCACAACAGGCGGAGCATGATGATGGTGCATGCGCGGACATGCGTTCTCTGCCCAGCACGGCACGCACGTGCATTGCACTGCCACGCCAATGCTAACAACAGCACAAGGAGCATGTTTTGCTATGGCCATTCTCACATCCATGGCGAGCGTGCAAGTAGTGTTGTTGATCTGATCGCTGTGAGCTGGTTAGCCCGTTACTTGGGAGCCGCAGGCGCGTCGTTCAGCACACATGGTTCCAGCGCGAGCGTCTGCCAGAGCCTGGTGTCGCTTGCCATCGGCGGGGTACGCTCGTGGATATCACCCATAATTGATTGCGCTTGCCCATGCTGTCTATGGTATCACTTTTACGTTTAGGAACACTCCCTTACTGTCAGCACTGCACTGGAGCATCCGCTATACTGCTTGGTTCATGCATGTGGGGTTGGGCGCGCTGATTTGTGGTTTCTGTGGTAGCTTAGGCCGGATGGAGCAGAGGCGGATGCCATCGATACAGAAGCGATAACGGCTCCGCAGTACGTGTTTTCTGTAACGTGATATCATTTCTATAACAAAGTTTTCAGGTGGTCACAGCCTCCGTTGTCTCTTCCGTTCCGTTGTCGCTTCAACGACCGATCCTAATCATAAACCAGAAGGGTAATTGATGCCCTACAGGTTCAACCCTATGTACATCTGTTTTGAGCCAGAGGGCGAATGCAAATTCTACCTTCCTCATCAAGGGACTGTATGAACCGCTCCCCGGTAATCAACGCTCAGGCACTGCCCTGCAGAAGCAATATGTGGACCCGCCCGCTGTACGAAAATAAACTGTAGCAAGTGCGGCTGATGCACGTGCACTTGTTGGCTCTGATCTGGGGCATAGCGAACGAACTTCACATAGCCACCTTTACGGGGCATGTTGTGATACCGATGGGACCTGAGAAAGGACAGGCAAGCAAGCTTTGGCGAATAAGCACCTTCCTTTGCCGCGGCCACCTTAACTGCTGCCTCCATCAAGGAATGCGGGATTGGCCATCATAAGCAACACACAATAACAGAAACGTGTCTCCACAGGCGAAGGCCATCAACACCAGCAACGATTCCGTAATAAATATCGGTAACAGAACGCTTACGTAGCTTCACGATTCTACATGTCATTTACTTTTCACAAGTGCTACTCCTAAGCCCAGCATGAGTACGACAGCTCAAAGCGCCCCCCCCACGCATATACAAACAAAGGACTCAAACATTACTATTACTATAGGAGTCAAATATGGATCGCAATGCCTTCGGGTGGCAGCTGTGAGGGTCATTTGGGAACCAGTTAACTAACTGCGTACGGTCACATAATCCGAAGGCTACGTCAAACCCAAATCAACCGTAGGGTGAAGATTATCCCGACGTGGAAAGCCCCTGGGGAATTTCTCTTCTGAATAATCGGCTGCAGTGCTCAGCTGTCCACTGCACGATTGTCCAAGCTGCCTGACAGCACAGTGAGTCCCATTAGGACTCCAGGCAAACGTCTAACCGCCTATTTGCAACAAGTTCACGATTTTGTGTTTATTGTCACATTGACATAATGCTCATCAACAAGAATGATAAACTAACAAACCTTAACACGCGCGTCCGCAGTAATCACGAGGTTTGGCGTACTCATGAAAATTGTACTCATGCCATTTTGGGTCGCAGTCTCGAAGATGGCGAGGGACTAGGTTCCACAACCGGGCCATGGTCAGGAGTGCTCAAGGAGATAGGAAAGTCAAACCTGGGGAAGTGGCGGAGAGGGCAATGTCGGCAGCCGCAGATAGCAACCATGCAACGAAGCTTTAAGGAGTCACCAAAAGGAACCTGACGCCAGGTATGCAGCTGTATGAGGTAACTGGTAACTAAACAATAAATATGCAAACTTCCTTGCACTCTTCCTATCACGTCACTACACGCCCGCAGTTCTGCACGCAGTCCTCCTTGACGTGCTACACACAGCTCAGGTTCCTCCCCACCTGACATTTCGCTTGAGCCAATTTATCGCTATCCCCAGGGGTAGCAGCAGTGCAATGGTGACCGCCAAAGATGGGTACAGCATAAACCACCTGTGACATTACGTGGTCGGCATTGTTTTGGGGGCTACACCATAACATGACTGAAAGGTTTGAGGCGATATACGAATATTATTGCTAAAAGCAGATTGATTGTCTCAGGAGGAGAATAATCCTCTTCGCTTTGTCCTGCTACAAAACGCCTTTCCCCCAGGGGGGTTACAAAACGCCTCTGAGGGAGGTGCGCGGATCCCTCCCTCCACTCCCCCATCCTGACATCCCCTACTTCGTCCCGCTTCATAGAGCGGACAATGGCAGCTGGACTGAAGGGCAGTTCATAGCTAAGTACGTGTTCAATACTCGCATACCAACCCTGCGCCCACAAGCATCATACAAACGTTGAATTGCATCTAACGTACCTGGTGTCCTAATCTAATCCCGCCATCCGTAATGGATTAACTACACTGGATCTAAACGGTTGAACATTGCTAACGCCAACGCGTGGATCTGGCGGGCTTCAATCATGACTTCCCCATAGGTCCCACCTTCCCTTCTATCCTGTAGCTACTTCGCCCGACTCATGCTCACTTAATGTTTGTGGTGTCCCTGATATTTATTGTCTACAAAAGTACAAGCGTGGAAACATTGCACGTACCAATCTATCTTCTGTATGGCGGTGGAGTCGACGGCCATTAGGACCAACGCGCCGCCAGGCGGGTGTACCGAGTCTGTAAACATCATCGAAGCGATCATGCACGCCATTGCCAGTGCGCGGCTGAGAATACTGGGACCCAACACGTGTAGCAATGTCAGCACCGTGGCGGTCGCGATCACATGGCCCATCTGCACATCGAAATGATGGGCCATGGGGATCTCCACAGTGAAGGGAAGGAGGCCGGCAGTTTCGTAGACGGATGCATGAAAAATTGACGGCAAGTTGCTGCATGCTAGACGTGCCGTGGATATGGCTGTAGCCATGAATATCGGTCCAGTCTCGCGTCCTGGAATTGGTATATCGAGCCATCATAATGCGGCATGGTACCGAAAACACCGTGAAGACGTCAACCACCCTCACGCGGGCTGAAGCCAAAGCTGTAGATGTAATCGTAGAGAAATGGTAAACTGATACTCACTAGAGCCGACGTTGGAAAGATAGCCATAGCATTACCGCACTATGCGGGTTGCCCACCTACCTACAGTACTAGACAGAACTCACCAACAGGTTCCATATCCGTACGGCCTCCGCTTCCGGCCTGCCGAATATAAGGACGCAAAGGGTGCCGAAGGAGCCCAGAAGCAGCCCCAGGCCCTGCAAAGAGGAAGATGAAGTCGTTCGGGGGCAACATTCCTACACAGAACTGGTTTGCCCTAGCTGCCGGACCAGGTCCCTTCAGCCGTAAGTTTGCAGGTTCGGACGAAAGGAGCTCAACCAGGCCCGGCGAGGGGATCCATGAAGCCCTGAACGCTGACTGCCAGGATGCCATGACACATACCTGCTGATGCCATTCTCCCACGACTGGCCAGCTGCGCACGTGCAGGTTCATTACACCCAGCGCGGTCACCGCCAGGAACATACCGGCGAAGGACCAAAGCAGATCCGATGCGGCGGCGCGCGCCCTGCCCTTATTACTGAGCTTCGAGGCCATGTAGGAGAGTAGTGCGGCTATAGGGCTCTCACCGCGAGCCAAGGCAGCACGGAAGCCGTTGGCCACCTAAGGAGACAAATCCAAATGGTTTTGTACGAAGTGCTTAAAATAGCGATGATTTGCTACGTTCCGGGAGACAAGGAAATTGCGTACCTGGAGGTCCCATGTTGCTGGGGATGGCCGATTGGCAGTCACGGCTGCAACCGGGGCCGGTTCTGATGGAGCTTGGGCGCTCGGTGTGTGGGCTGGGGACACATTGAGCGTTAGTTGAGCCTGCCCCCAAGGGAGCATACGTTGTCGCGGAACCGAATTCATACCAAGGTTGACCCCCGAGATAAATATGACATGAGATGTTGAAATCAGCGCACCGATGGCAGCCCCATCTAAGCTTGCAACAATTTATACCTGTAAAGCCGCAAACGCCTGATTTGCCTCAGCGTATGTCAATTGGCCGTCGCCATCCCCGTCGAAACGCGCAAGCAGGTTTTGCAGGTCGGCTTCAACCGACGTAACCTTACTGCACGCTGCATAATCAGTACGTAAAAATCTACCAGGAGCAGGGCCGGGAGATACCAGACGTCGGAAACTATTCTGCGACGGAAGTGGGAGCCTACAGTGCGATACCAGTGACATTTGCCGGACACGAAAATCCTAGTTGTGGAAACTTTAAATCGGTGTTCTTTAATTGAACCAATGTTTTGCCTGAATAGACACTGGAGATTAGCTTTTCGGAGATTCGGACCTGGAAAGAGGGCTTTTACGGTTCTATATGTAACGAGGTCGAATAAATCAGAGAATACTAACTTGCGAGGTCAAGTCGTGTTATGTAAGCCTAACTGTACTCCACGTTACGATGACTGAGGATCACCGCAACTGCGCAACACCTGCCAAGCGTACGGGAACCTGTGTACTATGCTGTTGATACTAACGGGAACTACAAGTGAATAATGACATGAGGGTAATGCATGAAGTTATTTCAAAACCTGTCCTGTCAGGCTCCGTAGAGCCCTGGACAATCTCGGAACATATCGCCGCCGCAGCAAGGGTTTGAAAAGAGTAAAATATTTGTTGAGTTAAGATTAAGAAATTTGTTCAGAGTTTGAATAGTTGGAGACAGATGTCGAGGGTCTCAAGCCATGGCCTATCTGGCAGGTGTCACTTGTTCGCATGTCCGCCCAAGTTTGGTAGGTCTTTCATAATTAATGAAAGATAATTAAAGTAATTAATGAATAACTAGGGAAGGGCGATACCGTGCCTCAACGGCGACCTCATTTGATACCCGATGGTGGAACCGCTGCACTCGCAGCAGGGCAAAGGTTCCAAAGTCAATCGATTTTAACTTGCTCAAGAAATATATCTTCAATAAAAAGCAGCTTAAATCGGGCTATGTTTGAACATAGGGCCTCCGGGACATATTATATATAGAACGTAGTCGAGTAGGACATGGTTTAAGTTTCAGGCAACTATCCGTCCTGACCACGAAAACAAATGTAATGCTTTCGTTCGCCAATCTTCAATCTGACCCTGCCTTGAGCTGCAGGGGGCTGCCCAAAATTTCCCGAGACTGAGCCCCTCGTCCATTACGGCGATACGGTGATACTAAGGTGCTTTAACCAAAAGAAGGCAGGCCAGCAGTTCGTCACGCACCGCGCTAGATCACGGCAGCCCCACTTCAACCACGCACTGATAGATACTTGTGGGTAGGTCAGTGAGGGACGATGATGGAACGAAGAAAGAACCCGAAGACCCGGAGACACACGACGACATACGAGTAGCGAGACGGCAAGCTTTATTTAGCCATCCAAGTAGTAATTAGGGCCGGGGCAGAATTTGCTGGACGAGTAGACGCTAGCTGGCTACCTCTGCCTATCACCGCAAACATGCTCGTATGACGAGTGACGGCGAGCAAACCATGGCAGAATGAGTGTGTGCTGTGTAGCTGTAGACCTCTGCAGAAGTCCAAAGGCACAGCTCAAAGAATCATTCCATGCGTTTACCGACATCGGATGGATACCGTATTATTACTATTGAGGTGGAATGCTTCCTAATGCTTTTTTGGTGTCCAAGGTAAAGGCACGCTAACCATCAAGCCCGGCTTGGAGGTGGTTCGACGGAAACAGGGTTTTTGTCCCTTGGAGACAAACCTACACAAGCTGCTGCCCCTGTAGGATTTTACCCCCAGCAGGAAGCCCTGATGGAAGATGTTTTAGGTCAGTCCAAAGAACAACACTCACGGCCGTTGTCATTACGTGAAGACCGTTGCACAGGTATTGGGTAGCCAAACTAGCCACATTACGAATTTGAGACAGCAAGCCATTTTCCTTGCTACGATTGGGACAGTTTGACTCATGTAAATTTTACTGTGCATGCAAGATTTCATTTATCATGGTTATCAGGACGTCCTAACTGCCGTGGTACAAGACACAACCGTATACATCGCTTGACACGCCCTTCCATTTATACATATTTTTCCGGTCATCCAGTCACGCGTAAGTGGCGTGGTTGATCATACAAAAATCTGAGTAACTGATCCCCTTGCTCAAATTTTCTGAAGAACGTTCTTGGGCGACGTTTTGCAAAGGCTGGCATGTCGGAAAACTCAAATTTGCGATGTTTCTTTTCATTCTAATAATACCATATATATCTACTGTTAAAATGGTCTTCAACATGTATTTGTAATTTTTCGGGCCGTGGCGGGGTCAGTTTAAAATTTTGTGTTTTCTCTTAGTATAGGCATTTTGTACTAATTCAGGACAATGACAAAGAGTATGTAATCTAGATGTGCATTTTCTTTTGTGGCCGGTGAAGGCAGGGTTCTGTGGAAGTTAGGATGCAGTCTTGCGCGCTGTATCTAGTCCTGCTTCTTGTAAGTGTTCCGGTTCAAATATCCTGTCAAAAGAAGCTGGATAAGAAATGGATTACTTCTCAGCGCAACATGAGCTGGAGTTTGCAGCTGTCACAGGTAAGTTGTTGAAGTTATTGCCTGTCGCTGCCCTGTGGATGTGCGCTGACCGCGCGCACAATACCAGCCCTCAGCCTTCGTCACTAGGGCCCAATATCGGCTTAGGAAACGGGCGGGGGGCTTCAAGCCAAGCACAACATGCAGCAACAACCTTGGTTTGCCGTACCTCGAGAACATACGACGGAGCCGATACAGCATCTGCGGGTCAACCATCCTCACGCAGCCCGACAAGAACACACTTTGCACGCAGCAGTCAGCTTGTCAGTCGGCCGTCGACTGCTTCACGGCCCCATTAGCTCTGGACGCAAACTCGTCGACAGGTTCCATCTCCTTATGCAGAAGCCAAAACGTCGTGCTAGACAGCTGCAAGTTTTTGCAGAACGAGCGGGAAGGTAAGTAAAGCCTCGAGTAATGTCACCATATAACTGGGACAGGAACGCGGAAAGACGACCTGGTGTGCTGCACGGACGGCTTGGAAAATCCTAACCTTAAAAACCCTAAACCAAGCAACGGTCGGTGTTTCATCCTATCATATGTGGACGAGCATCGGTGTCTCGCCTACGTCATCACTTCATGACGTCTTCCCTGCATTTCTGTGGTGATCGCAGGTATCCTGTCAAAGAGCTTTCCGCATCCGAAGCCGGGTTCCGTCAAGGTGGCGTGCACCTTGGTCAACATGACGTCAGCGGCCAAGTTAAACAACAAGCTGCACTGGCTGCGAAATATCCACCACGAGGTGTGGTGGGGCAATGCGACGCAGGTGCGCCTCGCGGCCACACAAGATGTGTCGTACATGGTGCTGGCGGCACTGGTGGTGGTGTGAACCCTGCGGGTGTCTGTACGTGAATTTGTGACGAGAAAGGGGCAAAGCAGTTGATTTTAGTTGAGGAAACGCCTAAGTCAACAAGAAAATCATGGAAAAAATATACGGGAAGGTAATGGGACGGCTGGTCTCGGAGCATCAGGCGCTCCAGAAGGGCTGAATTGTAGCGGGTGTAGGTATTCTGTTGTGTATCTGTCCATGCAGGCGATGATGCATCACACGGGCCTCCTGCGTATTACTAGACGTCGCATGCTGAGGTCGGTATAGCTGGCATAGGGTAGGATGCGAGCGTAAGGTCCAAGACGGAGCACCAAGACAGACCGTGCGCGTGGATGCCGAAAAGGGCAACACGAAGGCCCCAGACGGGAAACGGCCTACCCAGCAAAACGACACCCGTGTGCAAAGGAAAGCATTCCACGCCAATCCGCCAAGAAGCATATATACGGCATACAACGCAGTCCCTCATCTCCATCCGTGCCATGTTGCCATTACCACCACACAAGCCGCATAAGAATGAATTCGGCCTACTTGCTCCACTGGCAGCTCCCAAAACCAACGTCAAACGGATCCCTCTCTGTCGCGGCACCTATATTGTTTAGTTTTTTAATATTGTGCTCACCGTTTCTCTCGCATGGTGAGGCGGATTCGCACCACACCGAGCCAGTAATAGCTGTCGTCGCTGCTTAGTGGGACTGCTGTACAGCCCGCAGGACAGCCCGGCCGTCTTTCAAGCGTGCTCACCCAACTCCTCGACTCTGGTGACAACGCCCACGATGTTCGTGATGCGCGGCCGCCACACCAGCTATGCACATGAGGTGGAGTTGGTGTCGATGGCGTTTTCCTTTCTGGCAGCCCTTGATCCCGAGGACGTGGCCAGGCACGGAGTTCAGGTACTGTGTAGTGGATGCGCTGGAGTTGTCCAGCTGATTGGGATCTTGACTGACCTTGCAATGTGATAAGCACGTTCAGAGTCATACGTACATTCGGGCTGTGAGCTGCGTGGTGCTAACCACGTGCCAGCAGGCGGGGTTCGCAGGCGTCACGGTCACATCCCTGACTTGCCCTTTATCGCAGGTAGTGATCGCCGACCGGTTCCCAGTCACTTCTTTCTTGGAGACGTGGGCGCGTGTATCCCGCCCTCATCAGCTTCGCATCTTAGTCAGTGACCCCTTCCCACCCAACACCTGCTTTCGCTCGGCCTTCCACGTATATGCCTCCACCGGCGGCATCGGCTACAACGCCAACCCCGATACTGTCAGGTGCGAAAGCGCCGTGGTCACGGGCTTCAGTCACTGGCTGCGACAGCTGTACGGCGAGGGGGATCCGTCGGGGCGCTTAGTCGCCACGCCGCCGTCAGCGGAGGCGGTGGCGGGCCCCGCAGCGGAGGAGGCCGGAATACGCGGCTTGCGTCCGCCGGCTGGCGGCATTGTGCTCAAGAACGTGGTCTGGCTCAGTAGAAGGTACAGTGCGTCTTCTTACCAGTCAGGAATAAAGCGCGGCTCTGACACCATTTGCACTGCGGTGTAGAGAGGGCTGGCTTGAATATGGAGTGCGCCTAGGGCCGAAGCGGCCGGCATGAAGTGCGCCAGTATTAGCAGTATTGTTAGCGGTATAACAGTACACCGGCAGCCGTACGTAACTGGAAGATCACGCCGGAAATTGAATCAAGAGGCAGCGGCACACCTTCCCCCGGCAACCACAGCCTGACGAGGCTTTATCCGGACCTCGACCTTCATACGGTCTTACACAACGTCATTTGTTGAAGAGGTATCTTACAATTTATTATTTTTCACCATATTATCTGCCTATGGACTTGCAGGCATATGGAGCTAGTGCGGCTATTGCTTAACGCATCCACGGGCTGGATATCCATGCGCATGGTGCGCAACGAGGCCGCAGTGGTGGCAGGCGTTCTTTCTGCGGTTCAGGAGTGGAACGCAGAGAGCTGCCTGCTGCAGCGCTTTGACCGGACTATCAAATCGGTGGGGAAGTGGGCGGTCAGGCGTAGATGTTTGCGCTCCATGTATGGGATGCGTGTCTTTGGGTATCGTGGTATCTGACCAAGCCTGGCTCAGGCCCTGCTTCAAAGACAACGTCATGCGATTATGTGCGCAAGGGGTACATGCGTGTTGAGTGTATGTCTTGGTGTAGCTGCCAAGGTTGGATACGTTCAAGGTTGGAAACAATAGCAAGGATGACAAATAATATCTGACGTGCAATGTGTGCATATGTCAGTGAAATTGTAATAACTTCGTCGTGCAGCTATGCCCTGCCTGTGGTATAAATTCTTACTGAGTGTACTCCTGTGTCTTTCCATCTGCAACTCGTTTCTCGTACAGGAGTACGAGCTGTCACTTACGAACGTCAACCCCGTGCACGGTGGCGCCACGAACTCTGCGCGGCAGACGTTGAACGAGGCGGACTCAACGGCAGTGGCAGGACACGCGAGGAGCCTTACAGGCCTTTCGCGGCAACGGGAACAGCAGCAGCAGCGTTCGCAACAGCATCACAGCCACCCGAAGCGGAAGCAGAAAGAGGGATTCATTAGCGTTGATGGTATGGGTATTTGGCACAGGCGACAGATGTTGCAGGACGCCAGTAGCGGCGGTTGTAGCAGTGGTGGTGCTGGTGGCGGCAGTCCGGATGATGGCGGGAGTGGCGACGGGGAGGGTTGCAATAGCGTCGAGGGGAAGAGTCGCGATGGTAGCGACGGTGATGTGAATACGGAAGGTGGCAATGTTGGGGGCAGCTCGCAATCTTACACGATTGGCAACAATATGATCGTACTCGACAAATTATGGGAGATGGACAACAGCATCAACGACGGATGCCGGCGAACGAATGTCCTTTTCAAATTTGTGGAAGGGGGCTTTAGCGACGATGAGACGTTCAACATGCAGCTGCAGACGATATTCCGGACGGGCGTGCTGGTGGGCGTTCATGGCGCTGGGCTGGCGCACGGCTTCTTCATGCCGCCGGGCCAGAGCGCCGTGCTGCAGCTGCTGGGCAAGCCGTTTTCGAAGGTGGGGATCAACGGGAACTGGGGTGGTGAGGCCGGTGGGGGCTTGCAGGCACCTCAGCGTAATGCCCAGGCGCTGTGCGTGCCGACACAGCTATGCTATGCGTCGTTTCCCTTCGTTGTGCTGCTCCTTTGGCAGAGGGCCCGGCACATACACGCACTTCTTTCGCTGCCTGTATGTCCGCCCATGCACTATCACTGTCACGGGGAGGATGGCTTACCATTGCGCCCAGTTTGCACTTCCTTGCATGGAAATCATAAATCAGTCTTGAAAGCTCTCACCCTCGATTACGTCCACAAGGGATGGGAGTGCAGGGCGGTACATTGCGCCCGTGTGAAAGGCCAGGATGTCTGATTGAAGCACCAACCTAACTCAACCCAACCCCCTCCCTCCACACACAAGTCGCACTAACTTCACGCAACGCAATCACCAGCACTTTGCGATCATCTTCTAATCATAGCGCTTGCTCACTTCGTTTCTAACGTCATTGATCTCTCTGCCCGGAAATCTGTGCACTAGCACACAGTTCAGTGCTGCCATGCAATGATGCTATTCCCTAATAACTGACGCATCAAGGTGAGCGCCGGCAATATCTTCCGCAATATGGCCGCCAGCCTTGGCAATTACTACGAAGATGTGCTGTACAGTGATGTGGATATCGACGTGGCGGTACTTAAAGCAGCCGTCAAGCGGTGAGCTGGAAAGAGGGCAAATGTTTTGGGTTCTCCTTGACAGCCCGTAGTGGCGCACATGGACACAGTGACACATGGTCGGAAGCCCGATTCGGGGATTTAGTTGGTTCACCATTGCGACCTGCTACAATGGATGCACATTATGGGCTTTGAGAGGGCACGCATGCCAATCAATGGTGAACCTACCTGGTAGAACTCGAATGTCGGCAGTCGTGGGGTGACGCCTTCTCTTCCTTCATTCTTTGGGCTCGAACGCAGCGCCCGTTCCTTATGGCGAGCACTCCGGGAGGCATAGGAGGGCCAATAACGGACTGTCAATGCTGTAGCGGTGTAGAAGCGGTGTAGAACTTCTGTTTTCCCCGGGGCCTCCCTAACCGCAGAGCAATGGACTTCGTTGCACGAAAGGTAATGGAAGCGCAGCTGCGACGTAACGGGGCGTTGAGGCTTGTGCTTGTGGATCAGAGCCATTTCTCAATAGTACTACCCTCCGAGGAGCAGTGTCCCGCTAATGCCACGCTGTGGGCTTCGCGCTGATACGGATAAGTAAAGACATGAAGGTTGGGTTGGGAGGGCCAACATTGACTCAATTGACGATGACCGCTTTTCGCTTTTGAGGCGTGCTCCGAATCTCCGGGGGGGGACTCAACAACGTATAATTCGAGTGGGGTCCTAGATGTAAGTTCACATGCCATATCACTGCAGCACTGGGTTACTAATTGACATTGAAGTCAGCAGGTATGTCCTCGTGTGTGGCGAGGCTGTGGTGTAGCACTGACCTGGCTGGAAAGACACTATGAGAGTACCCTAAGCTGGGTACCGTTTCTTGGACCTGCTGTCGTGGGCAGGCAGCGGGGGCCTGCTGGCGGCTCTGCCGCGGTGGTTGCGTGGACGGCGCCCATGTATTGCGTATTGCACCTGTATTGGTTTGCGCTAGTTGTTGCTTTACAGTTATTTGTGATGTGCGCATCCTCTTCCACGGAAAGATGCTCGGAAGAAACTCATCCGGGCGCAGGAAATGATTGGCATATAGACCACAATGTGCCGTGGCCAGGTCAATGTGACTAGGCCACGCGATGACGTTTGGGAGGTACCCAGCTGGGGGTGCTCCCAACACAGTGATGAAGCTTCGCATCAGGAGGAGGAGCAGGACGTGTAGGAGAGCACTGCACCGCACTTTTTTTATTTGACCGAGGTCTAAGTGTTAATGGACATACAAACACGCGTGCACGTCTTTTCTAGTGCTTGCAGTAATCATGCAAGTCAGCGATATGTACGGGATGTAGGTATGTCCATGTTACCCGTAAATACCCCAAGATACCCCATACATATGTGAATATCCAGTACTTTCATATTGGTAGGTTCAGCTGCTTGAACGTGCCATCGATCCACTGGAAACCTGCTGACTTATGGGTTCGTTTGCAACTTTTTGCTGCTCGAGGTCTGCCATGTTTGGATGGGATATCGTAGGGTTATATCAGCCTTCCAACCAGTCGTAGATGACAGTCCTCTGTTCTGCAGAGCGAGAGCCCCAATATCGATGGTGTTGCGGCTGAACCCCCTAACTTGCTTTACCTCTTTGTGAGACACAACATGGATATAGTCGCAGTTCTTGCCTGTGGTTGAAGTACCTAATTTTTCTTGGCTATAGTGCTATGTAAGTCGGCCGTTTTAGTGGGTTCTTTTGCGTTCTTCATGTATGCATGTACATATTTTCCCTTTCCTGTCCGCGTCTCATGCAGCGTTAGGTGATCTGCAAGATGCCTTTACTCCGTTGATGCCTTCGTTAGGAGGCCGGCGCGAGGCCTCTGTAACAACAATCATCTCAAGAGCGCTGTATGTACCCGCGCCTTCAAGGTAGATTGCTATCGGGAATAACATCTCTCATTTTACAGAAAAGAGCCTTAGCTTCCCGAAACGTACTTCACATATCTTGCTTGCCACCAAAAAGCTCTAGATAGGCAAGTGTGTGCACATCTATGTAGTCCGACAGCGCAGTTATGAGTCCAGCTCCGGAACCAACCGTTGCAACTTTCCAAGCCGCGCCCTAAGCTGGCTCGTGAATTCACCTGCCTGCCACGGCAGGGCCTGCGTCGACCCCCATAGGAAAAATGGCAGTACAGTGGGTATGGGGTAACACGAGATGACAGTATAGCGACACAGCCAGCTAATAACTTCCTCATATTATCAAGGCAATCAGTAATGAGCGGCAACAAATAATAGGAAGCCACCAAATATAGTATAACATGCGCTGGCCTCCGTATATGTATGTGGCAGCATATGCTACCGACTGACTCCTAAGCATGCATGCAGCACGTACCGTACTGTGGGCTCGCTCTGCACATAATATAATATTTCACCTATTAGGAACACCACGCACACAAAAATTCTGTCCAGCAGTAGTTGTGTTAACGGATCACACGTCGATGCAAGACATCAATTATGAACTTTCATGCTAGCTAGACGTCCTCACGCACCCCATTCAGTGCGTATTCATTTGCACATATATGCTGTCCAGTCCTGTATATGCTCTTTGGGCAGGGCATATACAGGACTGGACAGCATATATGTGCAGCAGGGACTTGGGCATACTTAAAACAAATTGAGTTCAAAGACTTGTAAGAACATACACAAAGTACAAACTATAGACATACTCAGCCTCCCGACATGGCTTTTTAGATTGTCACAACACCCGCACTGATGATGGCGCCCCCTACATCCAATTAGCAATGTATGTCCTGTGGCCATTCGTCCACTGTTCCTCACTGTTCCTCTCTCCAGCCAATGTTTGAGGAAAGAGCGAGGTTGCATGTTGGTGGCCTACATCCAACCCGTGTATACTTCGGCATTCTTTGGGTATAAAACCCTTCCTTCGAACCGGATTGACTCAATTAAAGTTGCGAGCGCGGGTGTGCGTGGTGCCTGGACAGTCACTTCCACCCCAGCCACAGCTGTTTGTCTAAGGCGGCTGGGGAGGTTCTCCTGGCTGCCCCACTCTGGCACTGGCAGCCAGGTTCCAGCACGGTTGGGTGGAAGAGTGATTACGAGAGCGTTATTGCATTTGGTGGGGTCCACCCCGTTGGGGGAGTCGACAGTGGCATTATAAACAGGTGAACCTAGGTAGTCATAGCCTATACGGCTGGTGGCCAGGCTGTTGGGGCCAGTCAGGTTGAGAGGCCACGCCAAGAGCCGGATCTGGGGGAGGCCGTGATCGCGGACAGGACAAGACAGGGTATGGGGGTTTAGTTCAAAATCATGGATACATCTGATAGGTGATGTATAACTGCAGTTACTGATGGTGGAAAAAGTTCAGTGGTATGAACCCCAGGCTGCTGTCCTATGAGGACAGCATCTGCCTTATGATAAGAGCTATTTTATTTTATTTTATTTTATTTTATTTTATTTTATTTTATTTTATTTTATTTTATTTTATTTTATTTTATTTTATTTTATTTTATTTTATTTTATTTTATTTTATTTTATTTTATTTTATTTTATTTTATTTTATTTTATTTTATTTTATTTTATTTTATTTTATTTTATTTTATTTTATTTTATTTTATTTTATTTTATTTTATTTTATTTTATTTTATTTTATTTTATTTTATTTTATTTTATTTTATTTTATTTTATTTTATTTTATTTTATTTTATTTTATTTTATTTTATTTTATTTTATTTTATTTTATTTTATTTTATTTTATTTTATTTTATTTTATTTTATTTTATTTTATTTTATTTTATTTTATTTTATTTTATTTTATTTTATTTTATTTTATTTTATTTTATTTATATATTTATATATTTTTTATATTTTCATAAGTTTTATATATTTTCATAATTTATATATTTTTTCTATTCTATTCTATTCTATTCTATTCTATTCTATTCTATTCTATTCTATTCTATTCTATTCTATTCTATTCTATTCTATTCTATTCTATTCTATTCTATTCTATTCTATTCTATTCTATTCTATTCTATTCTATTCTATTCTATTCTATTCTATTCTATTCTTCTTTAATTTAATTTAATTTTACATTATATTATATTATTTTACAATATATTACATTATGCCATGTATAGTATGTGTGTAGGATAGGGGGGTACATCACCCGTGGCCACTAACCTGGCAGTCCCTACCTTCCCCGGTGTTTCGGGGCACCCTCATCCAGTCTCATCAGTATAGTATGTTAAGTTATGTTCTATTCTCATAAAGCAAGGAGTCTCAAGCACCCAGGTCATATGGATATTGATTAATATTGGATTCGAATCCTCACGGCCGGATCTTATGGTGGGAAAATTCCTTTGTATCAACCCCAAGGAAACAGGTTTATGACACAAGTAGACAACTACTTTGGAGCTGGAAGGGTAGCTCAAATCCTTGCAACCTATTTTAATACCAATGTGTCGTATCATGCTCAAGAAGCTCATGAGTTAATAAAAACATTGTACATATAATGCATTGAATTAATAGGTTGCTATTTCACACATACATAGACTTGAGCTCCTTTTCATCCCCTCTTTCCTGGGGTCGTGCATTATGCACACATAAAAGGACTCACCAATGAAACAGAGGGGTGCTTCAATTCGAAAATCTTAATTTCATTTACTTGTACAGGTTCCCGGAAAAACACCGTTACAACAGTTGATGCCCTCCGGGCCCTCCATGCACGTGTGCAGCCTCGGCAAACATTTGGCAGGATTGGGCAGGGTCGCTTGTTCCAGTCCACCAACTGAAGCGCCTTGTACGGCCGCAACTGAGAGCTGAAGTCGGGATCATCCCACCAAACGATAGGTCTGCACATGATTTGGGATTTGGGATTAAAGGCAGGCCTTGCAGTGAGATGAAGGGTGTAATATGTTGTACATGTAAGGCACATGCTTCCACAATAAAAAATGCACCTTCATAGCATATTGAGGGGCTTTGTAGCACTCAAATACTACAGGGGGAATGACATCTGGCATTCACCCAGGCAGGTTGAATCTTGGGTACTACCCATGCAACGAGTATACCTTAGGGGCTATTCTATTGGGTCTGCAAACGTATGCAAGAACACTACGAAGCCCCCCTCCTTATAAGGTGTACCCGCCATGTTTGCAAACAAGCTGGTGAACCATTCTTCACAGATATCAAATGCATGTAAGTGTAGTGTCACATGCACACCAACAGCACAAACCTGGTGGCACCCTTGGCACCATGCCCAGGCATGTCATTGACACGTACGAAGGTTGTTTGTATGGGAGGCTGGGTGGGTGGCAGCAGCGGGGAGGGGGGCTGCTGCGTGGGTGAAGGCGGCCGCAACACATGGTAGATCTCCATCGCGCCTGCCAGGCATAATGCAAAGGGCAGGAAGCATCGCTTGCTGCGTGAAACATAATACATGGATGAAGGTGCAAATGCCTGAAATTTAGTTAGCATTTGCATTAAGTCAGCAGGTGACATGTAGGGTACCGTATAGGAACAGAAAGCCTCGACTAAGCAACCTTCCGAACTTTGCAGCATCTCACCCAGTTCCTCTTTGAACGCATCACTGTCAAATGGGTTTGGCCTGTTTGGCATCCGTGGAGGCGGCTTAGGCACTGGTGGATTGCGAGGTGGACGAGGTGGATTCTTCACGCCTGGCGGGTTTGGTGGCCTAGGTGATGGCGGTGGAGGTGACAGCGGCTGTGGAATGTCTTCGTATGATAGTACAACATACTCGATGGTCAGCTTTCCATCAACCGACAGGACTGACCCATCATCCGAAGTTATGGGGATATCTTTTTGCATTAGCTGGCGTCCACCCTTGATCCCGCCACCAAAACTGCTTCTGCTGCCACTGTCACTGCTGCTTAAAATGTGATCAGAAGAACTGGCTGCAGCTGAACCCAAGGTACGGAACAGTGCCTCCTCGGAAGCCTCCAGGGCCTACACGAGCATATCAGTGGACAGGAAATAGAGTCAAAGGTCGCTTTGAGCTTATCAATATGTCATGTTGATTGTCGAGTGCATAAATTCTAGAAGCAGCAAGGAGGACTTCACTTGTAGAGAAGTGGCTATATGGCATGTGGCTATATGTCACAATTGGCTATACGTGCTGTTGTATACGTGCTGTCATTACCCACCTGGACTACTGCGACCGGGTCATTGGCAGCGAATCTGCGTGCCCTGTTCAATTGTATGACATTTGAGGCAGCATCACTGCCAAATGCACTGTCGATCTCCGCTGGAGACCATGGCTTAGGGGTTTTCTCATACGGTGTCTCAAAATCCTGCTGCTGCAGCTCCTGAGCTAATGATCGGCGGCGGTCCACAAGGCCGGAGGAAATATCCTCCCCATCAATCCAAACCGCAGACACAAAAATCCGAGAGACTGGTACTCCTGTTGTTGTGGCATTGCAGATGGCCAAATAAGGGCAGGTGAGTTGGAGCAGGTGACTGAAGGAAGAGGAAGTGCTTATATTGTAAGTACCATTTTTTTTATAAAAGTACATATAGAAACAGATGATCATTAGTGTTCTTGGTGAATGGTATACCTCTGTTATATCTGCCTAAGCAAATGCCCAATCAGAAGATGTCCATCCGTAATCAGTCCATCCTGAATACTACCCCCACACAGACATCCCAGGAGACGGGAGCCCTGCCAAGGGTTGTGAAGGTATCCATGAAGCTATGCAGGCGATTATGAAGCTATGCAGGGGACTGTGATGCATACAAACCTACTCATGTTTTCCTAATCCCAGCCTACCATGTGCTCTGGCTGCCTTCTCCTTGAAGTCCTTCATTATTATCGTGACCTCAATAACAGGAAGTCCACCAGAAGCATCAATGATGACAATAAAAACCTGAGGGGCATTGCAAAATTATAGGTTATATTAATTAAAAAATTGAAATGTGAATTGTTGTACAAAATCGCATGTATGACTCAAGACTAAGCAATACCATTTTCCACAAGTACCATTTTCTCAAGCTCTACCAACGTAACGGCCTTGGTACTAGCCTGAGCGCATCGTTAATACCTTCAAGTGGGTTGTACCTTCAAATTTCACTCAAAACCTGCACAATAATGGCCGCATCCCTCCCGGAATTTCTGAGATGACAAACCCATCGTAACTTATCCACCTCACCTCTACGATAAGCTTCTGGTTCGGTGGTAATGGAGGAACTGGCTGATGGGTTGGTGGTACGGGTGGAGAAGGTGCTGGAGGGGAAAATCGTAAAGTCTTGGGTGGCCTGCGGAACGGCCTGGGAGACCGCCTTGGTAATGGTGATGGTGGAAGCAGTGGAGGTGGTGGTGACGGTGGTGGTGACGGTGGTGGACCTGGAGGAGGTAAAAGGGGAGCCCTGGGAGGCGATGGTGGTTTCTTAGCCGGTTTTGGACGAGGTGGTGATGGTGGTGGACTCGGAGGTGATGGTGGCCTTGGCGGTAAAGGTGGTGGACTCGGAGGTGATGGTGGACTCGGCGGTAAAGATGGTGGATTCGGAGGTGATGGTGGACTCGGCGGTAAAGGTGGTGGACTCGGAGGTGATGGTGGACTCGGCGGTAAAGTTGGTGGACTCGGAGGTGATGGTGGACTCGGCGGGGGTGATGGTGGACTCGGAGGTGATGGTGGACTCGGCGGTAAACGTGGTGGGCTCGGCGGTGATGGTGGACTCGGCGGTGGTGATGGTGGCCTCGGCGGTGATGGTGGTGGACTCGGAGGTGATGGTGGCCTCAGCGGTGATGGTGGTGGACTCAGAGGTGATGGTGGACTCGGCGGCAAGGGTGGTGGAATCGGTGGTGAAGATGATGAGCTTGGAGGTGACAATCGGCTTGGTGGTGCTGAGGGTGGGGTAACCGGTAAAAATGGCCTTCCCGGCGATGGAAGTCTTGGAGATGAATTAGATGCATTTGGTCCTGAAAAAGGACCCGGAAGAAACAATGGGCTTGGAAATGAACGAGGTCTCAATGGTGGCGAAACCTTCTTCAATGGAGGTGGAGGAGGAGGTGGTGGAGATAGAATCGGTGATCTAGTTAGCTGCGGGCTAGACGGGGGCGGCGAGGCCGGCGGTGGGCTGGAGGGTGGCGGGCTGGACGGGGGCGGCGAGGCCGGCGGTGGGCTGGAGGGTGGCGGGCTGGACGGGGGCGGCGAGGCCGGCGGTGGGCTGGAGGGTGGCGATCTGGACGGGGGCGGTGAGGCCGGCGGTGGGCTGGAGGGTGGCGCGCTGGACGGGGGCGGCGAGGCCGGCGGCGGGCTGGAGGGTGGCGGGCTGGACGGGGGCGGCGAGGCCGGCGGTGGGCTGGAGGGTGGCGGGCTGGACGGGGGCGGCGAGGCCGGCGGTGGGCTGGAGGGTGGCGGGCTGGACGGGGGCGGCGAGGCCGGCGGTGGGCTGGAGGGTGGCGGGCTGGACGGGGGCGTCGAGGCCGGCGGTGGGCTGGAGGGTGGCAGGCTGGACGGGGGCGGCGAGGCCGGCGGTGGGCTTGAGGGTGGCGGGCTGGACGGGGGCGGTGAGGCCGGCGGTGGGCTGGAGGGTGGCGCGCTGGACGGGGGCGGCGAGGCCGGCGGCGGGCTGGAGGGTGGCGGGCTGGACGGGGGCGGCGAGGCCGGCGGTGGGCTGGAGGGTGGCGGGCTGGACGGGGGCGTCGAGGCCGGCGGTGGGCTGGAGGGTGGCGGGCTGGACGGGGGCGGCGAGGCCGGCGGTGGGCTGGAGGGTGGCGGGCTGGACGGGGGCGGCGAGGCCGGCGGTGGGCTGGAGGGTGGCGGGCTGGACGGGGGCGGTGAGGCCGGCGGCGGGCTGGAGGGTGGCGCGCTGGACGGGGGCGTCGAGGCCGGCGGTGGGCTGGAGGGTGGCGGGCTGGACGGGGGCGGCGAGGCCGGCGGTGGGCTGGAGGGTGGCGGGCTGGACGGGGGCGGCGAGGCCGGCGGCGGGCTGGAGGGTGGCGGGCTGGACGGGGGCGGCGAGGCCGGCGGTGGGCTGGAGGGTGGCGGGCTGGACGGGGGCGGTGAGGCCGGCGGCGGGCTGGAGGGTGGCGCGCTGGACGGGGGCGGCGAGGCCGGCGGTGGGCTTGAGGGTGGCGGGCTGGACGGGGGCGGCGAGGCCGGCGGTGGGCTGGAGGGTGGCGGGCTGGACGGGGGCGGCGAGGCCGGCGGTGGGCTTGAGGGTGGCGGGCTGGACGGGGGCGGTGAGGCCGGCGGTGGGCTGGAGGGTGGCGCGCTGGACGGGGGCGGCGAGGCCGGAGGCGGGCTGGAGGGTGGCGGGCTGGACGGGGGCGGCGAGGCCGGCGGTGGGCTGGAGGGTGGCGGGCTGGACGGGGGCGTCGAGGCCGGCGGTGGGCTGGAGGGTGGCGGGCTGGACGGGGGCGGCGAGGCCGGCGGTGGGCTGGAGGGTGGCGGGCTGGACGGGGGCGGCGAGGCCGGCGGTGGGCTGGACGGGGGCGGGCTGGATGGGGGCGGCGAGGCCGGTGGTGGGCTGGACGGGGGCGGGCTGGAGGGTGGCGGGCTGGACGGGGGCGGCGAGGCCGGCGGTGGGCTGGAGGGTGGCGGGCTGGACGGGGGCGGCGAGGCCGGCGGTGGGCTGGAGGGTGGCGGGCTGGACGGGGGCGGCGAGGCCGGCGGTGGGCTGGAGGGTGGCGGGCTGGACGGGGGCGGCGAGGCCGGCGGTGGGCTGGAGGGTGGCGGGCTGGACGGGGGCGGCGAGGCCGGCGGTGGGCTGGAGGGTGGCGGGCTGGACGGGGGCGGCGAGGCCGGCGGCGGGCTGGAGGGTGGCGGGCTGGACGGGGGCGGCGAGGCCGGCGGTGGGCTGGACGGGGGCGGCGAGGCCGGCGGTGGGCTGGAGGGTGGCGGGCTGGACGGGGGCGGCGAGGCCGGCGGTGGGCTGGAGGGTGGCGGGCTGGACGGGGGCGGCGAGGCCGGCGGTGGGCTGGAGGGTGGCGGGCTGGATGGGGGCGGCGAGGCCGGTGGTGGGCTGGATGGGGGCGGCGAGGCCGGCGGTGGGCTGGAGGGTGGTGGGCTGGACGGGGGCGGCGAGGCCGGCGGCGGGCTGGAGGGTGGCGGGCTGGACGGGGGCGGCGAGGCCGGCGGTGGCCTGGAGGGTGGCGGGCTGGACGGGGGCGGCGAGGCCGGCGGTGGGCTGGAGGGTGGCGGGCTGGACGGGGGCGGCGAGACCGGCGGTGGGCTGGAGGGTGGCGGGCTGGACGGGGGCGGCGAGGCCGGCGGTGGACTGGAGGGTGGCGGGCTGGACGGGGGCGGCGAGGCCGGCGGTGGGCCGGAGGGTGGCGGGCTGATTGGGGGCGGCGAGGCCGGCGGTGGGCTGGACGGTGGCGGGCTGGACGGGGGCGGCGAGGCCGGCGGTGGGCTGGAGGGTGGCGGGCTGGACGGGGGCGGCGAGGCCGGCGGTGGGCTGGACGGGGGCGGCGAGGCCGGCGGTGGGCTGGACGGGGGCGGCGAGGCCGGCGGTGGGCTGGAGGGTGGCGGGCTGGACGGGGGCGGCGAGGCCGGCGGTGGGCTGGAGGGTGGCGGGCTGGACGGGGGCGGCGAGGCCGGTGGTGGGCTGGAGGGTGGCGGGCTGGACGGGGGCGGCGAGGTCGGCGGTGGGCTGAAGGGTGGCGGGCTGGACGGGGGCGGCGAGGCCGGCGGTGGGCTGGAGGGTGGCGGGCTGGTTGGGGGCGGCGAGGCCGGCGGTGGGCTGGATGGTGGCCGGCTGGACGGGGGCGGCGAGACCGGCGGTGGGCTGGAGGGTGGCGGGCTGGACGGGGGCGGCGAAGACGGCGGTGGGCTGGAGGGTGGCGGGCTGGACGGGGGCGGCGAGGCCGGCGGCGGGCTGGAGGGTGGCGGGCTAGACGGGGGCGGCGAGGCCGGCGGCGGGCTGGAGGGTGGCGGGCTGGACGGGGGCGGCGAGGCCGGCGGTGGGCTGAACGGGGGCGGCGAGGCCGGCGGTGGGCTTGAGGGTGGCGGGCTGGATGGGGGCGGGGAGGCCGGCGGTGGGCTGGAGGGTGGCGGGCTGGACGGGGGCGGCGAGGTCGGCGGTGGGCTGGAGGGTGGCGGGCTGGACGGGGGCGGCGAGGCCGGCGGCGGGCTGGAGGGTGGCGGGCTGGACGGGGGCGGCGAGGCCGGCGGTGGGCTGGAGGGTGGCGGGCTGGACGGGGGCGGCGAGGCCGGCGGCGGGCTGGAGGGTGGCGGGCTGGACGGGGGCGGCGAGGCCGGCGGTGGGCTGGAGGGTGGCGGGCTGGACGGGGGCGGCGAGGCCGGTGGTGGGCTGGACGGGGGCGGCGAGGCCGGCGGTGGGCTTGAGGGTGGTGGGCTAGACGGGGGCGGCGAGGCCGGCGGCGGGCTGGAGGGTGGCGGGCTGGACGGGGGCGGCGAGGCCGGCGGTGGGCTGGAGGGTGGCGGGCTGGACGGGGGCGGCGAGGCCGGCGGTGGGCTGGAGGGTGGCGGGCTGGACGGGGGCGGCGAGGCAGGCGGTGGGCTGGAGGGTGGCGGGCTGGACGGGGGCGGCGAGGCCGGCGGTGGGCTGGAGGGTGGCGGGCTGGAATGGGGCGGCGAGGCCGGCGGTGGGCTGGAGGGTGGCGGGCTGGACGGGGGCGGCGAGGCCGGCGGTGGGCTGGAGGGTGGCGGGCTGGACGGGGGCGGCGAGGCCGGCGGTGGGCTGGAGGGTGGCGGGCTGGACGGGGGCGGCGAGGCCGGCGGTGGGCTGGACGGGGGCGGGCTGGACGGGGGCGGCGAGGCCGGCGGTGGGCTGGAGGGTGGCGGGCTGGACGGGGGCGGCGAGGCCGGCGGTGGGCTGGAGGGTGGTGGGCTGGACGGGGGCGGCGAGGCCGGCGGCGGGCTGGAGGGTGGCGGGCTGGACGGGGGCGGCGAGGCCGGCGGTGGCCTGGAGGGTGGCGGGCTGGACGGGGGCGGCGAGGCCGGCGGTGGGCTGGAGGGTGGCGGGCTGGACGGGGGCGGCGAGACCGGCGGTGGGCTGGAGGGTGGCGGGCTGGACGGGGGCGGCGAGGCCGGCGGTGGACTGGAGGGTGGCGGGCTGGACGGGGGCGGCGAGGCCGGCGGTGGGCCGGAGGGTGGCGGGCTGATTGGGGGCGGCGAGGCCGGCGGTGGGCTGGACGGTGGCGGGCTGGACGGGGGCGGCGAGGCCGGCGGTGGGCTGGAGGGTGGCGGGCTGGACGGGGGCGGCGAGGCCGGCGGTGGGCTGGACGGGGGCGGCGAGGCCGGCGGTGGGCTGGACGGGGGCGGCGAGGCCGGCGGTGGGCTGGAGGGTGGCGGGCTGGACGGGGGCGGCGAGGCCGGCGGTGGGCTGGAGGGTGGCGGGCTGGACGGGGGCGGCGAGGCCGGTGGTGGGCTGGAGGGTGGCGGGCTGGACGGGGGCGGCGAGGTCGGCGGTGGGCTGAAGGGTGGCGGGCTGGACGGGGGCGGCGAGGCCGGCGGTGGGCTGGAGGGTGGCGGGCTGGTTGGGGGCGGCGAGGCCGGCGGTGGGCTGGAGGGTGGCCGGCTGGACGGGGGCGGCGAGACCGGCGGTGGGCTGGAGGGTGGCGGGCTGGACGGGGGCGGCGAAGACGGCGGTGGGCTGGAGGGTGGCGGGCTGGACGGGGGCGGCGAGGCCGGCGGCGGGCTGGAGGGTGGCGGGCTAGACGGGGGCGGCGAGGCCGGCGGCGGGCTGGAGGGTGGCGGGCTGGACGGGGGCGGCGAGGCCGGCGGTGGGCTGAACGGGGGCGGCGAGGCCGGCGGTGGGCTTGAGGGTGGCGGGCTGGATGGGGGCGGGGAGGCCGGCGGTGGGCTGGAGGGTGGCGGGCTGGACGGGGGCGGCGAGGTCGGCGGTGGGCTGGAGGGTGGCGGGCTGGACGGGGGCGGCGAGGCCGGCGGCGGGCTGGAGGGTGGCGGGCTGGACGGGGGCGGCGAGGCCGGCGGTGGGCTGGAGGGTGGCGGGCTGGACGGGGGCGGCGAGGCCGGCGGCGGGCTGGAGGGTGGCGGGCTGGACGGGGGCGGCGAGGCCGGCGGTGGGCTGGAGGGTGGCGGGCTGGACGGGGGCGGCGAGGCCGGTGGTGGGCTGGACGGGGGCGGCGAGGCCGGCGGTGGGCTTGAGGGTGGTGGGCTAGACGGGGGCGGCGAGGCCGGCGGCGGGCTGGAGGGTGGCGGGCTGGACGGGGGCGGCGAGGCCGGCGGTGGGCTGGAGGGTGGCGGGCTGGACGGGGGCGGCGAGGCCGGCGGTGGGCTGGAGGGTGGCGGGCTGGACGGGGGCGGCGAGGCCGGCGGTGGGCTGGAGGGTGGCGGGCTGGACGGGGGCGGCGAGGCCGGTGGTGGGCTGGACGGGGGCGGCGAGGCCGGCGGTGGGCTTGAGGGTGGTGGGCTAGACGGGGGCGGCGAGGCCGGCGGCGGGCTGGAGGGTGGCGGGCTGGACGGGGGCGGCGAGGCCGGCGGTGGGCTGGAGGGTGGCGGGCTGGACGGGGGCGGCGAGGCCGGCGGTGGGCTGGAGGGTGGCGGGCTGGACGGGGGCGGCGAGGCCGGCGGTGGGCTGGAGGGTGGCGGGCTGGACGGGGGCGGCGAGGCCGGCGGTGGGCTGGAGGGTGGCGGGCTGGACGGGGGCGGCGAGGCCGGCGGTGGGCTGGACGGGGGCGGGCTGGACGGGGGCGGCGAGGCCGGCGGTGGGCTGGAGGGTGGCGGGCTGGACGGGGGCGGCGAGGCCGGCGGTGGGCTGGAGGGTGGCGGGCTGGACGGGGGCGGCGAGGCCGGCGGTGGGCTGGAGGGTGGCGGGCTGGACGGGGGCGGCGAGGCCGGCGGTGGGCTGGAGGGTGGCGGGCTGGACGGGGGCGGCGAGGCCGGCGGTGGGCTGGAGGGTGGCGGGCTGGACGGGGGCGGCGAGGCCGGCGGTGGGCTGAAGGGTGGCGGGCTGGACGGGGGCGTCGAGGCCGGCGGTGGGCTGGAGGGTGGCGGGCTGGACGGGGGTGGCGAGGCCGGCGGTGGGCTGGAGGGTGGCGGGCTGGACGGGGGCAACGAGGCCGGCGGTGGGCTGGACGGTGGCGGGCTGGACGGGGGCGGCGAGGCCGGCGGTGGGCTGGAGGGTGGCGGGCTGGACGGGGGCGGCGAGGCCGGCGGTGGGCTGGAGGGTGGCGGGCTGGACGGGGGCGGCGAGGCCGGCGGTGGGCTGGACGGGGGCGGCGAGGCCGGCGGTGGGCTTGAGGGTGGTGGGCTAGACGGGGGCGGCGAGGCCGGCGGCGGGCTGGAGGGTGGCGGGCTTGACGGGGGCGGCGAGGCCGGCGGTGGGCTGGAGGGTGGCGGGCTGGACGGGGGCGGCGAGGCCGGCGGTGGGCTGGAGGGTGGCGGGCTGGACGGGGGCGGCGAGGCAGGCGGTGGGCTGGAGGGTGGCGGGCTGGACGGGGGCGGCGAGGCCGGCGGTGGGCTGGAGGGTGGCGGGCTGGAATGGGGCGGCGAGGCCGGCGGTGGGCTGGAGGGTGGCGGGCTGGACGGGGGCGGCGAGGCCGGCGGTGGGCTGGAGGGTGGCGGGCTGGACGGGGGCGGCGAGGCCGGCGGTGGGCTGGAGGGTGGCGGGCTGGACGGGGGCGGCGAGGCCGGCGGTGGGCTTGAGGGTGGCGGGCTGGACGGGGGCGGCGAGGCCGGCGGTGGGCTGGAGGGTGGCGGGCTGGACGGGGGCGGCGAGGCCGGCGGCGGGCTGGAGGGTGGCGGGCTGGACGGGGGCGGCGAGGCCGGCGGTGGGCTGGAGGGTGGCGGGCTGGACGGGGGCGGCGAGGCCGGCGGCGGGCTGGAGGGTGGCGGGCTGGACGGGGGCGGCGAGGCCGGCGGTGGGCTGGAGGGTGGCGGGCTGGACGGGGGCGGCGAGGCCGGCGGCGGGCTGGAGGGTGGCGGGCTGGACGGGGGCGGCGAGGCCGGCGGTGGGCTGGAGGGTGGCGGGCTGGACGGGGGCGGCGAGGCCGGCGGTGGGCTGGACGGGGGGGGGCTGGACGGGGGCGGCGAGGCCGGTGGTGGGCTGGACGGGGGCGGCGAGGCCGGCGGTGGGCTTGAGGGTGGTGGGCTAGACGGGGGCGGCGAGGCCGGCGGCGGGCTGGAGGGTGGCGGGCTGGACGGGGGCGGCGAGGCCGGCGGTGGGCTGGAGGGTGGCGGGCTGGACGGGGGCGGCGAGGCCGGCGGTGGGCTGGAGGGTGGCGGGCTGGACGGGGGCGGCGAGGCCGGCGGCGGGCTGGAGGGTGGCGGGCTGGACGGGGGCGGCGAGGCCGGCGGTGGGCTGGAGGGTGGCGGGCTGGACGGGGGCGGCGAGGCCGGCGGTGGGCTGGAGGGTGGCGGGCTGGACGGGGGCGGCGAGGCCGGCGGTGGGCTGGAGGGTGGCGGGCTGGACGGGGGCGGCGAGGCCGGCGGTGGGCTGGAGGGTGGCGGGCTGGACGGGGGCGGCGAGGCCGGCGGTGGGCTGAAGGGTTGCGGGCTGGACGGGGGCGTCGAGGCCGGCGGTGGGCTGGAGGGTGGCGGGCTGGACGGGGGTGGCGAGGCCGGCGGTGGGCTGGAGGGTGGCGGGCTGGACGGGGGCAACGAGGCCGGCGGTGGGCTGGACGGTGGCGGGCTGGACGGGGGCGGCGAGGCCGGCGGTGGGCTGGAGGGTGGCGGGCTGGACGGGGGCGGCGAGGCCGGCGGTGGGCTGGAGGGTGGCGGGCTGGACGGGGGCGGCGAGGCCGGCGGTGGGCTGGAGGGTGGCGGGCTGGACGGGGGCGGCGAGGCCGGCGGTGGGCTGGAGGGTGGCGGGCTGGACGGGGGCGGCGAGGCCGGCGGTGGGCTGGACGGGGGGGGGCTGGATGGGGGCGGCGAGGCCGGTGGTGGGCTGGACGGGGGCGGCGAGGCCGGCGGTGGGCTGGACGGGGGCGGGCTGGACGGTGGCGGCGAGGCCGGCGGTGGCCTGGAGGGTGGCGGGCTGGACGGGGGCGGGGAGGCCGGCGGTGGGCTGGAGGGTGGCGGGCTGGACGGGGGCGGCGAGGTCGGCGGTGTGCTGGAGGGTGGCGGGCTGGACGTGGGCGGCGAGGCCGGCGGCGGGCTGGAGGGTGGCGGGCTGGACGGGGGCGGCGAGGCCGGCGGTGGGCTGGACGGGGGCGGCGAAGCCGGCGGTGGGCTGGAGGGTGGCGGGCTGGACGGGGGCGGCGAGGCCGGCGGCGGGCTGGAGGGTGGCGGGCTGGACGGGGGCGGCGAGGCCGGCGGTGGGCTTGAGGGTGGCGGGCTGGATGGGGGCGGCGAGGCCGGTGGTGGGTTGGACGGGGGCGGCGAGGCCGGCGGTGGGCTGGAGGGTGGTGGGCTGGACGGGGGCGGCGAGGCCGGCGGTGGGCTGGAGGGTGGCGGGCTGGACGGGGGCGGCGAGGCCGGCGGTGGGCTGGAGGGTGGCGGGCTGGACGGGGGCGGCGAGGCCGGCGGTGGGCTGGAGGGTGGCGGGCTGGACGGGGGCGGCGAGGCCGGCGGTGGGCTGGAGGGTGGCGGGCTGGACGGGGGCGGCGAGGCCGGCGGTGGGCTGGAGGGTGGCGGGCTGGACGGGGGCGGCGAGGCCGGCGGTGGGCTGGAGGGTGGCGGGCTGGACGGGGGCGGCGAGGCCGGCGGTGGGCTGGAGGGTGGCGGGCTGGACGGGGGCGGCGAGGCCGGCGGTGGGCTGGAGGGTGGCGGGCTGGACGGGGGCGGCGAGGCCGGCGGTGGGCTGGAGGGTGGCGGGCTGGACGGGGGCGGCGAGGCCGGCGGTGGGCTGGAGGGTGGCGGGCTGGACGGGGGCGGCGAGGTCGGCGGTGGGCTGGAGGGTGGCGGGCTGGACGGGGGCGGCGAGGCCGGCGGTGGGCTGGAGGGTGGCGGGCTGGTTGGGGGCAGCGAGGCCGGCGGTGGGCTGGAGGGTGGCGGGCTGGACGGGGGCGGCGAGGCCGGCGGTGGGCTTGAGGGTGGCGGGCTGGACGGGGGCAACGAGGCCGGCGGTGGGCTGGAGGGTGGCGGGCTGGACGGGGGCGGCGAGGCCGGCGGTGGGCTGGAGGGTGGCGGGCTGGACGGGGGCGGCGAGGCCGGCGGTGGGCTGGAGGGTGGCGGGCTGGTTGGGGGCGGCGAGGCCGGCGGTGGGCTGGAGGGTGGCGGGCTGGACGGGGGCGGCGAGGCCGGCGGTGGGCTTGAGGGTGGCGGGCTGGACGGGGGCAACGAGGCCGGCGGTGGGCTGGAGGGTGGCGGGCTGGACGGGGGCGGCGAGGCCGGCGGTGGGCTGGAGGGTGGCGGGCTGGACGGGGGCGGCGAGGCCGGCGGTGGGCTGGAGGGTGGCGGGCTGGACGGGGGCGGCGAGGCCGGCGGTGGGCTGGAGGGTGGCGGGCTGGACGGGGGCGGCGAGGCCGGCGGTGGGCTGGAGGGTGGCGGGCTGGACGGGGGCGGCGAGGCCGGCGGTGGGCTGGACGGGGGGGGGCTGGATGGGGGCAGCGAGGCCGGTGGTGGGCTGGACGGGGGCGGCGAGGCCGGCGGTGGGCTGGACGGGGGCGGGCTGGACGGGGGCGGCGAGGCCGGCGGTGGGCTGGAGGGTGGCGGGCTGGACGGGGGCGGCGAGGTCGGCGGTGGGCTGGAGGGTGGCGGGCTGGACGGGGGCGGCGAGGCCGGCGGCGGGCTGGAGGGTGGCGGGCTGGACGGGGGCGGCGAGGCCGGCGGTGGGCTTGAGGGTGGCGGGCTGGATGGGGGCGGCGAGGCCGGTGGTGGGTTGGACGGGGGCGGCGAGGCCGGCGGTGGGCTGGAGGGTGGTGGGCTGGACGGGGGCGGCGAGGCCGGCGGTGGGCTGGAGGGTGGCGGGCTGGACGGGGGCGGCGAGGCCGGCGGTGGGCTGGAGGGTGGCGGGCTGGACGGGGGCGGCGAGGTCGGCGGTGGGCTGGAGGGTGGCGGGCTGGACGGGGGCGGCGAGGCCGGCGGCGGGCTGGAGGGTGGCGGGCTGGACGGGGGCGGCGAGGCCGGCGGTGGGCTGGAGGGTGGCGGGCTGGACGGGGGTGGCGAGGCCGGCGGTGGGCTGGAGGGTGGCGGGCTGGACGGGGGCGGCGAGGCCGGCGGTGGGCTGGAGGATGGCGGGCTGGACGGGGGCGGCGAGGCCGGCGGTGGGCTGGAGGGTGGCGGGCTGGACGGGGGCGGCGAGGCCGGCGGTGGGCTGGACGGGGGCGGCGAGGCCGGCGGCGGGCTGGAGGGTGGCGGGCTGGACGGGGGCGGCGAGGCCGGCGGTGGGCTGGACGGGGGCGGCGAAGCCGGCGGTGGGCTGGAGGGTGGCGGGCTGGACGGGGGCGGCGAGGCCGGCGGTGGGCTGGAGGGTGGCGGGCTGGACGGGGGCGGCGAGGCCGGCGGTGGGCTGGAGGGTGGCGGGCTGGACGGGGGCGGCGAGGCCGGCGGTGGGCTGGACGGGGGCGGCGAGGCCGGCGGTGGGCTGGAGGGTGGCGGGCTGGACGGGGGCGGCGAGGCCGGCGGTGGGCTGGAGGGTGGCGGGCTGGACGGGGGCGGCGAGACCGGCGGTGGGCTGGACGGGGGCGGCGAGGCCGGCGGTGGGCTGGAGGGTGGCGGGCTGGACGGGGGCGGCGAGGCCGGCGGTGGGCTGAACGGGGGCGGCGAGGCCGGCGGCGGGCTGGAGGGTGGCGGGCTGGACGGGGGCGGCGAGGCCGGCGGTGGGCTGGACGGGGGCGGCGAAGCAAGCGGTGGGCTGGAGGGTGGCGGGCTGGACGGGGGCGGCGAGGCCGGCGGTGGGCTGGAGGGTGGCGGGCTGGACGGGGGCGGCGAGGCCGGCGGTGGGCTGGAGGGTGGCGGGCTGGACGGGGGCGGCGAGGCCGGCGGTGGGCTGGACGGGGGCGGCGAAGCCGGCGGTGGGCTGGAGGGTGGCGGGCTGGACGGGGGCGGCGAGGCCGGCGGTGGGCTGGACGGGGGCGGCGAGGCCGGCGGCGGGCTGGAGGGTGGCGGGCTGGACGGGGGCGGCGAGGCCGGCGGTGGGCTGGAGGGTGGCGGGCTGGACGGGGGCGGCGAGGCCGGCGGCGGGCTGGAGGGTGGCGGGCTGGACGGGGGCGGCGAGGCCGGCGGTGGGCTGGAGGGTGGTGGGCTGGACGGGGGCGGCGAGGCCGGCGGTGGGCTGGAGGGTGGCGGGCTGGACGGGGGCGGCGAGGCCGGCGGTGGGCTGGAGGGTGGCGGGCTGGACGGGGGCGGCGAGGCCGGCGGTGGGCTGGAGGGTGGCGGGCTGGACGGGGGCGGCGAGGCCGGCGGTGGGCTGGAGGGTGGCGGGCTGGACGGGGGCGGCGAGGCCGGCGGTGGGCTGGAGGGTGGCGGGCTGGACGGGGGCGGCGAGGCCGGCGGTGGGCTGGAGGGTGGCGGGCTGGACGGGGGCGGCGAGGCCGGCGGTGGGCTGGAGGGTGGCGGGCTGGACGGGGGCGGCGAGGCCGGCGGTGGGCTGGAGGGTGGCGGGCTGGTTGGGGGCGGCGAGGCCGGCGGTGGGCTGGAGGGTGGCGGGCTGGACGGGGGCGGCGAGGCCGGCGGTGGGCTGGAGGGTGGCGGGCTGGACGGGGGCAACGAGGCCGGCGGTGGGCTGGAGGGTGGCGGGCTGGACGGGGGCGGCGAGGCCGGCGGTGGGCTGGAGGGTGGCGGGCTGGACGGGGGCGGCGAGGCCGGCGGTGGGCTGGAGGGTGGCGGGCTGGACGGGGGCGGCGAGGCCGGCGGCGGGCTGGAGGGTGGCGGGCTGGACGGGGGCGGCGAGGCCGGCGGTGGGCTGGAGGGTGGCGGGCTGGACGGGGGCGGCGAGGCCGGCGGTGGGCTGGAGGGTGGCGGGCTGGACGGGGGCGGCGAGGCCGGCGGTGGGCTGGAGGGTGGCGGGCTGGACGGGGGCGGCGAGGCCGGCGGTGGGCTTGAGGGTGGCGGGCTGGATGGGGGCGGCGAGGCCGGTGGTGGGTTGGACGGGGGCGGCGAGGCCGGCGGTGGGCTGGAGGGTGGTGGGCTGGACGGGGGCGGCGAGGCCGGCGGTGGGCTGGAGAGTGGCGGGCTGGACGGGGGCGGCGAGGCCGGCGGTGGGCTGGAGGGTGGCGGGCTGGACGGGGGCGGCGAGGCCGGCGGTGGGCTGGAGGGTGGCGGGCTGGACGGGGGCGGCGAGGCCGGCGGTGGGCTGGAGGGTGGCGGGCTGGACGGGGGCGACGAGGCCGGCGGTGTGCTGGAGGGTGGCGGGCTGGACGGGGGCGGCGAGGCCGGCGGTGGGCTGGAGGGTGGCGGGCTGGACGGGGGCAGCGAGGTCGGCGGTGGGCTGGAGGGTGGCGGACTGTACGGGGGCGGCGAGGCCGGCGGTGGGCTGGAGGGTGGCGGGCTGGACGGGGGCGGCGAGGCCGGCGGTGGGCTGGAGGGTGGCGGGCTGGACGGGGGCGGCGAGGCCGGTGGTGGGTTGGACGGGGGCGGCGAGGCCGGCGGTGGGCTAAAGGGTGGTGGGCTGGACGGGGGCGGCGAGGCCGGCGGTGGGCTGGAGGGTGGCGGGCTGGACGGGGGCGGCGAGGCCGGCGGTGGGCTGGAGGGTGGCGGGCTGGACGGGGGCGGCGAGGCCGGCGGTGGGCTGGAGGGTGGCGGGCTGGACGGGGGCGGCGAGGCCGGCGGTGGGCTGGAGGGTGGCGGGCTGGACGGGGGCGGCGAGGCCGGCGGTGGGCTGGAGGGTGGCGGGCTAGACGGGGGCGGCGAGGCCGGCGGTGGGCTGGAGGGTGGCGGGCTGGACGGGGGCGGCAAGGACGGCGGTGGGCTGGAGGGTGGCGGGCTGGACGGGGGCGGCGAGGCCGGCGGTGGGCTGGAGGGTGGTGGGCTGGACGGGGGCGGCGAGGCCGGCGGTGGGCTGGAGGGTGGCGGGCTGGACGGGGGCGGCGAGGCCGGCGGCGGGCTGGAGGGTGGCGGGCTGGACGGGGGCGGCGAGGCCGGCGGTGGGCTGGAGGGTGGCGGGCTGGACGGGGGCGGCGAGGCCGGCGGTGGGCTTGAGGGTGGCGGGCTGGACGGGGGCAACGAGGCCGGCGGTGGGCTGGAGGGTGGCGGGCTGGACGGGGGCGGCGAGGCCGGCGGTGGGCTGGAGGGTGGCGGGCTGGACGGGGGCGGCGAGGCCGGCGGTGGGCTGGAGGGTGGCGGGCTGGACGGGGGCGGCGAGGCCGGCGGTGGGCTGGAGGGTGGCGGGCTGGACGGGGGCGGCGAGGCCGGCGGTGGGCTGGAGGGTGGCGGGCTGGACGGGGGCGGCGAGGCCGGCGGTGGGCTGGACGGGGGGGGGCTGGATGGGGGCAGCGAGGCCGGTGGTGGGCTGGACGGGGGCGGCGAGGCCGGCGGTGGGCTGGAGGGTGGCGGGCTGGACGGGGGCGGGGAGGCCGGCGGTGGGCTGGAGGGTGGCGGGCTGGACGGGGGCGGCGAGGTCGGCGGTGGGCTGGAGGGTGGCGGGCTGGACGGGGGCGGCGAGGCCGGCGGCGGGCTGGAGGGTGGCGGGCTGGACGGGGGCGGCGAGGCCGGCGGTGGGCTGGAGGGTGGCGGGCTGGACGGGGGTGGCGAGGCCGGCGGTGGGCTGGAGGGTGGCGGGCTGGACAGGGGCGGCGAGGCCGGCGGTGGGCTTGAGGGTGGCGGGCTGGATGGGGGCGGCGAGGCCGGTGGTGGGTTGGACGGGGGCGGCGAGGCCGGCGGTGGGCTGGAGGGTGGTGGGCTGGACGGGGGCGGCGAGGCCGGCGGTGGGCTGGAGGGTGGCGGGCTGGACGGGGGCGGCGAGGCCGGCGGTGGGCTGGAGGGTGGCGGGCTGGACGGGGGCGGCGAGGCCGGCGGTGGGCTGGAGGGTGGCGGGCTGGACGGGGGCGGCGAGGCCGGCGGTGGGCTGGAGGGTGGCGGGCTGGACGGGGGCGGCGAGGCCGGCGGTGGGCTGGAGGGTGGCGGGCTGGACGGGGGCGGCGAGACCGGCGGTGGGCTGGACGGGGGCGGCGAGGCCGGCGGTGGGCTGGAGGATGGCGGGCTGGACGGGGGCGGCGAGGCCGGCGGTGGGCTGGAGGGTGGCGGGCTGGACGGGGGCGGCGAGGCCGGCGGTGGGCTGGACGGGGGCGGCGAGGCCGGCGGCGGGCTGGAGGGTGGCGGGCTGGACGGGGGCGGCGAGGCCGGCGGTGGGCTGGAGGGTGGCGGGCTGGACGGGGGCGGCGAGGCCAGTGGTGGGCTGGACGGGGGCGGCGAGGCCGGCGGCGGGCTGGAGGGTGGCGGGCTGGACGGGGGCGGCGAGGCCGGCGGTGGGCTGGAGGGTGGCGGGCTGGACGGGGGCGGCGAGGCCGGCGGTGGGCTGGACGGGGGCGGCGAGGCCGGCGGCGGGCTGGAGGGTGGCGGGCTGGACGGGGGCGGCGAGGCCGGCGGTGGGCTGGACAAGGGCGGCGAAGCCGGCGGTGGGCTGGAGAGTGGCGGGCTGGACGGGGGCGGCGAGGCCGGCGGTGGGCTGGAGGGTGGCGGGCTGGACGGGGGCGGCGAGGCCGGCGGTGGGCTGGAGGGTGGCGGGCTGGACGGGGGCGGCGAGGCCGGCGGTGGGCTGGACGGGGGCGGCGAGGCCGGCGGTGGGCTGGAGGGTGGCGGGCTGGACGGGGGCGGCGAGGCCGGCGGTGGGCTGGAGGGTGGCGGGCTGGACGGGGGCGGCGAGACCGGCGGTGGGCTGGACGGGGGCGGCGAGGCCGGCGGTGGGCTGGAGGGTGGCGGGCTGGACGGGGGCGGCGAGGCCGGCGGTGGGCTGGAGGGTGGCGGGCTGGACGGGGGCGGCGAGGCCGGCGGTGGGCTGAACGGGGGCGGCGAGGCCGGCGGCGGGCTGGAGGGTGGCGGGCTGGACGGGGGCGGCGAGGCCGGCGGTGGGCTGGACGGGGGCGGCGAAGCCGGCGGTGGGCTGGAGGGTGGCGGGCTGGACGGGGGCGGCGAGGCCGGCGGTGGGCTGGAGGGTGGCGGGCTGGACGGGGGCGGCGAGGCCGGCGGTGGGCTGGACGGGGGCGGCGAGGCCGGCGGTGGGCTGGAGGGTGGCGGGCTGGACGGGGGCGGCGAGGCCGGCGGTGGGCTGGAGGGTGGCGGGCTGGACGGGGGCGGCGAGACCGGCGGTGGGCTGGACGGGGGCGGCGAGGCCGGCGGTGGGCTGGAGGGTGGCGGGCTGGACGGGGGCGGCGAGGCCGGCGGTGGGCTGGAGGGTGGCGGGCTGGACGGGGGCGGCGAGGCCGGCGGTGGGCTGAACGGGGGCGGCGAGGCCGGCGGCGGGCTGGAGGGTGGCGGGCTGGACGGGGGCGGCAAGGCCGGCGGTGGGCTGGACGGGGGCGGCGAAGCCGGCGGTGGGCTGGAGGGTGGCGGGCTGGACGGGGGCGGCGAGGCCGGCGGTGGGCTGGAGGGTGGCGGGCTGGACGGGGGCGGCGAGGCCGGCGGTGGGCTGGAGGGTGGCGGGCTGGACGGGGGCGGCGAGGCCGGCGGTGGGCTGGAGGGTGGCGGGCTGGACGGGGGCGGCGAGGCCGGCGGTGGGCTGGAGGGTGGCGGGCTGGACGGGGGCGGCGAGGCCGGCGGTGGGCTGGACGGGGGCGGCGAAGCCGGCGGTGGGCTGGAGGGTGGCGGGCTGGACGGGGGCGGCGAGGCCGGCGGTGGGCTGGACGGGGGCGGCGAGGCCGGCGGCGGGCTGGAGGGTGGCGGGCTGGACGGGGGCGGCGAGGCCGGCGGTGGGCTGGAGGGTGGCGGGCTGGACGGGGGCGGCGAGGCCGGCGGCGGGCTGGAGGGTGGCGGGCTGGACGGGGGCGGCGAGGCCGGCGGTGGGCTTGAGGGTGGCGGGCTGGACGGGGGCGGCGAGGCCGGCGGTGGGCTGGAGGGTGGCGGGCTGGACGGGGGCGGCGAGGCCGGCGGTGGGCTGGAGGGTGGCGGGCTGGACGGGGGCGGCGAGGCCGGTGGTGGGTTGGACGGGGGCGGCGAGGCCGGCGGTGGGCTGGAGGGTGGTGGGCTGGACGGGGGCGGCGAGGCCGGCGGTGGGCTGGAGGGTGGCGGGCTGGACGGGGGCGGCGAGGCCGGCGGTGGGCTGGAGGGTGGCGGGCTGGACGGGGGCGGCGAGGCCGGCGGTGGGCTGGAGGGTGGCGGGCTGGACGGGGGCGGCGAGGCCGGCGGTGGGCTGGAGGGTGGCGGGCTGGACGGGGGCGGCGAGGCCGGCGGTGGGCTGGAGGGTGGCGGGCTGGACGGGGGCGGCGAGGCCGGCGGTGGGCTGGAGGGTGGCGGGCTGGACGGGGGCGGCGAGGCCGGCGGTGGGCTGGAGGGTGGCGGGCTGGACGGGGGCGGCGAGGCCGGCGGTGGGCTGGAGGGTGGCGGGCTGGACGGGGGCGGCGAGGCCGGCGGTGGGCTGGAGGGTGGCGGGCTGGACGGGGGCGGCGAGTTCGGCGGTGGGCTGGAGGGTGGCGGGCTGGTTGGGGGCGGCGAGGCCGGCGGTGGGCTGGAGGGTGGCGGGCTGGACGGGGGCGGCGAGGCCGGCGGTGGGCTGGAGGGTGGCGGGCTGGACGGGGGCGGCGAGGCCGGCGGTGGGCTGGAGGGTGGCGGGCTGGACGGGGGCGGCGAGGCCGGCGGTGGGCTGGAGGGTGGCGGGCTGGACGGGGGCGGCCAGGCCGGCGGCGGGCTGGAGGGTGGCGGGCTGGACGGGGGCGGCGAGGCCGGCGGTGGGCTGGAGGGTGGCGGGCTGGACGGGGGCGGCGAGGCCGGCGGTGGGCTGGAGGGTGGCGGGCTGGACGGGGGCGGCGAGGCCGGCGGTGGGCTGGAGGGTGGCGGGCTGGACGGGGGCGGCGAGGCCGGCGGTGGGCTGGAGGGTGGCGGGCTGGATGGGGGCGGCGAGGCCGGTGGTGGGTTGGACGGGGGCGGCGAGGCCGGCGGTGGGCTGGAGGGTGGTGGGCTGGACGGGGGCGGCGAGGCCGGCGGTGGGCTGGAGGGTGGCGGGCTGGACGGGGGCGGCGAGGCCGGCGGTGGGCTGGAGGGTGGCGGGCTGGACGGGGGCGGCGAGGCCGGCGGTGGGCTGGAGGGTGGCGGGCTGGACGGGGGCGACGAGGCCGGCGGTGGGCTGGAGGGTGGCGGGCTGGACGGGGGCGGCGAGGCCGGCGGTGGGCTGGAGGGTGGCGGGCTGGACGGGGGCAGCGAGGTCGGCGGTGGGCTGGAGGGTGGCGGACTGTACGGGGGCGGCGAGGCCGGCGGTGGGCTGGAGGGTGGCGGGCTGGACGGGGGCGGCGAGGCCGGCGGTGGGCTTGAGGGTGGCGGGCTGGACGGGGGCGGCGAGGCCGGTGGTGGGTTGGACGGGGGCGGCGAGGCCGGCGGTGGGCTGGAGGGTGGCGGGCTGGACGGGGGCGGCGAGGCCGGCGGTGGGCTGGAGGGTGGCGGGCTGGACGGGGGCGGCGAGGCCGGCGGTGGGCTGGAGGGTGGCGGGCTGGACGGGGGCGGCGAGGCCGGCGGTGGGCTGGAGGGTGGCGGGCTGGACGGGGGCGGCGAGGCCGGCGGTGGGCTGGAGGGTGGCGGGCTGGACGGGGGCGGCGAGGCCGGCGGTGGGCTGGAGGGTGGCGGGCTGGACGGGGGCGGCGAGGCCGGAGGTGGGCTGGAGGGTGGCGGGCTGGACGGGGGCGGCGAGGCCGGCGGTGGGCTGGAGGGTGGCGGGCTGGACGGGGGCGGCAAGGCCGGCGGTGGGCTTGAGGGTGGCGGGCTGGACGGGGGCGGCGAGGCCGGCGGTGGGCTGGAGGGTGGTGGGCTGGACGGGGGCGGCGAGGCCGGCGGTGGGCTGGAGGGTGGCGGGCTGGACGGGGGCGGCGAGGCCGGCGGCGGGCTGGAGGGTGGCGGGCTGGACGGGGGCGGCGAGGCCGGCGGTGGGCTGGAGGGTGGCGGGCTGGACGGGGGCGGCGAGGCCGGCGGTGGGCTGGAGGGTGGCGGGCTGGACGGGGGCGGCGAGGCCGGCGGTGGGCTGGAGGGTGGCGGGCTGGACGGGGGCGGCGAGGCCGGCGGTGGGCTGGAGGGTGGCGGGCTGGACGGGGGCGGCGAGGCCGGCGGTGGGCTGGAGGGTGGCGGGCTGGACGGGGGCGGCGAGGCCGGTGGTGGGCTTGAGGGTGGCGGGCTGGATGGGGGCGGCGAGGCCGGTGGTGGGTTGGACGGGGGCGGCGAGGCCGGCGGTGGGCTGGAGGGTGGTGGGCTGGACGGGGGCGGCGAGGCCGGCGGTGGGCTGGAGGGTGGCGGGCTGGACGGGGGCGGCGAGGCCGGCGGTGGGCTTGAGGGTGGCGGGCTGGATGGGGGCGGCGAGGCCGGTGGTGGGTGGGACGGGGGCGGCGAGGCCGGCGGTGGGCTGGAGGGTGGTGGGCTGGACGGGGGCGGCGAGGCCGGCGGTGGGCTGGAGGGTGGCGGGCTGGACGGGGGCGGCGAGGCCGGCGGTGGGCTTGAGGGTGGCGGGCTGGACGGGGGCGGCGAGGCCGGTGGTGGGTTGGACGGGGGCGGCGAGGCCGGCGGTGGGCTAAAGGGTGGTGGGCTGGACGGGGGCGGCGAGGCCGGCGGTGGGCTGGAGGGTGGCGGGCTGGACGGGGGCGGCGAGGCCGGCGGTGGGCTGGAGGGTGGCGGGCTGGACGGGGGCGGCGAGGCCGGCGGTGGGCTGGAGGGTGGCGGGCTGGACGGGGGCGGCGAGGCCGGCGGTGGGCTGGAGGGTGGCGGGCTGGACGGGGGCGGCGAGGCCGGAGGTGGGCTGGAGGGTGGCGGGCTGGACGGGGGCGGCGAGGCCGGCGGTGGGCTGGAGGGTGGCGGGCTGGACGGGGGCGGCAAGGACGGCGGTGGGCTGGAGGGTGGCGGGCTGGACGGGGGCGGCGAGGCCGGCGGTGGGCTGGAGGGTGGTGGGCTGGACGGGGGCGGCGAGGCCGGCGGTGGGCTGGAGGGTGGCGGGCTGGACGGGGGCGGCGAGGCCGGCGGCGGGCTGGAGGGTGGCGGGCTGGACGGGGGCGGCGAGGCCGGCGGTGGGCTGGAGGGTGGCGGGCTGGACGGGGGCGGCGAGGCCGGCGGTGGGCTGGAGGGTGGCGGGCTGGACGGGGGCGGCGAGGCCGGCGGTGGGCTGGAGGGTGGCGGGCTGGACGGGGGCGGCGAGGCCGGCGGTGGGCTGGAGGGTGGCGGGCTGGACGGGGGCGGCGAGGCCGGCGGTGGGCTGGAGGGTGGCGGGCTGGACGGGGGCGGCGAGGCCGGCGGTGGGCTTGAGGGTGGCGGGCTGGATGGGGGCGGCGAGGCCGGTGGTGGGTTGGACGGGGGCGGCGAGGCCGGCGGTGGGCTGGAGGGTGGTGGGCTGGACGGGGGCGGCGAGGCCGGCGGTGGGCTGGAGGGTGGCGGGCTGGACGGGGGCGGCGAGGCCGGCGGTGGGCTGGAGGGTGGCGGGCTGGACGGGGGCGGCGAGGCCGGCGGTGGGCTGGAGGGTGGCGGGCTGGACGGGGGCGGCGAGGCCGGCGGTGGGCTGGAGGGTGGCGGGCTGGACGGGGGCGGCGAGGCCGGCGGTGGGCTGGAGGGTGGCGGGCTGGACGGGGGCGGCGAGGCCGGCGGTGGGCTGGAGGGTGGCGGGCTGGACGGGGGCGGCGAGGCCGGCGGTGGGCTGGAGGGTGGCGGGCTGGACGGGGGCGGCGAGGCCGGCGGCGGGCTGGAGGGTGGCGGGCTGGACGGGGGCGGCGAGGCCGGCGGTGGGCTGAAGGGTGGCGGGCTGGATTGGGGCGGCGAGGCCGGTGGTGGGCTGGACGGGGGCGGCGAGGCCGGCGGTGGGCTGGAGGGTGGCGGGCTGGACGGGGGCGGCGAGGCCGGCGGTGGGCTTGAGGGTGGCGGGCTGGATGGGGGCGGCGAGGCCGGTGGTGGGTGGGACGGGGGCGGCGAGGCCGGCGGTGGGCTGGAGGGTGGTGGGCTGGACGGGGGCGGCGAGGCCGGCGGTGGGCTGGAGGGTGGCGGGCTGGACGGGGGCGGCGAGGCCGGCGGTGGGCTGGAGGGTGGCGGGCTGGACGGGGGCGGCGAGGCCGGCGGTGGGCTGGAGGGTGGCGGGCTGGACGGGGGCGGCGAGGCCGGCGGTGGGCTGGAGCGTGGCGGGCCGGACGGGGGCGTCGAGGCCGGCGGTGGGCTGGAGGGTGGCGGGCTGGAAGGGGGCGGCGAGGCCGGCGGTGGGCTGGAGGGTGGCGGGCTGGACGGGGGCGGCGAGGCCGGCGGCGGGCTGGACGGGGGCGGCGAGGCCGGCGGTGGGCTGGAGGGTGGCGGGCTGGACGGGGGCGGCGAGGCCGGCGGTGGGCTGGAGGGTGGCGGGCTGGACGGGGGCGGCGAGGCCGGCGGTGGGCTGGAGGATGGCGGGCTGGACGGGGGCGGCGAGGCCGGCGGCGGGCTGGACGGGGGCGGCGAGGCCGGCGGTGGGCTGGAGGGTGGCGGGCTGGACGGGGGCGGCGAGGCCGGCGGTGGGCTGGAGGGTGGCGGGCTGGACGGGGGCGGCGAGGCCGGCGGTGGGCTGGAGGATGGCGGGCTGGACGGGGGCGGCGAGGCCGGCGGCGGGCTGGACGGGGGCGGCGAGGCCGGCGGTGGGCTGGAGGGTGGCGGGCTGGACGGGGGCGGCGAGGCCGGCGGTGGGCTGGAGGGTGGCGGGCTGAATGGGGGCGGCGAGGCCGGTGGTGGGCTGGAGGGTGGCGGGCTGGATGGGGGCGGCGAGGCCGGCGGTGGGCTGGAGGGTGGCGGGCTGGACGGGGGCGGCGAGGCCGGCGGTGGGCTGAAGGGTGGCGGGCTGGACGGGGGCGGCGAGGCCGGCGGTGGGCTGGAGGGTGGCGGGCTGGACGGGGGCGGCGAGGCCGGCGGTGGGCTGGAGGGTGGTGGGCTGGACGGGGGCGGCGAGGCCGGCGGTGGGCTGGAGGGTGGCGGGCTGGACGGGGGCGGCGAGGCCGGCGGTGGGCTGGAGGGTGGCGGGCTGGACGGGGGCGGCGAGGCCGGCGGTGGGCTGGAGGGTGGCGGGCTGGACGGGGGCGGCGAGGCCGGCGGTGGGCTGAACGGGGGCGGCGAGGCCGGCGGCGGGCTGGAGGGTGGCGGGCTGGACGGGGGCGGCGAGGCCGGCGGTGTGCTGGACGGGGGCGGCGAAGCCGGCGGTGGGCTGGAGGGTGGCGGGCTGGACGGGGGCGGCGAGGCCGGCGGTGGGCTGGAGGGTGGCGGGCTGGACGGGGGCGGCGAGGCCGGCGGTGGGCTGGAGGGTGGCGGGCTGGACGGGGGCGGCGAGGCCGGCGGTGGGCTGGAGGGTGGCGGGCTGGACGGGGGCGGCGAGGCCGGCGGTGGGCTGGAGGGTGGCGGGCTGGACGGGGGCGGCGAGGCCGGCGGTGGGCTGGACGGGGGCGGCGAAGCCGGCGGTGGGCTGGAGGGTGGCGGGCTGGACGGGGGCGGCGAGGCCGGCGGTGGGCTGGACGGGGGCGGCGAGGCCGGCGGCGGGCTGGAGGGTGGCGGGCTGGACGGGGGCGGCGAGGCCGGCGGTGGGCTGGAGGGTGGCGGGCTGGACGGGGGCGGCGAGGCCGGCGGCGGGCTGGAGGGTGGCGGGCTGGACGGGGGCGGCGAGGCCGGCGGTGGGCTTGAGGGTGGCGGGCTGGATGGGGGCGGCGAGGCCGGTGGTGGGTTGGACGGGGGCGGCGAGGCCGGCGGTGGGCTGGAGGGTGGTGGGCTGGACGGGGGCGGCGAGGCCGGCGGTGGGCTGGAGGGTGGCGGGCTGGACGGGGGCGGCGAGGCCGGCGGTGGGCTGGAGGGTGGCGGGCTGGACGGGGGCGGCGAGGCCGGCGGTGGGCTGGAGGGTGGCGGGCTGGACGGGGGCGGCGAGGCCGGCGGTGAGCTGGAGGGTGGCGGGCTGGACGGGGGCGGCGAGGCCGGCGGTGGGCTGGAGGGTGGCGGGCTGGACGGGGGCGGCGAGGCCGGCGGTGGGCTGGAGGGTGGCGGGCTGGACGGGGGCGGCGAGGCCGGCGGTGGGCTGGAGGGTGGCGGGCTGGTTGGGGGCGGCGAGGCCGGCGGTGGGCTGGAGGGTGGCGGGCTGGACGGGGGCGGCGAGGCCGGCGGTGGGCTGGAGGGTGGCGGGCTGGACGGGGGCAACGAGGCCGGCGGTGGGCTGGAGGGTGGCGGGCTGGACGGGGGCGGCGAGGCCGGCGGCGGGCTGGAGGGTGGCGGGCTGGACGGGGGCGGCGAGGCCGGCGGTGGGCTGGAGGGTGGCGGGCTGGACGGGGGCGGCGAGGCCGGCGGTGGGCTGGAGGGTGGCGGGCTGGACGGGGGCGGCGAGGCCGGCGGTGGGCTGGAGGGTGGCGGGCTGGACGGGGGCGGCGAGGCCGGCGGTGGGCTTGAGGGTGGCGGGCTGGATGGGGGCGGCGAGGCCGGTGGTGGGTTGGACGGGGGCGGCGAGGCCGGCGGTGGGCTGGAGGGTGGTGGGCTGGACGGGGGCGGCGAGGCCGGCGGTGGGCTGGAGGGTGGCGGGCTGGACGGGGGCGGCGAGGCCGGCGGTGGGCTGGAGGGTGGCGGGCTGGACGGGGGCAGCGAGGTCGGCGGTGGGCTGGAGGGTGGCGGACTGTACGGGGGCGGCGAGGCCGGCGGTGGGCTGGAGGGTGGCGGGCTGGACGGGGGCGGCGAGGCCGGCGGTGGGCTTGAGGGTGGCGGGCTGGACGGGGGCGGCGAGGCCGGTGGTGGGTTGGACGGGGGCGGCGAGGCCGGCGGTGGGCTAAAGGGTGGTGGGCTGGACCGGGGCGGCGAGGCCGGCGGTGGGCTGGAGGGTGGCGGGCTGGACGGGGGCGGCGAGGCCGGCGGTGGGCTGGAGGGTGGCGGGCTGGACGGGGGCGGCGAGGCCGGCGGTGGGCTGGAGGGTGGCGGGCTGGACGGGGGCGGCGAGGCCGGCGGTGGGCTGGAGGGTGGCGGGCTGGACGGGGGCGGCGAGGCCGAAGGTGGGCTGGAGGGTGGCGGGCTGGACGGGGGCGGCGAGGCCGGCGGTGGGCTGGAGGGTGGCGGGCTGGACGGGGGCGGCAAGGACGGCGGTGGGCTGGAGGGTGGCGGGCTGGACGGGGGCGGCGAGGCCGGCGGTGGGCTGGAGGGTGGTGGGCTGGACGGGGGCGGCGAGGCCGGCGGTGGGCTGGAGGGTGGCGGGCTGGACGGGGGCGGCGAGGCCGGCGGCGGGCTGGAGGGTGGCGGGCTGGACGGGGGCGGCGAGGCCGGCGGTGGGCTGGAGGGTGGCGGGCTGGACGGGGGCGGCGAGGCCGGCGGTGGGCTGGAGGGTGGCGGGCTGGACGGGGGCGGCGAGGCCGGCGGTGGGCTGGAGGGTGGCGGGCTGGACGGGGGCGGCGAGGCCGGCGGTGGGGTGGAGGGTGGCGGGCTGGACGGGGGCGGCGAGGCCGGCGGTGGGCTGGAGGGTGGCGGGCTGGTTGGGGGCGGCGAGGCCGGCGGTGGGCTGGAGGGTGGCGGGCTGGACGGGGGCGGCGAGGCCGGCGGTGGGCTGGAGGGTGGCGGGCTGGACGGGGGCAACGAGGCCGGCGGTGGGCTGGAGGGTGGCGGGCTGGACGGGGGCGGCGAGGCCGGCGGTGGGCTGGAGGGTGGCGGGCTGGACGGGGGCGGCGAGGCCGGCGGTGGGCTGGAGGGTGGCGGGCTGGACGGGGGCGGCGAGGCCGGCGGCGGGCTGGAGGGTGGCGGGCTGGACGGGGGCGGCGAGGCCGGCGGTGGGCTGGAGGGTGGCGGGCTGGACGGGGGCGGCGAGGCCGGCGGTGGGCTGGAGGGTGGCGGGCTGGACGGGGGCGGCGAGGCCGGCGGTGGGCTGGAGGGTGGCGGGCTGGACGGGGGCGGCGAGGCCGGCGGTGGGCTTGAGGGTGGCGGGCTGGATGGGGGCGGCGAGGCCGGTGGTGGGTTGGACGGGGGCGGCGAGGCCGGCGGTGGGCTGGAGGGTGGTGGGCTGGACGGGGGCGGCGAGGCCGGCGGTGGGCTGGAGGGTGGCGGGCTGGACGGGGGCGGCGAGGCCGGCGGTGGGCTGGAGGGTGGCGGGCTGGACGGGGGCGGCGAGGCCGGCGGTGGGCTGGAGGGTGGCGGGCTGGACGGGGGCGGCGAGGCCGGCGGTGGGCTGGAGGGTGGCGGGCTGGACGGGGGCGACGAGGCCGGCGGTGGGCTGGAGGGTGGCGGGCTGGACGGGGGCGGCGAGGCCGGCGGTGGGCTGGAGGGTGGCGGGCTGGACGGGGGCAGCGAGGTCGGCGGTGGGCTGGAGGGTGGCGGACTGTACGGGGGCGGCGAGGCCGGCGGTGGGCTGGAGGGTGGCGGGCTGGACGGGGGCGGCGAGGCCGGCGGTGGGCTTGAGGGTGGCGGGCTGGACGGGGGCGGCGAGGCCGGTGGTGGGTTGGACGGGGGCGGCGAGGCCGGCGGTGGGCTAAAGGGTGGTGGGCTGGACGGGGGCGGCGAGGCCGGCGGTGGGCTGGAGGGTGGCGGGCTGGACGGGGGCGGCGAGGCCGGCGGTGGGCTGGAGGGTGGCGGGCTGGACGGGGGCGGCGAGGCCGGCGGTGGGCTGGAGGGTGGCGGGCTGGACGGGGGCGGCGAGGCCGGCGGTGGGCTGGAGGGTGGCGGGCTGGACGGGGGCGGCGAGGCCGAAGGTGGGCTGGAGGGTGGCGGGCTGGACGGGGGCGGCGAGGCCGGCGGTGGGCTGGAGGGTGGCGGGCTGGACGGGGGCGGCAAGGACGGCGGTGGGCTGGAGGGTGGCGGGCTGGACGGGGGCGGCGAGGCCGGCGGTGGGCTGGAGGGTGGTGGGCTGGACGGGGGCGGCGAGGCCGGCGGTGGGCTGGAGGGTGGCGGGCTGGACGGGGGCGGCGAGGCCGGCGGCGGGCTGGAGGGTGGCGGGCTGGACGGGGGCGGCGAGGCCGGCGGTGGGCTGGAGGGTGGCGGGCTGGACGGGGGCGGCGAGGCCGGCGGTGGGCTGGAGGGTGGCGGGCTGGACGGGGGCGGCGAGGCCGGCGGTGGGCTGGAGGGTGGCGGGCTGGACGGGGGCGGCGAGGCCGGCGGTGGGGTGGAGGGTGGCGGGCTGGACGGGGGCGGCGAGGCCGGCGGTGGGCTGGAGGGTGGCGGGCTGGACGGGGGCGGCGAGGCCGGCGGTGGGCTGGAGGGTGGCGGGCTGGACGGGGGCGGCGAGGCCGGCGGTGGGCTGGAGGGTGGCGGGCTGGATGGGGGCGGCGAGGCCGGTGGTGGGTTGGACGGGGGCGGCGAGGCCGGCGGTGGGCTGGAGGGTGGTGGGCTGGACGGGGGCGGCGAGGCCGGCGGTGGGCTGGAGGGTGGCGGGCTGGACGGGGGCGGCGAGGCCGGCGGTGGGCTGGAGGGTGGCGGGCTGGACGGGGGCGGCGAGGCCGGCGGTGGGCTGGAGGGTGGCGGGCTGGACGGGGGCGGCGAGGCCGGCGGTGGGCTGGAGGGTGGCGGGCTGGACGGGGGCGGCGAGGCCGGCGGTGGGCTTGAGGGTGGCGGGCTGGACGGGGGCGGCGAGGCCGGCGGTGGGCTGGAGGGTGGCGGGCTGGACGGGGGCGGCAAGGACGGCGGTGGGCTGGAGGGTGGCGGGCTGGACGGGGGCGGCGAGGCCGGCGGTGGGCTGGAGGGTGGCGGGCTGGACGGGGGCGGCGAGGCCGGCGGTGGGCTGGAGGGTGGCGGGCTGGACGGGGGCGGCGAGGCCGGCGGCGGGCTGGAGGGTGGCGGGCTGGACGGGGGCGGCGAGGCCGGCGGTGGGCTGAAGGGTGGCGGGCTGGATTGGGGCGGCGAGGCCGGTGGTGGGCTGGACGGGGGCGGCGAGGCCGGCGGTGGGCTGGAGGGTGGCGGGCTGGACGGGGGCGGCGAGGCCGGCGGTGGGCTTGAGGGTGGCGGGCTGGATGGGGGCGGCGAGGCCGGTGGTGGGTGGGACGGGGGCGGCGAGGCCGGCGGTGGGCTGGAGGGTGGTGGGCTGGACGGGGGCGGCGAGGCCGGCGGTGGGCTGGAGGGTGGCGGGCTGGACGGGGGCGGCGAGGCCGGCGGTGGGCTGGAGGGTGGCGGGCTGGACGGGGGCGGCGAGGCCGGCGGTGGGCTGGAGGGTGGCGGGCTGGACGGGGGCGGCGAGGCCGGCGGTGGGCTGGAGGGTGGCGGGCTGGACGGGGGCGGCGAGGCCGGCGGTGGGCTTGAGGGTGGCGGGCTGGACGGGGGCGGCGAGGCCGGCGGTGGGCTGGAGGGTGGCGGGCTGGACGGGGGCGGCAAGGACGGCGGTGGGCTGGAGGGTGGCGGGCTGGACGGGGGCGGCGAGGCCGGCGGTGGGCTGGAGGGTGGCGGGCTGGACGGGGGCGGCGAGGCCGGCGGTGGGCTGGAGGGTGGCGGGCTGGACGGGGGCGGCGAGGCCGGCGGCGGGCTGGAGGGTGGCGGGCTGGACGGGGGCGGCGAGGCCGGCGGTGGGCTGGAGGGTGGCGGGCTGGACGGGGGCGGCGAGGCCGGCGGTGGGCTGGAGGGTGGCGGGCTGGACGGGGGCGGCGAGGTCGGCGGTGGGCTTGAGGGTGGCGGGCTGGACGGGGGCGGCGAGGCCGGCGGTGGGCTGGAGGGTGGCGGGCTGGACGGGGGCGGCGAGGCCGGCGGTGGGCTGGAGGGTGGCGGGCTGGACGGGGGCGGCGAGGCCGGCGGTGGGCTGGAGGGTGGCGGGCTGGACGGGGGCGGCGAGGCCGGCGGTGGGCTTGAGGGTGGCGGGCTGGATGGGGGCGGCGAGGCCGGTGGTGGGTTGGACGGGGGCGGCGAGGCCGGCGGTGGGCTTGAGGGTGGTGGGCTGGACGGGGGCGGCGAGGCCGGCGGTGGGCTGGAGGGTGGCGGGCTGGACGGGGGCGGCGAGGCCGGCGGTGGGCTGGAGGGTGGCGGGCTGGACGGGGGCGGCGAGGCCGGCGGTGGGCTGAAGGGTGGCGGGCGGGACGGGGGCGGCGAGGCCGGCGGTGGGCTGGAGGGTGGCGGGCCGGACGGGGGCGTCCAGGCCGGCGGTGGGCTGGAGGGTGGCGGGCTGGAAAGGGGCGGCGAGGCCGGCGGTGGGCTGGAGGGTGGCGGGCTGGACGGGGGCGGCGAGGCCGGCGGCGGGCTGGACGGGGGCGGCGAGGCCGGCGGTGGGCTGGAGGGTGGCGGGCTGGACGGGGGAGGCGAGGCCGGCGGTGGGCTGGAGGGTGGCGGGCTGGACGGGGGCGGCGAGGCCGGCGGTGGGCTGGAGGGTGGCGGGCTGGACGAGGGCGGCGAGGCCGGCGGTGGGCTGGACGGGGGCGGAGAGGCCGGCGGTGGGCTGGAGGGTGGCGGGCTGGACGGGGGCGGCAAGGACGACGGTGGGCTGGAGGGTGGCGGGCTGGACGGGGGCGGCGAGGCCGGCGGTGGGCTGGAGGGTGGCGGGCTGGACGGGGGCGGCGAGGCCGGCGGTGGGCTGGAGGGTGGCGGGCTGGACGGGGGCGGCGAGGCCGGCGGTGGGCTGGAGGGTGGCGGGCTGGACGGGGGCGGCGAGGCCGGCGGTGGGCTGGAGGGTGGCGGGCTGGACGGGGGCGGCGAGGTCGGCGGTGGGCTGGACGGGGGCGGCGAGGCCGGCGGTGGGCTGGAGGGTGGCGGGCTGGACGGGGGCGGGCTGGACGGGGGCGGCAAGGCCGGCGGTGGGCTGGAGGGTGGCGGGCTTGTCGGGGGCGGCGAGGCCGGCGGTGGGCTGGAGGGTGGCGGGCTGGACGGGGGCGGCGAGGCCGGCGGTGGGCTGGAGGGTGGCGGGCTGGACGGGGGCGGTGAGGCCGGCGGTGGGCTGGAGGGTGGCGGGCTGAATGGGGGCGGCGAGGCCGGTGGTGGGCTGGAGGGTGGCGGGCTGGATGGGGGCGGCGAGGCCGGCGGTGGGCTGGAGGGTGGCGAGCTGGACGGGGGCGGCGAGGCCGGTGGTGGGCTGGTCGGGGGCGGCGAGGCCGGCGGTGGGCTGGAGGGTGGCGGGCTGGACGGGGGCGGCGAGGCCGGCGGTGGGCTTGAGGGTGGCGGGCTGGACGGGGGCGGCGAGGCCGGCGGTGGGCTGGAGGGTGGCGGGCTGGACGGGGGCGGCGAGGCCGGCGGTGGGCTGGAGGGTGGCGGGCTGGACGGGGGCGGCGAGGCCGGCGGTGGGCTGGAGGGTGGCGGGCTGGACGGGGGCGGCGAGGCCGGCGGTGGGCTGGAGGGTGGCGGGCTGGACGGGGGCGGCGAGGCCGGCGGTGGGCTGGAGGGTGGCGGGCTGGACGGGGGCGGCAAGGAAGGCGGTGGGCTGGAGGGTGGCGGGCTGGACGGGGGCGGCGAGGCCGGCGGTGGGCTGGAGGGTGGTGGGCTGGACGGGGGCGGCGAGGCCGGCGGTGGGCTGGAGGGTGGCGGGCTGGACGGGGGCGGCGAGGCCGGCGGCGGGCTGGAGGGTGGCGGGCTGGACGGGGGCGGCGAGGCCGGCGGTGGGCTGGAGGGTGGCGGGCTGGACGGGGGCGGCGAGGCCGGCGGTGGGCTGGAGGGTGGCGGGCTGGACGGGGGCGGCGAGGCCGGCGGTGGGCTGGAGGGTGGCGGGCTGGACGGGGGCGGCGAGGCCGGCGGTGGGGTGGAGGGTGGCGGGCTGGACGGGGGCGGCGAGGCCGGCGGTGGGCTGGAGGGTGGCGGGCTGGACGGGGGCGGCGAGGCCGGCGGTGGGCTGGAGGGTGGCGGGCTGGACGGGGGCGGCGAGGCCGGCGGTGGGCTTGAGGGTGGCGGGCTGGATGGGGGCGGCGAGGCCGGTGGTGGGTTGGACGGGGGCGGCGAGGCCGGCGGTGGGCTGGAGGGTGGTGGGCTGGACGGGGGCGGCGAGGCCGGCGGTAGGCTGGAGGGTGGCGGGCTGGACGGGGGCGGCGAGGCCGGCGGTGGGCTGGAGGGTGGCGGGCTGGACGGGGGCGGCGAGGCCGGCGGTGGGCTGGAGGGTGGCGGGCTGGACGGGGGCGGCGAGGCCGGCGGTGGGCTGGAGGGTGGCGGGCTGGACGGGGGCGGCGAGGCCGGCGGTGGGCTGGAGGGTGGCGGGCTGGACGGGGGCGGCGAGGCCGGCGGTGGGCTGGAGGGTGGCGGGCTGGACGGGGGCGGCAAGGACGGCGGTGGGCTGGAGGGTGGCGGGCTGGACGGGGGCGGCGAGGCCGGCGGTGGGCTGGAGGGTGGCGGGCTGGACGGGGGCGGCGAGGCCGGCGGTGGGCTGGAGGGTGGCGGGCTGGACGGGGGCGGCGAGGCCGGCGGCGGGCTGGAGGGTGGCGGGCTGGACGGGGGCGGCGAGGCCGGCGGTGGGCTGAAGGGTGGCGGGCTGGATTGGAACGGCGAGGCCGGTGGTGGGCTGGACGGGGGCGGCGAGGCCGGCGGTGGGCTGGAGGGTGGCGGGCTGGACGGGGGCGGCGAGGCCGGCGGTGGGCTTGAGGGTGGCGGGCTGGATGGGGGCGGCGAGGCCGGTGGTGGGTGGGACGGGGGCGGCGAGGCCGGCGGTGGGCTGGAGGGTGGTGGGCTGGACGGGGGCGGCGAGGCCGGCGGTGGGCTGGAGGGTGGCGGGCTGGACGGGGGCGGCGAGGCCGGCGGTGGGCTGGAGGGTGGCGGGCTGGACGGGGGCGGCGAGGCCGGCGGTGGGCTGGAGGGTGGCGGGCTGGACGGGGGCGGCGAGGCCGGCGGTGGGCTGGAGGGTGGCGGGCTGGACGGGGGCGGCGAGGCCGGCGGTGGGCTGGAGGGTGGCGGGCTGGACGGGGGCGGCGAGGCCGGCGGTGGGCTGGAGGGTGGCGGGCTGGACGGGGGCGGCAAGGACGGCGGTGGGCTGGAGGGTGGCGGGCTGGACGGGGGCGGCGAGGCCGGCGGTGGGCTGGAGGGTGGCGGGCTGGACGGGGGCGGCGAGGCCGGCGGTGGGCTGGAGGGTGGCGGGCTGGACGGGGGCGGCGAGGCCGGCGGCGGGCTGGAGGGTGGCGGGCTGGACGGGGGCGGCGAGGCCGGCGGTGGGCTGGAGGGTGGCGGGCTGGACGGGGGCGGCGAGGCCGGCGGTGGGCTGGAGGGTGGCGGGCTGGACGGGGGCGGCGAGGTCGGCGGTGGGCTGGAGGGTGGCGGGCTGGACGGGGGCGGCGAGGCCGGCGGTGGGCTGGAGGGTGGCGGGCTGGACGGGGGCGGCGAGGCCGGCGGTGGGCTGGAGGGTGGCGGGCTGGACGGGGGCGGCGAGGCCGGCGGTGGGCTTGAGGGTGGCGGGCTGGACGGGGGCGGCGAGGCCGGCGGTGGGCTTGAGGGTGGCGGGCTGGATGGGGGCGGCGAGGCCGGTGGTGGGTTGGACGGGGGCGGCGAGGCCGGCGGTGGGCTTGAGGGTGGTGGGCTGGACGGGGGCGGCGAGGCCGGCGGTGGGCTGGAGGGTGGCGGGCTGGACGGGGGCGGCGAGGCCGGCGGTGGGCTGGAGGGTGGCGGGCTGGACGGGGGCGGCGAGGCCGGCGGTGGGCTGGAGGGTGGCGGGCTGGACGGGGGCGGCGAGGCCGGCGGTGGGCTGGAGGGTGGCGGGCTGGACGGGGGCGGCGAGGCCGGCGGTGGGCTGGAGGGTGGCGGGCTGGACGGGGGCGGCGAGGCCGGCGGTGGGCTGGAGGGTGGCGGGCTGGACGGGGGCGGCGAGGCCGGCGGAGGGCTGGAGGGTGGCGGGCTGGATGGGGGCGGCAAGGACGGCGGTGGGCTGGAGGGTGGCGGGCTGGACGGGGGCGGCGAGGCCGGCGGTGGGCTGGAGGGTGGCGGGCTGGACGGGGGCGGCGAGGCCGGCGGCGGGCTGGACGGGGGCGGCGAGGCCGGCGGTGGGCTGGAGGGTGGCGGGCTGGACGGGGGCGGCGAGGCCGGCGGTGGGCTGGAGGGTGGCGGGCTGGACGGGGGCGGCGAGGCCGGCGGTGGGCTGGAGGATGGCGGGCTGGACGGGGGCGGCGAGGCCGGCGGCGGGCTGGACGGGGGCGGCGAGGCCGGCGGTGGGCTGGAGGGTGGCGGGCTGGACGGGGGCGGCGAGGCCGGCGGTGGGCTGGAGGGTGGCGGGCTGGACGGGGGCGGCGAGGCCGGCGGTGGGCTGGAGGATGGCGGGCTGGACGGGGGCGGCAAGGCCGGCGGCGGGCTGGACGGGGGCGGCGAGGCCGGCGGTGGGCTGGAGGGTGGCGGGCTGGACGGGGGCGGCGAGGCCGGCGGTGGGCTGGAGGGTGGCGGGCTCAATGGGGGCGGCGAGGCCGGTGGTGGGCTGGAGGGTGGCGGGCTGGATGGGGGCGGCGATGCCGGCGGTGGGCTGGAGGGTGGCGGGCTGGACGGGGGCGGCGAGGCCGGCGGTGGGCTGAAGGGTGGCGGGCTGGACGGGGGCGGCGAGGCCGGCGGTGGGCTGGAGGGTGGCGGGCTGGACGGGGGCGGCGAGGCCGGCGGTGGGCTGGAGGGTGGTGGGCTGGACGGGGGCGGCGAGGCCGGCGGTGGGCTGGAGGGTGGCGGGCTGGACGGGGGCGGCGAGGCCGGCGGTGGGCTGGAGGGTGGCGGGCTGGATGGGGGCGGCGAGGCCGGCGGTGGGCTGGAGGGTGGCGGGCTGGACGGGGGCGGCGAGGCCGGCGGCGGGCTTGTCGGGGGCGGCGAGGCCGGCGGTGGGCTGGAGGGTGGCGGGCTGGACGGGGGCGGCGAGGCCGGCGGTGGGCTTGAGGGTGGCGGGCTGGACGGGGGCGGCGAGGCCGGCGGTGGGCTTGAGGGTGGCGGGCTGGATGGGGGCGGCGAGGCCGGTGGTGGGTTGGACGGGGGCGGCGAGGCCGGCGGTGGGCTTGAGGGTGGTGGGCTGGACGGGGGCGGCGAGGCCGGCGGTGGGCTGGAGGGTGGCGGGCTGGACGGGGGCGGCGAGGCCGGCGGTGGGCTGGAGGGTGGCGGGCTGGACGGGGGCGGCGAGGCCGGCGGTGGGCTGGAGGGTGGCGGGCTGGACGGGGGCGGCGAGGCCGGCGGTGGGCTGGAGGGTGGCGGGCTGGACGGGGGCGGCGAGGCCGGCGGTGGGCTGGAGGGTGGCGGGCTGGACGGGGGCGGCGAGGCCGGCGGTGGGCTGGAGGGTGGCGGGCTGGACGGGGGCGGCGAGGCCGGCGGAGGGCTGGAGGGTGGCGGGCTGGATGGGGGCGGCAAGGACGGCGGTGGGCTGGAGGGTGGCGGGCTGGACGGGGGCGGCGAGGCCGGCGGTGGGCTGGAGGGTGGCGGGCTGGACGGGGGCGGCGAGGCCGGCGGCGGGCTGGACGGGGGCGGCGAGGCCGGCGGTGGGCTGGAGGGTGGCGGGCTGGACGGGGGCGGCGAGGCCGGCGGTGGGCTGGAGGGTGGCGGGCTGGACGGGGGCGGCGAGGCCGGCGGTGGGCTGGAGGATGGCGGGCTGGACGGGGGCGGCGAGGCCGGCGGCGGGCTGGACGGGGGCGGCGAGGCCGGCGGTGGGCTGGAGGGTGGCGGGCTGGACGGGGGCGGCGAGGCCGGCGGTGGGCTGGAGGGTGGCGGGCTGGACGGGGGCGGCGAGGCCGGCGGTGGGCTGGAGGATGGCGGGCTGGACGGGGGCGGCAAGGCCGGCGGCGGGCTGGACGGGGGCGGCGAGGCCGGCGGTGGGCTGGAGGGTGGCGGGCTGGACGGGGGCGGCGAGGCCGGCGGTGGGCTGGAGGGTGGCGGGCTCAATGGGGGCGGCGAGGCCGGTGGTGGGCTGGAGGGTGGCGGGCTGGATGGGGGCGGCGATGCCGGCGGTGGGCTGGAGGGTGGCGGGCTGGACGGGGGCGGCGAGGCCGGCGGTGGGCTGAAGGGTGGCGGGCTGGACGGGGGCGGCGAGGCCGGCGGTGGGCTGGAGGGTGGCGGGCTGGACGGGGGCGGCGAGGCCGGCGGTGGGCTGGAGGGTGGTGGGCTGGACGGGGGCGGCGAGGCCGGCGGTGGGCTGGAGGGTGGCGGGCTGGACGGGGGCGGCGAGGCCGGCGGTGGGCTGGAGGGTGGCGGGCTGGATGGGGGCGGCGAGGCCGGCGGTGGGCTGGAGGGTGGCGGGCTGGACGGGGGCGGCGAGGCCGGCGGCGGGCTTGTCGGGGGCGGCGAGGCCGGCGGTGGGCTGGAGGGTGGCGGGCTGGACGGGGGCGGCGAGGCCGGCGGTGGGCTGGAGGGTGGCGGGCTGGACGGGGGCGGCGAGGCCGGCGGTGGGCTGGAGGGTGGCGGGCTGGACGGGGGCGGCGAGGCCGGCGGTGGGCTGGAGGGTGGCGGGCTGGACGGGGGCGGCGAGGCCGGCGGTGGGCTGGAGGGTGGCGGGCTGGACGGGGGCGGCGAGGCCGGCGGAGGGCTGGAGGGTGGCGGGCTGGATGGGGGCGGCAAGGACGGCGGTGGGCTGGAGGGTGGCGGGCTGGACGGGGGCGGCGAGGCCGGCGGTGGGCTGGAGGGTGGCGGGCTGGACGGGGGCGGCGAGGCCGGCGGCGGGCTGGACGGGGGCGGCGAGGCCGGCGGTGGGCTGGAGGGTGGCGGGCTGGACGGGGGCGGCGAGGCCGGCGGTGGGCTGGAGGGTGGCGGGCTGGACGGGGGCGGCGAGGCCGGCGGTGGGCTGGAGGATGGCGGGCTGGACGGGGGCGGCGAGGCCGGCGGCGGGCTGGACGGGGGCGGCGAGGCCGGCGGTGGGCTGGAGGGTGGCGGGCTGGACGGGGGCGGCGAGGCCGGCGGTGGGCTGGAGGGTGGCGGGCTGGACGGGGGCGGCGAGGCCGGCGGTGGGCTGGAGGATGGCGGGCTGGACGGGGGCGGCAAGGCCGGCGGCGGGCTGGACGGGGGCGGCGAGGCCGGCGGTGGGCTGGAGGGTGGCGGGCTGGACGGGGGCGGCGAGGCCGGCGGTGGGCTGGAGGGTGGCGGGCTCAATGGGGGCGGCGAGGCCGGTGGTGGGCTGGAGGGTGGCGGGCTGGATGGGGGCGGCGATGCCGGCGGTGGGCTGGAGGGTGGCGGGCTGGACGGGGGCGGCGAGGCCGGCGGTGGGCTGAAGGGTGGCGGGCTGGACGGGGGCGGCGAGGCCGGCGGTGGGCTGGAGGGTGGCGGGCTGGACGGGGGCGGCGAGGCCGGCGGTGGGCTGGAGGGTGGTGGGCTGGACGGGGGCGGCGAGGCCGGCGGTGGGCTGGAGGGTGGCGGGCTGGACGGGGGCGGCGAGGCCGGCGGTGGGCTGGAGGGTGGCGGGCTGGATGGGGGCGGCGAGGCCGGCGGTGGGCTGGAGGGTGGCGGGCTGGACGGGGGCGGCGAGGCCGGCGGCGGGCTTGTCGGGGGCGGCGAGGCCGGCGGTGGGCTGGAGGGTGGCGGGCTGGACGGGGGCGGCGAGGCCGGCGGTGGGCTGGAGGGTGGCGGGCTGGACGGGGGCGGCGAGGCCGGCGGTGGGCTGGAGGGTGGCGGGCTGGACGAGGGCGGCGAGGCCGGCGGTGGGCTGGACGGGGGCGGCGAGGCCGGCGGTGGGCTGGAGGGTGGCGGGCTGGACGGGGGCGGCGAGGCCGGCGGTGGGCTTGAGGGTGGCGGGCTGGACGGGGGCGGCGAGGTCGGCGGTGGGCTGGAGGGTGGCGGGCTGGACGGGGGCGGCGAGGCCGGCGGCGGGCTGGATGGTGGCGGGCTGGACGGGGGCGGCGAGGCCGGCGGTGTGCTGGACGGGGGCGGCGATACCGGCGGTGGGCTGGAGGGTGGCGGGCTGGACGGGGGCGGCGAGGCCGGCGGCGGGCTGGAGGGTGGCGGGCTGGACGGGGGCGGCGAGGCCGGCGGTGGGCTTGAGGGTGGCGGGCTGGATGGGGGCGGGGAGGCCGGTGGTTGGCTGGACGGGGGCGGCGAGGCCGGCGGTGGGCTGGAGGGTGGCGGGCTGGTTGGGGGCGGCGACGCCGGCGGTGGGCTGGAGGGTGGCGGGCTGGACGGGGGCGGCGAGGCCGGCGGTGGGCTGGAGGGTGGCGGGCTGGACGGGGGCGGCGAGGCCGGCGGTGGGCTGGAGGGTGGCGGGCTGGACGGGGGCGGCGAGGCCGGCGGTGGGCTGGAGGGTGGCGGGCTGGACGGGGGCGGCGAGGTCGGCGGTGGGCTGGACGGGGGCGGCGAGGCCGGCGGTGGGCTGGAGGGTGGCGGGCTGGACGGGGGCGGGCTGGACGGGGGCGGCGAGGCCGGCGGTGGGCTGGAGGGTGGCGGGCTTGTCGGGGGCGGCGAGGCCGGCGGTGGGCTGGAGGGTGGCGGGCTGGACGGGGGCGGCGAGGCCGGCGGTGGGCTGGAGGGTGGCGGGCTGGATGGGGGTTGTGAGGCCGGCGGTGGGCTGGAGGGTGGCGGGCTGGACGGGGGCGGCGAGGCCGGCGGTGGGCTGGAGGGTGGCGGGCTGGACGGGGGCGGCGAGGCCGGCGGTGGGCTGGAGGGTGGCGGGCTGGACGGGGGCGGCGACGCCGGCGGTGGGCTGGAGGGTGGCGGGCTGGACGGGGGTGGCGAGGCCGGCGGTGGGCTGGAGGGTGGCGGGCTGGACGGGGGCGGCGAGGCCGGCGGTGGGCTGGATGGTGGCGGGCTGGACGGGGGCGGCGAGGCCGGCGGTGGGCTGGAGGGTGGCGGGCTGGACGGGGGCGGCAAGGCCGGCGGTGGGCTGGAGGGTGGCGGGCTGGACGGGGGCGGCGAGGCCGGCGGTGGGCTGGAGGGTGGCGGGCTGGATGGGGGCGGGGAGGCCGGTGGTTGGCTGGACGGGGGCGGCGAGGCCGGCGGTGGGCTGGAGGGTGGCGGGCTGGACGGGGGCGGCGAGGCCGGCGGTGGGCTGGAGGGTGGCGGGCTGGACGGGGGCGGCGAGGCCGGCGGTGGGCTGGAGGGTGGCGGGCTGGACGGGGGCGGCGAGGCCGGCGGTGGGCTGGAGGGTGGCGGGCTGGACGGGGGCGGCGAGGCCGGCGGTGGGCTGGACGGGGGCGGCGAGGCCGGCGGTGGGCTGGAGGGTGGCGGGCTGGACGGGGGCGGCGAGGCCGGCGGTGGGCTGGAGGGTGGCGGGCTGGACGGGGGCGGCGAGGCCGGCGGTGGGCTGGAGGGTGGCGGGCTGGACGGGGGCGGCGAGGCCGGCGGTGGGCTGGAGGGTGGCGGGCTTGTCGGGGGCGGCGAGGCCGGCGGTGGGCTTGAGGGTGGCGGGCTGGACGGGGGCGGCGAGGCCGGCGGTGGGCTGGAGGGTGGCGGGCTGGACGGGGGCGGCGAGGCCGGCGGTGGGCTGGAGGGTGGCGGGCTGAATGGGGGCGGCGAGACCGGTGGTGGGCTGGAGGGTGGTGGGCTGGATGGAGGCGGCGAGGCCGGCGGTGGGCTGGAGGGTGGCGGGCTGGTTGGAGGTGGCGAGGCCGGCGGTGGGCTGGAGGGTGGCGGGCTGGACGGGGGCGGCGAGGCCGGCGGAGGGCTGGAGGGTGGCGGGCTGGATGGGGGCGGCGAGGCCGGCGGAGGGCTGGAGGGTGGCGGGCTGGATGGGGGCGGCGAGGCCGGCGGTGGGCTGGAGGGTGGCGGGCTTGTCGGGGGCGGCGAGGCCGGCGGTGGGCTGGAGGGTGGCGGGCTGGACGGGGGCGGCGAGGCCGGCGGTGGGCTGGAGGGTGGCGGGCTGGACGGGGGCGGCGAGGCCGGCGGTGGGCTGGATGGTGGCGGGCTGAATGGGGGTGGCGAGACCGGTGGTGGGCTGGAGGGTGGCGGGCTGGACGGGGGCGGCGAGGCCGGTGGTGGGCTGGACTTGGGCGGCGAGGCCGGCGGTGGGCTGGAGGGTGGCAGGCTGGACGGGGGCGGCGAGGCCGGCGGAGGGCTGGAGGGTGGCGGGCTGGATGGGGGCGGCGAGGCCGGCGGTGGGCTGGAGGGTGGCGGGCTGGATGGGGGCGGCGAGGCCGGTGGTGGGCTGGACGGGGGCGGCGAGGCAGGCGGTGGGCTGGAGGGTGGCGGGCTGGTTGGAGGTGGCGAGGCCGGCGGTGGGCTGGAAGGTGGCGGGCTGGACGGGGGCGGCGAGGCCGGCGGTGGGCTGGAGGGTGGCGGGCTGGACGGGGGCGGCGAGGACGGCGGTGGGCTGGAGGGTGGCGGGCTTGTCGGGGGCGGCGAGGCCGGCGGTGGGCTGGAGGGTGGCGGGCTGGACGGGGGCGGCGAGGCCGGCGGTGGGCTGGAGGGTGGCGGGCTGGACGGGGGCGGCGAGGTCGGCGGTGGGCTGGAGGGTGGCGGGCTGGATGGGGGCGGGGAGGCCGGTGGTTGGCTGGACGGGGGCGGCGAGGCCGGCGGTGGGCTGGAGGGTGGCGGGCTGGACGGGGGCGGCGAGGCCGGCGGTGGGCTGGAGGGTGGCGGGCTGGACGGGGGCGGCGAGGCCGGCGGTGGGCTGGAGGGTGGCGGGCTGGACGGGGGCGGCGAGGCCGGCGGTGGGCTGGAGGGTGGCGGGCTGGACGGGGGCGGCGAGGCCGGCGGTGGGCTGGAGGGTGGCGGGCTGGACGGGGGCGGCGAGGCCGGCGGTGGGCTGGAGGGTGGCGGGCTGGACGGGGGCGGCGAGGCCGGCGGTGGGCTGGAGGGTGGCGGGCTGGACGGGGGCGGCGAGGCCGGCGGTGGGCTGGAGGGTGGCGGGCTGGACGGGGGCGGCGAGGCCGGCGGTGGGCTGGAGGGTGGCGGGCTGGACGGGGGCGGCGAGGCCGGCGGTGGGCTGGAGGGTGGCGGGCTGAATGGGGGCGGCGAGGCCGGCGGTGGGCTGGAGGGTGGCGGGCTGGATGGGGGCGGCGAGGCCGGCGGTGGGCTGGAGGGTGGCGGGCTGGACGGGGGCGGCGAGGCCGGCGGTGGGCTGGAGGGTGGCGGGCTGGACGGGGGCGGCGAGGCCGGCGGTGGGCTGGAGGGTGGCGGGCTGGACGGGGGCGGCGAGGCCGGCGGTGGGCTGGAGGGTGGCGGGCTGAATGGGGGCGGCGAGGCCGGCGGTGGGCTGGAGGGTGGCGGGCTGGATGGGGGCGGCGAGGCCGGCGGTGGGCTGGAGGGTGGCGGGCTGGACGGGGGCGGCGAGGCCGGCGGTGGGCTGGAGGGTGGCGGGCTGGACGGGGGCGGCGAGGCCGGTGGTGGGCTGGAGGGTGGCGGGCTGGACGGGGGCGGCGAGGCCGGCGGTGGGCTGGAGGGTGGGGGGCTGGACGGGGGTGGCGAGGCCGGCGGTGGGCTAGATGGTGGCGGGCTGGATGGGGGCGGGGAGGCCGGTGGTTGGCTGGACGGGGGCGGCGAGGCCGGCGGTGGGCTGGAGGGTGGCGGGCTGGACGGGGGCGGCGAGGCCGGCGGTGGGCTGGAGGGTGGCGGGCTGGTTGGGGGCGGCGAGGCCGGCGGTGGGCTGGATGGTGGCGGGCTGGACGTAGGCGGCGAGGCCGGCGGTGGGCTGGAGGGTGGCGGGCTGGACGGGGGCGGCGAGGCCGGCGGTGGGCTGGAGGGTGGCGGGCTGAACGGGGGCGGCGAGGCCGGCGGTGGGCTGGAGGGTGGCGGGCTGGACGGGGGCGGCGAGGCCGGCGGTGGGCTGGAGGGTGGCGGGCTGGACGGGGGCGGCGAGGCCGGCGGTGGGCTGGAGGGTGGCGGGCTGGACGGGGGCGGCGAGGCCGGCGGCGGGCTGGACGGGGGCGGCGAGGCCGGCGGTGGGCTGGAGGGTGGCGGGCTGGACGGGGGCGGCGAGGCCGGCGGTGGGCTGGAGGGTGGCGGGCTGAATGGGGGCGGCGAGGCCGGTGGTGGGCTGGAGGGTGGCGGGCTGGATGGGGGCGGCGAGGCCGGCGGTGGGCTGGAGGGTGGCGGGCTGGACGGGGGCGGCGAGGCCGGCGGTGGGCTGGAGGGTGGCGGGCTGGACGGGGGCGGCGAGGCCGGCGGTGGGCTGGAGGGTGGCGGGCTGGACGGGGGCGGCGAGGCCGGCGGTGGGCTGGAGGGTGGCGGGCTGGACGGGGGCGGCGAGGCCGGCGGTGGGCTGGAGGGTGGCGGGCTGGATGGGGGCGGCGAGGCCGGCGGTGGGCTGGACGGGGGCGGCGAGGCCGGCGGTGGGCTGGAGGGTGGCGGACTCGACGGGGGCGGCGAGGCCGGCGGTGGGCTGGAGGGTGGCGGGCTGGACGGGGGCGGCGAGGCCGGCGGTGGGCTGGAGGGTGGCGGGCTTGATGGTGGCGGCGAGGCCGGCGGTGGGCTCGACGGGGGCGGCGAGGCCGGCGGTGGGCTGGAGGGTGGCGGGCTGGACGGGGGCGGCGAGGCCGGCGGTGGGCTGGAGGGTGGCGGGCTGGACGGGGGCGGCGAGGCCGGCGGTGGGCTGGTGGGTGGCGGGCTGGACGGGGGCGGCGAGGCCGGCGGTGGGCTGGAGGGTGGCGGGCTGGATGGGGGCGGCGAGGCCGGCGGTGGGCTGGACGGGGGCGGCGAGGCCGGCGGTGGGCTCGAGGGTGGCGGGCTGGACGGGGGCGGCGAGGCCGGCGGTGGGCTGGAGGGTGGCGGACTCGACGGGGGCGGCGAGGCCGGCGGTGGGCTGGAGGGTGGCAGGCTGGACGGGGGCGGCGAGGCCGGCGGTGGGCTGGAGGGTGGCGGACTCGACGGGGGCGGCGAGGCCGGCGGTGGGCTGGAGGGTGGCGGGCTGGACGGGGGCGGCGAGGCCGGCGGTGGGCTGGAGGGTGGCGGGCTGGACGGGGGCGGTGAGGCCGGCGGTGGGCTGGACGGGGGCGGCGAGGCCGGCGGTGGGCTGGAGGGTGGCGGGCTGGACGGGGGCGGCGAGGCCGGCGGTGGGCTGGAGGGTGGCGGACTCGACGGGGGCGGCGAGGCCGGCGGTGGGCTGGAGGGTGGCGGGCTGGACGCGGGCGGCGAGGCCGGCGGCGGGCTGGAGGGTGGCGGGCTGGACGGGGGCGGCGAGGCCGGCGGTGGGCTGGAGGGTGGCGGGCTGGTTGGGGGCGGCGAGGCCGGCGGTGGGCTTGAGGGCGGCGGGCTGGACGGGGGCGGCGAGGCCGGCGGTGGGCTGGAGGGTGGCGGGCTTTTATATTGATAGACAGCAGATGCACCTACAATTGGCATTGAAAATCAAAATAATTGAATACCTTTATTATACTTTTATGATACACATTTTTCAGAAATCATATTTGTGTGCAGATTTTTATATGAAAAAATAATTTATATGAAATCATTTTTTAATGTTTAGCTTACCAAGGCCTTGAATAAAGCTGCTTGTTGTGAATAGGGGTTGTGATGAAGGTGTGGTCATTGGGACTGTTGGCGGGCTTGGTGGATCCTGTACTCCTGGAGGATTAGATGGCCTTGGTGGAGGGGATGGTGGGGATAATGGGGATGGTGCGACCACATAATTCTTTGTATAGAACTCAATTGCAAGGTCACCACCGCTCGAAAGGAGAGGAAGGTTGTCTGATGTTGTTGGGATAGATGTCATAAGCTTGCGGAGAATTGTATCCCCATTCCTGATGCTGTTTCTGCGCCTCAAAATGCGTCCTGATGGAATAACAACTAAGTCCAAAGAGTGAAGCAGCACTCTCTCAAAAGCTTCCAACGCCTGCGGACAAATGACCAGGGCATATAGGCACCTGTGACATCTTCAAATCAGTCCTTTTCTGCAGGATGTAAGTGTAGGACCGTGTATTGCCATCTTCCGATTGGGCCTATGTAGGCGGACACAACAGAGACACAACAATAAGAAATATTTAAAAAGACACATGGTTAATCACATACCCACCGATTCTGCCGCAGCTGGATTTCTTGCAAAGAATCGTTGCGTTCGAGTCAGACTTGAGATGTTTGACTTGATGTTACCAATGGTTGCTGCATGAATCATTTCCTCAGGAGAGAATTTATCGTTTCTATAGTAAGGCACCAGGTTTTGTTGCAACACCTGCTGCTGCTGCTCCATCAATATTCGTCGGCGATCCACAAGTCCATTGGAGATATCTGTGCCGTTCTTATATATCTTTGAGATGAAGATTTGAGATACAGGGATTCCTGCAAGCACATGTTGATCATTAACAAATGGTATGATAAAGGGATTGTGGGGGTTATGGTTGAAATATTAGGCTGGGAGGAGGGGAGAAAATGACAATTTGTTATCTGCCTGCAAACCTGGAAACCCAGGAAAACCCAGGAAAATGGAGCCCCTGACATCCAGGCCACGATGTGGTGTATCATTGGACAATCATGGGACAAGCAGGCTGGCCTTATGGAGTGCAAAATATCTACATCATTATATAATATTTATGTTGTACTGCATATGTACAAGTACTACATACAGGTTACATCATGAAAACATGCAAGCCAGTAATTACAAATTAGTGTGCAACACATAAATACAAACAAATAATACAATCACATAATATGGTTCAGACCCCTCCATAGAGGCAAAAATTACTCACCTATTACTGCAGACACTTTGCTCTTGAAGGTCAACAATATGTCACTGACGATATCCACGGACTCCACATATGTCTTGTCAAAGATTACAACGTAAACCTGAAGTGAAATCAAGTCCAGTTTAATTATTGATGGACATGTTTGCCACATGCACATGTTATAGCACCCATAGAATCCACGTGCCTGGGCCTACAATACAAATTGACAATAATCAATATCTGGTGTCCATGTCCATGTCTGGGTTTGCATGTCTGTGTTTGTCTGTACCAACAAAACACATTTGATTTTAGGGTTTTTAAGGGTTTACGGTTTAAGAGATTGAAGGTTTGTCAGGACCACAAACCTCATCGCCCCTCTAATGAATAAAGATTAGGATAAAACAGTCCTTCAACTGTCAAACCTCTCCCATAAGCCCCGAAGATAAAAATATCCAAGGGTTATAAATTAATACTCCCACTAAATCAGTTCATGCACCCTGCAGTCCATAAGTGTGCTAAAATAGACTCCTAACCGATAAAAATATATGCAGATTTGCGCCCCCATTTCAAATACCATACCTCAATTACAAGAATTTGGTTGGGTGGTGGTAAACGTGGCCACATGGTTAGAGGGCCCGAGGGTGGCGGGCTGGAAGGTGGGGGCGAAGAAGGTGGAGGGCTGGAGGGTGGGGGGGACACAGAAGGAGGGCTAGAGGGTGGGGGGGAGCTGGGAGGAGGGCTGGAGGGTGGGGGCGAGCTGGGTGGAGGGCTGGAGGGTGGGGGGGAGGCAGGTGGAATTCTGGAGGGTGGGGGAAAAACAGGTGGAGGGCTGGAGGGTGGCGGGCTGGAAGGTGGGGGCGAAGAAGGTGGAGGGCTGGAGGGTGGGGGGGACACAGGAGGAGGGCTAGAGGGTGGGGGGGAGCTGGGAGGAGGGCTGGAGGGTGGGGGCGAGCTGGGTGGAGGGCTGGAGGGTGGGGGGGAGGCAGGTGGAGGGCTGGAGGGTGGGGGAAAAACAGGCGGAGGGCTGGAGGGTGGCGGGCTGGAAGGTGGGGGCGAAGAAGGTGGAGGGCTGGAGGGTGGGGGGGACACAGGAGGAGGGCTAGAGGGTGGGGGGGAGCTGGGAGGAGGGCTGGAGGGTGGGGGCGAGCTGGGTGGAGGGCTGGAGGGTGGGGGGGAGGCAGGTGGAGGGCTGGAGGGTGGGGCAAAAACAGGCGGAGGGCTGGAGGGTGGCGGGCTGGAAGGTGGGGGCGAAGAAGGTGGAGGGCTGGAGGGTGGGGGGGACACAGAAGGAGGGCTAGAGGGTGGGGGGGAGCTGGGAGGAGGGCTGGAGGGTGGGGGCGAGCTGGGTGGAGGGCTGGAGGGTGGGGGGGAGGCAGGTGGAGGGCTGGAGGGTGGGGGAAAAACAGGCGGAGGGCTGGAGGGTGGCGGGCTGGAAGGTGGGGGCGAAGAAGGTGGAGGGCTGGAGGGTGGGGGGGACACAGGAGGAGGGCTGGAGGGTGGGGGGGAGCTGGGAGGAGGGCTGGAGGGTGGGGGCGAGCTGGGTGGAGGGCTGGAGGGTGGGGGGGAGGCAGGTGGAGGGCTGGAGGGTGGGAGAGAAACAGGTGGAGGGCTGGAGGGTGGCGGGCTGGAAGGTGGGGGCCAAGAAGGTGGAGGGCTGGAGGGTGGGGGGGACACAGAAGAAGGGCTAGAGGGTGGGGGGGAGCTGGGAGGAGGGCTGGAGGGTGGGGGCGAGCTGGGTGGAGGGCTGGAGGGTGGGGGGGAGGCAGGTGGAGGGCTGGAGGGTGGGGGAAAAACAGGCGGAGGGCTGGAGGGTGGCGGGCTGGAAGGTGGGGGCGAAGAAGGTGGAGGGCTGGAGGGTGGGGGGGACAAAGGAGGAGGGCTAGAGGGTGGGGGGGAGCTGGGAGGAGGGCTGGAGGGTGGGGGCGAGCTGGGTGGAGGGCTGGAGGGTGGGGGGGAGGCAGGTGGAGGGCTGGAGGGTGGGGGAGAAACAGGTGGAGGGCTGGAGGGTGGCGGGCTGGAAGGTGGGGGCGAAGAAGGTGGAGGGCTGGAGGGTGGGGGGGACACAAGAGGAGGGCTAGAGGGTGGGGGGGAGCTGGGAGGAGGGCTGGAGGGTGGGGGCGAGCTGGGTGGAGGGCTGGAGGGTGGGGGGGAGGCAGGTGGAGGGCTGGAGGGTGGGTTAGAAACAGGCGGAGGGCTGGAGGGTGGCGGGCTGGAAGATGGGGGCGAAGAAGGTGGAGGGCTGGAGGGTGGGGGGGACACAGGAGGAGGGCTAAAGGGCGGGGGGGAGCTGGGAGGAGGGCTGGAGGGTGGGGGCGAGCTGGGTGGAGGGCTGGAGGGTGGGGGGGAGGCAGGTGGAGGGCTGGAGGGTGGGGGAAAAACAGGCGGAGGGCTGGAGGGTGGCGGGCTGGAAGGTGGGGGCGAAGAAGGTGGAGGGCTGGAGGGTGGGGGGGACACAGGAGGAGGGCTAGAGGGTGGGGGGGAGCTGGGAGGAGGGCTGGAGGGTGGGGGCGAGCTGGGTGGAGGGCTGGAGGGTGGGGGGGAGGCAGGTGGAGGGCTGGAGGGTGGGGGAGAAACAGGTGGAGGGCTGGAGGGTGGCGGGCTGGAAGATGGGGGCGAAGAAGGTGGAGGGCTGGAGGGTGGGGGGGACACAGGAGGAGGGCTAGAGGGTGGGGGGGAGCTGGGAGGAGGGCTGGAGGGTGGGGGCGAGCTGGGTGGAGGGCTGGAGGGTGGGGGGGAGGCAGGTGGAGGGCTGGAGGGTGGGGGAGAAACAGGTGGAGGGCTGGAGGGTGGCGGGCTGGAAGATGGGGGCGAAGAAGGTGGAGGGCTGGAGGGTGGGGGGGACACAGGAGGAGGGCTAAAGGGTGGGGGGGAGCTGGGAGGAGGGCTGGAGGGTGGGGGCGAGCTGGGTGGAGGGCTGGAGGGTGGGGGGGAGGCAGGTGGAGGGCTGGAGGGTGGGGGAGAAACAGGTGGAGGGCTGGAGGGTGGCGGGCTGGAAGATGGGGGCGAAGAAGGTGGAGGGCTGGAGGGTGGGGGGGACACAGGAGGAGGGCTAAAGGGTGGGGGGGAGCTGGGAGGAGGGCTGGAGGGTGGGGGCGAGCTGGGTGGAGGGCTGGAGGGTGGGGGGGAGGCAGGGGGTGGGCTGGAGGGTGGGGGAAAAACAGGCGGAGGGCTGGAGGGTGGCGGGCTGGAAGGTGGGGGCGAAGAAGGTGGAGGGCTGGAGGGTGGGGGGGACACAGGAGGAGGGCTAGAGGGTGGGGGGGAGCTGGGAGGAGGGCTGGAGGGTGGGGGCGAGCTGGGTGGAGGGCTGGAGGGTGGGGGGGAGGCAGGTGGAGGGCTGGAGGGTGGGGGAGAAACAGGTGGAGGGCTGGAGGGTGGCGGGCTGAAACGTGGGGGCGAAGAAGGTGGAGGGCTGGAGGGTGGGGGGGACACAGGAGGAGGGCTAGAGGGTGGGGGGGAGCTGGGAGGAGGGCTGGAGGGTGGGGGCGAGCTGGGTGGAGGGCTGGAGGGTGGGGGGGAGGCAGGGGGTGGGCTCATGGGTGGGGGAGAAACAGGTGGAGGGCTGGAGGGTGGCGGGCTGGAAGGTGGGGGCGAAGAAGGTGGAGGGCTGGAGGGTGGGGGGGACACAGGAGGAGGGCTAGAGGGTGGGGGGGAGCTGGGAGGAGGGCTGGAGGGTGGGGGCGAGCTGGGTGGAGGGCTGGAGGGTGGGGGGGAGGCAGGTGGAGGGCTGGAGGGTGGGGGGGAGGCAGATGGAGGGCTGGAGGGTGGGGGAGAGGCAGGTGGAGGGCTGGAGGGTGGCGGGCTGGAAGATGGGGGCGAAGAAGGTGGAGGGCTGGAGGGTGGGGGGGACACAGGAGGAGGGCTAAAGGGTGGGGGGGAGCTGGCAGGAGGGCTGGAGGGTGGGGGCGAGCTGGGTGGAGGGCTGGAGGGTGGGGGGGAGGCAGATGGAGGGCTCACGGGTGGGGGAGAGGCAGGTGGAGGGCTGGAGGGTGGCGGGCTGGAAGGTGGGGGCGAAGAAGGTGGAGGGCTGGAGGGTGGGGGGGACACAGAAGGAGGGCTAGAGGGTGGGGGGGAGCTGGGAGGAGGGCTGGAGGGTGGGGGCGAGCTGGGTGGAGGGCTGGAGGGTGGGGGGGAGGCAGGTGGAGGGCTGGAGGGTGGGGGAGAAACAGGTGGAGGGCTGGAGGGTGGCGGGCTGGAAGGTGGGGGCGAAGAAGGTGGAGGGCTGGAGGGTGGGGGGGACACAGGAGGAGGGCTAGAGGGTGGGGGGGAGCTGGGAGGAGGGCTGGAGGGTGGGGGCGAGCTGGGTGGAGGGCTGGAGGGTGGGGGGGAGGCAGGTGGAGGGCTGGAGGGAGGGGGAGAAACAGGTGGAGGGCTGGAGGGTGGCGGGCTGGAAGGTGGGGGCGAAGAAGGTGGAGGGCTGGAGGGTGGGGGGGACACAGGAGGAGGGCTAGAGGGTGGGGGGGAGCTGGGAGGAGGGCTGGAGGGTGGGGGCGAGCTGGGTGGAGGGCTGGAGGGTGGGGGGGACGCAGGTGGAGGGCTGGAGGGTGGGGGAGAGGCAGGTGGAGGGCTGGAGGGTGGCGGGCTGGAAGGTGGGGGCGAAGAAGGTGGAGGGCTGGAGGGTGGGGGGGACACAGGAGGAGGGCTAGAGGGTGGGGGGGAGCTGGGAGGAGGGCTGGAGGGTGGGGGCGAGCTGGGTGGAGGGCTGGAGGGTGGGGGGGAGGCAGGTGGAGGGCTGGAGGGTGGGGGAGAAACAGGTGGAGGGCTGGAGGGTGGCGGGCTGAAAGGTGGGGGCGAAGAAGGTGGAGGGCTGGAGGGTGGGGGGGACACAGGAGGAGGGCTAGAGGGTGGGGGGGAGCTGGGAGGAGGGCTGGAGGGTGGGGGCGAGCTGGGTGGAGGGCTGGAGGGTGGGGGGGAGGCAGGTGGAGGGCTGGAGGGTGGGGGGGAGGCAGGTGGAGGGCTGGAGGGTGGGGGAGAAACAGGTGGAGGGCTGGAGGGTGGCGGGCTGGAAGGTGGGGGCGAAGAAGGTGGAGGGCTGGAAGGTGGGGGGGACACAGGAGGAGGGCTAGAGGGTGGGGGGGAGCTGGGAGGAGGGCTGGAGGGTGGGGGCGAGCTGGGTGGAGGGCTGGAGGGTGGGGGGGAGGCAGGTGGAGGGCTGGAGGGTGGGGGAGAAACAGGCGGAGGGCTGGAGGGTGGCGGGCTGGAAGGTGGGGGCGAAGAAGGTGGAGGGCTGGAGGGTGGGGGGGACACAGGAGGAGGGCTAGAGGGTGGGGGGGAGCTGGGAGGAGGGCTGGAGGGTGGGGGCGAGCTGGGTGGAGGGCTGGAGGGTGGGGGGGAGGCAGGTGGAGGGCTGGAGGGTGGGGGAGAAACAGGTGGAGGGCTGGAGGGTGGCGGGCTGGAAGGTGGGGGCGAAGAAGGTGGAGGGCTGGAGGGTGGGGGGGACACAGGAGGAGGGCTAGAGGGTGGGGGGGAGCTGGGAGGAGGGCTGGAGGGTGGGGGCGAGCTGGGTGGAGGGCTGGAGGGTGGGGGGGAGGCAGGTGGAGGGCTGGAGGGTGGGGGAGAGGCAGGTGGAGGGCTGGAGGGTGGCGGGCTGGAAGGTGGGGGCGAAGAAGGTGGAGGGCTGGAGGGTGGGGGGGACACAGGAGGAGGGCTAGAGGGTGGGGGGGAGCTGGGAGGAGGGCTGGAGGGTGGGGGCGAGCTGGGTGGAGGGCTGGAGGGTGGGGGGGAGGCAGGTGGAGGGCTGGAGGGTGGGGGAGAGGCAGGTGGAGGGCTGGAGGGTGGCGGGCTGGAAGGTGGGGGCGAAGAAGGTGGAGGGCTGGAGGGTGGGGGGGACACAGGAGGAGGGCTAGAGGGTGGGGGGGAGCTGGGAGGAGGGCTGGAGGGTGGGGGCGAGCTGGGTGGAGGGCTGGAGGGTGGGGGGGAGGCAGGGGGTGGGCTCACGGGTGGGGGAGAGGCAGGTGGAGGGCTGGAGGGTGGCGGGCTGGAAGGTGGGGGCGAAGAAGGTGGAGGGCTGGAGGGTGGGGGGGACACAGGAGGAGGGCTGGAGGGTGGGGGGGAGCTGGGAGGAGGGCTGGAGGGTGGGGGCGAGCTGGGTGGAGGGCTGGAGGGTGGGGGGGAGGCAGGTGGAGGGCTGGAGGGTGGGGGAGAAACAGGTGGAGGGCTGGAGGGTGGCGGGCTGGAAGGTGGGGGCGAAGAAGGTGGAGGGCTGGAGGGTGGGGGGGACACAGGAGGAGGGCTAGAGGGTGGGGGGGAGCTGGGAGGAGGGCTGGAGGGTGGGGGCGAGCTGGGTGGAGGGCTGGAGGGTGGGGGGGAGGCAGGTGGAGGGCTGGAGGGTGGGGGAGAAACAGGTGGAGGGCTGGAGGGTGGCGGGCTGGAAGGTGGGGGCGAAGAAGGTGGAGGGCTGGAGGGTGGGGGGGACACAGGAGGAGGGCTAGAGGGTGGGGGGGAGCTGGGAGGAGGGCTGGAGGGTGGGGGCGAGCTGGGTGGAGGGCTGGAGGGTGGGGGGGAGGCAGGTGGAGGGCTGGAGGGTGGGGGAGAGGCAGGTGGAGGGCTGGAGGGTGGCGGGCTGGAAGGTGGGGGCGAAGACGGTGGAGGGCTGGAGGGTGGGGGGGACACAGGAGGAGGGCTAGAGGGTGGGGGGGAGCTGGGAGGAGGGCTGGAGGGTGGGGGCGAGCTGGGTGGAGGGCTGGAGGGTGGGGGGGAGGCAGGGGGTGGGCTCACGGGTGGGGGAGAGGCAGGTGGAGGGCTGGAGGGTGGCGGGCTGGAAGGTGGGGGCGAAGAAGGTGGAGGGCTGGAGGGTGGGGGGGACACAGGAGGAGGGCTAGAGGGTGGGGGGGAGCTGGGAGGAGGGCTGGAGGGTGGGGGCGAGCTGGGTGGAGGGCTGGAGGGTGGGGGGGAGGCAGGGGGTGGGCTCATGGGTGGGGGAGAAACAGGTGGAGGGCTGGAGGGTGGCGGGCTGGAAGGTGGGGGCGAAGAAGGTGGAGGGCTGGAGGGTGGGGGGGACACAGGAGGAGGGCTGGAGGGTGGGGGGGAGCTGGGAGGAGGGCTGGAGGGTGGGGGCGAGCTGGGTGGAGGGCTGGAGGGTGGGGGGGAGGCAGGTGGAGGGCTGGAGGGTGGGGGAGAAACAGGTGGAGGGCTGGAGGGTGGCGGGCTGGAAGGTGGGGGCGAAGAAGGTGGAGGGCTGGAGGGTGGGGGGGACACAGGAGGAGGGCTAGAGGGTGGGGGGGAGCTGGGAGGAGGGCTGGAGGGTGGGGGCGAGCTGGGTGGAGGGCTGGAGGGTGGGGGGGAGGCAGGTGGAGGGCTGGAGGGTGGGGGAGAAACAGGTGGAGGGCTGGAGGGTGGCGGGCTGGAAGGTGGGGGCGAAGAAGGTGGAGGGCTGGAGGGTGGGGGGGACACAGGAGGAGGGCTAGAGGGTGGGGGGGAGCTGGGAGGAGGGCTGGAGGGTGGGGGCGAGCTGGGTGGAGGGCTGGAGGGTGGGGGGGAGGCAGGTGGAGGGCTGGAGGGTGGCGGAGAGGCAGGTGGAGGGCTGGAGGGTGGCGGGCTGGAAGGTGGGGGCGAAGAAGGTGGAGGGCTGGAGGGTGGGGGGGACACAGGAGGAGGGCTAGAGGGTGGGGGGGAGCTGGGAGGAGGGCTGGAGGGTGGGGGCGAGCTGGGTGGAGGGCTGGAGGGTGGGGGGGAGGCAGGGGGTGGGCTCATGGGTGGGGGAGAAACAGGTGGAGGGCTGGAGGGTGGCGGGCTGGAAGGTGGGGGCGAAGAAGGTGGAGGGCTGGAGGGTGGGGGGGACACAGGAGGAGGGCTAGAGGGTGGGGGGGAGCTGGGAGGAGGGCTGGAGGGTGGGGGCGAGCTGGGTGGAGGGCTGGAGGGTGGGGGGGAGGCAGGTGGAGGGCTGGAGGGTGGGGGAGAAACAGGTGGAGGGCTGGAGGGTGGCGGGCTGGAAGGTGGGGGCGAAGAAGGTGGAGGGCTGGAGGGTGGGGGGGACACAGGAGGAGGGCTAGAGGGTGGGGGGGAGCTGGGAGGAGGGCTGGAGGGTGGGGGCGAGCTGGGTGGAGGGCTGGAGGGTGGGGGGGAGGCAGGTGGAGGGCTGGAGGGTGGGGGAGAGGCAGGTGGAGGGCTGGAGGGTGGCGGGCTGGAAGGTGGGGGCGAAGAAGGTGGAGGGCTGGAGGGTGGGGGGGACACAGGAGGAGGGCTAGAGGGTGGGGGGGAGCTGGGAGGAGGGCTGGAGGGTGGGGGCGAGCTGGGTGGAGGGCTGGAGGGTGGGGGGGAGGCAGGTGGAGGGCTGGAGGGTGGGGGAGAAACAGGTGGAGGGCTGGAGGGTGGCGGGCTGGAAGGTGGGGGCGAAGAAGGTGGAGGGCTGGAGGGTGGGGGGGACACAGGAGGAGGGCTAGAGGGTGGGGGGGAGCTGGGAGGAGGGCTGGAGGGTGGGGGCGAGCTGGGTGGAGGGCTGGAGGGTGGGGGGGAGGCAGGTGGAGGGCTGGAGGGTGGGGGAGAGGCAGGTGGAGGGCTGGAGGGTGGCGGGCTGGAAGGTGGGGGCGAAGAAGGTGGAGGGCTGGAGGGTGGGGGGGACACAGGAGGAGGGCTAGAGGGTGGGGGGGAGCTGGGAGGAGGGCTGGAGGGTGGGGGCGAGCTGGGTGGAGGGCTGGAGGGTGGGGGGGAGGCAGGTGGAGGGCTGGAGGGTGGGGGAGAAACAGGTGGAGGGCTGGAGGGTGGCGGGCTGGAAGGTGGGGGCGAAGAAGGTGGAGGGCTGGAGGGTGGGGGGGACACAGGAGGAGGGCTAGAGGGTGGGGGGGAGCTGGGAGGAGGGCTGGAGGGTGGGGGCGAGCTGGGTGGAGGGCTGGAGGGTGGGGGGGAGGCAGGTGGAGGGCTGGAGGGTGGGGGAGAAACAGGTGGAGGGCTGGAGGGTGGCGGGCTGGAAGGTGGGGGCGAAGAAGGTGGAGGGCTGGAGGGTGGGGGGGACACAGGAGGAGGGCTAGAGGGTGGGGGGGAGCTGGGAGGAGGGCTGGAGGGTGGGGGCGAGCTGGGTGGAGGGCTGGAGGGTGGGGGGGAGGCAGGGGGTGGGCTCACGGGTGGGGGAGAGGCAGGTGGAGGGCTGGAGGGTGGCGGGTAGGAGGGTGGGGGCGAAGAAGGTGGAGGGCTGGAGGGTGGGGGGGACACAGGAGGAGGGCTAGAGGGTGGGGGGGAGCTGGGAGGAGGGCTGGAGGGTGGGAGCGAGCTGGGTGGAGGGCTGGAGGGTGGGGGGGAGGCAGGGGGTGGGCTCACGGGTGGGGGAGAGGCAGGTGGAGGGCTGGAGGGTGGCGGGCTGGAAGGTGGGGGCGAAGAAGGTGGAGGGCTGGAGGGTGGGGGGGACACAGGAGGAGGGCTAGAGGGTGGGGGGGAGCTGGGAGGAGGGCTGGAGGGTGGGGGCGAGCTGGGTGGAGGGCTGGAGGGTGGGGTAGAAACAGGTGGAGGGCTGGAGGATGGCGGGCTGGAAGGTGGGGGCGAAGAAGGTGGAGGGCTGGAGGGTGGGGGGGACACAGGAGGAGGGCTAGAGGGTGGGGGGGAGCTGGGAGGAGGGCTGGAGGGTGGGGGCGAGCTGGGTGGAGGGCTGGAGGGTGGGGGGGAGGCAGGGGGTGGGCTCATGGGTGGGGGAGAAACAGGTGGAGGGCTGGAGGGTGGCGGGCTGGAAGGTGGGGGCGAAGAAGGTGGAGGGCTGGAGGGTGGGGGGGACACAGGAGGAGGGCTAGAGGGTGGGGGGGAGCTGGGAGGAGGGCTGGAGGGTGGGGGCGAGCTGGGTGGAGGGCTGGAGGGTGGGGGGGAGGCAGGTGGAGGGCTGGAGGGTGGGGGAGAAACAGGTGGAGGGCTGGAGGGTGGCGGGCTGGAAGGTGGGGGCGAAGAAGGTGGAGGGCTGGAGGGTGGGGGGGACACAGGAGGAGGGCTAGAGGGTGGGGGGGAGCTGGGAGGAGGGCTGGAGGGTGGGGGCGAGCTGGGTGGAGGGCTGGAGGGTGGGGGGGAGGCAGGTGGAGGGCTGGAGGGTGGGGGAGAAACAGGTGGAGGGCTGGAGGGTGGCGGGCTGGAAGGTGGGGGCGAAGAAGGTGGAGGGCTGGAGGGTGGGGGGGACACAGGAGGAGGGCTAGAGGGTGGGGGGGAGCTGGGAGGAGGGCTGGAGGGTGGGGGCGAGCTGGGTGGAGGGCTGGAGGGTGGGGGGGAGGCAGGTGGAGGGCTGGAGGGTGGGGGAGAAACAGGTGGAGGGCTGGAGGGTGGCGGGCTGGAAGGTGGGGGCGAAGAAGGTGGAGGGCTGGAGGGTGGGGGGGACACAGGAGGAGGGCTAGAGGGTGGGGGGGAGCTGGGAGGAGGGCTGGAGGGTGGGGGCGAGCTGGGTGGAGGGCTGGAGGGTGGGGGGGAGGCAGGTGGAGGGCTGGAGGGTGGGGGAGAAACAGGTGGAGGGCTGGAGGGTGGCGGGCTGGAAGGTGGGGGCGAAGAAGGTGGAGGGCTGGAGGGTGGGGGGGACACAGGAGGAGGGCTAGAGGGTGGGGGGGAGCTGGGAGGAGGGCTGGAGGGTGGGGGCGAGCTGGGTGGAGGGCTGGAGGGTGGGGGGGAGGCAGGTGGAGGGCTGGAGGGTGGGGGAGAAACAGGTGGAGGGCTGGAGGGTGGCGGGCTGGAAGGTGGGGGCGAAGAAGGTGGAGGGCTGGAGGGTGGGGGGGACACAGGAGGAGGGCTAGAGGGTGGGGGGGAGCTGGGAGGAGGGCTGGAGGGTGGGGGCGAGCTGGGTGGAGGGCTGGAGGGTGGGGGGGAGGCAGGTGGAGGGCTGGAGGGTGGGGGAGAAACAGGTGGAGGGCTGGAGGGTGGCGGGCTGGAAGGTGGGGGCGAAGAAGGTGGAGGGCTGGAGGGTGGGGGGGACACAGGAGGAGGGCTAGAGGGTGGGGGGGAGCTGGGAGGAGGGCTGGAGGGTGGGGGCGAGCTGGGTGGAGGGCTGGAGGGTGGGGGGGAGGCAGGGGGTGGGCTCACGGGTGGGGGAGAGGCAGGTGGAGGGCTGGAGGGTGGCGGGCTGGAAGGTGGGGGCGAAGAAGGTGGAGGGCTGGAGGGTGGGGGGGACACAGGAGGAGGGCTAGAGGGTGGGGGGGAGCTGGGAGGAGGGCTGGAGGGTGGGGGCGAGCTGGGTGGAGGGCTGGAGGGTGGGGGCGAAGAAGGTGGAGGGCTGGAGGGTGGGGGAGAAACAGGTGGAGGGCTGGAGGGTGGCGGGCTGGAAGGTGGGGGCGAAGAAGGTGGAGGGCTGGAGGGTGGGGGGGACACAGGAGGAGGGCTAGAGGGTGGGGGGGAGCTGGGAGGAGGGCTGGAGGGTGGGGGCGAGCTGGGTGGAGGGCTGGAGGGTGGGGGGGAGGCAGGGGGTGGGCTCACGGGTGGGGGAGAGGCAGGTGGAGGGCTGGAGGGTGGCGGGCTGGAAGGTGGGGGCGAAGAAGGTGGAGGGCTGGAGGGTGGGGGGGACACAGGAGGAGGGCTAGAGGGTGGGGGGGAGCTGGGAGGAGGGCTGGAGGGTGGGGGCGAGCTGGGTGGAGGGCTGGAGGGTGGGGGCGAAGAAGGTGGAGGGCTGGAGGGTGGGGGAGAAACAGGTGGAGGGCTGGAGGGTGGCGGGCTGGAAGGTGGGGGCGAAGAAGGTGGAGGGCTGGAGGGTGGGGGGGACACAGGAGGAGGGCTAGAGGGTGGGGGGGAGCTGGGAGGAGGGCTGGAGGGTGGGGGCGAGCTGGGTGGAGGGCTGGAGGGTGGGGGGGAGGCAGGTGGAGGGCTGGAGGGTGGGGGAGAAACAGGTGGAGGGCTGGAGGATGGCGGGCTGGAAGGTGGGGGCGAAGAAGGTGGAGGGCTGGAGGGTGGGGGGGACACAGGAGGAGGGCTAGAGGGTGGGGGGGAGCTGGGAGGAGGGCTGGAGGGTGGGGGCGAGCTGGGTGGAGGGCTGGAGGGTGGGGGGGAGGCAGGTGGAGGGCTGGAGGGTGGCGGGCTGGAAGGTGGGGGCGAAGAAGGTGGAGGGCTGGAGGGTGGGGGGGACACAGGAGGAGGGCTTGAGGGTGGGGGGGAGCTGGGAGGAGGGCTGGAGGGTGGGGGCGAGCTGGGTGGAGGGCTGGAGGGTGGGGGGGAGGCAGGTGGAGGGCTGGAGGGTGGGGGAGAGGCAGGTGGAGGGCTGGAGGGTGGCGGGCTGGAAGGTGGGGGCGAAGAAGGTGGAGGGCTGGAGGGTGGGGGGGACACAGGAGGAGGGCTAGAGGGTGGGGGGGAGCTGGGAGGAGGGCTGGAGGGTGGGGGCGAGCTGGGTGGAGGGCTGGAGGGTGGGGGGGAGGCAGGTGGAGGGCTGGAGGGTGGGGGAGAAACAGGTGGAGGGCTGGAGGGTGGCGGGCTGGAAGGTGGGGGCGAAGAAGGTGGAGGGCTGGAGGGTGGGGGGGACACAGGAGGAGGGCTAGAGGGTGGGGAGGAGCTGGGAGGAGGGCTGGAGGGTGGGGGCGAGCTGGGTGGAGGGCTGAAGGGTGGGGGGGACGCAGGTGGAGGGCTGGAGGGTGGGGGAGAAACAGGTGGAGGGCTGGAGGGTGGCGGGCTGGAAGGTGGGGGCGAAGAAGGTGGAGGGCTGGAGGGTGGGGGGGACAAAGGAGGAGGGCTAGAGGGTGGGGGGGAGCTGGGAGGAGGGCTGGAGGGTGGGGGCGAGCTGGGTGGAGGGCTGGAGGGTGGGGGGGAGGCAGGGGGTGGGCTCACGGGTGGGGGAGAGGCAGGTGGAGGGCTGGAGGACGGCGGGCTGGAAGGTGGGGGCGAAGAAGGTGGAGGGCTGGAGGGTGGGGGGGACACAGGAGGAGGGCTAGAGGGTGGGGGGGAGCTGGGAGGAGGGCTGGAGGGTGGGGGGGAGGCAGGTGGAGGGCTGGAGGGTGGGGGGGAGGCAGGTGGAGGGTTGGAGGGTGGCGGGCTGGAAGGTGGGGGCGAAGAAGGTGGAGGGCTGGAGGGTGGGGGGGACACAGGAGGAGGGCTAGAGGGTGGGGGGGAGCTGGGAGGAGGGCTGGAGGGTGGGGGCGAGCTGGGTGGAGGGCTGGAGGGTGGGGGGGACGCAGGTGGAGGGCTGGAGGGTGGGGGAGAAACAGGTGGAGGGCTGGAGGGTGGCGGGCTGGAAGGTGGGGGCGAAGAAGGTGGAGGGCTGGAGGGTGGGGGGGACACAGGAGGAGGGCTAGAGGGTGGGGGGGAGCTGGGAGGAGGGCTGGAGGGTGGGGGCGAGCTGGGTGGAGGGCTGGAGGGTGGGGGGGAGGCAGGTGGAGGGCTGGAGGGTGGGGGAGAAACAGGTGGAGGGCTGGAGGGTGGCGGGCTGGAAGGTGGGGGCGAAGAAGGTGGAGGGCTGGAGGGTGGGGGGGACACAGGAGGAGGGCTAGAGGGTGGGGGGGAGCTGGGAGGAGGGCTGGAGGGTGGGGGCGAGCTGGGTGGAGGGCTGGAGGGTGGGGGGGAGGCAGGTGGAGGGCTGGAGGGTGGGGGAGAAACAGGTGGAGGGCTGGAGGGTGGCGGGCTGGAAGGTGGGGGCGAAGAAGGTGGAGGGCTGGAGGGTGGGGGGGACACAGGAGGAGGGCTAGAGGGTGGGGTGGAGCTGGGAGGAGGGCTGGAGGGTGGGGGCGAGCTGGGTGGAGGGCTGGAGGGTGGGGGGGAGGCAGGTGGAGGGCTGGAGGGTGGGGGAGAAACAGGTGGAGGGCTGGAGGGTGGCGGGCTGGAAGGTGGGGGCGAAGAAGGTGGAGGGCTGGAGGGTGGGGGGGACACAGGAGGAGGGCTAGAGGGTGGGGGGGAGCTGGGAGGAGGGCTGGAGGGTGGGGGCGAGCTGGGTGGAGGGCTGGAGGGTGGGGGGGAGGCAGGTGGAGGGCTGGAGGGTGGGGGAGAAACAGGTGGAGGGCTGGAGGGTGGCGGGCTGGAAGGTGGGGGCGAAGAAGGTGGAGTGCTGGAGGGTGGGGGGGACACAGGAGGAGGGCGAGAGGGTGGGGGGGAGCTGGGAGGAGGGCTGGAGGGTGGGGGCGAGCTGGGTGGAGGGCTGGAGGGTGGGGGGGAGGCAGGTGGAGGGCTGGAGGGTGGGGGAGAGGCAGGTGGAGGGCTGGAGGGTGGCGGGCTGGAAGGTGGGGGCGAAGAAGGTGGAGGGCTGGAGGGTGGGGGGGACACAGGAGGAGGGCTAGAGGGTGGGGGGGAGCTGGGAGGAGGGCTGGAGGGTGGGGGCGAGCTGGGTGGAGGGCTGGAGGGTGGGGGGGAGGCAGGTGGAGGGCTGGAGGGTGGCGGGCTGGAAGGTGGGGGCGAAGAAGGTGGAGGGCTGGAGGGTGGGGGGGAGCTGGGAGGAGGGCTGGAGGGTGGGGGCGAGCTGGGTGGAGGGCTGGAGGGTGGGGGGGACGCAGGTGGAGGGCTGGAGGGTGGGGGAGAAACAGGTGGAGGGCTGGAGGGTGGCGGGCTGGAAGGTGGGGGCGAAGAAGGTGGAGGGCTGGAGGGTGGGGGGGACACAGGAGGAGGGCTAGAGGGTGGGGGGGAGCTGGGAGGAGGGCTGGAGGGTGGGGGCGAGCTGGGTGGAGGGCTGGAGGGTGGGGGGGAGGCAGGTGGAGGGCTGGAGGGTGGGGGAGAAACAGGTGGAGGGCTGGAGGGTGGCGGGCTGGAAGGTGGGGGCGAAGAAGGTGGAGGGCTGGAGGGTGGGGGGGACACAGGAGGAGGGCTAGAGGGTGGGGGGGAGCTGGGAGGAGGGCTGGAGGGTGGGGGCGAGCTGGGTGGAGGGCTGGAGGGTGGGGGGGAGGCAGGTGGAGGGCTGGAGGGTGGGGGAGAAACAGGTGGAGGGCTGGAGGGTGGCGGGCTGGAAGGTGGGGGCGAAGAAGGTGGAGGGCTGGAGGGTGGGGGGGACACAGGAGGAGGGCTAGAGGGTGGGGGGGAGCTGGGAGGAGGGCTGGAGGGTGGGGGCGAGCTGGGTGGAGGGCTGGAGGGTGGGGGGGAGGCAGGTGGAGGGCTGGAGGGTGGGGGAGAAACAGGTGGAGGGCTGGAGGGTGGCGGGCTGGAAGGTGGGGGCGAAGAAGGTGGAGGGCTGGAGGGTGGGGGGGACACAGGAGGAGGGCTAGAGGGTGGGGGGGAGCTGGGAGGAGGGCTGGAGGGTGGGGGCGAGCTGGGTGGAGGGCTGGAGGGTGGGGGGGAGGCAGGGGGTGGGCTCATGGGTGGGGGAGAAACAGGTGGAGGGCTGGAGGGTGGCGGGCTGGAAGGTGGGGGCGAAGAAGGTGGAGGGCTGGAGGGTGGGGGGGACACAGGAGGAGGGCTAGAGGGTGGGGGGGAGCTGGGAGGAGGGCTGGAGGGTGGGGGCGAGCTGGGTGGAGGGCTGGAGGGTGGGGGGGAGGCAGGTGGAGGGCTAGAGGGTGGGGGAGAAACAGGTGGAGGGCTGGAGGGTGGCGGGCTGGAAGGTGGGGGCGAAGAAGGTGGAGGGCTGGAGGGTGGGGGGGACACAGGAGGAGGGCTAGAGGGTGGGGGGGAGCTGGGAGGAGGGCTGGAGGGTGGGGGCGAGCTGGGTGGAGGGCTGGAGGGTGGGGGGGAGGCAGGTGGAGGGCTGGAGGGTGGGGGAGAGGCAGGTGGAGGGCTGGAGGGTGGCGGGCTGGAAGGTGGGGGCGAAGAAGGTGGAGGGCTGGAGGGTGGGGGGGACACAGGAGGAGGGCTAGAGGGTGGGGGGGAGCTGGGAGGAGGGCTGGAGGGTGGGGGCGAGCTGGGTGGAGGGCTGGAGGGTGGGGGGGAGGCAGGTGGAGGGCTGGAGGGTGGCGGGCTGGAAGGTGGGGGCGAAGAAGGTGGAGGGCTGGAGGGTGGGGGGGAGCTGGGAGGAGGGCTGGAGGGTGGGGGCGAGCTGGGTGGAGGGCTGGAGGGTGGGGGGGACGCAGGTGGAGGGCTGGAGGGTGGGGGAGAAACAGGTGGAGGGCTGGAGGGTGGCGGGCTGGAAGGTGGGGGCGAAGAAGGTGGAGGGCTGGAGGGTGGGGGGGACACAGGAGGAGGGCTAGAGGGTGGGGGGGAGCTGGGAGGAGGGCTGGAGGGTGGGGGCGAGCTGGGTGGAGGGCTGGAGGGTGGGGGGGAGGCAGGTGGAGGGCTGGAGGGTGGGGGAGAAACAGGTGGAGGGCTGGAGGGTGGCGGGCTGGAAGGTGGGGGCGAAGAAGGTGGAGGGCTGGAGGGTGGGGGGGACACAGGAGGAGGGCTAGAGGGTGGGGGGGAGCTGGGAGGAGGGCTGGAGGGTGGGGGCGAGCTGGGTGGAGGGCTGGAGGGTGGGGGGGAGGCAGGTGGAGGGCTGGAGGGTGGGGGAGAAACAGGTGGAGGGCTGGAGGGTGGCGGGCTGGAAGGTGGGGGCGAAGAAGGTGGAGGGCTGGAGGGTGGGGGGGACACAGGAGGAGGGCTAGAGGGTGGGGGGGAGCTGGGAGGAGGGCTGGAGGGTGGGGGCGAGCTGGGTGGAGGGCTGGAGGGTGGGGGGGAGGCAGGTGGAGGGCTGGAGGGTGGGGGAGAAACAGGTGGAGGGCTGGAGGGTGGCGGGCTGGAAGGTGGGGGCGAAGAAGGTGGAGGGCTGGAGGGTGGGGGGGACACAGGAGGAGGGCTAGAGGGTGGGGGGGAGCTGGGAGGAGGGCTGGAGGGTGGGGGCGAGCTGGGTGGAGGGCTGGAGGGTGGGGGGGAGGCAGGTGGAGGGCTGGAGGGTGGGGGAGAGGCAGGTGGAGGGCTGGAGGGTGGCGGGCTGGAAGGTGGGGGCGAAGAAGGTGGAGGGCTGGAGGGTGGGGGGGACACAGGAGGAGGGCTAGAGGGTGGGGGGGAGCTGGGAGGAGGGCTGGAGGGTGGGGGCGAGCTGGGTGGAGGGCTGGAGGGTGGGGGGGAGGCAGGTGGAGGGCTAGAGGGTGGGGGAGAAACAGGTGGAGGGCTGGAGGGTGGCGGGCTGGAAGGTGGGGGCGAAGAAGGTGGAGGGCTGGAGGGTGGGGGGGACACAGGAGGAGGGCTAGAGGGTGGGGGGGAGCTGGGAGGAGGGCTGGAGGGTGGGGGCGAGCTGGGTGGAGGGCTGGAGGGTGGGGGGGAGGCAGGTGGAGGGCTGGAGGGTGGGGGAGAGGCAGGTGGAGGGCTGGAGGGTGGCGGGCTGGAAGGTGGGGGCGAAGAAGGTGGAGGGCTGGAGGGTGGGGGGGACACAGGAGGAGGGCTAGAGGGTGGGGGGGAGCTGGGAGGAGGGCTGGAGGGTGGGGGCGAGCTGGGTGGAGGGCTGGAGGGTGGGGGGGAGGCAGGGGGTGGGCTCACGGGTGGGGGAGAGGCAGGTGGAGGGCTGGAGGGTGGCGGGCTGGAAGGTGGGGGCGAAGAAGGTGGAGGGCTGGAGGGTGGGGGGGACACAGGAGGAGGGCTAGAGGGTGGGGGGGAGCTGGGAGGAGGGCTGGAGGGTGGGGGCGAGCTGGGTGGAGGGCTGGAGGGTGGGGGGGAGGCAGGTGGAGGGCTGGAGGGTGGGGGAGAAACAGGTGGAGGGCTGGAGGGTGGCGGGCTGGAAGGTGGGGGCGAAGAAGGTGGAGGGCTGGAGGGTGGGGGGGACACAGGAGGAGGGCTGGAGGGTGGGGGCGAGCTGGGAGGAGGGCTGGAGGGTGGGGGCGAGCTGGGTGGAGGGCTGGAGGGTGGGGGGGAGGCAGGGGGTGGGCTCACGGGTGGGGGAGAAACAGGTGGAGGGCTGGAGGGTGGCGGGCTGGAAGGTGGGGGCGAAGAAGGTGGAGGGCTGGAGGGTGGGGGGGACACAGGAGGAGGGCTAGAGGGTGGGGGGGAGCTGGGAGGAGGGCTGGAGGGTGGGGGCGAGCTGGGTGGAGGGCTGGAGGGTGGGGGGGAGGCAGGTGGAGGGCTGGAGGGTGGGGGAGAAACAGGTGGAGGGCTGGAGGGTGGCGGGCTGGAAGGTGGGGGCGAAGAAGGTGGAGGGCTGGAGGGTGGGGGGGACACAGGAGGAGGGCTAGAGGGTGGGGGGGAGCTGGGAGGAGGGCTGGAGGGTGGGGGCGAGCTGGGTGGAGGGCTGGAGGGTGGGGGGGAGGCAGGGGGTGGGCTCACGGGTGGGGGAGAGGCAGGTGGAGGGCTGGAGGGTGGCGGGCTGGAAGGTGGGGGCGAAGAAGGTGGAGGGCTGGAGGGTGGGGGGGACACAGGAGGAGGGCTAGAGGGTGGGGGGGAGCTGGGAGGAGGGCTGGAGGGTGGGGGCGAGCTGGGTGGAGGGCTGGAGGGTGGGGGGTAGGCAGGTGGAGGGCTGGAGGGTGGGGGAGAAACAGGTGGAGGGCTGGAGGGTGGCGGGCTGGAAGGTGGGGGCGAAGAAGGTGGAGGGCTGGAGGGTGGGGGGGACACAGGAGGAGGGCTAGAGGGTGGGGGGGAGCTGGGAGGAGGGCTGGAGGGTGGGGGCGAGCTGGGTGGAGGGCTGGAGGGTGGGGGGGAGGCAGGTGGAGGGCTGGAGGGTGGGGGAGAAACAGGTGGAGGGCTGGAGGGTGGCGGGCTGGAAGGTGGGGGCGAAGAAGGTGGAGGGCTGGAGGGTGGGGGGGACACAGGAGGAGGGCTAGAGGGTGGGGGGGAGCTGGGAGGAGGGCTGGAGGGTGGGGGCGAGCTGGGTGGAGGGCTGGAGGGTGGGGGGGAGGCAGGTGGAGGGCTGGAGGGTGGGGGAGAGGCAGGTGGAGGGCTGGAGGGTGGCGGGCTGGAAGGTGGGGGCGAAGAAGGTGGAGGGCTGGAGGGTGGGGGGGACACAGGAGGAGGGCTAGAGGGTGGGGGGGAGCTGGGAGGAGGGCTGGAGGGTGGGGGCGAGCTGGGTGGAGGGCTGGAGGGTGGGGGGGAGGCAGGTGGAGGGCTGGAGGGTGGGGGAGAAACAGGTGGAGGGCTGGAGGGTGGCGGGCTGGAAGGTGGGGGCGAAGAAGGTGGAGGGCTGGAGGGTGGGGGGTACACAGGAGGAGGGCTGGAGGGTGGGGGCGAGCTGGGTGGAGGGCTGGAGGGTGGGGGGGAGGCAGGTGGTGGGCTCACGGGTGGGGGAGAAACAGGTGGAGGGCTGGAGGGTGGCGGGCTGGAAGGTGGGGGCGAAGAAGGTGGAGGGCTGGAGGGTGGGGGGGACACAGGAGGAGGGCTAGAGGGTGGGGGGGAGCTGGGAGGAGGGCTGGAGGGTGGGGGCGAGCTGGGTGGAGGGCTGGAGGGTGGGGGGGAGGTAGGTGGAGGGCTGGAGGGTGGGGGAGAGGCAGGTGGAGGGCTGGAGGGTGGCGGGCTGGAAGGTGGGGGCGGAGAAGGTGGAGGGCTGGAGGGTGGGGGGGACACAGGAGGAGGGCTAGAGGGTGGGGGCGGGCTGGGAGGAGGGCTGGAGGGTGGGGGCGAGCTGGGTGGAGGGCTGGAGGGTGGGGGGGAGGCAGGTGGAGGGCTGGAGGGTGGCGGGCTGGAAGGTGGGGGCGAAGAAGGTGGAGGGCTGGAGGGTGGGGGGGACACAGGAGGAGGGCTAGAGGGTGGGGGGGAGCTGGGAGGAGGGCTGGAGGGTGGGGGCGAGCTGGGTGGAGGGCTGAAGGGTGGGGGGGAGGCAGGTGGAGGGCTGGAGGGTGGGGGAGAAACAGGTGGAGGGCTGGAGGGTGGCGGGCTGGAAGGTGGGGGCGAAGAAGGTGGAGGGCTGGAGGGTGGGGGGGACACAGGAGGAGGGCTAGAGGGTGGGGGGGAGCTGGGAGGAGGGCTGGAGGGTGGGGGCGAGCTGGGTGGAGGGCTGGAGGGTGGGGGGGAGGCAGGTGGAGGGCTGGAGGGTGGGGGAGAAACAGGTGGAGGGCTGGAGGGTGGCGGGCTGGAAGGTGGGGGCGAAGAAGGTGGAGGGCTGGAGGATGGGGGGGACACAGGAGGAGGGCTAGAGGGTGGGGGGGAGCTGGGAGGAGGGCTGGAGGGTGGGGGCGAGCTGGGTGGAGGGCTGGAGGGTGGGGGGGAGGCAGGTGGAGGGCTGGAGGGTGGGGGAGAAACAGGTGGAGGGCTGGAGGGTGGCGGGCTGGAAGGTGGGGGCGAAGAAGGTGGAGGGCTGGAGGGTGGGGGGGACACAGGAGGAGGGCTAGAGGGTGGGGGCGAGCTGGGTGGAGGGCTGGAGGGTGGGGGCGAGCTGGGTGGAGGGCTGGAGGGTGGGGGGGAGGCAGGTGGAGGGCTGGAGGGTGGCGGGCTGGAAGGTGGGGGCGAAGAAGGTGGAGGGCTGGAGGGTGGGGGGGACACAGGAGGAGGGCTAGAGGGTGGGGGGGAGCTGGGAGGAGGGCTGGAGGGTGGGGGCGAGCTGGGTGGAGGGCTGGAGGGTGGGGGGGAGGCAGGTGGAGGGCTGGAGGGTGGGGGAGAAACAGGTGGAGGGCTGGAGGGTGGCGGGCTGGAAGGTGGGGGCGAAGAAGGTGGAGGGCTGGAGGGTGGGGGGGACACAGGAGGAGGGCTAGAGGGTGGGGGGGAGCTGGGAGGAGGGCTGGAGGGTGGGGGCGAGCTGGGTGGAGGGCTGGAGGGTGGGGGGGAGGCAGGTGGAGGGCTGGAGGGTGGGGGAGAAACAGGTGGAGGGCTGGAGGGTGGCGGGCTGGAAGGTGGGGGCGAAGAAGGTGGAGGGCTGGAGGGTGGGGGGGACACAGGAGGAGGGCTAGAGGGTGGGGGGGAGCTGGGAGGAGGGCTGGAGGGTGGGGGCGAGCTGGGTGGAGGGCTGGAGGGTGGGGGGGAGGCAGGTGGAGGGCTGGAGGGTGGCGGAGAGGCAGGTGGAGGGCTGGAGGGTGGCGGGCTGGAAGGTGGGGGCGAAGAAGGTGGAGGGCTGGAGGGTGGGGGGGACACAGGAGGAGGGCTAGAGGGTGGGGGGGAGCTGGGAGGAGGGCTGGAGGGTGGGGGCGAGCTGGGTGGAGGGCTGGAGGGTGGGGGGGAGGCAGGTGGAGGGCTCACGGGTGGGGGAGAGGCAGGTGGAGGGCTGGAGGGTGGCGGGCTGGAAGGTGGGGGCGAAGAAGGTGGAGGGCTGGAGGGTGGGGGGGACACAGGAGGAGGGCTGGAGGGTGGGGGGGAGCTGGGAGGAGGGCTGGAGGGTGGGGGCGAGCTGGGTGGAGGGCTGGAGGGTGGGGGGGAGGCAGGGGGTGGGCTCATGGGTGGGGGAGAAACAGGTGGAGGGCTGGAGGGTGGCGGGCTGGAAGGTGGGGGCGAAGAAGGTGGAGGGCTGGAGGGTGGGGGGGACACAGGAGGAGGGCTGGAGGGTGGGGGGGAGCTTGGAGGAGGGCTGGAGGGTGGGGGCGAGCTGGGTGGAGGGCTGGAGGGTGGGGGGGAGGCAGGTGGAGGGCTGGAGGGTGGGGGAGAAACAGGTGGAGGGCTGGAGGGTGGCGGGCTGGAAGGTGGGGGCGAAGAAGGTGGAGGGCTGGAGGGTGGGGGGGACATAGGAGGAGGGCTAGAGGGTGGGGGGGAGCTGGGAGGAGGGCTGGAGGGTGGGGGCGAGCTGGGTGGAGGGCTGGAGGGTGGGGGGGAGGCAGGTGGAGGGCTGGAGGGTGGGGGAGAAACAGGTGGAGGGCTGGAGGGTGGCGGGCTGGAAGGTGGGGGCGAAGACGGTGGAGGGCTGGAGGGTGGGGGGGACACAGGAGGAGGGCTAGAGGGTGGGGGGGAGCTGGGAGGAGGGCTGGAGGGTGGGGGCGAGCTGGGTGGAGGGCTGGAGGGTGGGGGGAGGCAGGTGGAGGGCTGGAGGGTGGGGGAGAAACAGGTGGAGGGCTGGAGGGTGGCGGGCTGGAAGGTGGGGGCGAAGAAGGTGGAGGGCTGGAGGGTGGGGGGGACACAGGAGGAGGGCTAGAGGGTGGGGGGGAGCTGGGAGGAGGGCTGGAGGGTGGGGGCGAGCTGGGTGGAGGGCTGGAGGGTGGGGGGAGGCAGGTGGAGGGCTGGAGGGTGGGGGAGAAACAGGTGGAGGGCTGGAGGGTGGCGGGCTGGAAGGTGGGGGCGAAGAAGGTGGAGGGCTGGAGGGTGGGGGGGACACAGGAGGAGGGCTAGAGGGTGGGGGGGAGCTGGGAGGAGGGCTGGAGGGTGGGGGCGAGCTGGGTGGAGGGCTGGAGGGTGGGGGGGAGGCAGGGGGTGGGCTCACGGGTGGGGGAGAGGCAGGTGGAGGGCTGGAGGGTGGCGGGCTGGAAGGTGGGGGCGAAGAAGGTGGAGGGCTGGAGGGTGGGGGGGACACAGGAGGAGGGCTAGAGGGTGGGGGGGAGCTGGGAGGAGGGCTGGAGGGTGGGGGCGAGCTGGGTGGAGGGCTGGAGGGTGGGGGGGAGGCAGGGGGTGGGCTCATGGGTGGGGGAGAAACAGGTGGAGGGCTGGAGGGTGGCGGGCTGGAAGGTGGGGGCGAAGAAGGTGGAGGGCTGGAGGGTGGGGGGGACACAGGAGGAGGGCTGGAGGGTGGGGGGGTGCTGGGAGGAGGGCTGGAGGGTGGGGGCGAGCTGGGTGGAGGGCTGGAGGGTGGGGGGGAGGCAGGTGGAGGGCTGGAGGGTGGGGGAGAAACAGGTGGAGGGCTGGAGGGTGGCGGGCTGGAAGGTGGGGGCGAAGAAGGTGGAGGGCTGGAGGGTGGGGGGGACACAGGAGGAGGGCTAGAGGGTGGGGGGGAGCTGGGAGGAGGGCTGGAGGGTGGGGGCGAGCTGGGTGGAGGGCTGGAGGGTGGGGGGGAGGCAGGTGGAGGGCTGGAGGGTGGGGGAGAGGCAGGTGGAGGGCTGGAGGGTGGCGGGCTGGAAGGTGGGGGCGAAGAAGGTGGAGGGCTGGAGGGTGGGGGGGACACAGGAGGAGGGCTAGAGGGTGGGGGGGAGCTGGGAGGAGGGCTGGAGGGTGGGGGCGAGCTGGGTGGAGGGCTGGAGGGTGGGGGGGAGGCAGGTGGAGGGCTGGAGGGTGGGGGAGAAACAGGTGGAGGGCTGGAGGGTGGCGGGCTGGAAGGTGGGGGCGAAGAAGGTGGAGGGCTGGAGGGTGGGGGGGACACAGGAGGAGGGCTAGAGGGTGGGGGGGAGCTGGGAGGAGGGCTGGAGGGTGGGGGCGAGCTGGGTGGAGGGCTGGAGGGTGGGGGGGAGGCAGGTGGAGGGCTGGAGGGTGGGGGAGAAACAGGTGGAGGGCTGGAGGGTGGCGGGCTGGAAGGTGGGGGCGAAGAAGGTGGAGGGCTGGAGGGTGGGGGGGACACAGGAGGAGGGCTAGAGGGTGGGGGGGAGCTGGGAGGAGGGCTGGAGGGTGGGGGCGAGCTGGGTGGAGGGCTGGAGGGTGGGGGGGAGGCAGGTGGAGGGCTGGAGGGTGGGGGAGAAACAGGTGGAGGGCTGGAGGGTGGCGGGCTGGAAGGTGGGGGCGAAGAAGGTGGAGGGCTGGAGGGTGGGGGGGACACAGGAGGAGGGCTAGAGGGTGGGGGGGAGCTGGGAGGAGGGCTGGAGGGTGGGGGCGAGCTGGGTGGAGGGCTGGAGGGTGGGGGGGAGGCAGGTGGAGGGCTGGAGGGTGGGGGAGAAACAGGTGGAGGGCTGGAGGGTGGCGGGCTGGAAGGTGGGGGCGAAGAAGGTGGAGGGCTGGAGGGTGGGGGGGACACAGGAGGAGGGCTAGAGGGTGGGGGGGAGCTGGGAGGAGGGCTGGAGGGTGGGGGCGAGCTGGGTGGAGGGCTGGAGGGTGGGGGGGAGGCAGGTGGAGGGCTGGAGGGTGGGGGAGAAACAGGTGGAGGGCTGGAGGGTGGCGGGCTGGAAGGTGGGGGCGAAGAAGGTGGAGGGCTGGAGGGTGGGGGGGACACAGGAGGAGGGCTAGAGGGTGGGGGGGAGCTGGGAGGAGGGCTGGAGGGTGGGGGCGAGCTGGGTGGAGGGCTGGAGGGTGGGGGGGAGGCAGGGGGTGGGCTCACGGGTGGGGGAGAGGCAGGTGGAGGGCTGGAGGGTGGCGGGCTGGAAGGTGGGGGCGAAGAAGGTGGAGGGCTGGAGGGTGGGGGGGACACAGGAGGAGGGCTAGAGGGTGGGGGGGAGCTGGGAGGAGGGCTGGAGGGTGGGGGCGAGCTGGGTGGAGGGCTGGAGGGTGGGGGGGAGGCAGGGGGTGGGCTCATGGGTGGGGGAGAAACAGGTGGAGGGCTGGAGGGTGGCGGGCTGGAAGGTGGGGGCGAAGAAGGTGGAGGGCTGGAGGGTGGGGGGGACACAGGAGGAGGGCTAGAGGGTGGGGGGGTGCTGGGAGGAGGGCTGGAGGGTGGGGGCGAGCTGGGTGGAGGGCTGGAGGGTGGGGGGGAGGCAGGTGGAGGGCTGGAGGGTGGGGGAGAAACAGGTGGAGGGCTGGAGGGTGGCGGGCTGGAAGGTGGGGGCGAAGAAGGTGGAGGGCTGGAGGGTGGGGGGGACACAGGAGGAGGGCTAGAGGGTGGGGGGGAGCTGGGAGGAGGGCTGGAGGGTGGGGGCGAGCTGGGTGGAGGGCTGGAGGGTGGGGGGGAGGCAGGTGGAGGGCTGGAGGGTGGGGGAGAGGCAGGTGGAGGGCTGGAGGGTGGCGGGCTGGAAGGTGGGGGCGAAGAAGGTGGAGGGCTGGAGGGTGGGGGGGACACAGGAGGAGGGCTAGAGGGTGGGGGGGAGCTGGGAGGAGGGCTGGAGGGTGGGGGCGAGCTGGGTGGAGGGCTGGAGGGTGGGGGGGAGGCAGGTGGAGGGCTGGAGGGTGGGGGAGAAACAGGTGGAGGGCTGGAGGGTGGCGGGCTGGAAGGTGGGGGCGAAGAAGGTGGAGGGCTGGAGGGTGGGGGGGACACAGGAGGAGGGCTAGAGGGTGGGGGGGAGCTGGGAGGAGGGCTGGAGGGTGGGGGCGAGCTGGGTGGAGGGCTGGAGGGTGGGGGGGAGGCAGGTGGAGGGCTGGAGGGTGGGGGAGAAACAGGTGGAGGGCTGGAGGGTGGCGGGCTGGAAGGTGGGGGCGAAGAAGGTGGAGGGCTGGAGGGTGGGGGGGACACAGGAGGAGGGCTAGAGGGTGGGGGGGAGCTGGGAGGAGGGCTGGAGGGTGGGGGCGAGCTGGGTGGAGGGCTGGAGGGTGGGGGGGAGGCAGGGGGTGGGCTCATGGGTGGGGGAGAAACAGGTGGAGGGCTGGAGGGTGGCGGGCTGGAAGGTGGGGGCGAAGAAGGTGGAGGGCTGGAGGGTGGGGGGGACACAGGAGGAGGGCTGGAGGCTGGGGGGGTGCTGGGAGGAGGGCTGGAGGGTGGGGGCGAGCTGGGTGGAGGGCTGGAGGGTGGGGGGGAGGCAGGTGGAGGGCTGGAGGGTGGGGGAGAAACAGGTGGAGGGCTGGAGGGTGGCGGGCTGGAAGGTGGGGGCGAAGAAGGTGGAGGGCTGGAGGGTGGGGGGGACACAGGAGGAGGGCTAGAGGGTGGGGGGGAGCTGGGAGGAGGGCTGGAGGGTGGGGGCGAGCTGGGTGGAGGGCTGGAGGGTGGGGGGGAGGCAGGTGGAGGGCTGGAGGGTGGGGGAGAGGCAGGTGGAGGGCTGGAGGGTGGCGGGCTGGAAGGTGGAGGCGAAGAAGGTGGAGGGCTGGAGGGTGGGGGGGACACAGGAGGAGGGCTAGAGGGTGGGGGGGAGCTGGGAGGAGGGCTGGAGGGTGGGGGCGAGCTGGGTGGAGGGCTGGAGGGTGGGGGGGACGCAGGTGGAGGGCTGGAGGGTGGGGGAGAAACAGGTGGAGGGCTGGAGGGTGGCGGGCTGGAAGGTGGGGGCGAAGAAGGTGGAGGGCTGGAGGGTGGGGGGGACACAGGAGGAGGGCTAGAGGGTGGGGGGGAGCTGGGAGGAGGGCTGGAGGGTGGGGGCGAGCTGGGTGGAGGGCTGGAGGGTGGGGGGGAGGCAGGTGGAGGGCTGGAGGGTGGGGGAGAGGCAGGTGGAGGGCTGGAGGGTGGCGGGCTGGAAGGTGGGGGCGAAGAAGGTGGAGGGCTGGAGGGTGGGGGGGAGCTGGGAGGAGGGCTAGAGGGTGGGGGGGAGCTGGGAGGAGGGCTGGAGGGTGGGGGCGAGCTGGGTGGAGGGCTGGAGGGTGGGGGGGAGGTAGGTGGAGGGCTGGAGGGTGGGGGAGAGGCAGGTGGAGGGCTGGAGGGTGGCGGGCTGGAAGGTGGGGGCGAAGAAGGTGGAGGGCTGGAGGGTGGGGGGGACACAGGAGGAGGGCTAGAGGGTGGGGGGGAGCTGGGAGGAGGGCTGGAGGGTGGGGGCGAGCTGGGTGGAGGGCTGGAGGGTGGGGGGGAGGCAGGTGGAGGGCTGGAGGGTGGCGGGCTGGAAGGTGGGGGCGAAGAAGGTGGAGGGCTGGAGGGTGGGGGGGACACAGGAGGAGGGCTAGAGGGTGGGGGGGAGCTGGGAGGAGGGCTGGAGGGTGGGGGCGAGCTGGGTGGAGGGCTGGAGGGTGGGGGGGAGGCAGGGGGTGGGCTCACGGGTGGGGGAGAGGCAGGTGGAGGGCTGGAGGGTGGCGGGCTGGAAGGTGGGGGCGAAGAAGGTGGAGGGCTGGAGGGTGGGGGGGACACAGGAGGAGGGCTAGAGGGTGGGGGGGAGCTGGGAGGAGGGCTGGAGGGTGGGGGCGAGCTGGGTGGAGGGCTGGAGGGTGGGGGGGAGGCAGGGGGTGGGCTCATGGGTGGGGGAGAAACAGGTGGAGGGCTGGAGGGTGGCGGGCTGGAAGGTGGGGGCGAAGAAGGTGGAGGGCTGGAGGGTGGGGGGGACACAGGAGGAGGGCTGGAGGGTGGGGGGGTGCTGGGAGGAGGGCTGGAGGGTGGGGGCGAGCTGGGTGGAGGGCTGGAGGGTGGGGGGGAGGCAGGTGGAGGGCTGGAGGGTGGGGGAGAAACAGGTGGAGGGCTGGAGGGTGGCGGGCTGGAAGGTGGGGGCGAAGAAGGTGGAGGGCTGGAGGGTGGGGGGGACACAGGAGGAGGGCTAGAGGGTGGGGGGGAGCTGGGAGGAGGGCTGGAGGGTGGGGGCGAGCTGGGTGGAGGGCTGGAGGGTGGGGGGGAGGCAGGTGGAGGGCTGGAGGGTGGGGGAGAGGCAGGTGGAGGGCTGGAGGGTGGCGGGCTGGAAGGTGGAGGCGAAGAAGGTGGAGGGCTGGAGGGTGGGGGGGACACAGGAGGAGGGCTAGAGGGTGGGGGGGAGCTGGGAGGAGGGCTGGAGGGTGGGGGCGAGCTGGGTGGAGGGCTGGAGGGTGGGGGGGACGCAGGTGGAGGGCTGGAGGGTGGGGGAGAAACAGGTGGAGGGCTGGAGGGTGGCGGGCTGGAAGGTGGGGGCGAAGAAGGTGGAGGGCTGGAGGGTGGGGGGGACACAGGAGGAGGGCTAGAGGGTGGGGGGGAGCTGGGTGGAGGGCTGGAGGGTGGGGGCGAGCTGGGTGGAGGGCTGGAGGGTGGGGGGGAGGCAGGTGGAGGGCTGGAGGGTGGGGGAGAGGCAGGTGGAGGGCTGGAGGGTGGCGGGCTGGAAGGTGGGGGCGAAGAAGGTGGAGGGCTGGAGGGTGGGGGGGACACAGGAGGAGGGCTAGAGGGTGGGGGGGAGCTGGGAGGAGGGCTGGAGGGTGGGGGCGAGCTGGGTGGAGGGCTGGAGGGTGGGGGGGAGGTAGGTGGAGGGCTGGAGGGTGGGGGAGAGGCAGGTGGAGGGCTGGAGGGTGGCGGGCTGGAAGGTGGGGGCGAAGAAGGTGGAGGGCTGGAGGGTGGGGGGGACACAGGAGGAGGGCTAGAGGGTGGGGGGGAGCTGGGAGGAGGGCTGGAGGGTGGGGGCGAGCTGGGTGGAGGGCTGGAGGGTGGGGGAGAAACAGGTGGAGGGCTGGAGGGTGGCGGGCTGGAAGGTGGGGGCGAAGAAGGTGGAGGGCTGGAGGGTGGGGGGGACACAGGAGGAGGGCTAGAGGGTGGGGGGGAGCTGGGAGGAGGGCTGGAGGGTGGGGGCGAGCTGGGTGGAGGGCTGGAGGGTGGGGGGGACGCAGGTGGAGGGCTGGAGGGTGGGGGAGAAACAGGTGGAGGGCTGGAGGGTGGCGGGCTGGAAGGTGGGGGCGAAAAAGGTGGAGGGCTGGAGGGTGGGGGGGACACAGGAGGAGGGCTAGAGGGTGGGGGGGAGCTGGGAGGAGGGCTGGAGGGTGGGGGCGAGCTGGGTGGAAGGCTGGAGGGTGGGGGGGAGGCAGGTGGAGGGCTGGAGGGTGGGGGAGAAACAGGTGGAGGGCTGGAGGGTGGCGGGCTGGAAGGTGGGGGCGAAGAAGGTGGAGGGCTGGAGGGTGGGGGGGACACAGGAGGAGGGCTAGAGGGTGGGGGGGAGCTGGGAGGAGGGCTGGAGGGTGGGGGCGAGCTGGGTGGAGGGCTGGAGGGTGGGGGGGAGGCAGGTGGAGGGCTGGAGGGTGGGGGAGAAACAGGTGGAGGGCTGGAGGGTGGCGGGCTGGAAGGTGGGGGCGAAGAAGGTGGAGGGCTGGAGGGTGGGGGGGACACAGGAGGAGGGCTAGAGGGTGGGGGGGAGCTGGGAGGAGGGCTGGAGGGTGGGGGCGAGCTGGGTGGAGGGCTGGAGGGTGGGGGGGAGGCAGGTGGAGGGCTGGAGGGTGGGGGAGAGGCAGGTGGAGGGCTGGAGGGTGGCGGGCTGGAAGGTGGGGGCGAAGAAGGTGGACGGCTGGAGGGTGGGGGGGACACAGGAGGAGGGCTAGAGGGTGGGGGGGAGCTGGGAGGAGGGCTGGAGGGTGGGGGCGAGCTGGGTGGAGGGCTGGAGGGTGGGGGGGAGGTAGGTGGAGGGCTGGAGGGTGGGGGAGAGGCAGGTGGAGGGCTGGAGGGTGGCGGGCTGGAAGGTGGGGGCGAAGAAGGTGGAGGGCTGGAGGGTGGGGGGGACACAGGAGGAGGGCTAGAGGGTGGGGGGGAGCTGGGTGGAGGGCTGGAGGGTGGGGGGGAGGCAGGTGGAGGGCTGGAGGGTGGGGGAGAAACAGGTGGAGGGCTGGAGGGTGGCGGGCTGGAAGGTGGGGGCGAAGAAGGTGGAGGGCTGGAGGGTGGGGGGGACACAGGAGGAGGGCTAGAGGGTGGGGGGGAGCTGGGAGGAGGGCTGGAGGGTGGGGGCGAGCTGGGTGGAGGGCTGGAGGGTGGGGGGGAGGCAGGTGGAGGGCTGGAGGGTGGGGGAGAAACAGGTGGAGGGCTGGAGGGTGGCGGGCTGGAAGGTGGGGGCGAAGAAGGTGGAGGGCTGGAGGGTGGGGGGGACACAGGAGGAGGGCTAGAGGGTGGGGGGGAGCTGGGAGGAGGGCTGGAGGGTGGGGGCGAGCTGGGTGGAGGGCTGGAGGGTGGGGGGGAGGCAGGGGGCGGGCTCACGGGTGGGGGAGAGGCAGGTGGAGGGCTGGAGGGTGGCGGGCTGGAAGGTGGGGGCGAAGAAGGTGGAGGGCTGGAGGGTGGGGGGGACACAGGAGGAGGGCTAGAGGGTGGGGGGGAGCTGGGAGGAGGGCTGGAGGGTGGGGGCGAGCTGGGTGGAGGGCTGGAGGGTGGGGGGAAGGCAGGGGGTGGGCTCATGGGTGGGGGAGAAACAGGTGGAGGGCTGGAGGGTGGCGGGCTGGAAGGTGGGGGCGAAGAAGGTGGAGGGCTGGAGGGTGGGGGGGACACAGGAGGAGGGCTGGAGGGTGGGGGGGAGCTGGGAGGAGGGCTGGAGGGTGGGGGCGAGCTGGGTGGAGGGCTGGAGGGTGGGGGGGAGGCAGGTGGAGGGCTGGAGGGTGGGGGAGAAACAGGTGGAGGGCTGGAGGGTGGCGGGCTGGAAGGTGGGGGCGAAGAAGGTGGAGGGCTGGAGGGTGGGGGGGACACAGGAGGAGGGCTAGAGGGTGGGGGGGAGCTGGGAGGAGGGCTGGAGGGTGGGGGCGAGCTGGGTGGAGGGCTGGAGGGTGGGGGGGAGGCAGGTGGAGGGCTGGAGGGTGGGGGAGAAACAGGTGGAGGGCTGGAGGGTGGCGGGCTGGAAGGTGGGGGCGAAGAAGGTGGAGGGCTGGAGGGTGGGGGGGACACAGGAGGAGGGCTAGAGGGTGGGGGGGAGCTGGGAGGAGGGCTGGAGGGTGGGGGCGAGCTGGGTGGAGGGCTGGAGGGTGGGGGGGAGGCAGGTGGAGGGCTGGAGGGTGGGGGAGAAACAGGTGGAGGGCTGGAGGGTGGCGGGCTGGAAGGTGGGGGCGAAGAAGGTGGAGGGCTGGAGGGTGGGGGGGACACAGGAGGAGGGCTAGAGGGTGGGGGGGAGCTGGGAGGAGGGCTGGAGGGTGGGGGCGAGCTGGGTGGAGGGCTGGAGGGTGGGGGGGAGGCAGGGGGTGGGCTCACGGGTGGGGGAGAGGCAGGTGGAGGGCTGGAGGGTGGGGGAGAAACAGGTGGAGGGCTAGAGGGTGGCGGGCTGGAAGGTGGGGGCGAAGAAGGCGGAGGGCTGGAGGGTGGGGGGGACACAGGAGGAGGGCTAGAGGGTGGGGGGGAGCTGGGAGGAGGGCTGGAGGGTGGGGGCGAGCTGGGTGGAGGGCTGGAGGGTGGCGGGCTTGAAGGTGGGGGAGAAACAGGTGGAGGGCTGGAGGGTGGGGGGGACACAGGAGGAGGGCTAGAGGGTGGGGGGGAGCTGGGAGGAGGGCTGGAGGGTGGGGGCGAGCTGGGTGGAGGGCTGGAGGGTGGGGGGGAGGCAGGGGGTGGGCTCACGGGTGGGGGAGAGGCAGGTGGAGGGCTGGAGGGTGGGGGAGAAACAGGTGGAGGGCTGGAGGGTGGCGGGCTGGAAGGTGGGGGCGAAGAAGGTGGAGGGCTGGAGGGTGGGGGGGACACAGGAGGAGGGCTAGAGGGTGGGGGGGAGCTGGGAGGAGGGCTGGAGGGTGGGGGCGAGCTGGGTGGAGGGCTGGAGGGTGGGGGGGAGGCAGGTGGAGGGCTGGAGGGTGGGGGAGAAACAGGTGGAGGGCTGGAGGGTGGCGGGCTGGAAGGTGGGGGCGAAGAAGGTGGAGGGCTGGAGGGTGGGGGGGACACAGGAGGAGGGCTTGAGGGTGGGGGGGAGCTGGGAGGAGGGCTGGAGGGTGGGGGGGAGGCAGGTGGAGGGCTGGAGGGTGGGGAAGAGGCAGGTGGTGGGCTGGAGGGTGGGGGAGAAACAGGTGGAGGGCTGGAGGGTGGCGGGCTGGAAGGTGGGGGCGAAGAAGGTGGAGGGCTGGAGGGTGGGGGGGACACAGGAGGAGGGCTAGAGGGTGGGGGGGAGCTGGGAGGAGGGCTGGAGGGTGGGGGCGAGCTGGGTGGAGGGCTGGAGGGTGGGGGGGAGGCAGGTGGAGGGCTGGAGGGTGGGGGAGAGGCAGGTGGTGGGCTGGAGGGTTGCAAGCTGTAATCTGTGGGCAATGAATGAGAAATATTAATATAATCATAATCGTTCGGCTGCCAGCTAATTGCGTGTGTTAAGGGGGTGTGGAACGGTTGGGCAGCATAGCCTTCCCACACCACCGGGGGCGAAGAAGGTGGAGGGCTGGAGGGTGGGGGGGACACAGGAGGAGGGCTAGAGGGTGGGGGGGAGCTGGGAGGAGGGCTGGAGGGTGGGGGCGAGCTTGGTGGAGGGCTGGAGGGTTGGGGGAAGGCAGGTGGAGGGCTGGAGGGTGGGGGCGAGCTGGGTGGAGGGCTGGAGGGTGGGGGGGAGGCAGCTGGAGGGCTGGAGGGTGCGGGAGAGGCAGGTGGAGGGCTGGAGGGTGGCAGGCTGAAAGGTGGGGGCGAAGAAGGTGGAGGGCTGGAGGGTGGGGGGGACACAGGAGGAGGGCTAGAGGGTGGGGGGGAGCTGGGAGGAGGGCTGGAGGGTGGGGGCGAGCTGGGTGGAGGGCTGGAGGGTGGGGGGGAGGCAGGGGGTGGGCTGGAGGGTGGTGGGGAGGCAGGGGGTGGGCTCACGGGTGGGGGAGAGGCAGGTGGAGGGCTGGAGGGTGGCGAGCTGGATGGTGGGGGCGAAGGTGGAGGGCTGTTGATCAGTAATAATCTGCGTTTCGCATGATAATGGTTCATTTTGTCCCGTGATAGCTGAACTGAAGTGAACAGCTCCTTTATCGGATGCATCGGAGACTTATCCTTGATTTCATTGTCTGGATTGTCAGTGGAGCAGGGGTTATGGAAGTACTCAGAAGTATTCTTGTTAGTATTAGAGTTTCATTGGATCTGTATTTTATCATTGTTTATTTATTTTTTATTTTTGTTGCATTCTGTTTGACAGTGCGCAATATTTCTAACTTGATCACAATATGTATTTTCGCATAGAATGACCTAGCATGCAATAAGAGGCATTGCATGTTACCCTATAATCAAACAAGATACAGACACTTCTGTGGATGCATACTTCTGGCCAACGTGCAAGTATTTTATGCTCGTTGTGGTCTGTTGGTGCATCGATTTATCAAGTCATCATCAGATTATTTTCTGATATCTTCAGCCTGAGCATATGGGTTAGAGGATGGCCTTCACATTTTATTCTCCAATACAACTGTAACCTTCTTGGTGTCAAGTCTTCAGCTGTCCTTGATTCGGCACACCTAAGTTAGGTACACTCCCAGTTGCACCAGATGAACTTTTTTTTAATACACAGGCCATACCAGACACTACCCATAGACTGTTTTATAATCAATGTGTCAGTTGATGTGGCCTGACAAGAGGATCACTGACCCGTAATTGAATACATTGTGACCCTTAAGTATATTTGTATATCGAGCATTGATAAATGTGTGAGATCAGTAATATACGCATGGCGCTGCCAACATAACCAAAGTTGCGACAAATAATGGATGCACTGATTGAGCAGGCACACATGATTGATTAGCAATAATTGTTATAATTTAATAGTAAATAATATTTGATATATTATTACAGCGTAATCGATGCATTAGTGTGAGAAGTGCAACTTCCGGTGCAGCTATCATGATAAGACAAGGTCGCATACAATCACAGAATAACTAGATAGAAGCGAGATTAGAACCACAATATTTGCAATATTATTACTTCATTGCTGGCATGTTTCGTGTGCGTGTGTGAGAAGTACCTAAGTTGCAGTGATTGATCAATAACTGAATATCGCTATTCGGTCCCTTGCATCTTATGAATGCCGTGAAGGCTTTGTCGAGTTACAGCCTGACATCCTTAGTTTAGATTGCTGTCTTAACGATTGATATTCTCGGTGGGATCTAGGTCTTGCTTATTTAGGCTGTTTCTGTCATGAAGACATGAAGTTTCTGTCATGACGTAAGACTGGCGTTGGTCTTCTGACACTGAGCCAGCAATCACTTGCTTAATCAGTGCGCTTGAAGATCTAGACCGATGGTACGACACTAAACTCTTTGACTATATATTTGGCGAGGTTCTCATACCTCATTAGCTGTTTTGTAACAATCCGTTGCTTGCTTGAGACTTTTGTTCTTGTCTCTTAATAGGCTTGAGGCACGGTACAGCTCACCAGTTGGACACGCAGCAGCCGGACTACTAATCTTCTTTGAGCTTGCAGATTTATATGTAGGCTACGGCTGCATCGACACGTCTTCCTAACAGGCTTATTTATTGATATTCACGGATATCGGAGATACGCATTAGGGTTGATCACACTTAGGATTGTCGACCTAGTACTGCATACTGATCTCGTGAGTATAACATATGCGAGGACGGCCGAGTAGAGCAGACTAAGACTATGTTTACATACTATTGGAGCACAACAGTGTTCATTGAAACAATTGCTATCCATAGCTGCTCTATTACTGTGGCCTGAGCTAAGCCTGAGCTTCGCTGTCTGCCGTGTGATGATCGCCTGTCATCGGGTCTGACGGCCGATCCCATCATCGCATCCATCAATCATTGCAAGTTGGATCTTTCCTTGCTCTCACGTGTCACCTCAAGATACCACAAGTGCACCCCTCATGCCACTGATAAACATGCTTCAAAAAGTGATGGCTTGGCCCCAAGAGCAGCCACTTGAACAGTGCATCCCATCTGAGCTTTCATAATAGATGGGTTCTATTACATGCAGCTGCACTGCCATGTGTTGTATTACGGTTTACTAGTAATAATTATACTTGTATAATCTAACTACTTATGCATTATAGAGTTCATGCAATTAGGACTCTTCACCCTGCGATGCCAGCTGTATCACTAATGCGACCACCAAACAAACGTTCGACTCGACCCGAGGAACGAAGGCAATGAGCATCATAATGGTGAGCTTCTTTTTCAGCTTTGCGTTTCTCTAAAACTTTCAATTGGGCTTCTGTGAGTACCATACCATCCTGCGCCATCTTTGTCTCCAACGCAACAAGACGTTTCTTGAGGTTATTTAGATCGTTCCGTAACCAAATAGACCTTACATGGAATGACTTGTTAAGTAATAATATTTGTTATTATTACGTCAATGCTGGCATAAGCGACACATGAGTATGAAAAGTGCAACGATTGCAGTGGTTAATCTTAACCGAATATTGGTATTCAGCCATTCGCATTGCATGAATGCCGGGAAGGCTTGATAATACTATATGCATTTATTTGTGATACGCTGCTAGGGTTTGTCATACTTGCGGATCGACGATCTAATGTGAGTTGTACCATGTATCAGTATCGCGAGTATAAAATTCACGAGGACGGCCAAATACCTTAAGCTTGTATTGAACCGTAAGTAATATTGCCTTCAATATCATCACGCTGAACTATAATACGCTGTGATCGGCCTGAGCCAAGCCTGAGCATCGCTAGTCGGTTGGATGACGGTTGGATGATGAGCGCCTATCAATGGTTCTGATAGCCAAACATATCGCTTCGCATGTAATTGGCTGTAAGTTGTAATCATCTTTGCTCTGAAGTCTTCCGCTGCCCTGAGATTGCCTCCTGATGCTTTGCTGTCTTGTAAGCATCTCGGCACTAGCACTTAAACGCCCAGATGCGCAGATAAGTGCATGAGTGACGAAGAGAGATACAACACCATGCTGCCATGATTTGGAGTTGGGGTTCCGCTGGTATTCCTGTGAATATGTTGTCTGCTATATATTATTATAATAATTATAATAACTATTATTAGTCTTCTTATTAGTTTTAGCTTAAGCTTTAGTTTAAGTTTTATTTTTAGTTTTATTAGTTTTATTAGTATAGTATTAGTATTAATATTAATATCAGTATAAGTATTAATATTAGAATTAGTATTAGTATTAGTATTAGCATAGGTACTAGTATAGGTATCAGTATTAGTATTCGTATTCGTATTTTATTATTATAATTATGGTTACACCTGGGGGGGAAGAAACTGCCAAAAATGAACATATCGTGACTTATATTGTACAATTTTAGCTTTTTACTTTTGGTATGAAAAGTATGTAATTTGGCCCACGGACAAGTATGTACAGACTCGGCAACGTTTCATGTATGGAAGGTGTTGTATCGTTGTTGTGTCCGCCTACAAAGGCCCAATCGGAAGATGACCGTCTGCGGTCCAGTCCTGGACACTACCCGTAGATATCCCAGGATACTACAGAAGGGACGGTTTGTCAGGGTGAAGGGTCTGGGAGGTATCTACAGGCCCTTTTGAAAATTTTCCCAGGTTGAACTTTTGAGGCATGAATAAGCATGAAGTATTCCTTTCAATGAGTTCTTTTGACCTCTCAAACCTCTCAGGCCTCTCAAACATTCTCAGTTCTACTAGATCTCTCAACCCTCTCAGGCCTCTCAACCCTCTCAGGCCTCTCAGCGCAACCCTCTCAGCGCAGGCCTTTCACCTGCTCAGGACTCTCAGACTTCTCATCCCTCTCAGACCTGTCAATTCTCTCAGGCCTCCAATCCAATCTCAGGATTTTCAGGAATCTCAGGTTATATATACTTGTCAACTGTATTGGAGTTAAGGGGTATGGTCAACATAGGGTATCATTTGAAATTGCCTCCTCCCCCTCGCCCCCTTGGACAAGAGAGAGTTTAGATATCTGAGTGAATTACCAAAACAATTTATCAATAGTTGAGAGGTAGGTAAGTAGGTAGGTAGACAGGCAGGCAGCCAGGCAGGCAGGCAGGCAGGCAGGCAGGCAGGCAGACAGACAGACAGACAGACTTCTGACTATCATCATTAATTCTAAAACCTGAGCTATTTGGTTAGGGAAAAAAGCTTTGGCTCTGGTAGCCTTTGCATCTTGATTCTGTAATGTGATTGTGTAACCTTATTGCTTCCCGGTCTTCTGCTGAACTCAATTTTGCATACTTGAGACTCAGCGTACGCTCCCCATCACACAAAGTACCCTCTACATCGAGTTTATGTATATCAGCGAAAGGTATGCAACAAGTGTTGAGAGGTCTGAGAGGCCTGGGAGGTTGCGTGTTGAGAGGATTGCGGGTTGAGAGGGTTGAGAGGCACAGGGTTAAGATGTATGTGGAATGTCACCTCTTCTGTCTTAAGAGACCCAAAAGGGTTCACAGATGGAGCCGAGGAAATTCAGTCTCAAATAAAGACCATTCCGATTACTAAAAAGCACCAATCGCAGGCCTGAGACAGCATCAGACTCAAAAACCTTCTCAGACTCCACTCAGAAGCACTCCCTAGAGTCTAAACGACTCCTGTTTCACTATGTGCAGTCTACTGCAAAATGTGGACAGGTGTAGTATCCTGGGGTTTCTAAGGCTAATATCCAGGATGTTCAGGGAACTGGACATCATCCGATCGGGCCTGAACAGTTTGGCGAATATTAACACAGAGATACAGCAACAGGCAATGGACGGACCTCTATAGAAATCTCCAAAATAGTATCAGATTCTGGAAATATGTGCATGATTGGCTGGATTGGCTGAATTCTTGATTCCGGGGCCATGTGCATCATCGGCATCAATTCTGGAATTCCAGGGCTCTGGAGGAGCTTGACGATTGGCTGTGGAAGTTAGAATGAGACTACTGGTTACGCTAAGGAAACATTTCGATTGGTGGCAATCTCTGACAATCTCCAGTTGTCAGGACGGAGTAGGTGAGCAGCTAAAGGAGAGGCAGAAGTAGTTATTTAATGCGTCCTTTTAAAGATTGCCAGCTTAAAACTTCGAAACCCAATAAGTTTTTTATTAATAATATTACTTCTCGGTTGTCCTAATTTATGTTCCGCTTCTGGAATTCGTTAAGTTACAACTATATCCTTTGTCACCAGAATTACTGGTACCAAAGGCAGATTTTTATTTATTTATGGTTTAAATCATTTTGAGGACTTAGAGAAAGTCTCAACTATTTGCTTCTTCAGCTGCTGAAACAAACCGTCTTTTCCAAACAATCCTTCCGGATTTGCTTTTGATAATAATTCTTCTACTATTTTATTTGTTAAATTAATTTGATGTGGCAGCTATCTCGATCATTGTATCCATTTTCCATGGAGTCACAAGGCCAACCACACACCCTGCAACTATCCCTGGTCACAACTTGAATGATTATCCAAACTTGTCATGCAGTCGTTTTGTAATATAAATGTTTGCCTATCTAACTTCTATGGACACATCATGCATGCATCTCTGTTATTGTTTCTTGTTTTGCTTATTATGCTGAAATCAGGTCCTACAGTCCCTTGGTCCTACAGTCCTACATGCATGTTTAGAAAGCCTAAAATCAAGTCAGTCCTGCTCATTCAAAATAGCACATGTAATCGTTTATAATCTGGAAGTTGTCAACACCAATGTTCACAGTACTTCTACGAACTATTATGATAATGTATATGTGCACTATATACCACCTATACCTACACTCCACACACCCTCGCTTCATCATTGTACCTGGAAGCCATGTTCCAGCGCAGCTGCAGGCATACTGGCCCCTTTTCATTCCACAATCATCAGACTCACCACGTGCAAAGTCCCTGATAACTTCACCCAGCAGGTCGCCCCAATTCTTCTGCAGTCCCCCATGCCAGTCATAGCCAAGCCACAGTACAGCTCCTGCTGCCCCCTTCTTGCCAAACACCTGCAGATTGGGTGCAATCCTACATATTTAAAGTGGTAGTTAAGTGTCAAAGAGTAGGTTAGCCGCCTCCAGAGGGAGGAAATCAAAGATGAAGCCTGGAGAAAATCAAAGGCTTGGCAATGCTGTAAGATCAAACTCAGGTACTGCAAGCACACCATAATAAACAGGGGGTCCCATAAGCGCACGAGGGTCCTCATGCACCAAAGGCCGTGCACTGATGTAACTCACAATCTTAAGCCTGTGCAGGGAAGTGCCCATATGTTATGTAACATGCCAGGTCAACCCCTCGTATTTGTTTAAGGGTTGCCCTGAGCATGGATACCATTAAGCAAGGTCACACTCTTCAGTGGGTTTAGAGGACGACAAAAATTCTTTTTTCATATTTCCCAGTTTCAGAATGCAGCACTGTTTAAGTGCAATTTATATGTTTCTTCTACGCTATGGAGTGCGGGAATGAACTTGCATCTCAACATCACCCGCTATTGCACCCTGTGTCACAGCGGCGTAGATTGCCAGGACTGAACTAAGTTCCCAAGTCGAATTCCATCTAACGCACACACACAGGTTGATGCAAATGCCACTATGAATTTAATCTGCTCTATGGTGAACAACCGGGTTGGCACTGCATCAGTAGTACAAGCCACCATCAAGGATGCAGTATTGCTGGATAAACATTAGAACCTTCTACTCCTGGTGCCAGGCACAAGCTGCCCTGTGACATGCCAAGGGCACCCGAGGATATTCACTACCGCCAGGTGGGGAGCTATGTACGGGGGGAACTCGCACCCGTGCATTATGCACTATTGCACCATATGTTACAAGCTACTGCTGGTTAAGCTCTGCCCAAAGCGCCCAAAATTAGAGCCTGGTCACAGTGGCCTTGTGTATCACTGTGTTGGATCCCTGTTGTGTCCGCCTAAGCAGAGGGCAAATCAGAAGACAGTCCATCCTGGACACTACCCGTACATACCCCAGGATACTACAATTGTCACCCTTCACATGGATGTGTCCTCAACCCCAAGGGCCGGGTGAATCACCATCCTGGGATAGTCATTCCAGTTCCCGTCAAAGATCTATCCCCCACATGACCAAGCCTCCTGCATACATCAGTTATAGCCGCTACTGAGATTTGAACCTGTGCCACTCATGTTCAGTACTATAATACAACAAAAAGTCAAGTACCACTTAGGAGTGAAGTACCCATGTAAGGAGACAAAACCTGTCCAGGAAGGGGTAACCATATCGCCAGCCAATCGTAAAAGCGCCTAGCTACATGCTTTCAACAGTTCAGCCAGCTATGAAAGTCCCAAATTTGGATTAAGGGCCCTCAAAATGTAATTCCTGTACATTTGTGGACCACCCACGTTCTTAACCCCATGTGGACCATGTTGAGATCCCCACCCAACTCCAAATTCCCTGGCACGCACCCAGACCCATATGAACCTCTATGTTGTTCCACCATTACAAGCAATAGGGAGATCCCCAATGAGCCCCTTAAGCATGGACGCATAGACCCCCAGTTGGTGGGGAATGGCACTAGCCATTCGGGGTGGACGGGGACACTAGCTAGTTATACTAGTCGAACAGAACTCCCAATCCATGCATTCGTTGCTGCTGAGAATCCCACCACACCGTCCTGCATGTACTCCTGTTAATAACTTGCCCACCAACTCGTGAAGTTCCGGATACCAGTGTATGACTTAGGTCAGCGGACCACGATAGGTACTATCCACTACGTTGAACCTTTATATTCCACCCCACTGAAAGTTACATGTATCGTCCTTGTTGCTACGTACCTGCGCAACAACCTGGGACTCGTCAGCAGCTGCGACATTGTATAGGGGCCAAGACATTGAGGCGGCATCCTCGTGGACACATCTATGGCATACCAAGGCAAGGCAGTCAGATGATGTTGTTTAGCAAGTATATGCATGGCTTGGATCAACCGTGAATATATATATATATACGTTTGTGTTAGCATCGTCGGGATCACGCATGGTGCGGTGTTCCCAACGTCCTCCAACCCAGCCATGGTTCAAGCAGGTGCAGACTTCCATTACGATCCATTGAAACAGGGAACCAAGGTTTTAAAATACAATTATGAGTTATATGTATCATAATAGGCTATTCGATGGATACAAGATTGAACCATCGGCTTTATCGGTTGTTTTTCGAGCACAAACATTACTCCACTACGGGCAGCATGATGACGTCAGCTTTTCGTGGTCCATTAGTTCAAAACTCCTTTTCTCTACGTGCTTGTAAACGCGTTCAAACATTTCCTTCTTTGGAATGCGCAGGCAGATTCCTCCTCTTATGTTCGGGGCCTGTCTCGCGCTGCTCAGAAGTCAGGGCGAAGAACAAAATTGGATATACATACCGCGTGTACGCGACTATGTTCTCGGCATCCTCCAGCTCCGGAACCCAGCTGACGGACGAGCGTTCAACGGGCAGGAAATCTAAGGTGCCACGCACGTTCCGCACCAGAGCGCCAAAGGGTGTGTGGGTGTTAGTCCTCAGAGCCTCGCATGACACCCAGCTGCCTAGGAGGGGAAAACGGGACACGGAAACAAAGGAGTGAAGGAGACTGGGAATTGCTTGGGGGTAAACCTCCTTGGGGGAATAACGGAGAGTGGAGGAGATCGGGAATTGCTCGGTAGAAGCTACAACTCTGAGCACTCTCCAGGATGGATAACGTACCCGTGTAGTCCAGTGCTTGCTGAATGAAGTCTCGGAAACTGCTTCCCTGCGGATCCGGGCCGCCACCCGTCAGCACCACCAGCCCGCCGCCACGAAGGAAATTGGCCACCGCGCCCATGTCCTCAACATCGGTGTACGACTCGGCACAGGCAGCATGTGGCACTACGTAAACATGCAGACCAGTCCTTCCGAGACCTCCGTCACTCGTTTGGCTGCTGTTGGTGGCAGCGATAATAGAGAGTTCGGCCTTGGGCGATGTTATGTGAGCAACATCAAAACCTAAGGTCTGCAGCTGACTCTGGAGGTGCTGCGGGCGATTGTCCCCATCCAAATGGGGCGCGATGTTGCTGGTGTGCCAATACACCCCCACGCGGACGGTGGGCGCGACAGCAGCATCAGAGATATTGTCGCCTACACCAGTTGCAGCACCAACGGCAGGGTCCTCGGCAGAAGTTACTTCGACGGCAGGATCAGAGATACCATCAGAGGACGCAATGCTGAAAGTGGCGCTGTCCTCGGAAGAGGTAATGGTTGTAGTCGCTAAGTAAAGATGGTGGTGCTGAATGCGGTCCGCGGCGTATAAACTCCCGAAGTTGGACGAGAGGACCCACAAGAAAAGGAGAAAGCATGTATTAATTATTTTCCTTTTCACACGCCCATTAGAGGCCGCTTCCATTTCTGCGTTTGGGTTTCGAAAAGTTGGCCATAAATATGGACGAGCTAACGGGCCTATAAGGTATGTTGTTGAGACTGAGCAGCTCACATACATCACTCAGGGATCAGACTCACCAAGATAAATTTCAATGATCTCTGGCCCTCTTACAAGCTTGAATGCATAACCTATCGCGGTTCTTGCGCTTCACGAGGCCATATACGCAGGTAGCAACGCGCAAAACCGGACGCACACGGGTGCAGCACTTCAGTATGCCATGCGCGTTGTGGCATATGAACGAGCGATCGCAAAACGCTCTATTCGTTGTGTCGGTGCGGAAGCAGTACTAACTGTCAGGCGAACGCTGAGCCGAGAAGGGTACGGCAGAAGCTAACGAGAGGTTATGAAGCATTCGTGAATCGGCAGTCATTTTACATTTCAATGTTAGATATCAATTCAATCAGTCATGGTGTCACGCGACTTGTTGAAAGTTAAACCTGATGACATATGTCTTTTACAAGCGCGTGCCCAGGCGCTCTAAGAGCAAATCGTATTAGCACTACGCAACGCATGCAACCTAATTAACGATGTTCATATAGCATCATATCGAGAAAAATAATTCATCTAATGATTGGAATGTTTTTTAATTAAAATGGTATCAATCGCTATTTAGTAAAATTGCCAATAATTAAATTGCAAAAAACGGTGCCTACCAGTTTTATCTTCAAGAGTTTCTAGACTGATGTTATCATGGTATTAATTATAATCAACTATAATGGTCGTCGTTTGATGCCTACTTTTTGAAGACAACCGTAGTTATCCCAACAAGTCAAAGCGAATGTTCCGTATGCCGTGCTATCTTATAATGATAAATACCAGCATATATTTCTTACAAAATATATCATGAATTATTTACGTATTGGCGGTATACTCCCTTAAGCCGATAATTGGCCTGTCGTACGTTATCCTACCTAACCTACATCCCTATGCGGAAGACAATTCAATTCCAGATAAAGAACATATTACTAACAAAAAATGCATACAAGTTTTGAGCTTTGAGGCCAAAAAATGTGGGAAGGGTGCCCAATAAGTATCGTAACCTTGCTGTGGAGCTCCAGCCAGAGATCTAAGCGTCTTTGGACTTGGTGGACGTCTGCCTGACAGACTAGGCCGAGATGGTGAGCAGGAAGACGCAATTAATTTGCAAAAAACGATGCCTACCAGTTTTATCTTCAAGCGTTTCTGGACTGATGTTATCATGGTATTAAGTATAATCACCTATAATGGTCGTTGTTTGATGCCTACTTTTTGAAGACGACCGTAGTTGTCCCAACAAGTCAAAGCGAATGTTCCGTATGCCGTGCTATCTTATTATGATAAATACCAGCATATATTTCTTACAAAGGTAAGGAGGACACTGGAGGACCAGGATGTTTTCCTCGGGCGCAGCAAGCAACAATGAAGAAATCGTTTTTTTGAGTTTATTCGCGGACATTTGTTCACTAGGCTTGCTGCGTTCTTGGAGCAGGTGCCTGCACCGGTAGGCTCTGAGGTCATCCCAGATATCTAGCTTGAAACCAAATACGCAGACCTAGATTAAAATTTTCTAGTAGCATTCGATTCGAATGATTTTGTTCTGGCACTAGAAGTGTATAGCTCGCTTTGCAGCTGCATATAAAAGATGAAGATTTCGAGCTCAAATGATCTGTGACTTATCCAAGGCCGTAAGTTAACATCTTTATAAAAGCTTCGTCAAGATGTAGTCCACATCATCAACGACCCTAATTAAATAGTTATTCATATAATTAGGTTATCTGTATCGGTCAAAATTAGGAGCGTTTCTGAAGGCTACAGTTCCAAGCAGAATCTACGACGTGCATTTCCTACCCCAGTAGTAGATTGCCTTCTCGAGCAACTTCGTAGGTATGGCAGGGAAGCCGGCTTCTGGCGACCAAGAGTGGAATCAGCTAGCTTGTTGTACGAATGTGGTGCGCAGGGGTGCGCGATCGCCGCCAGTTTAGCGGCAGTCGGGGTAGGTATCTGCCTTTGCCACGTTATCTGTTCCTCTGTCCCTTTATCACGAGGGTAATGAATCCCGCCCACACTTTCGTTTTCCGCGATAAGATGTAGTGTGGCTTTGTTGGAATAGGAGCCGGTTAAGGATTTGAGATAACAAGCGGCAGGTGAAACCAGCGAATGATAACTTGACTTTCTAGATTTGTTGGCGCGATGTTTATAAGAGTTTCTAAAAGAGAAATTAATGTCAAAGCAGTTATTGCGGTTCGCATAATGAATTGCAAATCCTACTTGATTTCCCACTCGCTGCTGAGAACAAATCTGAATGCTGTAATTTTGCTCGCTGCATGTGCAATGTGCCAAATATAACTCATTTAGATAATATTATCTGTTCGGCGTCTCAGTCCGTGCTTGGTGTTGCACGGTTCGCGACATGTGATGTTGGAATAGTGAGTTTGGCCTCAATCTCGTGCCGCTCATCTGCTGCTCAGCTGGTGGGTCAAGAAAGATTTATTCGGGAAGTTATTATGGTATCTGGAAGTCGGCCATGGCTCAGGCGACGCCCAACTTGTGGCGGCAGCATCACTATAGTTTTCAAGTCCGCAAATGCGATTCTACTGAGCGTGTGCCACTTGTACTTTGTAAAGATATTCCTTTAACAAGAGATAGCTAATATGTTTGGACAACAAGCCCAGTTTAAGGACATTAGCCAGGGTCAGCGCAGATTATTGTCTCAGGGTGAAATGAGACCAGAATGAGATGATAAGTGCTCCTAAAAGCGGTGAAAGTTAAACGAGACTATAGCAGAAACATTTGTCGAGCTCACTTAGATAAATGACCAGTCTACACTATTCTTGGACCTAGGGAATACCCTGACATCGTTCGTTCCTAGAAATATGGACCATTCAGGATGTCAGCTGAGTCCATCGATTATATTGGCAAACGAGAGTTGGTGTCCAAGAAGCCGGAAAAAAGGCGGGGGCCGATATCTCCACCAGCTGAAAATGTATTGATGTTTAGGCTATCTGTGCATAGTGTTTATCCCCAAAGGTGGCCCTGATGCGAGTTAGGGTGTCATGATTGCTTATCAGCGGTTTAAAGTCCACACATAATACACATTTCAACAGGATACGGCACTCTGCTGCTGAACTCGCTCGCTCGTCCAGCACCAGAGGACCGTTCCCTGTCTCACTGTTGGTAGTATATCTCTCACCCTGCCTGGCCCTTGAGATAACTACTCCTATATATCTGCGCCTGCGCAAAGGTGCTATCGTAGTGGGCAATGCTGGGGTCAGTGTTGACCCTACCAAGGCGGCAGGTGGAAGTCGGAGGCAGTGCAGGTCGGTCGGTGATTGTTAGGAGGTCGGCTTCAGTACGGCAATCCATCGTGGAGTGCATGTGAGGGACGGGGTGAAGGGCGTGTATTCGCATGGGGTTGCAACTAGGTCAAGTAGCAGCAGGCCGTACAAGCTAGTTCGTTTTGTCCCACTGGCAGGTTTTGGGCAGTCCTCCCCCCCATTTTTCCTTAGTTTGCGGCCCCCGGTGGAAAGAGACTTCATGGCTCTGGGCTCTTTTCGGTGGTAGCCTGAGACTGCGTTCCCAAGCTCCAAACCCTACGTATTGAAGCAGAACGAAAAAGGTAACAGCAGGAAGAAGCTGAAAATCGCTTTTATCTGCCCTTCTGCTGTTTCCCAATTACTGGTGAGGTATTCTTGCTGGCTTTGATCTTGAGGGTCGTGAAGATTCCTAGACTTGTAATGAGATTTGTATCGCCCCATCAGTCTTTGGGGGATAGACAGGCATTTCAAATAATGTCAGCACGCGTGGTCTTACCCAGCCAACCACGTGCGTTCGTGTATGATGGTGGCTGGTGAAATCTGTAGGCACACTTCTTGGATGGATATGCCGCAGCATGGTACTCACTAGCTATCCCGATGACAACACTGTACACACCCCTGTTTAGTTTCCGTCTTGGTGCTCGGGCGTAGAGGTAAACCGCCCTAGCAAACTGTCGTCCAAGAGCGCAACGTTAGTGTCGTGCTTGCAATAACGCTGATTCCGCGGAAGATGAGTGCCATGTGGTTATGATGGATTGACCAGGTTGTGCTGAGGTTCGAAAACTTTGCTAGCTTGCTTAATAGGATAGGGGTGAGGTAGAGCTCTATGCTTCGAATTATGTCCATGAACGACAAATGTGGGGTAACTGCAAGCAGAAACTAAAGGCTTAAGCTTATAGGCAATCCTCCTCATTGTGCAGGGAAGGTTCGCTTAACTGGACCACGCCTAGAGTTCCCCTGGCTGTCGGTTGTTGCAGACAGCTAGAAGACATCTCAGCGAATCCTCCGGCGCAGCTAGTAGCCGGTCCGAGAACTGAACCCATTAAGATTGTGCTGCGAGCCCAAGAGCAAGGCAATCCGTCCCAGCCTGCACAGGCCTGAAACGCACTGCAGCAAGCGAATAACAAAGAGTGGGTTCGGTCCAAGTTATTTGTGCACTGCAGCCCCGGGTGCATAGTACGAGATCAGACGAAGTGTGCCTCTGCTAAGCTCTATACAACAGCATATTGTGCGGTACTATTTATCTACTTTACACGCCCGTACGATCACAACTGAAGAGCAACGTTCACGGGCGATACATAAAGTGAGCTCAGACACACGTGTGGAGGAGAATGCATGTCTGGCATTGTTGCAAAGCATACTCGACCTCAGAGTAAAGAGAGTCAGACCAACGGAAAGTCGCCGGAGTAAATAAAATATAAATCATAGCTCCAGGGGCGCGTGTACGTCGCCAAAGGCACATTCTTAAGTCGTCAGTGCAGGTCAATATGCCCTTCGGGACCCCATCAACAAAATGCGCGCTAAGGTCAGTGATTATGATTACGGTGCCAGCTTCTTTCTTGTTTGTTTGTGTACGCTGGTAAAGGGCGCCGCCCACGGCGCGGCAGAATGCTGATCTCGTTTGCAGACTGAAGCTGAATCCCAGTCGGTTAATTATTTCATGCCTGCAGTGGCGGAAGAAGCGTATGCGCCGGCTCAAGCGTAAGCGCCGGAAGATGCGGCAGCGCTCGAAGTAAGAAGGAGGCCTGGCTGCTGGCAAGCTCAACATGAAATGCATCAAGATGGGCTGAACTCTAGCGTCCTCTAATTCCGCACTCATAGCGGCACTGGAGCTCTGGTTTGGGAGCCTGTGTAACCGGAGCTCGTCTCAATCGCGGCCCACTCTCCACCGGTCTCTCACAATGCACGACGTTTAAAGATTCACAACACGTACAGCCTACTGTTTGGGAAAATCACGCAGCATCACTGCACGCTTAGGCCTTGGTCAGGAAGTTGGCGGCGCAGACGGCTCATTTTAGTCGTCCTCTTGTTATAAGATGGAAGACTGAACCCGGTGGGTAGATTACCATATGTAAAGCTCGTCTCAATGCTTCTGAAGTGAAATATAACGCAGCAGTTATGTGGGCGAAGCGATAGTGGATAGGCCCCCTGGGAAGGGTGTCCGGTACTTCAGCAGCATGGAGGCCTGGCCCCGGGCAACTCGAGGCATGCCTGAGTATAACCAAATTGATATACCTGCTACATGGACCTGTGGAAATTAGGTCAACCCCATGTTGGGAGAATGGGGGATGGAATAGGCTTCAGCAAGCTACGTAGTAGAATTCTGCAGGTGCAGTTTGGGCAGCAGGGCATCCCTACATTCAGCGGCAAGATTAAGGAGGGTATGGGCTGAACCGCAGGTAGGAAAGTGTGGGGGGTGGTACTTGTGAATCGCCGAAGCAAGCAGTGATTTAAGATACCACACTATTACTGTGTATGATTAAGGTATTGAACATAACTGTAGATAATTGGGTCTGGCTACAGGGCCAATGATGAAATCGCACAGAACTTAGCGAAAGAATTCACTAGCCAGTATTCACACAGTCTTGCCGTTGGCTTTATTTCCCTTTCAATGAACGAACAATACATCTTGAATCCACGAAAGACGAGGTGTCGATAAGGGCACAGTTTTAAGATGATGCCGTGAACGTCTGTGCAAAGCATACTTGCGAGTGCCTGCAATAACATGCTCCCTTAACGATCAGGAGATGTTCCCTTAGCTGTAAATAATATATAATGCACCCTTCCCTCAGCCCCTGCCCCTTCCTAGTGCTTAATTCCACTCACAATCACGCACTTCACACAGATCTACTCCGCAGGGCTTACATTCGCCCTGCGGAGGGAGGTCATGCCCTCCAATTATGCCCCTTCTTCATCCAGTGCGTCCCATAGCCGAACTGACATGCGATTGCGGATCTAGTCCGTGGACATTATAGAACCCCACGCACAACCCAGGCAATCCCATGGAGGTACCTCTCCGGTGGTGACGCGATTGGCATCATAAAAACCCAGGCCAACAGCTTGCGGTTGCCTCCCCCCACCCATCCGACCGCTGCCCTACTCGATCAAGACATGACGTCTTTTGCTATAAGAATGCGATCCGTAGCCGGCACTGATGCTACATGTAAGTCCACAGCTGCACGATGAGTACACAGGTCGTGGCCACCAGCGTCATTCGCTAGCCCACGAACAACCTCTCTCGCGTTCTGAATATATAGCAAGTGCGTCTTGGACTCCTCTCCGTGGTTCGTTGGCCCCTGGTCCCCCGCTGCTACTAGATACTACGTTGGCAGGAAATCAGTCACAGACGCAAAGACCATCGTTACAACGCCGCGGTCTCATATCCATGTTCGATGCTCTCACGGCGCCATTCAGAAAGTGTCACCCGCAGTGTCACGTCCATTACAGGCTATGCCATAGAACATACTACACCGTTACCTACTATTACAAGTATATGCAACATATATGCACCTGCACACACGGGCTAGCGCCGACATGATATGAACACTCAACAGACAGACAGCCACTCAGGTTTCCACGCTCCCTGCATTAGGGGTGTTTTCCAGGGTCAGCTGAACAACTTCGGAGTACGGAGGGGAGGCAGCGGGACATTATAACTAGGACCCTTCCTGCCTGGCCTGGCCCCCAATTCACTACATAACTCTGGGGAGGGCAAGATACTTGACGTTGTCGGTTGGACGATGCCTGCACATGAAGCACACGCGAGAAACAACACACACACAAACACGCCACGTGTCAATGCCGTTCATGTAGGGACAGTCCTAGTCCTTTTCCTTGACCGGAACTTCCAACGGCTCACAACCCCTACTTTCCCCCTTGATGAAACCCGAGAAGCGATCAGCACTGGACTTGGCGCCTAGAGTGACAAAGGTCGACAGCTGCGGGAGTAGCACCTGCATATATGACCGCGTAAGCAATGCCGGAATGCGATAGGCAACCATGCTTCCAAAATGTGCTTTGCCACTGCCACTCCCGACGCAAGCGTATGCAGCAAAACGCGCCATCATTTCATGCCACAAAACTTGGTAGCCTTCTCCTTAACCCGCCCATACCAGCCGATAATGCATACAAAGCTTTTTTTATACGAAACTATTTTTGGCACGTGCAATTGAAACCCGCGAACACTGACGGGGTAGATAGGTGCGCACGCCATAACCTCGACACGCATCGGGAGCACACTGTAAATGCGTCGTGGCTTTGACGGAGCTACGATGCGGCATTGGCACCCGGCAACTATTTCTCCGCCTTGTACTGCATGTATCATCTTGGCACGGATGACATGAAAGCATACCCGACACCGTTCTCATAATCATAATACCCAAACAATTGAAAGCTCTTCCCAAATCCCTTCCCCAGCCCGAGCCTGCGGGTTCACGTGGGCCAAGGGACAAGTCCGCCCTGTCGTAGAGCTAAAATTTATCCCCTGATGGCCGATGATGGGTTGCGTACATGCAAGCAAAGCTCCCACACAGTATCGGGTATGGACTTGCACCGTCTTCTGCACACCCACATCGCAAGGTCCAGCCTCCGCGATCTAAGCCACCAACCAGATCGTTCATGTGGATTATTGCATGTCTTGCCTCAACCCGGCGTTCACCACTTTCCTCTGTTCGTTGCGCTATCTAAAAGACCCCTTCTCCACTTCGGGTCGCATCACACGCTCCGAGCCAACAGGGTGTTTGGCGAGCGCCCAATTTGAACAGTTGGCGAATGGGAACCGACACACCTCATGCTAACCCTAGAACGAGGATACCCTCTTCGCATCCATGTGCCACCACTAGCTCCGTACCCTCATAATAACGAAACCATGGATGTGCGGACGGACGAACGGACGGACAGCCAGTTCGCCGTGCATGTACAAAGGTGCATAGAGAATCCTGCTATACTAGCAGCAGCAGCAGCAGCAGCTGATGCAGCTGCAGTAATTAACCAACTAAACAGGAATCGTGTGAGTGCGAGTTCACGCAGGTACATGATTATGTTTGCGAACGAAGGTTTGGTCCTTGGACGTAGGATATACTGTGCAGCGTTGTTCACGATGGGTCTCTCGACGAGCTGCACCACTCCACGCCTCTTCTTCATCCCCCCACCTCCAAGACCCTCAAAACCCCCAAAAGGCAGAAGTACCAAGGATTCCATATATATGTAGGCATAACTCACCCGGCAGACGAACGCGTAGCGGGGCAGGCTGGCAGCAAATTGCTGCTTATGAGGCCCCCGACCTGCCGCCGTGGCCGATGCAGATATTACCATTTTTCATATATAAACTAAAAGAATATACGGATTACCCATCCACCAAGCTCCATCTAAATCCTGCACATTAGGACGCGCAGCCAGCCCTGCCCCGCGGCGCACAGCCGGCACGACGCGGTCAAAATGGCCATACGATTCTAGCCAATGCGATAAAAACAGGGTGTGGTCCTGATCCTTCTTTTATTGCCACGACATCTTCCCTGCTGGCAGACAGAATCGCGGCCGCTCCTGGCCGCGCTCCTGCCTCCCTGCTCCCGCACTCGTCCGCATTAGCCTCCACATTTCTAATCACCACAAGCATCATTGCCATCACTCTATCCATGTCCCTGTCGGCCACCTCCCCTCCCCTCTTGCCGCATCACAGTCTTTCAACTAACGAGCAATTATGTTGTCATGCCTTCCCGGCGGCAGCTCCTTACCTCTTCCTCCCCTAATCAAATAGACCGCCCATGGGGCTCATCGCAACGGCAACACATCCCGCATCACAGTGTCCCTATCTTGCCCGCCGACGTGGCGCTCCGCCAACCAACCCCGGTCGTTCCTTTTGCTTATTGCTTTATTCCCGTCCCACCTCTACCAATCATCGCCTACCCAATCCTTTTCCTGCGTGCATGCGAGTGCACGCCAATCCTATTTGCGCCCCTCTCACATTTGCGGAGGTGCGCAATCCGTTCAAATGACCATCCTGCCCAACCACCCATCACTACCCGGTCCATTTTCTTAAGTTCAACCGTACTGTGGCACCTGACACATGAGCGCCGCCAGCTCCGCCTGCATCTGCGCAGCGGTGGGTCGCTCATCCGGCTTGGGCGACAAGCAGCGCTGCCCTAGCAGCCTCACGCCGCTGTGCACCCAGGCGGGCCATTGCAGCTGACGCATATTGGTGCCCACCTCCACTGACACCTGCAGGTGGGATAGCCCCGCCCATGGCCGGCTGCCCGTCACCATCTGCCAGAGCAGCACGCCGATTGAGTAAACGTCGGCGGGCTTTGAAAGGGCGGAGTCCCGGAGTACCTCTGGAAGGGGCAGAGGGAGGGAATTTTCATGCGAGCAGACAAACAAAGTAGGGATTCAGAAGTACAGGCATGGACACGTGGCCATGGAAAACGAATTAGCCGGCGATGCCAGGCGTGGGCATGTGTTGGGATGGGGCAGTTTATTGGGCTTCCAGAGAGCTGGGGGTACGGGAAGAGCGACTAAGGAGCGAGAAAACATGGCGTACGTCAAAACGCGAGATAGAAATCCGATGGTAACAAAGGTAACGATGGCAACAATGGTTTCATCAGTTTTATAAACCTCTTATTTATAAACCTCTTATTATAACCTGTATAATCTCCTCTTATATATACGGCCGGTTTTGTAACCTCTTCCTGATATGACCCCCCAACGCCGAGGTGACCCCTCCCCCAGGCGCTATAATGCCCCCCGCATTTGTACAAATGGCAGAAGACGCACGGACATGTATAGTTGCATGCACATCCTCGCTCCATAGGTTGGAATCGTCCATGGCGACACGGCACAAGCTGGTCGATCTGCAACTCGACGGCTTTGGTTTTCCACAACGGCTCGATGCGTTTGGCGCTAGGAAATACAAGCCGTATTACACCCGCCCACCTGGGGCCATGTGGGTCATGGTGCCGTAGGCACCGGTCTTGACGGCCTCATTGGCGCGCTTCAGCTGCATGGAAAGTCCGAAGTCGCTTACCTGCACACCCGAGGATACGCATGCAAAACGCATATTATCGGAAAGCGATTTGTACAGGATACGTATTTGAAACGTACTTCGCATCACAGAGCCCATGAGAGATGGTTGCGGTATTCGCGGTCCTAATGATGGGTGATCACAAGGGCGCTAAGCGGGGCTCAACACTCTTGCCCCTTGTGTCGGGGAACAGTGGCGTTGCTTTGGCGGTTAGTCAAGGGAAGCCCGGCACATAGGATTGGGAGTAAAACGCGGGGGGTCAAAAGGTTAGAGGGAGGAACGGAGTGAAAACGCCGAATGCAAGCATATAATCTAGGCGTACAGGCACAGGAGGCACGGACCTGAAGGAGGGGAGACGTCCTCCTCAAACTACACGCGGCGATGCTCACCGATAGAATCATTCACTGATTCGAATAAACCGCGAAGCCTTTATGATGGATGGGGTGTGGCGTGGCATGAGGTGAGACGTAGGCCTAATGAAATGCGCAGCGTCGTTGGAGGAAAAGCAGTTGGGCTCGCCATTAGTTGGGCTCCACCCTACCGCAAAGTCTTTTAATAGGCCTTATGCCCAGAAAGATAGTCCCAGGATGTTCCGGTGCGGGGGCACCTACCTTGGCTACGAATCCGCGTCCTGAGCTGTCCACGGGTCCGTCATCCTGCTGCCGCACAGACTGCAGCAGGATGTTGACCGCCTGCGCATGTCGGCAAGAGGATAGCGCGGCGAGGCGGGGAGGAGCCGGGGGGGAAGACTGATGAAAAAGACATGATACCGCTGTAGACGCGGCTGTAAAGCATGGCTAACCGCGATGGTGGAGGACTACTTGCCGAGAGCCACAGGGGATCAGCAAACAGTCCGCAATGGGTGGACAGAGGCGAGGACCGTATAAGACCGAGGAAAGGAAACCGAGGGTCAGAACCGCGGAAGCGGTATAAAATGGTAGGCAGAAAGTGCTAAGAAAACGAGTGGTGGATATATATATATATTTAGGAGTGGTGGATGAGGCTACCAAGTAATATAATTAGATTCTCTGCCACCCTCGCCAGGTTCATGTGACTGGGTCCATTGCTTTCCTCCCTCATTGGGGCAATCAACTGGGTCAATCCCTTTCCCCCCCCATCAATCCCGCCACCCAGGAATCGTCCCCCACCCACGCCGACCTCGTAACCATACCAGACGGCACGCACCCCAAACGGTGACTCAGGTTTGGAGCGGCAATTTGCCTGACCAGACCAGACAGCGATCCCTTCCCATCGACGATCCATGAGTGAGGCGGTGCCCTCCCACCAACCCTGCGCGTCATTGCTTGACTATTATGGTCTCATTTCTCCCGTGCGGCTCCCACAGGAGCTCACCGATAAATCCCCGTGCACCACATCGTGTGAGTGTAGGTGCGCGACCGCCGCCGCAATGTCCAGTGCGGTGGCCAACACCGCGGGGTAGTCGGGGCCGTGGTCTGTTGTGCGGCCCTCGCGCAGCCAGCCGCGGTCGATGGCGTCCTGCAAGATAGGGATTAAAAGTTTGAACGAAAAGAAACCCAAGGAACTGAGACCCATACCAAAGTAAAGGAGAGGAGAAGGTGAAGGACGGGGTCAGGCGGTAAGAAACGCACCACGAGGTGCAGGGGGCCTGAACCGGGGCTGTTGTTGGAGGACAGCATGCGCTAGCTAGCCTCTTCATTGCGGGTGTCCTCAGATATATAGTGTGTGGGAGGGGTGCGGGGTTGGGGGAATGGAGATGGGGCGGGGCCGGGGCAGGAGACAAACTGAGACCAGTCGTGGACACAGCGTGAGCAGATATGGGGATGGAAGCCTTGGGAAGATGAGCGCAGAGGGGATCAGTACAAGGAGGCAGGGAAGGAGATGAGTAACGACGTACGTACATCTGATTTGTTTTCTAAGCGAAGCGAGGAAGTTTAAGGTGCTTCGCCTCGGCCTGACCCATCGCTGTGTTTATCACCGCACCAGTGACAATAGTGTGTAGCCCGGATTAGCAGGAACACATATAAACGAAACGTGGGGCGGTAAGCTACAATCTTAACACAGTCCAAAGCCACTGGGAAGCATCCAGGCCGGTGCAAATACGCACCCCTACAGTGTGGCACCGCAGAACCGTTCCCTAGCGGTATAGGATATGCGGTCAGCCAATAACTTTATGGCGCGTGAAGCTGGCTGGGGAGCAACAGAGCTCATCAGGAAGCTTTCCCAGAGCGCCTGACCGCTAGATCAGCACTCGGGCTCCACATGCAAGCATCGGCCCCGCCCTGTGCGGCATCAGAGGGAATTCCCAGATAGGATTCACACCAGGGACCATCTCCACCTCACTGAACCTCACCTGCAAGCTGCCCTTGTCCATGAACTCCAGTACCATCCACAGCCGTACATCCAGTGGATACGACAGTCCTGACAGATCTGCCTCAATCGCGCCCTGCATAGTCGCGCCGACGCCTGTAGCGGTATTGTGCCCCTCACCCCCAGAGGCGCCGCCGCCCGGCGCCATGCGCGGTACGACACCACTGATGATATTCATGATGCCAAAGCCGGCGCCGCCGTCAACATACGGCAGTAAAGGAATGCCGTTATATGTGCCAGACAGAGCCAGTGCGCCCGAATGCTGTGGCTGTTGCCGGAGGGTTGACTCCCTAGCCTGCTCGCACCTGAACGGCTCCTTTGACTGTTGACGTTCAGGCTGCTGAACAACCTCAGCCATGAAAGTCCTGTCGCCTTCTTCAACTCCCAATCCTTGTCCTCCAGTTTCCGGCTGCTGCAGCTGATCCTTCAGCAAGTGCACTGGCCCCTTCTTTCCATCGCCCTCTTGGGTCAAGTCTAGGGCCAAGTTTTGTGCTGTGGAGACGGCGTCGCCGCCGCCAGCGGAGCCACGGGTGCCGGAGCTGTACTGAAAGGTGGATCCAAAGCAACCCTTGCTCAGGCCGCTGGCACCGCCGTGGGTGACGGGAGCGGCGACGCCGTCAACTTCAGCGGCGATACTGCAGCCAGCGGCCGCCATCGCGTTGGAAGTAAGGAATGGCACCAGCGTCAAAGCTGCGCCTCCGCCGGTTCCATCGGCGTCGTCGCCATCCGCGATGGCACAGCCGCCGACGCTGCCGTTGGCCTTCGACATCCTTGTGACTCTTGTCGCAGAATTGGCATTATCTGCGAGACGTCTGACAGACGCCCTTGCAGTCACGCGCCGAGCTGCCTCACTGGCCAAAGACTCCTCGCCGCTCCATGGTATCAAAGGTGGACCACTTGTTGCGCTGCCAGCTGCCGCAAGGCCGATACTGCAATGAGAGGTTGGAGCCGGCGTCCGAGCTGCAGAGACTGTAAGGGCTGTCCCGGGACTGTAAGTGCTCCCCGACCTGGAGGAACCCCGTGCGAAGGTCAGCGCCGCCGCTGACGGCACGACACTACCTCCGGCGGCTGCGACTGCGGCGGAGAGAGCGGCTGCAGCGGGGCCGACGGCAGCACCGGGCCTCTGCGGGTTCCGGAGCATTGGGACGTGCGCGCCCGACGGCAGGGTCACACAAACTAGAGCATTCGGTCCCGATGCAACCGTCAAGCTCGACGGTGGTGCTGCCGCCAGTGCCGCTGCGGATATGGGCTGCAGGCCGGTCGCCTCACTGCCACCATTTGATGCGCCGCCGCCAGTGATCAGCGGTTCCGGGCCATCGACCAAGCTTGGCTGGTCCCCCTTGGCACTGTCCCCGCGGACGCTGCTGACTGCCGCCGCCGCTGCGGCAGCGGCAGCGGCAGCAGCCACAGCCGACTGGTCGTCGTTGCCCGCAAAGAAGGGAATGAAAGCCGGGGCACCTACCAATCCCATGGCTAGGTTTTCGGTGCTGTCAGGCGCTGTGGAGTCCCGGCCATATGCGCCGGGGCCGGCGCTGGCCCGTGAAGCCACCGTAAAATCCAAGGGTGCGAACTGCAGCCCGGCGTTCCAGACATTGGATCCATTTGAATCCAGAACACCTGGTGATTCAGTAGGGGTGTGTGCATCAGCGGCCTTCGATGATATTTACAGCTAGAGGCTGAGGGAAGGACATGGCACGGAGGACTAGGGTACATTCGCTCACTCAGACACCCCGTAACAACCGCTGCTGCCGCCTAGCTGCACTCAACTTCATCCCGAGTGCCCCCTTCCCGCGCGCTTCACTACTTCGGACTTGCAATTTACACTCCGTTCTACTTAGCCGCTGTCCTTGGCATTCTCCCCCCTTTTCCCTCAGATTTTGCGTTTCCTACTTCAGTGAACCCAACAATGTTTACCCGGTACTGTTTCGCCGTCACCAGCAGAAAAGCCAATATCAAACTTTATTGCGGATTCTATTGGCTTTTCTCCTGATTCTATCTGCGGCGTTGGCGGCTACCTAGTTCACGTTCAAACGTTTTCACCTTCTCTACCTTGGACCGAGCCAAACGTCGTCCTCCACCATCGCGGTTAGTCATGCTGTACAGCATCGTCTACAGGGGTATCATGTCTCGGTAATTCGTCTTCCCCTTTTCCACGCACATGCTCCGTGGCCCTCCCTTGCCCACCATGGGTTATTCATACTAACCGGATGCGTTATTCTTCTCCAGCAGCGCTGAGGCGTGTGATAGCGTGTGGACCACGTTGACATGGTGCAGCCGCTGGCCCAGGCCCACCTGCAAACCGACGAATAAGTGCCGAACAGAAATATACCCCAGGGATACTTCTGACATTGAGTCCCACATTGAGTCCGTTGTCTTTTCAGAAATCACATAGCACACATGCATCTAAGCCAGAGAGGCAAGCAAAGCAAGGGACTGACACGACACGATGCGAATCAATTTGGGAAAGGAGTCACCTCCTGGCATGAGAGTACTGTCCGGACACAGAAACCGGATACTGAAGACTTCCCTCTCCCCTGATGCGTCCCATACGTGCACCCACGTCGGCGCTTCATTCTTCGTTTTCTGTTCGTCTATTCGTCCCCGACCCAGATTGAAGGGGACCGAGACACGGTGCAGCGCGTGCGGTTTATAGGGACGATGACAGACCCTGTTGCTGCAAAAGGGACGGAGTGAGCGAGCGAGATCTCACACCTACCTACCTACCTACCTACCTGCCTACCTACCACCTACCTACACTGACCGAGGCACGGGGAAAGGTGAGACTGGGAAGCCGGTAGGGCACCAAGTACCGAGGCCATCGTCTCACGGGAACGGAGACCAACAAGCCACAAAAAACAGGTAATCACATTCCACTTCCCCTCAGCCCATCGCATTCCCAACCATTCCACCTATCCCTCCACCCAAGGACGTCACAGTGCTTCCTTCTCACCTCAAATTCCGCCCGCGCACGCTCCTCCGCATTACGGATGTGCATGTCCTGCACCTGTGACTTAACAACATGGTGGGTGGCGAATATAGAGGTGAGGTGCTGTGAGTGAAACCCGACGGAACCAAAATGAGACGGGAGTGCTGAAATGGGCGATGGCGGTCGCGGTGAAGGAGGCTGGGGAGTACGGCAGAGCGCTGGGGAGTACGGCAGAGCACCGGGGAAATAATCGCATAATCAATACAAGGTGCAGTACCAGGAAGATCCAGAAGGCTAATGAAATTACATCAACAAATGAACTTCGCAACGTGCCCAAATGAATCGAGCTTGTTAAAAATTGCGGGGCCCTGGGACCGGATAATGAGCGGGCCCGAGGCCTGGAGCCACTGGTAACGAGTGACCACCTCCTGTCAGCGCAAAGGAGCGTGTTTGTACGTCATGACGTCATTGCGTGTGGTCCCTCCTGTACAGATTTTCGGTCCACCTCCATCACAGATGCCAGACCCCACCCCAAACCTTCCCTCCTTCCGAAGCCCGCACGAACGCAGCCCCCGCACCTTGATGGCCACATCCACGCCATGCCAGCGGGCATGATAGACGGTTCCGTAACTGCCCTGCCCCAGCACCTGCCCCACCACCAGGCCCTGGAACATCTCCGTGAGACCCTGCACTGGGTTGATAGCGATGTTGGGAGGCAGTCGCCGCCCCGTGGTGAGGATGTTGGAAGTGGCCGCCGATTGGGCTGCGGTGTTGGCGGGCGGGTCCGGGGTGGTGTGCAGCCGCGCGAAGAACAGCTTTGAGGTTGCGGCGGAGACGGCCTGAGGATGCCAGAGGCAAGGAACGGTGATAAGGGCCGGCCTTACATCGTGACTACGGTAACGTAATTGGATTCTCTGCGCTGGAAGCACAAGTCAATGCTTTCGGACTTGTTCGGAAGCAACGAGCGGGGCGCACTTGTCTAATCACTCTGTTGGAATGTGAGCAACACTCACATACGAAAGAATGTCAGAGCAAGTAATACGGCCCACGAGGGGCCGGGCGCTTTGCTGACTTCAACACACTCCACTTGTGACACTCTGCAAACGATCAACTCCGGGGGGTTACGCGGATCGGAAAGGATGAAAGGGACGGCGAAAATATGGAAACTGCAGCTGAGAGGCCAGAGAGCTGTAATGCACCAACGGGAGGAGGGGGAGTAATAGTGTGGATGTGGAAAGAAGGGTGCGAGGGCAGCCAGGATGCAGGAAGGAGGGTGCAAAGACGTGTGGATGCAGGGGAAAGGGGGTGTAAGGGCAGCCAAAACAAGGACATTTCTGCCCTTATGACTCTTCCGCCCTCACCCTGGCCCCCAACCTCGTCGGAGGGTTCGGGATGCCGCCGATGGTGACCAAACAACAAAGCGGCTGACTGACCGAGCGCACGCAGAATGGGTTCACGGGTACGGTCTCAAATGAAAGGCAAAGGGCCAGCGTGTAATCCACACCACGGGACCCAGCTCCCTGGAAGTTAAACGTTCAGGGAAGCCGTTTCTGCGAGGCTGCCGATTTATAAGGGGCCACTAGCCCATGTAAAGCTGCAAACGCCCTCTTTTGCAAACACCCTCATTCATAAAAGATAAATCCTTCCGAATAAGAATCCGATGCGCTGATAGAATACCCCTTCCTACACCGAGAATCCAGACCACACCTGTGGCACGCTGGCCGGCACACCCAGTGTCACCGTCTGGTCATCCAAATCGTCAGTGCCGGCGGGCCGAAACGACAAGTAGAACGTGATGGCAGGGTGGACCTTGCAATAAACCTGCCAGGTTGTGACGCAATCGTGCAATGCAAGTCAATAGATAACCACATACCCTACGATAAAACCCTAAGTCCTATACCCAGACAGGTAGGTAGGGGTCGATTTCGAGCATGGAGTTTATTGGAAACACTCATCTAGGGTCGATTGGAAACAAATTATGAACAAAGTTGTGTCCGAGTAGGCACGCACGCGCATAGCACTCGATACGCGCACGCACAACCATATGTGCAAGAAAAAGTCGCAGGTGATATGGCTACCACGCTATGCTTTATGTACCGCATGTACACCCCAGCAACAGGACCCAGCCAACATGCAAATGACAGATTTGGAGAGAGCGTAGCGCCCGCGAGTGCATTGATCGCCAGCCCGAGTTTAAACAGCGAACGCACCCGTGGAGTAACGAAGGCTTTGCCCGCCGCGGCTTCTCGCTCGACGCCCTCCCAAACGACCCGCGGGTCGCCGTTCACGTGGGCCATCACCTAAGGAGCTCGTTCGTGTGACGCGGGTCAAACGCAAAGCCACAGAATGCGAGGATTCAGGCCACAAGCTGGAATGTAATGGAGACGAGATCGGTTGCCCTTGGGTGAGTAAACGAGGAGGGTAAATACATCATATATCGTATATATAATTAAACATATATGTATTGCATATATGTATACATGTATATATGTATACAATAATTTAACACACATATATACATATATATACATATGTGTTTAATTGTACGGAACTGGAACCATAGAAGTGTTGTATAAACGATGCATCCAGGCGTTTGCCTTGTTGGCCCTGCCGGCTTGGAACCGTAAGACTCGATTCTGCATTGTTAATTCGTTTTGAGAGTAAAAAGCAGGATCCACAGTTAATGGGAGATATGAGGTCCAAGATGTCCGTTGCCCTGAAAGTGGAGGCTTCAAGTCAAAGCCCGGGAGCCTACACGGTCGCACCTCATTGAGAGTGGCGCCCATGGCTTCAGCCCGGTCCATGCCCGTGAGCTCCTGCCAAGAAGGCGAAACGTAAAGGATGGTCCAGCCCGGTGTGCGTGTGTCCAGTAGAAGAACCACCGCCTCGTCCACCGTCTCGACGTCACGGACATGACTGAGGATGAGACGGGTCAGTCCGGGTCAAGTCGGGAATCGGACCACACAACGGAACTCTAATAGCCATACAACTAAGAGAGCCGACGCCTATGCGGCGTACTGCTGCACAATTGCAAGGCGATGTATCGCAACCATGAGCGAACACCATGAAGAATGCCGATGGTGATAAAATGGCGGGGACAATCGATCAGGGTGCAGCCCAGCGAGGAGGTGTGAAGGTGTAAGGGTTTAGGGTTTCACCCTGTTCAAAACCCTAAGTAAACAATATGAGTGCGGAGGTGTAAATATGAATGCGAATGGAGTAAGAAGGGGGAGACGGTAAGGTGGCAACGAAACAACAAGGGTGGGTACTGCGAGCGCGAACGAAGGCCGGGCGCGTGGTGTATATTTTACAGGAAGGTCAAACAGAGGGAGGCATGAAGTGCAAATCGTCATGGGTTTATGCGGCCCGGAAAGGATCCGCAACAGCGCGTTTATTTGACCTGTCGAACTTAGCCTTAGAGACACCTTGGTTGACTAATTTCTCGACTAACCCTCACGCGCCCACCCCCATACTTGGCATACTCCTTCATGAGCGTGCCGTCATCCGTATCAAGGTCCTTCCCACGGGTCCCGGTGCCTGAGCCGGAGCCCAGCCGCTTTGCCAGCGGTTTGCCTCGGCGCTTGGGGGACGAAAGACCCAACCTCTTCTTAACGTTCAGGTGGGACTGTATGTGGGGAGGACGTGCGGGATAGATGAGGGCAAGGAGGGTGGCGAGGGGAGTACAAGTTTGGATAGGGCTGAGGAAGAGAACTTCGTTACCCATTCACCGGAACAATAACTCGAGGTTCGAATACAAAACCAGGATTTGCATGCGAGGTTTAAGGATAGCTAGCCTATTGTAGCATGGAGGTTCAGTGTGGCTAAATTATGTGGTTGGAATGCCTGATTGCAGGTTGTGGTTATCGGTGGCGGCGATAGCATGGAGGCATTAGCAGGAAGAATGTTAGTGGTGACTGTGGTGGGGGGATTGGCAGGCAGTGATAAGCAACGAACCATTCCATTCCATTTTCTTAGTCTCTCTGCCTGTGGCCCAGCAGGCGACGAAGATACGGGGCATACGGGCGACCCGGCCATGGCAGCCTGACACCTGTAGAGAAAGCCTGACGCCAGGCACAGCACCCAACCGAGTACACATCCCCGACCGCCCCGCCGTCACCTACGCGCAGCCCCCCGACCGCACGACAGCGCCCAGCCGACCCAATTAAACTCCAACCCGTCACAAACACACCGATCCCCTTATCAAAGAAAATTCTTCAACTGCATCCGAACACAGCCAGTCTAGACCCGGTGATGATGATTAACCCCCAACCCTCCAGATAGCAACCAGGCGCCAACCCAGCTCCCTCTTCCAATCTGGCCTTAACGAGATGTGCTCTAACCCTTCCATGAACGCCATGAGACCCAGGAGTTTTGTACAGTCGCACCTCCAGCGCCCGAATGGCTAGCTCAGCGCAGTTGTTCATCAACCGACAGTCCCCGGCGTCAAACCTGGGCGTGCACCACAGGAAACGGGATTCCGGATCAGAGATGATCTCCTTACCTTCTGACCTTGGCGGCAAAATCACAATTTCCTCGTGTACCCTTGCAAGGAGGACCGTTATCACTAAATTGCCACCGTCCATTGCCATACCAGCCATGCTGCTACTACTGGCACACGGTGCTTCGTGGCATGCAAAATTGATCTCTGCGTCCACTATTATGTGGACCGCATCACGTGATAAATATTTTAGGCGAGCAGATGAAACACCCCAGGCCAGCACACCCCCGGACTCCCACAAACCGCTGTAAGTCTGTCAAGGGGCGTTGGATGTAGATGTGTTTGTCACACAGCACCAGGCATTGGATCCATTACCTGCGCGGCTTGACATCGGTGAAGCAGATGGCGCCAAGGCGGTGGCCATTAGACGCCACCAGCGGGGAGGTCAGGTAGGAGCGGGTGCCTCCAGCCACGTGAAGCGACTTCGCGAAGCGGGCATCTGCCGCCAGGTCGCCCACCGCCATGGCAGACGGGGTGGGGCTCAGCAGCATCCACGGGCACATCGCAATGGACCACGGCCGGTGTGCGGGGCTCATAGTGCCTGATAGGGAGGGGGGACGCGGGTGTGCGATGCCATAACGATGAGAAACAGAGAGGGCAATGAGAACCAGAGAGCGCAGGAAGGATAATGTTAAGTCCAACGGAATCGGTGAAGGATCGGCAAGCGCGGGAGAGATGGGAGGCAGGGGAGAGGTAGAAGCGCGGGAGAGATTGAGGGGGCCCCCTGGTATATGGTTGAAAACATAAGATGCTTAGGGTACTTTCCACGACCTTCCCGGGGGGCTTCGTAGGTGGGAAGAGCCCCTCCTTTGCAGCTCGCGTGCAGCAGGTCAATAGTCCGGTTGCCTTACAACTAGGCCTGTGACCTGTAGCTGGCACGAAGTACACCGCTATTTCAAGACGCACAGAATCGGCCTCACACAGCTGCTGCTCCTCGTGCCTCCCCCCCCTCCTCTCGGCAAGTTACCCTCACCCTCCGCGCTGCAGATAAAGACGTGGTCACTGTCCAGCAGAGTAACGCAAGCAGCAGGGGCCTGGTAAATACGGCAAATCACCTGCACAAATTAGGTGATGGTGGTGTTGAGGGGTTAGCAGATAAACTGCGATGTGTGCTGACGTTGTGGGTGCTACGGGTCGTAGTGGTTACGGTTATGGGTTGGTAAGCCAAGGCGGGCGGCGGAAAAAAACGCAGGACCATGGAGTGTGCGAAGATACCTTGCTACATTGGATTACACCTACCTTGAACCGCAACTCCCCTCCAACTCCAACTTGCTGACCGACCCCCCCCCCCTTCCGGACACAGCCTCATCCTCATCCCGCACTTGCCTTCAGGATAAGGTCCAACTCCGGGCAGTCATGCATCTCCATTGTGCGCAATGCCCTCATAGTCGCCATACGGGCGTCCTCGTTAGCGGGATGAGGAGCACCATACCTGTACTATACATTTCGGTGGTAGTACAGCATGACATGCGAACAATCGGTCGGCATCTGGGCCAGCCAGCTGCCACAGTGGTGGCAACCAGGGCGGCTTGCGATGTCGACCTTGTGACGGCCCATGGCTTGCCAATATGCATGAACGCGTGGTGAAGTGACCCCCCCTACTCCCTCTACTTTGCCTTACCTGACCAAGTCGTGAGGTAGGCCCGATAATCCGTTATCATGCGCTTCCCTCGTGAAAATGCTGAAATCCGGTCCTTCCATCGCTTTTAATTCCTTGCGACCGACCGGGCCACAGCAACCGCCTTGGTTGATTACAATCTCATCGGCATTAACAGCATCTTCGCGCCGGTCCTTCACAGCACATGCCAGTTGCTGTGAATCCGCAAGTCGGCAGCCTGACGACGCTAAGGAGCTCGACACGCTTGCTGACAAGACAGCCAAAGATGTGAACTGCTGTTCCGACTGCGGCAATGAAGGCCCTGTTGAATTTACTTTTTTTTCTACAGCCAGTTGCCGAGCGTCAGCATGACAAGGCCTGACGACTTGGGACGGAGTATCCCGTGCCACGGAACTCTCGGTGGTGAAGTATGTTGCACTTGGCTTCGTGAAAGTGCCATCTGATGCACTACTGGGGAAGGGGTATAGTTCCGGGCATTTATTTTCTGCTTTAACAGCCCGCTGTGGTCGCTGCTCATCGGAAGGAAGTGGTGGCGTCAAGTTGTTGCTATTGACGACGTGCTGGACCTGCAATAGTCCACGAAAGCATCTAAGTGAAGAAGTGAGCTACCATTCATTCCGATAGTGCTTCTGCTCATCTCCACCTTGTGGCATGGCCGGCCTCCTGAACCCGATGGCCGCGAAGCACATGATGACTGGCTCAAGCATTGTCCCATTGACAAAAAATTCAGGGGCCAGCCCCAAGAAACCGCTGGATCAGATAAGGTAAGTTATTACCAAGAGCAGGAGGCTAAAACTAGTGCACAAGAAACGCGTTGTTATTGCCCTCCATTAACGTCATAGATAATTCCATAATAAATAGAGCGTCCAGATAGCTTTGGTCGCTCTGAACTATTCGGTCGTGGACTCGGGGCGGGGCCCCAATTGCAACACTGTACGTATTGCTGTGTCTATCTATCCACATTATGAATATCAGATTTGAATCATTGACTTGGTCGTTTGGTGGGTTCAGAGGGTGCTGCAATCCGTGTCCCCATGAAGTGTACGGAGTTTCTACGATAATTTCAGTACACTCAAAACGTCCCACCCGCATGTGAACTATTTCGATTATTACTTCATGTGGCATCCGATTTTGGGTATGAATAAAAAAAGGGGTTATCGCATTCTTCGTACGAACAGCCATTGCGTACTCGTTAAGATAAATCCCCTTGTACTGTACAACTAGGCAGTGAGAGGCTGGAGCCTGAAATTGATGTTTGCATAATTCCATGCTGAAGTTAATTATATACGAGTATCTAGGCACCTAGGCAAACATCCAGGATTGCCGTTGAAGGTTCCCTTGGGTTTCTGCTTAGATTGCATTCGCCGCTTGTCCTACCCTGCGTGAGCATACAATAGTGTCAGCTATGGACCATGCAGTAAAGCCAGAGCAGAGAATCCTGCTCTTACAACTGCTATTCATCAGATGCGTATCATAACTAAGACTAGAACATTTGCACCGATGCATTAATGGCCACCGCCACGTCACTATTGTCAACTATTCTTGGTCTGGGTGCCTAACATTGCCATGTCATGTCGCAGTATCCCGATGTGCATTGGGGGCCCATGTGTGTAGGCCTCGTACCCATACAAACTGGACACGACGCCTCCCGGGATACCCTTGGCCAAGGCCTTCCTTGAAAACCGGGGACATCGTGCGACTGATTCCGGAGTTGCAGTGAAACACGACCAAAAAAACACTGTAGACATATAACCTGGCCGTTTCCAATGCGGGGACGGGATGCCCTGAGCCGGCCCCAACAGTGTTCGGTATGTGCTCGTGTAAATTTGCCCTGAACTTGCTCTGCTGACACGTCAAGACGTGCATGGCATCTTGAGCTCCATGCCCCACAGGGTTTTCACGAAACCAGCTTGATCCATGGAAGCAACAATGAGCAACAGCCACAATCTCTGGCATCTGCTGTATTCAAACAGCCTATGCGACGCTGCAAATTAGAACACTCCTTGCTCCACCGTAATACACAATAAGCAGGCCACTTGACGTCAGCCGAGAACAGTCATACAATCCGGCATGCACTATAACGTGATCGGGACTATGGAAAGTCATCGCATTAGAAAACCAACACCAAGGCCGCGTGCCCTGGTCGAAACCCCAACAGCCACGACTTTTGGTAGGCCGCGAGTCCCGAGCGCGTTCGGGAATTTGAATACGTTCTTTCCATATTGCTTTATTCCTTTTCGTTCTGTTTGTTCGGTGATTTACGCGGGACGGAAAGCGTCTCCGTGTAGCATTGAATCGGCGGACCTCTCGGGGGAGGAATAGTTGCAGCGTAGTTGACGTTACATCAGCTCACAATCAAGTGCATATGAGTTCACTAATTGTCCCTAGAGAATCAGGTCAGTCATGAGGAGTCCTCCATTGGAGTCCTGCGTCTGTAAAATTGCCTTTGAAGTGTCGAAATTGTAAGCAAAATTTGCGGGATTTAGGAAGTCTGATAGTGCATTTGCAACCTAACGGATGAGCAGTGCTTTCGGCTTCGTGTCGTACAATTTAAAATCCAGCAATTGCAATTCAACGTCGGCAGTGCGGCTACATCCATGCATGTGCGACCCAGGTTCATGCTTGGAAATAGATCAACTCGTCGAACAGGATTTTAACGTTTGGCCACAATTCTTTGATCGTTGACCTGCGGCTTGGCGCCAGGTTTGGCCGCAATGGCTCGGGATCGTGGTGGTCTCACTGTGGACACTTTGTATGGTTTAATGCAGTCATATGAGGTAAGCACCTCGACGGCCTTTGCAAGCTCTCCAAGTCCTGGGCCAAACAAAGTCGTCTCGTCTGTTCAGAACAAGCTCGGAGGTGGAGAGGGCATTGAGGGGCTTTATGGCAGCATCACACAAGCCAGCATGCAGAAAGTTTTGGAATGCCTAAAACGCAATTCCGGCTTGGACAGCCGAAGTGTATTCATCGACATTGGCGCAGGCCTTGGCAGGTATTAGGATGTCCCCTATAACTTCAAAAACCATTGTAGCAAGGCAATATCGTCACTAATGCGCACAGGCCATTGTTGCATGCGATGGTTTCGATTGGCGTCGGCTCAGCTTGGGGCGTTGAACTGGACCGTATCAAATGCGACAAAGCGGCAGCTTTCTGCCGGAATGTTATTCAGCAACTTGTCAAACAAGGTGGGTCCGGGGGGATTTCATTACATTATTGATACTGTTATCAATGCAGCCTTCACATGCATGCGGTTGCCCTAATAAGCAGAGTTGCTGCGGTCGACAGTGGAGGTACCGTCCGTCATCTGTTCTCCAGTTGAAAAGGTTAGAGGGGTATTAGGCAATGGGCCCATTTCGGGCATCAAGAGAGCTTTCGGTTATATGCCTTGGAGGTGTATGTCTCTTGTATCGGCACTAGCTGTGTTTTTGTGTGGGGCTAAGCCAAAGGCAGCATCTATATCGTGGCCGTTACAATTCTTGGGCTAGGGGCTTGAACATATGTTTGACTGCTGTGTCGGTTGGCACCTTAATTAATACCCATGATGGGTTGCATAAGACCAATCGTTGTTCTTAAGGGTACCACTGGGTCGCTGTGCGGCAGGTGGCATCGTTGGAACCGGCAACGCACGCATACTCCTTCTGGGAAGGGGTACCTCCGTCGGGCAAGGAGGCCTTCGGCAAGCTCTTCGTGAAATCGCGGACGCTGCGGGTGGGTTGTTGGCTGACTGGAAAACCAGAAGCGACCCTCGGTGACCTAAAGCACTGGGTTCGATTGATTTGGTCGTGAAATGCCCATTCGAACCCCATCTTGTGGTTCCTGGTATTGATCTGGGGATGCATCAAGGGAGGTCACGGTAGAAAGCGCCTGAAGAAGTGTAGTCCTGGTCGGAAGACAGCCATTTTTTGTATTTCATAAGATAAACTCACTCGATATGTTGGCTATACAGGGTTTTAACATGCCTGGGCAATGTCCGCAGGCAGTGGCGGTTGTCCAGCGTGCGATTCGAGGCCAGGAGCCAGCGGCGATGATGCGGGACCTGGGCTTTGGGCCGGTGCTGCTGATCGCCAGCTTCCCTGTCAAAATGTCAGGTACATCTGTTGCATCTTGCTGTGGCATATATGGGCCATTCGGGGTTTGGGGGCTACTTAATGGACGCAGGTTCCAAGTTTAGCGATGCTGATGTCATTTTCTTAAGCGTCTCCAAATCGCGCCGGCTATAACTCGCAGGTTGTGCTCGTTCAGGTTGCCCTGCGATGGATAAGTAACTGTATTTCATGTACGGTTACCTTCGTATGTTTCATTGTTGTTGCGGCCGTTTTGCTTGCTGAATATCTTGACAGGCAGTGGACGGGCCTTCACAGCCTATATCTTTACCAAGATCACCCCAGCAGCAGCCAATTTTCTCGCCAACGTGGCCAGGCCATCATCTGCGGCAGCGGCAAGGACCCCATCACCGCAGCATTCAAACCTCGATCCTCATTCACCAAATCTGGATTATACCAGCCGGGTCTTAAAGTCACGGGGACCGGAGCTTTCATCGCCATTGAAAACACGAAAGCCAGGTTGGTGTGCGTGTAACAGACTACGGGCTATATCCCTCGCAGGCTACGGCATCGTTTGAGATGTGGGAGACGGGTCCTACAGCGGAAAGGGAGGCATCAATTACGTACCTTGAGCAAATGATGAAATCATGGGGAATAGCTGCCGTTGTTTGAGCAAGGTTTATAGTTGATGCGGGTCTACCGTTGCGACCCCTCTATCCTGCGGCCCTTCTGACCCTTGTCCTCTGCTATATCCTGCAGAGGAGGATGCGGCCCAAGCGTCTCCGGCCAAGAAGCCATGCGCTGGCGTTACAGCTGCGACTGCAGAAAATGCCGAGGCGGCTGTAAAGCCGGAGGCGGCCCTTGCACCTGGCCGTGCCAAGGCTGTGCAGCAGGTACTGCTTACCAGCTTACCTGAATACAGCCGACGCACGAAGCAGGTGAGTGGAAGATAGCTTCTAGTATGGTGCTGGTTTTTCTCGTTGCGTGTATGAGCAAGGTAGTGATGTCCGATTAACGACGAATTCTAGGGACGCCGCGTGGTGCTAAAGCTCGGCTGTTTACCCGCATACTGTTGCAGGCCGTAACGGCCAAAGGCAAATCTGCTGGTGGCAAGGACGTGTCGAAGAAGGCAGTGGCAGTCGTGCCAGACGCAGAAAGGAGCGATAAGGCACCGGCCATGGCGACGCGGTCAAGCCAGCGCCTTGCTGCCAAAGTGGAGGCGCAGAAATTGGCAGTGCTGGCGGCTGCTAAGGTTGATGTTCGCTGACGGACCCCAGCTCTGTTCGTGCCTAGGCTTAGACAGCATTTCGGAGTTGTTTGGGCGCCATTGCAAAGCTCGAGTCGGGTCACATTATTACAGCGCCTCCATTGTTTGCATCAACCATTTATTACGTATACCCCGTGCCTTCATTTGCATTATGCCGTCACTTTTATCTGTATGACGGCCTATTGGCCACCTAAGGTGAAGCAAGCATCAGAACTCCACTATCTTGTCTGGTTAGACATGTGTAGGTGCAGGGTACTACCTCATGATGATCCCTTATCCCTAGATTGTATTGTACCCTATTACGCCACATTACGAGGTGCTAGTAGCACTGCTACCTTGTTTCTTGCTACGTCTGGGCGAGGCTCCTGGACATCTGTTGCACGCAGGCGTGTGAAGGAAATTTGAACTATGTACATAGCACGATCGAGAACAAACGCGTCTGTCTGTGGTTGGTGTTTCCCACGTGCTGAAAAGCAGCGTCGAGGAAGATGGTTGAGAACTGACGGCAAATGACTCCCATGGTCTAGTGTATATACTAGCACTAAAAACGTCGCCAACTGTTCAGGCTGCAATCAGGGAGGGTGATTAACAGTAAAATGGATAATCTTGAAATGGAACTTAGGATAGATGTCTTGTCGTTTCTTGTGCTGTACTGTGGAGCCATCTGCTCACAATGTTAAGTGCCGTTGCGCCAGGTTCCTCGTTGGATGAACTGTGTAAAAACGCTGCACCGTGGTCCTTTTAACCTCCTCCAATGCCTTGCGCTAATTGCGCACGTTGTGCACGTCCAAAGGGACTAAGACGTAACATGTGGCCTACATGACGCTACGATGAGCCATGCTATCATATGCCTAGCCCCCACGTTCGTAAGCCGCAAGCACATATACCATCGTCACAGGCAGCGGGATGCAACCCGTCAACCCAGCCAGCCTTCGCTCCTCGCGAGCTAAACCCTAGCACCCAAGCGAATCATTCCCCCAGATCGTGACGCCCATTATGCGCGTATTTAAACATCTGTGGCGGTGCCAACGAACCCGTTAACGCTGCCATGGTATGTCCGTCAGACACAAGGTGAGCTGCCAATGAGGCTGATGAGGTCCTTATCACAGCAGTTATCAGCGGATCTCCAGTCCTCTCCCTTCGCACTGGAAAGTGGGGTGACTGATTCACATGCCCCTTCCATTACGCTCGGCTAGGCACCAGCTCCGACTGCTCCCTTTTTTGTTGTTGCTGCTTCTGTCGCCATGAGCCACCCGTTTCAGGCAATTGCAGCGGCGACGCCAGGGCAGCGAGGTCTCTGCGGTGAGCAGAAGAAAGGGGATGGTCACCTTTAAGATAACGTCTACAGTCTGCACCCTAAGGCTGTACAGGGCGGACTGTCGCATCCGTCAATCTGGGCGCCCCAGGTACTGAGACACACAATCTGCGTTTAGACAGGCACATAGACAGCCTAGCCTTCGAAGTCCCACTGCGCATGCACATATCAGCTTTGAAGACCACACGTGGCTTCTGACCATCCCCACGATTAGCCGCTCCGCCCGCTCTAAAGCGGCAGCCAACACCCAATATAACCTCGCGCATTGGGCCACAGCAATTCATTTACGATCCTCCAAATACCCCTCGCAATCTCGGCAACTAGTGACTTCCACGCGTGCTTATGCCGTACCGGCGGTTCCGTGTACGACTTCCCTCCTCTATTTTTCTTTCTATCTCACATACAAACACGTGGACGCAGAATCATCACCTTACATCTATTTGTACTACGATCTACTAGAATCTACTCGCGTATTGGTAGATACACCGAGGACTTTCCTTCCTAAGGATTGACCTAATCGTACAGACGTACGGCTCCTGCTCGTCCCAAACTATAAAACCCCTCTCCTCTCCGCTCCCCGTGATACCTCAGCGCCGCAACTCAACCTATAGCGGCAACTTCCTTCCGTGCCTCTCTTCCTTCCCACCGCACCTGGTGCCCCCCTCCCCATTCTCCTCCAGGTACATGCCCAGGTTGTTCAAGCCCGCCGGAACTCGGATCCGGGCATCGCGCAGTTCAGGGGCCGCCACCAGCAGCTCCAGGTCCCGCCGGTACCGGGCAGTGCTGCAAGGAGGCAAGACGAATGGTGGAGAAAACATGAGGATGTGATTACCTCAGCGAGGAGCTATTGGGAATGCCGGCGGAGGGTACTTAACAGGAGGAGTGAACCCCGTATAACGAGGTGGGAGGGCTGGCGGATGGCGCGCAGAGAGGGCGCGCGGGGAATCAGACAGGTGCCATGTAAGATGCAACGCCCCAACCCAAGCACCACTCCACTCGCACCTCTCCGGCGCCCGCCCCACCACTGCGTCCACGGGGTCCCCCTCCTCCCCGGCCTCTGCCGCCGCCAGCAGGCTGCGCAAGCCGTGCTCGCCGTAGGGCAGCACCTGGCCTGTACGGCTGGGGTCAGCGACCATCTTGGGCGTCCTGCAGTGGGTGGCAACCGAACAGGGCAGCGGGCCGCAGTCGGCCTCCGTGTCTGGATTCGAATACGAGGTTGCGAGGCTGGAGCTGTAGGAACATTTGAAATGACAAGGGAAAGCCTTAACCCGGCCACCCGGCCCCGCATCGCCCTACCCCGCCGTGAACCCAGCTGGTTTTTCCCCCACATGCACCCTGGTTCGTGTCCACGTCAGCTTTTCTCTTAATGCGATAAGCCCCTTCCCCTCTGCCGCAGCTCCTGTTACTGGGGTGCCACACAAGCCAACTGCCCAAGCTGAACATCGGGCGCGGAGCCCTGGCCCATGAGCGCACACCCATAGCTTGTCTCCAACCCGCCCCTTTGCTCGGGACCCTCGCTTGCCGACCTCCCGCTCGGGACCCTTCTTCTGTGTGCACATCGGCGCATTTCATTGTATGTCCTGAACACAACTTCATACGTGATTTCTCGATTCTTTCTATTCCAGACCTCAACCCCATCATCACCTCTTCCCTGTCCACGCACCAGTATTTTTCCAAGCGCGCCAGGCGGTCCGTCCACAAGGGCCGCTCGATTCCGAACAGGCGCGCCGTATTGGGCATCAAGGAATATTGCCACGCCATACCGCCACATTCCGTGCATGGTATTGTGCCTAAATAAGAGCGCCCAAGAAGAGGGCGAACGACAGGGTCAGCGATAGCGATGGGGGAGGCGGTTTGGGACGGAGGAGGATGGTGCATGTGAATGGTGGTGGGGTACCGCGGCTGCGGGACAAGAGGGCGCTGCGTCCTTATTTTACGCAACATGGCCATCTGCACATTCTCATAACACACAAACAAAACTCACCATAAGCTGATTCAATATCCAAACTATGGATCCAATTACACACGGTCCACATTCCATCTTCACTCGGCTGCAGGCGCTCGGTAGACGTAGCACTCACGGACACACAATATGTCTCAACACCGCTTTGCAATGACATAACGACATATGCATGCCAAGACACATGCCCCGTCCACCTCCTTACACTCCCCACCCCAGGGCGGATCCACCTGCCGTGGCCACGAAGCGGTGAGGTTTGGGAAGGTCCTGCACTGCCGCTTCCAAGTTCTGCATAATGGCGGCCTCTTGGATGATCTGCAACCAATCGGGGGACGGGAGGGAGGGGAAGTGGGTTTAGGGTTTAGGGTTTTACGGTTTAAACGAGACATGATACCGCTGTAGACAGTGCTGTGAAATCATACATACATGGCTAACCGCGATGGTTGAGGACGACTTCTAGCGGTGAGAGGGAGAGGGGCAAAGGGGATGCGAGGGGGAAGGGGAAAGGGGAAAGAGAAAGAGGAGGAAAACGCAACCTGCAGCAGAAAGAGGAAGGGGGGTTGCGAGGAAGAAACCAAAGTGCAATACAGGGGACGATACGAGGCTCCGCGCGGAAGTGGAAGCCATGGTGGTAGAAAATGAAACCACCGCATCATCCCCCCCTCCGGCAGATCAGCTCGGGCCGAGGGTGCCAAAGGTGCTGCCACGGGGAAGGGAGGGGGAGGGGCCCGCTGGCATGTTGCATGTACTTGGCGGAACGGTCATGAGGTGCGAGACTGCGCGCCCGGAGAAGTGCCCCGTGGGGCGCCATGGGGCGCCAGGGACAGGGACAGAGGGAGCTCGCTTAAGGGAAGCTGCCCGACATCCTCGGTCGTCAAGCACTCCGAAAGATTTATGCGGGGACCTGGCACAGCTAGCTGGAGGGTCCGGTAGCTGGATTCGAACGAGGCCCGGGGACCATTAGGATGTATATATATAGAGAGAGTTATTTATATACAATCCCAGGAGGCAGAGAGATAGGATTGCTATTATGCAATCACCAATTTGATCTAACACACCGATCAGCCGGACCCGGTGTCGGTGTTCGTGCCGCTCTCCCGCACCTCCTGGTCAAAGGCATCCAGAGCCGCCTGTGTTGCCGCCGCGGGGTTGGGGCCTCCGCCGCTGCCTGACGCGGTGCCGGAGCCCTCTCCTCTTGCTCCCCCGCCGCCACCGCCGCCCTGACGGGCAAAATGCGCCGTCCTCGCCGGGTTGAGCTCCGGCGGCGTCGAATTGTAGACCTGCGAAGAGAGGAATGGAAACGTATCAGAGTCAGCCCTGTCACCATTGAAGTTCCTTGATCAATGCGAGCTTTGCCTCCGCACACGTACCCCCAACCCCCCGCTCCCAACCCCACCCCATCCCCCATCCCACCCCACGCGGACGACCGGAACCCAACCAGCCCACCAACATACACATGGATAGGTAATGAGATAACACACGCAGCAACACGCTCGTGCCGCATCCTGCTCGTGCAGCACCGGCAATAATGAACATAAATCGCAACGCAAATTCTTGCAAGGTTGTGGCCCGGCCTGGCATGGCGCAGACAAGGAGTCCGGAGAGGAGCGGGGTAATGGCCCGCGGTGAGTTAACGCAGCCCCACCAACCAGATGCGTATGTATGTATGTATGTATGTATGTATGTATGTATGTATGTATGTATGTATGTATGTATGTATGTATGTATGTATGTATGTATGTATGTATGTATGTATGTATGTATGTATGTATGTATGTATGTATGTATGTATGTATGTATGTATGTATGTATGTATGTATGTATGTATGTATGTATGTATGTATGTATGTATGTATGTATGTATGTATGTATGTATGTATGTATGTATGTATGTATGTATGCATGTATGCATGCATGCACCATGGGCACAGGCCGGCGCGGAAGGCCGCATAGGCCTGTCTAGCAAGTCGGGAAACCGCCGAAGAAACAGACATCCTCATCTGAGGGAGGGTGTACCACAGGACGTGTACGGACCGTACGAGATGGACTGCCACCGCACCTGACCCTACAACCATAGCGTGCACTCTTTCCTCCTGTACCAACCTCCTGTACCAGGCTCCTCACACCCAGATGTATAATACGATTCATAAATTGTGTGCACTTCTCAACAGCTGTTGCATACTACATGTCTTGTGCATTCCCTCGTGCCTTCCCTCCCCGCCCCCTCCAGTGCCGTAATCACCACTGGGTCACCCTCTGCGGCCAGGGCACCTCCAAAGCCCTAACCCACCCGCTCATTCGCCCCCCGGTGCTCTCCTAACACGAAAGGACATGCGGATGAGCCTAAGACTTCGAAGACAGTCTACCCGCTGCCCTCCCCCTCCCTTACGGCCCTGGCTCTCTGGCCTCATCGCCACTCCGGTGCCCTGCCCGTCCACCGAGTCCGTCTACCAGCCTCCCACAGTTACCCCCCTCCACCCCCACCCCCCACACACACCTGCGCCATGTTCCAGATGTTTTCCCCGAGAGAGGCGGTGGGGTCCACAATCTGGGCGGTCAGGACGTGGGGGCGTGTGAAGGGGGCCATGGCGCTAGGGCGAATGTCATAAAGAGACTGAGAGCCTAGGGGGAGGAGGGGGAGATGACCATCGTAACGGACTCGGCGGGCATGGATGGGCAATGTGATAACGAATTTTACCGCCAGAGACTCAACGGCGTGTTGTGCCTGTGCTTGAGGGGGGAGGGGGAAGAGGTAGGGGGGGATGTCAAGATGCGCCTTCGGGCGGCGCCCTCCCCCACTCCCCCACTCCACTCCCCCACTCCACTCCCGCGTCCCAGAATTCATCACTTGGTGTTTGGTATATTGCATCTTTTTGGGACCTTCAAATGCTATTTCCGTGTGTTTTCCATTCCCTTTGCTTCTGTCCCCCTTTCCTCTCACCCCATCAGAGGTATCATGTCTTGATAATCCCCCCTTCCCCCCTGTCCCTGTCCTCCAACTCGCGCACCAAGGCACGAGGCCAGCCGACGTCATCCGACCATCAAGGTTGGGTTTGGGTTTTACCACCTCAGCAGCAGCAATGCAGGGACTCGTCTATTCGCTTTCCCTCCCCACACCTCCCCTGCTTCGCTGCTCTTGCTTCCACCCCCACCTGGTATCCCAAAGTGGCATCTGCGTCGTACGGATGTCCGAACCTTTTCACGAGCGCTGGAAAGCGCTTCTTATCCTTAGCGATCAACCGGTCATCGTCCGCCCAACGCCCGGTGACCTAAAGGGCGGGAGGGGAGGGAGGGGCAGGGAGGGGCAGGGAGAGGAGGGAGGGGCGGGGAGGGGCGGGGAGGGAGGGAGAAAGGCTAAGTCCCCCATGTGATGGAGTTGTCGATAAACCTCTGTGGCGCAATGGCAGTGAATTCAGGTTACCGGGTGAGGACTCGTGGCGCGACCACACACACCCCTCTCGACGAGGGGTGTTGAAACTTCCCATCCACCCAACCGAACCCCCCCAACCCACCTCGGGCCCCGGCGGCTCATCCTCCACCGGCGGCGTGTCCTCCTCCAGGTTACCCGCGTTGATGATATCCTCGTACCTGCCGTACACAGTATGTCGTATCAAACCCAAGCGCCGTCCCGTTAACACGCTGGACATAAGATGGCAGGTAAAACACCCGACGATTCCTCTCCCCGCCCCCCTCGCACTCCCCCAGCCAGGTAGCGCCCTGGACCAAACCACCCAGCCGCACGCGCACCCGGCTTCATCTCCAGCATCAAATCCCACCTCCTCGCCGAACCCCTAGCCCTGTGAGCCCTGGAGCGTTCAACTGCAAACGCGTATTTCCCGCGGAAACTGATGTGAGGCTCATTTCAAGCTTCGCTGGCGAGTTCTTGGCGGAAGTACGGACGTACGGGAAAATGCGTGACGAAGCTGTAAGTTTTTCGACGCATTTGGTTCCTGTGAGGAGACCTGATAAGGCTCATTGCGTAAGCCGTTCACCTTCCCAACCCACCATTCGTCCATGAGCGGTGCTGTGGCCTTATCGTAATAGGCCAGTCGGGACTCCCACTCCCTCCAGCGGTCCATCCACTCGTCCTCCGCATCCCAGCTGCAGGCGTCCCCGCACAAGTGACATTCGCCGACACGACCGCTGGTTGCGTCTCCGGCGGCATTCGCGGTGCCACCAGCCCCTGCAGACGCCCCGGCCGCTGCGGGGAGCGCGGCGAAGACCTGCAACCTGCGGAGCAAAGTTAGGGGAAGGAAAAGAGAGGGAAAGGTGAAGGGGAGGGAAAGGGAGGGGAAGAGAGGGGAAGGACAACACATGTGCTTAAACCAGCCGTATGGACAAAGGACGGCGAAAGGGGCAGCTCAAGATTCGTACACGCCTATCACCTAAAGGTTAGTAAGCTATAGGTATTGGATGCATATGAAAGGTCAGTTCAGTTCCATCAAGGGGAAACTTTGACGACGAAGCCTTAAAAACAATCGCTGCGTTAACGCCTTGAAGGGAAGGACACGGCGTAACGGCCGACCAGAAAGGTCTCCCAACGCGTGCTTGGGGGATGCCTCCAAGCCTCCCCAACCTAACACGTATAGCTGAGGCGACGGAGCCAACCCAGGGCCCCCTCGCCCTGCGCGTTCCATTCCGATGACACCACTCCCGAATGCACGGAGCTGGCGACAGAGCCCATTTTATGCCCACCCCAAAGACAACAACGTAGGTTCTGACGCCTCGTCTCTTATTTCACCCATGCATATGTCGTAAGGTTGGTGTATGCACACAATGTGCACTTACAGCGTGCACACCGCTCCCGCTGAGCAAATGGGGAAATAGATTGTCCATCCAAAGAACTAGACACTGTTTGGGGTTTGGGGTTTGCAGGAGAGCTCCCGGTCCTGTTGCGCGGAAGAGCCGGCTGGGGGGACGTGTTACGGCTTCACGCGCTGGGATCCTCTGCAAAGCTCTCACCGATTCGGTAGGCCGTTCTGACCCCCGGCTGAGACGGCGGGATCGAGTCCAGAACTTGTGATTCCTAAAGCCACCTTGGTGCCCGCGCAGCCGGGACAGGTCAGCACACCGGCGCCGTTACAGCGGCTGCACTTGTGCTGGAACAGGCGCGGATAGGTGCGCGCAAAGTGGTCCACGAAGGTGAAGCCTTCGGCAAGCTGGTGATAGAAGGTTGGTAGAGATTGCGGAGGAGATGGGAATGGGAGTGGTGATGGTAAGCAGCCGCAAGTATTCCATAAGGCATCGGCGTGGAGGAGTCCAAGGCGACTGGGATGGCCGCAGGTGGCATGCCCGGATACACGATCGGTATTAAAATGTGTAACACCATCATAAGGAAGTTATCATGTGTGCATGCGAATTCGCCGCGGGTCACTGGCAAATCCTTGAGCTAGCCGCCGGCGTTCGCGCAATACGCTTACACTTGCATACATGAAATCAGATTCCACTACCTATATTTTATTAGAACTTACCCAGATCACTTTTTGTGCCCACCATACTAATTCTCTCTCGGGAAGCGAGCGCATAAGGTCGATATACGGGTCTCCATCAAACTCCCTCGAATAGAACTGTCCCATTGTTGCTTTCTATTAAATTTTGACTCGAATTAATTGCGAAATACACTAGAAATCATCGAACGCCTATTCGCCACCCCAGTCGGGGGAACTGGTCAAGTGCTAGAGCTTTTAGAGACCACTAATTGCTACAAATATTAATTGTGGAATATTCATATGATCATACATTTTGCATGAAAACTTTGTTATCATTGCTGCTGCCATGTTCAGCAGCTGTACGACATACCTGGGTGTTGCGGATACGGTGGTCATGTCCTTGCATGGTAGAATCCACAATATTGAATGTCCTTCTGTTCATATTGTGTGACGTAACTCGATACATATACGCGAAAAATTGTAGCCCCAGCTGTCCAAATGTGCGCATGACAGGTATAGCAAAGCTGCACCGCCCTCATACACACCTAAAAATGACGACACGCCATCGCGTTCTTCGCATTTCATCATGCAGCATGTTGTATCCCAAGTCCGACGAACTTCAAAAATAAATCATACTTTCGACCTTACATCAGTGCTGCACCCAAAGCTTGTGACAGGCGGAGCCTGAGGCTCTGGGCACTGCTGGCCAGGCGTGCCAAGGTTCTCGTAATACTTTAGGAGTGCTCATCAAAGCTTATAATAGAGCTTTTCCCGATCTTTCGTCATTTGAATGATGCACACATACGGAGGAGGAGAAAGTGCAGCTGGATTCGCTCCCATCTGTTGCCCCCAGCAACGAATGACCGTTGCATTTCTGTCCCTCAGAAGGGGGCCCCCTGTCTCTCCGTGTGTGCGCTGCTCCCTTTTGCACCTGCTGGTCAAACCCCGCCCAGAGGTGCTCAAGCCGAACGCCGTGGTGTAATTCACGTACGTCCCGGCACAAGCGAAGGGCTGCTTCGGGGACTTGACACGCCCCCAACTCAGCGGCCTGGATGGACGTGCCATTGGTGACGCACCTCCGTTCTTGGTGATGCAGCCCCCTCTCTTCCGCCCCCCGATGGGCCAAACCACTCCAGCAACCTAATCTACCGCGTGAGGAATTGTGTAAAATAGTATTTGGATCAAGGTTTCGGTGTTGCGCTCGGTGCGCCTCCTGATGGCGGTTGAGGGGCCCTGGGAAGGCTGAGCCAAACCCCATTTACCGGTGAATAAGGTGCTTCGACGTCTTGCATCTTCATGTGAACACAGCGCAGAGACCCACGGCGCATCACAGGTAGGAAACCCTAAGTTTGCCGCCCACACGGAACTTAGCTGCGGTCCTCAGTGTCAAATTAGGGTGATACACCAAACCCACCTCCACGCTCCTCTCCCGTGTCATACCGTACAAATGCAGCTCATCCCAAAGTTTGGGACAAAGAAATGATTGGACGCCCATTTCTTACCCCGAACCCCAACTCTCAGCCATATCAGTCACTCGGTCTAAGCCTGCTACGAGATATGAGCGGAAGCTAGAGTACAATGTTTAGGGGCTCAACGGGTTCAGTGCACGTGCCTCCCCACACCTTTTTACCCATCTTTAAAATCCCAGCCATCCCCTGTAATCTACTGGCGCTGCGGCACCCATGGCGACTCGATGTTCACTTGGTTACACCGCGCGGGTATTGCAGGATCCAGCCACGGTGCTGCCTCCGTGGCAGGGGATGTTACAGACTCTTACTCCGACGCATTTTCAAGTAGCCGACGTCCTGTAATCATTTTTATGTTGCCTTTCGCTTTGTTACAAAGCGGCGTCCCAAAAAGAACTTCTCCAACTAATAAATTGATGCTCACATCAACCGACATATCTTTCATATCTGTGATCATAAGTTCCTATAATACAGTGCGAATTCTTTCCCAGCCATGCAGACGCTGCTGGGAGCTCCGATTTCAGCACACCACACCACACAAACATCCATGTCAAATACAATTATGTATTTTTAAGTGTTCATACTTGTTTCACCCGTGGCTTTTATAATATGTACGCAAACGAATAGTTGAATGAGGGCACTTTTGGGCTTGCCTCGGATGGACTAGTCGTACCCCGTATGTGGCGGCCCGAAAACCTTTCAGACTAGGACCCAATTAGCATCATCTTCGGTGCTCTTGCCGAATATATCTTCTACAGATTGCTTGCACGTCGATATCGCCAAGGTCAGGGTCTTGCGCGCAGTGACGCTTTGTGACCACGTCCTCCTCAGTTTGATTTGCCAACGGCGGTGTTGCTTGGATTTGGCGTACGTATAGATTTTAAGAGCAGGTATCTGAATTCTTTTCTGTGGCTTTGTAGGAGTTACGCAAGTTCAGCGGCGCTCCACATAATGGCGACATACACCGGCTCGCGCATCACCGCCTTCTCCGGCTCGCGTCTCAGCAATGTGCACATTGGCCACGCCACCCGTGGCGTTACAGCTGCGGTGATGCGCAAGGAGGGCATCCACCCTCAGTGGTTCCCGGAGGCTAAGGTCATTTGCAACGGTGTGGAAGTCATGACGGTTGGCGGCACAAAGCCTGCATACAACGTCGATATCTACTCTGGCAACCACCCGTTTTACCAGGGCAACAGGACGACTCTGGTGCTGGACGATGGGCAGTTGAACAAGTTCAAGAAGCGGTTTGCGGAGCTAGAGGAGCTTAGCATTGTGCCTGTCCTTCAAGCTGGAAAGGCTGAGGACCCTACGGCAAAGGAGAAGCCTGCTGCGGCCTCCCAGAAGGGCAAGGGCAAGAAGAAGTAAATGTCCTTATAGACCTTGAGGACGAAAGCGCAAAGCCGGGCCGCATTGCTTACTGCAGAACGGTTTGAAACGCTCTTAGCGGCATTTATGAATGGGGGCGGGCGCGCGGGATGATATGAATGGGCTCGATGTCGGAGGTGTGGACTTGTACTTGCCGAGGCGTTTTGTGCCCTGGTTTCTCATCAGAGGCCTCAATCGGGTGGATTTCCGATTGGCAACTGGCTTGTGAATACCAGCTTCGCTGTGGGTCCGATTTGGGCGTGGACTTGGCCAGCCAGTGGACTAGGGGGAAACGCAGTCATTTTCCGGGAGACTGCACCCCCTTCGGCCTCGTGCGGGCCTGATGGTGGTGGCGTGACTGTTGTGCGCTGTCAGCTCCGTAGGAGGTTTGCCTAGAGCTGAAGGCTCGATCGTGGTAACTGCATGCGATGTTGGGGATGTCCTGCGTTCCCCGCCCGGCACCGCGGGTGCTGGGTGCGAGATGTCGGTCGTGGCATGCACATACAAATTAACGCTGTCCAAACGTGCAGGGCGGAAGAGGACAAGTCACGGATAGAAAGCGATGGTGTCTTGCATCTTTACACATAGAAGAGCGGTGCTTGCCTCGTCAAGGCCGTCTTGCATTTGTAACTTTTCCCTGCTTCTAAAGGATGCTAGCAATCAGTCATCTGATCTGTGCTTCTCTGTGACACAAAATGTTGCAGTACGTGTTGCAAGGGGTTTGCTGCAAGGGTCTGGTTGGCAGTAAGAAAGGGCACGTGACCTATGTTATAGAAAAAGCTACCTCGCCGTTAGTTTCATGTTACCCAGGCAGCTGTGTGATGTCCGCCTTGCCTTGCCTTCCAAGCCGAATATAAGGAGCAGCTTGCACAGCTAAAGCTAACAAGATTCACAACAATCCCGAAATAGGATCGCAGACACGACATGTATCTGTAACGGGGACAAGCGAGCGGGGAGTTTGCTAAATCCTGTACAAGTTCTTTTACCCCGCACATTACCAGATCCGCAGTCAGGGCGACCCGTGGGTCACGAATGGAAGCCTGGAAACCTGATCTCCCATGCAGCGATTGCATCAGCCCGCATGCTCAAATTTCTAGATGTACGCTCCAGCACCGAGCTTATTTTTGCTTTGACGCTGCCAAAGGACATCAGGAAGCTGCCAGGCCCACATTGACGCATAATGGCTGGTCCATATGTTGCAAGTTCCCGCCAATAATTACATACCCGCCTTAGTGAGCATTCCCTGAGGCAAGGCAAATCAATACAGCATACTTTTGTATTGGAGTGCAAAGCTCGTCAGGAATACTTCTGGAGGCTCAGCTTCAGTCAACGTGGGCTGTGGGCTGTGGGCTTTGCGAGCTTGCTCCTGCCGCGTAACTTCCAAATATGAGTCGTCCGCGTCTGTCCCGGTCGACACCGGCACCGATGCCAATACGCCTGGACTTGCAGCTTGGAGAGGTTCCGCTGAGCACGTACCTCGCGACCAGCCTTCTCCACGAGCTGGTCAAGTTCATTCTTTACACGCGCGGCCAGACGCACATCGCTTATGAACACATACGTGCAAATTTGAAGGTGGCAGATGAGACCGCAAATAAGACCGCGAAAAAACATACCGGAAGACGACATGCCGTACTCTAGGTTAACAGGTCCAAAGAACGAAAGGTCCACGATAGGCCTGCGCGCCAGAGAGCGGCTTTCCTGCCGGATTCGGTTGCCCAAAACGAGGCGGGTACACATGCTTCTCTTTTGAGACCCGTTCTCGATACGATAACCTGGCGAGCCTCTACCATTTGGCGATGGCACTGCGGGGTTAGGGCGCAGCTCGCAGTCCCTTTGTTGTTTGTTGTCAAAGGGTTCACCTCTCAACAACTCCTCACGCTGCACAGCGTTTCAGCGGGGAGCAACGGGAATCGGGAGTACGCATAAAAGGCCTCCATAACGACTGTTTGTGCAGAAGCACACGGAAAATGCGATCATGCCGTCGTTCGTCGCTTCTGATCACGGGTTCCACTCACGGAGCCCCCTCCTCTCTCTCCCACCCCATCTCATATGGACCTGTCCGCTCAGTCCGCAGTTGAGGCACTCCACGACGATGCGGAGGAACGGCGGAGGTCCTCTCACGGTCGGCGAGGTCGGCGAGTGCGGCTGCCTGCCTCCGTGAAGCGGGTGATCAAGGTACGATAACACGTTGTTCGGCAGTTCATCTCTTCGGGAGGAGGAAACGCACCCTTACCGCAACCAGAAAGCGGCAATGGGCAAACCAGAGGCTTGTGAGAGGCTAGGAATGCGATGCGTTGCCCCCCTCGTTCCCGCGCTACCGAGGGATAGAGAGCGTGTGTTATGTGTGTGTGTCTCCATGCATGTGACCATTTATGTGTATGCATTTGTGTATATGCGCGTGTGCATGCGTGCGTGCGTGCGTGCGCGCACACCATTTTCCCGCCTTCACCCTCCTTCCCCCTTTCCTTTCCCCCCTCCTTCCCCCCCTCCTTTCCTTGCCGTCTTCCGTGTGTGTTTTCATGCCAGATCCCTCCCTGGATCCCCGCCCAGATACGTTTGTTATTATTACCCCCCCCCCCTGCCACAGTTCGTGAGCTCCATGGACTCACTTCTGGGCTCCCTCGCACCTGACCTGCTCCACACTGCCCGGCCCACCCGCTTGGCGGTGGCGCTCGGGCCCGCACCGCACCGACCCCGGGAGCTCTACATCATTACCTTCGCGGGCCCCGATGCCGTGCTCCCGACCCACATCGCCCACCGCCCGTTAGAGGGCCAGGGGGCGGGCTGCGCGGTTGCGGAGGCGCCAGCGGTAGAGGCGCAGATGGAGGTTGAGGGCGGCAACAAGGGTCATGCGGCTGGTTGTGCGAATGGAGTTGAAGGTGAAGGCTAATGAACGGTTTCAAGCTCCGCAGCTGCTCCTTTACTCCTTTTCGTAATGTGTGTGTATATGCATAAACTATTATATGAAATGGTTTCATATAAAAATTTCATTCCATAAATATGAATCTTAGATGAAAATATACGTATTATTTATTGATGTACTCACCCGTCTCCTGGCTCCTGGGCAGGCCAGCAGGATTCACCTCGGTCTGCTGGTCATCAGCCGCGACCCACGGGTCTGTCGGGTGGGCAAGCGCTCCTGCCGTTGCTGGCTCCCGACCCGGCTGCGGCTGCCCTTGCCTGTTTAAGCAACCGGGAGCGGGCCGCAATGCGGAGGGCCATGCGGAGCCTGGTGGTGGCGCAGACCTCTGTAGAGGCGTGGACAAAGCCGTTGCGTGAGCGGTGTGGGACTGGGGGTGCCAATGCTGTGCTGTTGGGATGGTTGATGGTTGATGGTTGGTGGGTGAGGGCAGAAAACACGGAGATGTCGACAAACCCCGTGTAGACCCGTCGGGAGTGGTGAAAGTGGTGGTGAGCCCAGTCGAGCCCTTACGACTAGGGCTTGGGACTAAAGTCCTCTAAAGCTTAAAGGTCATGAAACGGCATGTGACATTTAGCGCACTAGCGATCTGATGACGCAATTTTCCATGTTGTCGTACAGTGGGGTTTCGCGTCTGCGATGCCCGGGGCCGGGGGCGAAGGTTGAACCCGGCTCGGGTGCTCTCTCAGCCCCCCCTTCCCAGCCGTAATAACTGTCGTACTGGTTGACCCGACTTGCCTCCATAGGGCCCACCAAGATGTTCCTGGCGCTGGAGTCCCCGGTAAACACCTCCATGGCAACGGGTCAGTCGGCAAGCTGGGGCGGCAGTCGACCCACTGCTACCGCTACTGCTGCCGCTACTGCTGCACCGCCTCCCTGGAGTCGCCCTTCCTCCGACGTCGCCATGTGGCCCGGTGGAGGCTGCCCCAACCCGCATGCAGCGACCCTCAGCCCTGCGAACGACGGGCTCAGCGAACTTGGCAGTACACGTGGTGCCGTACCAGGCTCCAGAACCGGTTTTGGCGCCGCCGTCGCCGCCACTAATGTCGGCGGCGGAGGCTCCGGCGGATATAGGTTAGGCAGCCACGTCTTAGTCAACGGCGGCTCCCATGGAAGGGCGGCGGATTCATTCGCTGCGGCTGGGCCCCGTATTCCCGGCCGTGGCGACGGCGCTGGGTTTCGGGTGTGCGGAAGGCTGCCGTACGGAGCGGACTCGGCAGTATCACGTGCGCTGCGTACGACACTCCGGGTGAGTGAGACATTAGTAACATGACGCTGGGGAGCTGGTGCAGCCGGCAGCGCTGCTCACGCTCTCACCCCTCACCCCTCACCGCTGCACGATGCAGCCCTGGTTCATTCCCCATCCCCACCCGCCACCAGTTTCACAGGGAAACCACGAACCGGGCGAACAGCGTATTGGGCAAGTTAAGTGAAACTCTCCATCACACCTCCTTCACTCCTCGCCTCGTTTTACCTCCTCAACTCCATACCTACTTGCTGAGGGAGAACCTCTTAGCAAGCACCAGCCTAGCAGAGGCGTATCCCGCACGTGGTGGCTGAGAAACCCAGGTTGCACGCGGCTGGTGGTGGCCGCACCCTCGCCTCCAGGTCTTCATCACCATTCGGACGGGCAGTGGTGGAGGTGGTGGAGATGGAGATGGAGGTGATGGCGCTGCTGCGGGGGGTCCTGCGGGCCTAGATGGGAAGAGGGGAGTCGCAGCGCCAGGCGAGGAGTCGCCGAAGCCGGGGATGCAGCGGCCTCTTCGGATTGCCCGTGAAGGGGCCCGGGGCGGCGGCTGCTCCGGTCCCGGCCAGGAGGTGAGGCCCCCACTGGTGGTTTGGGGTTAGGGGTTTAGGAAGGCAGACACCAGGAGTGTGACGCTGCGGTACCGTCTGTGGTTCATAAGGCCCAGCAGTTCTCAAACGTGGGTTCCAATTTGAGATTTTGGCCTAAATTTTGCGATGTTTTGCCCTTGGGAGCAAAATTGCTGTTTTCTCTGATGTCAGCGGTTTCCATTCCAGGAAGATTGGAAAAGGTACTAATTTAGTAATATACTAATGTCGGTTTCTGGTTGTGTACGGTGTTCTCGTGAACAAGTCCGTGCCCCTCTCCTCGAGGGACTCTCCCCGGGCTTGCGTGGAAAGGAGGGAAACAGGTGTACGATTATCATGTACGATTTTTACTTTCCATGTCGTGAAACAGGGTTTGGTGCCTAGGTCTTTGATACCATCTTGGGACATGACGTGCAAAACCGATCTGTTTGCGCCATCCATACGCCCCACCCCTCGGGCTTCATTTGTCTTGACCGCCGCCGCCTCACACTCCCCGACCGGCGATGCCAGGTCTTGTCTATTCGCCTTCCCCCCCCCTCCCTAACCCCCCCCCCTCCCTAACCCCCCGCCCCTCCCTAACCCCGCTTCCCGTTGCCACTCCATCTCCGCCACCCGAACCCTTATTGCTGGATGGTTTCACAGTACGGCACGGCCACCTTTCCGGGGGCGATATCCGGCTTGCAGCTCGCCACATCAAAGCTGCGTCTGGGGCCCGCGACGTCGAACTTAAACTCAATGCGGGAGCGCCGCACGACAACGGAGACGACGGCGCTGGAGGGGGACACGGCGGAGTGGGCGGAGGCGGAGCAGGGTACGGCCGATCTGGATCCGGACGACAGCAGGAAGTCGTGGGAAGGTGGTGGCGCTTGGGGGCCCCGTCGTGGCGAGGGAGGTGGAGGTGGCGGCTGGGGCAGATGTTTTGATACGGACACTGTTATGGGGGAGATTGGGGTTCGCCGCAACAGCGATGATGTTCTTGGCAGCGCTGCCGGCCGCGGGGGTGGCGGTGGCGGTGGCCGCTCAGGCGACAAGGATGTCGGCGGTGCCGCTGCGGCTACTGGTGCGTCTGTGTGGTGGCTCTGCACCGCCTGTGTCAAGAGCATCGCGAAGAGCGAGGAGCAGGAGGGCTGAGGGATCTCTCCCGGTCCGTGGCTATCGGGCCAGGATGGGGCTGGGTGGGGTGTTGGCATTGGGGTGGGCATTGGGGCGGGGTGGGGTGTTGGCATTGGGGCGGGGTGGGGTGTTGGCATTGGGGCGGGGTGGGGTGTTGGCATTGGGGCGGGGTGGGGTGTTGGCATTGGGGCGGGGTGGGGTGTTGGCATTGGGGCGGGGTGGGGTGTTGGCATTGGGGCGGGGTGGGGTGTTGGCATTGGGGCGGGGTGGGGTGTTGGCATTGGGGCGGGGCGGGGTACCCTTTCGTGCGGGAATACCAACGGGGAATCCGTAGAAGAAGCTGCGGGCTTGGCCTGGATGGTTTGTACTGCAAGGCGGTGCAAAGTGTATCCACATCCTGTGAATATGTGGTGGCATTACATCCATTACACCAAAAGAGGCATCCGCAGCTTCTAGGGAGCAGAATGGGAGGAGGGGGGGAAAGAAAATCACACGAAGCCATGTGGCAGGCGGATTAGGGCTTTCCGTCTTCACTGCTGGGGCCATGGCTTGATTGATGTCTCAGGCGGTAAAGGGGGAATGTGAACCATGATCAATTGCGTGTACCTGAATTGCTGAATTGTTCGGTTACGGGAGTTGCTGGTCTTCATCAGTCATGACATGAAAAGCAAGGCTTTCGAAAGGTGGTACGAGAAAGAGATCCTATCGTTACGGAAATGGCTGCCGTGTCGTGGAGGGGTGAGGGGTGACGGGCGCCGCTCTTCTAACTGATAAAACGGTTATAACCGCTCTCATTCGTCTCAGGTATCTGCAGTGACAATATTACACTGAGGTAGCAGCGTCAGGACGCGTCAGATGGCGCGCCTTTTATATCATTACGGAAAAAGGATAGGACTGCGTACGGAACCTCTGTGTACGACATATCCTGTTAAGGCCTTCCGTAAGACCGTTGCAGCGTATTGCCGACCAGCCGCTCGTATGAATCGCATCGCGATAAGATAAAGCGTAGAGATAACGTTCGTACCAAACCAGGTACGGTGGTCTGCCCCCTTACTCCCCGCGACGACTCCACGATAAATACCCAGAACGTTAATGCGCTCACCAGCCGAAGTCGAATTCTCAAGCCATGAATGGCGAACGACCACCATGCGGTCCCTAGGTTAGCTTGGCTGATACCTGCCCTTTCAGCGCAAGCCTCAAGACTACACTATCACAGAAGATGCAACAACAGCACAATCCTCCCCCTACATTATATCCCCCGCACACAGCACAATGCAGGACAGTACATTGGTACGGAAGTATCATGTCCGCCCCCAGAGGACGAGAGGGTAAGCGGGTGCTCTGCGAGGGCTGCCATGAGCGCGAGCCCTCCCCCCTCCCTGACTAGACCTCCTACCCACAGCTTCCCCTCACGGCCCTGGATCCCTTGATATTCTGGCGCTACCACAACCCAATACTCCAGCCTCTCCAGCGCTTACCCGTCATAAAACGCCCCCCTCATGCAAGCAGCACCTGCCCCGACTTGTCCGTCACCGCAACGATGCGCCAATCATGCAGACAGGGGCAGATGGCCGCATCACTGCTTTTGGCGTTATAACATTAAGGTCGCGTCCCCTGTGCAGCGCCGGCACCGCCCGCGACTTGGGAGGCCTCCACCTCCACCTCCACCTCCACCTTCCCCACCTCCTCGATGGGCGACTGGCCGTGTTTTAGGAGGTCCGCCCCGCCCTTTCCCCACCTCCTCCTTCACCTCCTGTTCGTGCGAGCACTGGCAGCACAAGAAGCAGCAGTAGCAGCTACTGCTGATACTCCTCCATTACCCTCCCGCCCCATCCTCCGCAGCCCAGGACAGCGACTTGGCTGCCCACCGTTGCGTATCGCCTGACCCATCACACCAGAAACAGCGACTCGTCCACCTTACGCCCTAAGAAGCATGAAGCCTCCAACCTGCATGTGCGAGCCACGTGGCCGTAGGGACAAGCGCGAGTTTTACGGTGACCAGGGTCTGAATGGGGGCCGGGGCCGTGTGGGGGGAGGACAGTGTGCACACATAAGCCGGCGGGTAGTAAGCCGGCAGACCCCAGCAGGCACAGATATTCCCAGGGAAAGATCGATATCGGAGGTTTTCTGTATTGCGACCCCTTCCTCCGCCCCCCCTCCTCCGAGCGATGTCCTGCTGCATCGCTCGCACCCACTGGTTCCGGTGTACGGCACTCGTGGGAAACGCCACTCGTTGAAAGAGTAAGAGAGCACGAGTTTTGGGGGCACACAACATCCACATGTCAAATGGATGGCGACGGGAAGCGGTCGGGATACGGTATTTCATGTCCGGAGCGCCCGTATGGAAGAGAGGGTTGCCTTACCAGGAGGGGTACACGACGAACCGGCCGTGCTGCGCCGCCCAGATTGCCTGACGGATGGATGATAAGATGGGAATTGGGCGGTGTTGGAATGGAGTTCATGCGCACGAAGAAGCAAAAGCAGAGGAAAGCAACAAAGGGCCTGTTGCCTCGAATATGTCTCTGATCGAAGGTCAGAAACGCCAAACAGCGTTTCTCCGCAGCGCCGAGTACGAAATGTGCAGCGGGAGGGAAATTAAAGAGGTAGGGCGGGAGGGGGGGCTTGGTTACGGATTTAGTGTCCCACACTGCTGTGTTGCCACGTGTTGGCCGACTCCGGATAGACAGGCAGACGGATAGACAGACAGATAGACAGGCAAACGGGGCGCTAATTCTCCTGCCAGTGAATCGCCACTCTCGTTAACGGCTGTGGAAACCTCTTTCCCGGCATCACTCGGCCACGTCAAATCCCAGCTTTAAAAAGGAACACGCCTCAAACCGACTTCGCACATCTCCTCAGTCCTCACCGCACCGAATAATTCCGCACCACATTCAAGGCACAGGAGCAAATTTACGCAAATGACCGCTAACAGCTAAGAAACAGCAAACTGGCCATTTCCTACAGATCCAATGAACCAGCGCCCAAACCCTCCTAGGGGAGAGTTCCGCAACTCTCCTAGCCCCCTCCTCCTCCCCTTCTCCCTACTTGCGGCCTGTGCCAGCTGCTTACCTGCCCCGTCCCCAACGCATCCGTAAGCATGACGGCGGAAACCACCACGCCGTCATCCCCCACACCCCAGCCCCTGTTGCTAGTCCGAACCCCACACCTTTCCACCGCACGCCGGTCCGCACCTTCTCCGTGCCCGCGCTGAGTGCGACCACGTGAGTGGTGGCTTCGTCGCAGCGCAGACTCACAGTCGCGCCGCAAGCTTCCGCCAGCCGCCACAGCGGGTGCTGGGGGCCCGTGCCGGTACCGCCGCCGCTGCCAAACACCCTGCTGAATGTGATATGCGCGCCGGCCAACACACGTTGCCGCTGCTCTCGCAGAACTGCACGCACATCCCAGGGCTCCAAGCCTGCCATCAGCGACTGCGCCGGAGCTCCATCCGGCGACGGTTTGACGGCGACCGCACTGCCGGCACACGACGACGCCGTATTGGCGACGGTGGAGGCCGTGGCAGCAGCGGTGCTAGGTCCGGAGCCGTATGACGTCATCACGAGGTTGTACAGAGCGTCCAAGAGCGGAAGCGCAGCCGCCAGCATGCCGCGCTCTGCGCACTCGTCTCTGCGGGAGAGAGGAAGCCGTCAGTAGACCTTTTGGGAGAGTATACAGACAGTGGACCAGGAACTGGTGCCAGTGCTCAACCACCATATCGGAACAGCTTGCTCAACGAACAACGATGAACGGACACTGCTGTAAATAACCAGCCCGAGGTGAGAGGCTGCAGGGGGTGGGGGACGGAGGATCCGCTTCACTGGCGCACCCGTCGGCGAAAGGGGCTGTTGGCGAAAAAATCATCTGATCTCTGTCTCCGAAATCGGCCGTGCCTGCCCCCAGAAATCCAACTCATTGGAGGCCCCCGGGCCGCCGCCTCCCAGCCCTTCCTTTTCAGTTACTCCTGTCTCCCAACCCCTGAGGAAGGAGGTTTTGTAATCACAATAAAACGTGTATTCATGGAGTCATACGGGGTACTCAAGCCCAGTCCGTCAGCCGGCGCCTCCAGTCAGGCCCTGCTGCAGAGTCCCTCACGAGCGACAGCCCTGCTCCGACAGGGGCCCTCAAAATCCCGTGTCATCCCAGACCGGTATTTTCTATCACCCGCCATCCCCCCACCTGTCCACTTCCAACAGCGATCTCCCAACCATCCCCGTCGCGGGCGCAAGCGCCGGCGCTGCCTTGCCGCCCACTCCCGCCGTAGCATCTGCCGCCGGTATGCACGCCGGCCGATACGTGAAGTACGAGTACGGTGGCAGCGGCAGCAGCCCCGGCGCCAGCTGGTCACCCATCCAGCATGCATTTGGAGTGTCCAAGATTGTCGCGATAGGCGCCCGGGCGTCAAGCGCCGTCAGTAGCCGCCGCGCCAACTCGCCTTGCGCCACCACGCGGCTGCCAAACAGCGCCAGGGATGGGTCTAGAAGCTCCACCACTGCATCCGCATAAGGACGACCCTGGCGGCTGTGCGCCCATAGCTCGAAACGTTCGTGAGCACGAGAGAGGAAGGCACGTACGCCGGGGCGCAGCTTGAGCCAGAGGCAGCTGCCCTCCAGCGGCAATCGATACAGCTCCCGCCGGTCGTCAGGCATCCCAGCCTCCATGGCAGCACGACGACTCAGCGCCGCAGCTGCAGCGGTGTCAAGTTGATCGTCCCAACAGCTGTCCGCCATCACACCGTCCAAATCCACGACTAGAACCAACTTGCCGCGGGAGAGCAGACTCAGAGCTGCGGCAGCAGCAGTGGCGGCCGAGCCGCCGCCGCCGCCACCATTGGCTCCGGCTCCTGCAGTGAGAGCTCCTGTGCCGTCATCCGATGATGCAGGTAGCACTGTGGAGCGACCCATGGGTCCCGTGCCAGCCAAAGGGCCCTCGTACGGCTCTGGCTTTGTGCCTTGTGACGACGGGTCACTGGGTGGTGGTGGCGGTGGCGGCAGAGGAAGTGCTGAGTCGCGATCCCGATGCCGGTGGGAAGAGGAGCGGTGGTCCCGGTCCTTTTCCCGCTCCCTCTCCCGGTCCCTGCCATCCCGCTCCTTAGAGTCCTTGTCTTTGTCCTGGCGACTCCGGTGACTCCGGTCGCGGTCACGATCCCTGTCCCGGCCCCTGTCACGATCTTTGGAGTCCTTCTCTTTTTCCCGCTCCCGCTCCCGATCTCGGTCACGGTCTCGGTCACGGTCGCGCTCCTTGTCCTCCTTCTCACGGGGCCCTCGCTCCCGCTCCCGCTCGCGTTCCCGATCCGAGTGGCTGCCGCCAGACCCATGGGTCTGTCCTCCTTGCTGCCCTGGACCTTCCGATCCGCCAGCCGGCTTTATCTTGGCGGCAATGGCGGCCGCAGAGGAAGAAACAGCACCAGGGGGTTGACCTTCCTGCGGCTCCAGCTTCGGTTGCTGCGACGCCTGTTGTTGATGGATATCCGTGACCCCAGCTCCGGGAGCCCTGTGGAGGGCTGCAGCGCCCTGGTGCTGCTGCTCTGACCTGGTCCCATCACTGTCAGCCCCTGCCTCGGACACCGGCGATTCAGGCGGCGGCGGAAGCATGCTACAGCCCATTATTACCGGCACCGGCCGCCCTGATTGCTGCTGGTGCTGCTGCTCCTGGTGCGCGAGCTGCTGCTGCTGGGGTCTGGGTTGCCAGCAGAACTCTCCGGCTGGCTGAGAGCCAGGCAGCGGCGAGTTGCCAGCTGCGGCGGTGCTCTCGGGTGGAACACCTTCCGGCTCAGCACTGACGCGGCTACGCTTCGCTGCGCGGTGATGATCTGAATTCACACCTGAGGGCGTTGGCGACCGGGCCCGTGCGCTGCCGCCACCGCCATCCTGGCCTCCGCCGGCGAAGGATCTGGGCCCGGCACTGCCCGCCACCGCCGCACCCCCAGTAGCACCTGAGGCTTCGACTTCCGCCGCCGCTGCTGCAGCGGCGTCCAAATCACCGGCCGTACTTGCTACCACGATCTTTAGCTTGAAGCCCCCAGCGGTAGCGCCGCCGCCGCCACCGCCGCCAGCGTTGGATCCAGGTCGGGCCACCGTTGATCTTCCACCGCCGCCGCCGCCGCCGGCGCTGTTGCTGGAAGCGAGCCGCTGCATCATCAGCAGCTGCTGCTGATCATCATCGGGCGGCGGGCCGGGCGCAACGTCGAGCTCACCGTCCGCTGTGAATGTCGACGGGGCGTCTGCGGGTGGTGGCGGCGCCGTGGTCGCTGAGGCGGGGCCGTCCTCACATGTCTCCTGTACAGGCAGCGAAATGGAACATACAGGGTCTAGAGCGAACTCCCAAGCATGGGCAGTCCTTACATCATGCTGCTCCAAAGCTTCTGCCGCCATACTGCATTCAAACAATAATTGTTATTCCCCCCGAGATGAAGTTACTGCTGAAGCAATTCTTTGCCTTCCTTACCAGGAGGGGTGTAAATGTATCAGAGTCTAGAAACCCTAAAAAACCCCAGAGTCCTGATATCGCTGGTACGGTGCGGCGGGTTGCGCTCGCCTCCCACCACCAATTCCCTATCCGAGTGGCCTCCCCTACAACTTACCATGGGCTCAGCTTCAGGAGCTGCCCGCCCCAAGGCGGAAGGCGGGGGCGGCGGCAACGGCGGCGGGGGTGACCGAGACCGCCGCTGCTCCTGCTTCTCACCGTCCGTGCACGCAGCCACCTCAGTACTGGATCCCGACCCGTGCACGCCTGCTTGAGGCTCGGTTACTTCATTTGCCGTACTGCTATCGCCGCCGTTGGTGGTCTGGGGCCGCTGTGCAGCACCAACGGGAGTCGAGGCGGTGGCTGCGGCTGTGGCTGACGGCGCTGGTGGCGTCGTCGTCGCTGGGGCCACCGCTGCCGCCGCTTGTGGCACGGTCGTGGCCCTGTGCCTATTCTCCAGCACGCATTTAAATGCCTTGGAGTTCCGCACCATGTCCTCCAGCTCTGCCTTGAGGGCACCGTTAAGGATGTCGTGGCGGTAGTTCATAGCCGCCTTGAACAACGCGCGAGCCGCCTCAGCGCTACTCGGTGGAGCCGCATGGAATGCGCTGGTGGCGCTGAATTTGTTGATTGAGGTAAGGCCCTCCAGGATGCGGCGGGAGAACTGGAAGCAATCAGGGTAGTCCTCAATGGAGTCGCCCTTGCGCCGCTGCACACATACACATGGCATGGGAGGCATACGTGCGTACCAGAGGGAGGATTGGCGGAGGACCAGAGGGATGGTGAAGGAACATGATGCACCGGACATAATGCGGTTTGCTCATTTAGAAAACACATTGACACAGACACAAAAACATACGCACATCGAGTGACGATGGCGCTCTCTCACTCAGAGACGAACTCCAAGGCACACCCACATTTCCGCACATCCGCGCCTCTCCGTCAATTGTCGGTCCCCCTCGCCCACTGACCTTAATCCTCCTAAACAACTTGTCCAGCTTCTTGATGGCCTGCTTCAGATCTCGACACACTGACTCCAGGGAGCGCATCACCTCCTGGAAGCTGCAACCTCGGGTGAGGTCCCGAAGCAACCCGATCAACTCATCAACCTCACGATCCTCACGGCCCAACGCAGCCGCGGGACCCGACCCGGACACGGCTCCTCCAATGCACCCGGGGACGGAGCCGGGCGGGCTGTGCAGCCCGGTGGCGCTGCCCGGCCCGCTGCCGTATGGGTGGGGCGGATGCTTGTGCAGTTGCTGGTGCGGGTGCTGAGCGTGAGGGGATGGCTGAGGTGCTCGGGATGGAGAGAGTGGTGGCAGTTGCAGCTGTGTTTGGGAGTCCGGGGGACCGGTCTGCTGCCCCTCTGGGGCACGAAAGCGACTGCGGCCTGCGTTGCCATTGGCTTCGTGACCGGAGGTGCGCAGCCGGCCCTTAGGCCCCCCAGGCTGGTGCGAATGTGGCGGGTGAGTTCCGCCACCGTCGCTTGTAGGTCCCCCAGTGCGGGAGGGAGCTGGGACGTTGGCGCCGGCTGGCGGCTGAAGCACTTGTGGCGGTGGTGGCAACGGTGACGCATTTGTGCCCAGCTGCCCTGATGTTGCACGGAGCGGCGGCGGCTGATCGTGCTGATTATGGTCAGCCGCTAAGTTTCCCGCGTCGTCCTCCCCGTCGCAACAGGAAGCCTCACCAGATTCCTGCAAGACAGCGCGCGCGCACATTCGACCTGAGTGGATGCCGACAAGCAAATAATGCTTATTAATAACAACTACCATACCTCTAAGTCAGCATGCTTATCTTCGTGAACTTCCCCGTCTTCCAACTCGCCCTCTTCAAGCGGGGGACCCGGCATTGTGCTCTATGCAACCGTTCACAACCCTGTAACTGTTTTAGAATATTGTCCCATATTTAATGCTTTGGATGCACAAATATATGGCACTGCCAATAGTCCAGTCTTCGCTGCTAAAGCCGTACAAAAAAGGCATTTAAGTTATTTACATTTGCAAAGCAACATTAATAAAGTAAAACAACCTCATCTTCCAGTCTTTGCGTTATATGCGGCAGGTTCCGGGACGGTCAACAGTGTTCATACTCTAACTGTCAACGCCTCTGCCCCTGTCCTGGGGCTTTTCACCAGAGTGTCCGTTTTTTTAGTTTCCGAGGAGACAGAATTGTATATACAAGAATGCGCATTACCGGAAATCCTTCAGATATCTTAAAGCCGACAGCTTAAAAGCCCACTCTGAGTGCGAGCGCCGAAAATAGACTGCAACGACTAGCAACATGGCCATCCTTTAGTCTCTCTTTCTGACCTTTATGGGATAACAACTTCAAAGGTTTTATTGCCTTTTAAGCGTGAAGTTGTCTCGCGGATAGGCATCCTGTTAGGCAGTAGCGGTTGCTGCGCCTGCCAAGCGGTGATACCCAGCCCGCCACATCATGAAAAAGCCCCCGTACAGGTGAATCTATCCCCCTCTTCGTCCCTGATTCCCCCTCCCAAGTCATGTAAAGTGGAGTCATTGCAGGCGGTCGCACCGCCATGCCGCAAGCTTCTGCGCTTAGTTGTTCTGTGCTAGGGATGAATGCCCTTCTTACACCATACGGTTTAAAATGTTCGGGGGCCGGTGAGAACGACCACCGACAGGGGATGAGGAACGGAGATCACGGGCCGGAGTCCAGGACTCCGGGGCACGGAGCATGGGGCACGGAGCCGGTGGCCGATGGCCGGGGTCCAGGGTCATGGGTGCGGGGTGCAGGGTGCGAGGTGCAGGGTCCGGGGGACGGGGACGGGGATGAAGTATGCCCGACGGGGAATGGGGAACGAGAGACGGGAGACGGGAGATGAGGGCCTGAGTCCGAGGTTCGGGATCCGGGGTCCATTGGCCGAGGACGGGAAACGAGGAACGAGGGACGGGGGAGGGGGCAAGGGGCATGGGAGACGGCGGACGGGAAACGGGGGATGTTCCCACGTGTATGTATATGGGTGTGTGTTGTTATTACGAGATTTACACCGATTTGCATCCCTTCTTTCTATCACTTAGTAACACCAGTACGGACAGGGTCCGAAAATGGGGTGACCAGGCATCCTGTGCCTGCACTGCCAATCTATCCCCTCTCTAGGGGCCTCCGCTTCTTTCTGCCCAGCCTCCATACGCCCACCTCATAGATGTGTAATAAAATAAACGAACAAAGGAATAACCCCACAATCCAGGTGGCAGACATCCATCACTTCACAGCCACCTTCCTTAAATAAAGAAACAAGGTCCGCCAATAAACATCAGCACTATCATGAATATCATTATCCCGGTAACGCCACAACTGGGCGCTTGCTTGCTAGGGATAACACGCCAAGAAGAACCTACGTTCCTGTTACTGATGAGGGGGGAATCACTATGCTGCAGCTGCAGCAAGTTGCTGAATTGTGTCTCACCATCAAACAGCCAGTACCTTGGAATTCGACAGCATTCCGCAGCACTTCTGAGTCCACAATCCTTTCCCCCAACCTTCCCTCGGCGCCTTAAGTACTTGGGAAGTGCACGCACGCCATCATTTCTACCAATGAAATAAAGCACACCCAACACGCTAGCTAGCTGTAGGTCCTACTAAAGTATTGACAATGGATGAGGACCAACCCACCTTGCCAATAATGAACGCACCGTAAAAAGAAAAACCTAGGAAAAAGCCAAGCTAGCTGCTCATGAAGGAAGTATACATACGGGGAATACGGGGAAAACCAAAACACACAAGAGAACGTTTTAGCATCGAGCTACCTATCCTGCTGTATGTCGCTGAATCAAACGAGTACGAATGAAGCGCTCAAAATGAAAGAGGGCAGGCATGCGATTGCCACGTCATGAGGCCCTACTCAAACCGCTTCATCTCGAGCATCTGCAGAATCATCTGCTGTTCACCTGCTGCCGGAAGTCCCACTCAGCCTGCCCCCAATGCAGAGCAGCGCAGGTGGCATACGAAACGTCCTGGCAGCAGAAGGCCGCCATCCATAAATGAATTAGCACCCAAAACCTGTGCTGGAGGTGCGGTTGGCATCTCATATCGATCTACCACGAAGCCATCGTACGGAAATCAGAAAATTACCGGCTGCTGCACAGCAAAAGCCATACTTGTGTGCCACCTACCCATCCCACCCTCGCTCGAGTCTCTCTTGATATATCATTTTAATCACCTCGTCCCACGCCTCAGTCCGGATCATCCTGAGCCCATCCAGACCCCCCCACCCACCCAACACGCTGAATTGCCGCGCGCTCAGCAAGTATGTAGTGCTCATCTGCCAGACGTGGGTCTGCTGCAGGCAGCCGTGCCCGTCCGTCCTGCAGCCTGCGCCTCGCGACGCCAAAGAGAGTCCTTCAGCTCCTCGCACCTTCTCGACCAAGACTCATTCACATTGCGCAGCTCCAGCTTCAGGCAGCGGATCTCCTCGCGGCGATCCACCCTAGCCAAGGAGCGCTCCCGGGCGATGGTGACCTTGGCCTCCACGAGTTGCGCCCTCAGCTCCACATTCTCGGCAGTCGCCTCGGCCCTTATGGACCACGCCGACGCCTTCCCCGCCCACACCTCCGACAGCTGAAGCTTCAAGCGCGCCACCATTCTCATGGCGCCATCATAATCCGCCGTGGCATCAGCGGCACGTTTTTCCGTGCAGGTCACGAGATGCTTCAGGCGGCCAATCTCCTCCGTCAGATTTTCCTGTATGTGGGCAGCAGCGGGTACATACGTGGGTATATCGCAGCAGTTCAGCGTTCAGGATCAGCGTTAGGTACACGCATCACATCAGGCCGTGCCGTGCGTCGGGCGGGTACACACAAACGCGCCAACCGCCTTACCTTCATCGCGCAGTTGTCCTTCTCCATGGCTTGCACCCGCAGGGCCGTGTCCTGCACAATCTTCTCCTGTCTCGCCATCTTCGCTCTCAGAAAGTCGAGCTCAAAGTCCTTGTTTTCAAGCTCCACCCGGAACTCCTGACCCTCCTGCTCGTTCCTCCTAGCGAAAGCCCTCAGCTTCGAGCACATATCCTCCTCTCTTGCCTGCGTGTTGATGGACCCAGCAGATGTGTGCAAGCATGCACTTCAGGAACGACGTTTTCAATACACATACATGACTAGGCATGGCTGCATACATACATGTCAAGCCCGTTCCCTCGCGGCGCGGCCCCCTCACCTTCCATTCACGGCTCTCCTTGTGCAGCACCTCGATCTCAGACTTGGCAGCCTGAAGATCCATGGCCAGCTGCGCAGACTTCGCAGCATCCATGGTGGCCGCCTCCATGGCGGCCTGCACCTCCTGCCGGAACTTCTCCGTCGTCAATATCTCGGTCTTCAGCTTGGAGTGTGCACAGGCCGCCTTCGCCTCCGCGGTGCAGACCCGGGCCTGCGCATCAGTCCTGATGACCTCTTCCTTGACCTGCGGCAAGGCAAAAGGACGACCACATGGGTTCATTAAGTTGCGAGAGTGCCACCTGTCATTTGAGGTGGCTAGCAGAAGATGAAAATTCAGGCGTAAGAGAATAGACCTGGCTTGCCAGATTATAGCAATCAAAATTACTGAAGGAAATAAAGATGATCGTATAGCTTAATTATATTGGTTAACTCCTTATCTTGTTTATCCCTATTGCACCCATGGTTAGTCAACCACTCATAATAACCACTACGTGATACTCAATATTGAGATTCAGATTAGCGACGAAGCCGATTATGATAAACGAGCAGGAATTAAATGATATTAAGAATGCCAGAATACTTGCTTTGTTCGGCGATTCGCTAACCGGGCGTGCTGACATGGCTATGGTTTCTGCCCGTGTCAAAGCTAGGTTAGCTAGCGGTACAAGCACTGGGCCATCCGCTAGGTGCAACAGGCGCAATACGCACTGCCACATTAATTCATGGCATGCGCTACGCTGGTTTACGCGGCTACGGCATGGTCACCATGTGCATCGGTACCGGCATGGGACGCCTACGGATAGTTATTTCTGATGAAAACTCAATTTGTTTTTCACCATGATGCTCATGAGCTTTGTCATGGCCTTTGCCATGCTCTTCGTGAGCTTTACCGTGTCCTTCTTCGTGAGCCGTTTTTTGCCTTTCCTGCGGAAATTAGACCCATCAGTAAAATAAAAAGTAACTTTGAAATTTTCCAGTTTCTGAAGTAATGATTCTAATGTACTGTAGGACCGGAAGGGTCCAGTTTTGCTGAATCAGAAAAAACTGTTCTCCAAGCCGAAGAAATAATGAAAAAAGCAAAATCAAACATCCTGCGAATTTTGTTTTTTTCTAAATCATATAATTTAACTCCTTTATCAAATTTTTGGCCGTTTCGAAAAATTGTCTTTCCAGTTTCTAGTACTTCTGTCATTTTAGCCTATGGTTATTTTTTATTCACCGAGTCTTTGTATACGTACGGATAAACCGCCGTACAAAGAAACTTCTAAACCTAGAAACTTGATATATGAATTAAAGAACAGAGGAATAAAACAGATATATGTAGCATACGTTGATGGATCCCAGATGGATTTAGCCATAGCAAAGGCTAATCTTTGTTCTCGGGCGGTGAGTACCAACCTTATCAGCAAAAATTAAAGGTGCTGCACCAGTAGAAATTTTTATAACGTCTTCTGTATCTATTTTAGCAGCAATTGCATCATATAAGTCAGCAAGGCCTTGTCCATGTTCAGCATATCTGCTGAATAAATATTTATAAAAATACTTAATACACATAACGCACATCCTTGCCCATTGGTACGCACCCTTGCAAGGCCGCCCGCAAGGAGACTCACCCGCCATTGGCTTCGCTCCTGCTGGGCGACCTGCTCTGCGCTCCTCAGATGTGAAGTCAGCATGGACACCTGCTGCTCATGTTCCGCCTTAAGCACCCGCACGTTGGCCTCCGCGAGCTGCGTCTGCTGCTGCAGCGCTGCCATCTGCAGCTGCAGCACCTCCGTCCGCTGGTCTGCTGCCGCAAGGGCCTCCTCACTGCTTGCCTGCAGGGCCTCAATGACCGTCTTCAGGGTCCCCACTTCAACCTCCAACCGCGACTGAAGCCGCCACGCTGAGGTGACGCGTCGTTGGAACCAGGGCAACTCGACTTTCGCAATGAACGGGACGGGGGAGGGTGAAGACAGCGTTAGTGATCATCATCAGCCCGCCCCTCGATCGAAGAAATGAATAACCCCGCAGCATCAGGCTCCCTGCTCTCCTCTGCTGACTGAGGGTCCACCTCCCAACCCCGCCGCTGTACACCCCCGTCCCCCCATGTGCCCTTGATCTCACCTTAGCCTTATAGGCCAGCTGCTGCAACTTCTTGTTGCCGATTGGGAGCTTGTACCTCACACCCAAAGGAGCCATCTCCTGACAACACAAGGAAGGGCAGACAAGTGGACTGGTTATATGCACGAGCAGCAGGTGGCATAAGAACGATACCCGGATGATCCACACGCAGACCAAGATAAGGATAGAAATCATCACGCGCCCATCATGTCGCTGTCGCACCCATCATCCCCAACCACCACGCACTCGGCAGATGCGGTTGTGATACTCGTGCGTCGTCACCGCTGCCATCATCAGGCAACAGGGTTCCTAATGTTCCTAATGTTCCTAACATATATGTGTGTACAGGTATGTATATCCATATATTGCTCGAGTGCAGCCACGCTTGCAGTCAGCCAGCAGCTTCGATTTAGTTAATGACTCAATCAGCAGCAGCGGGTGAAGAGGCTTACCTCGAGCGAGCAAAACAAGACACCTTCAGCACCGGTACTCGGCAACCTCCGTCCGTCAGCAACCTCGCTCGAAGGTTGTGACGTGTATAAGGACGATGAAGTCTTGAGTCAATACCCTATAATGAAAACAAAGGAACAGCCATCACATATGGCCCCGATGCCGAGGAATAAAGGTCCCACGGTACGCACAGACACACACAGAGGCAGGAGCGGCGTCCCAACACTCTTGAAGGTAGCAAAGCGCCCGGCCCCTCGTGGGCCGTATTACTTGCTCTGACATTCTTTCGTATATGAGTGTTGCTCACATTCCAACAAACACCACAACGCACGTTGCCCAAGCAAATCGTGCGTATTCTGTCTGATACCGCACACACTTTGCGCGTAAGCAGCAGAAGTCAGCCACAATGCAGTATGCTGCAAGCGCGGCGGTAACTTATGATTTGGAGAAGCTAAGCAAGCGCTTCATGATGCCGCTCCAGCCTCGACTTGCTAGGTTGCGCATCCCGAGCGCATCCCGGCTTCTAGCCGCGTAAGAAACAAAACAGACGCAAGGCCCAGTACAATGCCATCATATCACGTGTGCAGTTCCTTTCTTTGCGTACCTCAAGACGGCACGATGTTACAAAACACGAAACCTGGTCCGTTGGCTTTGAAGTAGGCTTTGAAGCACCAGAATTCAACGAACTGCAGGCAAATGGTAAGAGACGGTAAGGTTTATCGTATGTCGCCGAGCTTCGGGCAGTGTGAGTTCCCAAGGCACGGACGACGGTCCGGTCCCAGTGTTCCCCAGCCACTCAAACCCATAACATGTTCGTGAAGACAATTTAAATCCCAGCGCAATGGAGGCCGCAAGCTAAAAGAACAACCTTGACAAACAAGGACGAAACCTCGCTTCCCCGAGCAACCCGGGTCCCGAGGCGAAACCCAGCAGCAGCCAATATAAACACACTCAACAACAAGCCGCCGTTCAATTCCTCATGTACCTATAAGTTGGATGACTCGGAACTTTCCGCAATGTTGGCTGTTGGCTTTATAGGCTGTGAGCCGCCTGAAAATCAACAACCTACAATACAGACATGCAAACCATATGATCAGTCGTAGAATCAACATAAGCGATTCCCAAGGCAGAACAGCAGGCCAAAAGGTGTACCCGATGCCCGTGCACACTTGGACGGGTCGCACAAAGCCAGTCGATACAAGACCATCAGCAAGGATGCAGATTACTTGATCTACTCACCAAGGAAGGGATGCCGTCGAACAGCCCTCACAATACGACTTTGCTGTAGGAGTTAGAACTTACTGGCTGTGCAGTTGGCGAATGCAATAATCCAGGAAACGGATTATCAGTAACAAGCTGTAAACGTTGCAACAAACGTTGTAGTATTGCATATGAATTGGGCGACAATGCGCTCTTTATCCCCATCGCTTCCGCGGTTGTACGTCTTACGGCAACCAGTGAAATCAAGACGAAGTTTCATCCACGATATCCGCGCATCTCAATACTGACGTTGGAGTGGTTTAATGTTTTTCGGGAGTTGGATCCGAAACCTTGCGGAGGTGTGTACTCATCCATGTTGCGGCCATGCACACTCATAAGCCTCCCGCCCATCGCACTCGTTCTTCACATCCCCGCGCCTTTGGTCGTCTGCTCCATCGGGAAGGTTTGAAAGCTTTTCCGTTTTCACAATCACGCCACTGATATTCTTTCACTTTTCTGACACTAGTCATCGCCGGTGTCGTCCCCCTCTTCCCCCTCTTTCTGCTGCATCCCGGATGGCCATCATCCTCATCATGCCGCACTATACATTTTATAAGTTGTTATTCGTTATGCATTATCCTCCTGGAATAATCGAATGGCGATTGACCAAGTGGGTTATGGCTCCTAATCGGTCTTTGCATGTGCGTCACGTGTGGTTCTTGGAAACTCTTCGTCTTGGCAGGCTCGTTCGTTCCCGCAGCTTCCCTCCTGGACCCCATTTGGCAAGCCAACTGACAATTAAAACCATTTAATATCTCTCTCTCTCTCTGACATTCTGTTTCTCTTTCTCTCTCTTTCTCTGTGTTCCTGTGTGAGTGAGAGAGGGAGAGATAATCCGTTGTATCCTTTCAGCCAGTCTATGTACATGCGGGCGTAGTACAAATACCAACCCTAAGCCTGTAAGGGCATTGAAGCTTCCGTCCCCATAGCAGCTTCTTTTGTTTAAACCCCTCTTTCAAGTGGGAGCCCTGTAGAGCCCTATTTGGCGGATCGGTCAGGGAAATTGTCAGGCACGGCGCTGAAGGTTAAGGGAACATCGGCAAACATCTTAATCAAGTAAAAACACGTCCTCCCTAGCGCGTCATTTCATTTTCTTCTCCTGCAAGGAGATCATACAGGCATGCGTTAATTTGGTCGTACAATTTGCATGTACCCTCCGTCGCTGTCCTTACGCCTTCGTGACGTAATGAAGATGCGTTCTTCCCCTGGAGCATAGACACTGGAGGATTTGGTCCCTCTCTTCCCATGATGGGCATGATAACCAATTCAACAACACGGTGCGAAGTTACGCAAATTACATTAAACTAGACATGACACGGACAGACAGACACACAAGGATAGAGACACACAGACTAAGAACTGAAATACACGTACGACATGCGCATACACAGCACGGTGATGTGGTCTCACACAGACAGCTAGATGCTTGCCAAGTGACTGGTCAACATCCAGAAATCAACCATACCGGGACTGGTCACAGGCATATCGGCTAGTGCCCGTCCGTCCCTGCCGCCAGCCCCTCCAAGCTCCACTCCCGCCACATGTGGCTCCCTGCTTCCGCTGCCGCCCGGTGTCAGCCCCAATCCCCCGAACACGCCCACACCCATACCCACACCTGAGCTGCCAGACCTCCGAAAAGGCATTCCGCCGCCATCACTGCCACTGCCACTGCCACTGCCACTGCCGCCACCACCACCACCACCACTGCGGCCAAGAGCGTTATCAGGGCCGATACTCGCACTGTTGTCGTCCCTCCGGACCCCGCCCTCATCACTGCCGCTGACATCCCGTTCGCCAGTGACGCCGCCAACCACCCAGCCGCTAGACTGGATGGTCGCTGACATTGCTGCTACATCTGTTGCCGAGTGCTGCTGCGGCTGTAGCGGCTGCTGTTGCTGCAGCTGGCGGCGCCGGGGCCATGCGAGGCACTGTGGCCAGCAAAGCCGCAGCAGAGCCATCAGCGGATTGATCAGGCCGTAGAAGATGGAGACACCTGCCACGAAGCCCACTGAGGTGCCCACGGCCGCCACCACAGCGGGCGCCCAGGCGGGACACAGCACCTTGATCAGAGCGGTTTGGCCCAACACGCAGCAGAGGGCAGTGACGCAGAAGAGGACATGGAATAGCGGTCTGGAGGACGGGCAACACGGAGGGGTGCGGGAAGGGCAGCACATAGAGAGGTTTTTTTGGGAGCAGAGCTGTGTACGTGCACGTGTGTATATGTGTATATGTGCATGTGTATGTGTTTTTTGGGAAGGGCGCCCTTCCTAGCAGAAGGATTGCCTGATTAGGCTAAGCATGGACAAGTGCAGCAAACCTGCCCAGAGCCGCGAACGGGTCTAGGCTTAAGAATTTGAACGGCATTAACAGCGCTTTTGTACTGGGGAAAACATTTACACGCTTTTGTACATTTTTATGATTGTGCACTTGTACGCGGGAGATCTGGATGGAAAGTGCATTCGGAACCTTGCATTGCGAAACGCGAATGTTGAGGGATCTTGTACAGATTCAGGTTGCGGCGCAAGTGTGCCTTCAACCGGGATATTAGGTTATGTGTTTCATGAGCCAGCAGCGTCTGCGCTGAACCAACAGCATGCTGATAGTCCTGATTTTTATCACGTGTCAAACCTTGTACGGAAAGCCGTACCTGTACGGCACATATACCCAATGCAAGATGGTAGCGGACGCCGTGACAATGGAGAGCGCCATCGTGACACCAGCACCCACACCGACGTGACCTGGTAGTAGTCGTTAGGAGCGGCGGGTGATGTTCGGGGGTTATGGGAAAGCGGTGAGATGTCGTGGAGAACCCACCAACGCCAAAACACAAGATATGTGTCCATTAAGAAACGACCTTTCCGACCTTTCCAACTGTACGGAAAACACTACGTGGCGATTCACCTGCGCCATGTACCTGCGCCTCTCCCTCCCAGATTGCACAGGAAAAATGCGATTTCCGCTCCCTAAGCACTAATTAGAGATACGGAGAGGAAAAGGGTGTCCAGACATACTACCATTTCCCGCGCTAACATGGCGCCGTGACGACGGAGACGTACGGCAGGTCAACCTGGACGAAGTCCCAGCGAGGGAAGGTTTGGCCCCGCCCCGGCTTACGGAAGTAGAAGAGCACAAGCAGAAGAGAGGTAAGGGTCGCCGGGATGAGGCACACGATGGTGTAGAGGCCTAGAAAGGAAGGCAGCGAGGACAGCGTGACGGCGCCGGGCGGCCGACCCGGGGGCTCGCGTCGAGGGTTCAGCAGCTGCTGCCACCTGCCATAGTAACGGCAAAGGAGGGGAAAGGCGGGGGCCAGAAGGGGGGGCCTGGTGCAAGAGCCCCAGCGGCCAGGACGGATACCGAGTGGCTACCGCCCACCACTACCTACCACCTCCGACAGCACATGGTGAAGATCCCTGAGCCCCCTAACATCCGCCCACCTCTTGCAGATCAATGAAGGCATCTCTTTCTCTTTCTCTTTCTGATTTTTTCCCTCTCCGGGTATTCACTTCTTTCGAGGTAGAGCTTGGCTTATACATTCATCCGTACTCTACCGTACATTACTGACGTGTACACCTACAGTACACTACTAAGGTGTACTTCACATGCTGTGTGATAGTCCGCGCCTGACGCACCGTATGCCTGCCTTCATCTGCGCCGGCAGGTTCGTTGCCCGTGAACCGCACACCTCACACACGGTGCTGCAGCGCACTCCGCGAAACCAGCGGTCCGCACAGACGCGATGAAGCAGGTCCAAGCCCGTGCCGCACCTGTCGCAAAATTCAACTTAAAATATTTCAAACACAACACAGTGTTCACCTTCGCATAATCGCGACATGTGAAAAGGTACAACCCAGTGCGCAAGCGATGTCACTGGATTTGGAACGTTGCAGCTGCCGTACATTATCTGATGAGGAAAGATACGACATTTCAAGGGCGATGGTCTCAGTGCATGATGGCAGCCCAAGCAGCAAAATGTCCACAAGTACGGCGGTATACGGCGATTACCTTACCTGCATCCCAGTCGCAGGGCCGTCCCCAGCTCCAGCTCCCGGTCGCTGATCGGGTCCAAACACACGCGGCAGCATTGCTCCTCATGGCCGCTCGCGTCGGGGAATCCCGCCAGCACTTCTGCTGCAGTGCCAGCTACCTGACGGGCGGAACCGCCAGAGCGGGCCGAACAGCTGCTGGCGATGCTACTGCTACTGCTACTGCTGCTGCTACTGTTGTTGCTGCTGGTGTTGGAGCCGGCGGCGTTAGCAGCGGTCGCTCGCTGCTGGAGGAGCGGTAGTGGCTGCGGCGGCGGCAGCGGCGGCGGGGAGGGACCTATTGAAGAGCGAGACAGGAGCGGTGGCGGCGGTGATAGTAGCGACAGCGGCGATAGTGGCGGAGGTGGATTGCACTGTAATAATTGTAGCAGCTGTTGCGATGGCGATGGTGGAGGCTGCAGCGGCGGCGGCGACCGCCACGCCGTGGTGCTGCAGGCGCTGGCCACCAAGTTTACGGACCGCGAGCGCAGCGGCGGTGGCGGAGGCGGGGGCTCCGCCGCGTCGATCGTCGGAAAGGTCGCTGGGGCTACGGCCGCTGGCGTGGAGGACCGGGATCCGGCGCTTGGTGACAGCGGCCATGACAAATGCACTGGCGGCGGCACTGGCAAAGGCAATAATAACATTGTCGGCGTCAGCGACAAAGAGGACGGCAGCGAGGTGGCGGTTGCAAGCGGCCACGGGCTCTGTGACTGGCAATGGGGGCCCCGGATGCATGCGTGCTGCCGCTGTGACAGTGCCGGCGGCCTAAACCGGCTGGCATCCTTGTCGTCGTCGCCGCCATCGACGACATTGGGGGCCCCCGGCAACGACGCAGTCGGCTCCCGCCTGGAGCGCGTCGGCGGTTGCGTCGCACTCGCCGCAGCCGAGCCCGCAGTTGCATCGCCTAGGCATGGTTGTCGGTTCCCGGTTTTACATTGATGTCGCAGTCGGTTACGCTGCCGTGGAAATCTGTACGGCGTCTCCGTTTGATGTAGCAGCGGCAGAGATTGCTGCCGGGGAATGGTATCGTCTGCATGGCCTTCGGCGCCAATAGCGTAGCTACTGCTGCCACTGCTACGGCTTCGTCCGACCTCGCCCGCAGTGAACCTCCCAGCAGGCACTGCGCCCCGACCACCACCACCACCTTCAAGACCAGCGCCCGGTAGGAGTGCTGCTGCTGAGGGGATCACCGCTGCTGGGGGTTCACCGCTGGCCGCCTGGCCATTGGCAGTAGTGGGGGGTGCGGGGGGCCGGATGACGTATCCAGGCAGAGCGGTGATGCCGGTAGCTCGCGTGCTTGTGCTTGCGCATGAGTTGTGGCTAGTGATAGTGGTGGTAGGCCTGCTGCCACTGCCACAACCGCCGTTTGAAACGCCGGTATTATTGGGAATAAAATCGTTGTTGCGGCCTTTACTTCTGACGTTGTTATTAGTGCTATTGTTACTGCTACTGCCGGTGCTGCTACTGCCGGTGCTGCTACTGCCGGTGCTTCTACTGCCGGTGCTGCTACTGGTACCGCACGCGGCATTCGTAATCCGGCGCGGACGTGAGTTTGACCTTGGCTTTTGCCGTTGTGGCAGTGAAAGCGCCGCCGCAGCCGAAACTCCGGGCCGCAGTCGGTTCTGTGAATGGCTGAGGGGAGGACGGCAGGGGCTGACGTCGCCGCCGCCGTCATACATTGTGCTGCTCGCAGTAGCAAACATATGTGACTGCTGGATGCACGCTTCCATAGAATTGCTGGCCACATTGCTGCAGCACCTGTTGTTGCCGCAGCATCCTCCGAATTGCATACCAGCTGCGGGTGTTGCCCCCGCCGCATCTACTGTTTCCGCCACCTTTTCGGAAACCTGTGGCTGCGGCCACTGATGGACCTCCTCTCCCACACTCCATGCTCGCGATTCGTCCTGGTGATCTGCTGCTTGGCTGCCACCCCCAAATTGGCCATCACGAATACATCGAGAGTCGGCGGCTACTTGTATGCGGTCATCGGAATCATTGGGAGTAATAAGCGGTAATAACGACCCACGGGTCATATCATCCGCCGCCATGGCATCGGGCTATATGCGGCAATAATTTCCCCCACAAGTTTGGTAAATTTTATAATCAGCAGGTCAAGATTGCCGTTTATGAACGTGTTAATGGCCTATGTCGTCCCCAGTTCATTCTGCTATATTCCTCGGCGCTGAGAATGTCAAAAAGCTCGCTGTTCAGGTGCTAGCTGCGATGCGGCAAAGGACCATTTTAAACGCGCTCGGGAGTTTTCCTAAACTAGACGTAGAAGCCTCGGCCTTGCTATCAACATGCAGCCATCAGACTTGAGCGATAGCCCCTGAAAGGTTGTCTAACCGCCTTCTTGGAAGACCCTCTTTCCATCACGCATTTCGATTGCTACCTTTATAAGATTGCAAGATAGCAATCGAAATAGATCACTTATGCTTTTATGGGAGACGGTGACGTGAGCCCGGCTTAGGGTTGGCGCCTTTTTTTCGACATGTCAAGCAAGATTCCATCTTGAGATGTATCTTACCCGAGGAACCATCAAAGTTGTTGCTCTGCTAACTTGCATGTTGCAATTTTCTGCTGGAAGATATGTATTGACCAAATTGCAATTCACGCACGGCGCCAAATCGTTCACTCGAAAGTCTATCAGCCCAGAGGCGTATCCAGATAGAGGGGCATATATTGTTTGTGACGCGCCCTCAGCCTTAGCCTGACCTAGCTCCTTTGGAAGCCGCTGGAGCTTTGATCTCAATCGATATTGAGAGCAATGACCAGTGACTCCGGACGCCGGTTTACGTACGTGCGTACGTACGCGTTTCGAAAAGGGCGAAATGTACAACTAACGCTGACATGCATCACCACCTGCGTCTCCCTTGCTCAGGAGGACCCCTCAGGAGCCAATGAAAACCCTCATTACACCTCTCCTCCCATAGAACGAAGAGGAGGTCGGGGTCTCGCAGGCACGGGAAATTCAACGATCCGCTCCGAAACCCAGCAGCGTGTACGTATCGTATCGTATCGGTCGTCGCTAGGCCGCTGCAGGAAAACCTGTTGAGAAAGAATGTACATGGCATTGACCACACGCCTGCCCGCCTCCAGAGCAATCCATTCGTTGAACCCTTATTCTGTTGGTTGCTCCTGTTAGTTGATTCTGTTGGTTGATTCTGTTGGTTGTTCCTTGTTGATTGATTCTTGAGCGTTGGATTCGTGTTGGTTGCGCAGGGCATTAGGCATGTTGCGTGCTACGCTTAATATTGATAACGTGTAAGGTTGATTTCTTGGCTGGGCTCTGATTCAAGCCAGCTGGATTTGATATCAAAACAGCCCTATTCGGTCCGAGCTCTCCGAGCCCAACCGTCCATCAATCGCCTCATCGAGCCCGTTGGAGCTACCTACGCTGAACCCCTTGCTTGGGCCCAGCCTTCTGCTCAGGATCACCCAACACCATCACACCGACCTCTCCATCCGCCACATATGCAGCCTAGGACAGCACTGGCTGGACCTCACAGCCGGTGGGAAGCTCGCTGCCACCTTACAATTGCATCAGCCGCTCTATCTCCCCCGCTAACTCCACAAGGATGTTGCGGTGGTCCTGCTGTGGCTGCCCCTGGTCTCTTCCCGAGGGGTCATCCTTATTGTCAGTCGTCGAGCGGACCTTATGGTGTTGCTGTCGTTGTTGTTGCCGTTGCTGGCCTGATGGCGAGTATCCCTGCATTCCGTGCGCCGTCCCCCCTGCCGCCGCGCCGTCGCTAGCGCTACGCATGACGTCCAAAACGCCAGCCCCGTCGGAACCTTCGCGCCCGCTACTTCCACCGCCTTCGCCTCCATCACCGTTAGCTCCGCTAGCCAGGCTGCTCCTCGACCCATCCTGGGTTCGGGTGCTGGCGGGTATGGATTGGAAACCAGTCGTACTGCGTGCAGCCCTCCGAAGCCAGCCGTTAGATTCCAGACGTATCGCCGCCAGACCTGCCTGTCGCACCTGCTTAAATAGATCTGACATGTTGATCCCGCCAGCCAACATGGCGATGGCTGCAGCACTCGCCCGCGCAGCAAGACCATCCCCGCTGATGTCAGTCTGCGATTGCTGACCACCTCGAGCAAACTGACTGGTATTGCGGCCGTCATCGTCTCCAACGGCATCACCGTCGCCTGCGCTGTCGCCGCCTAAGCTCCTGAAGACTCTGTCCTTAAGACTTTCTTCTTCTTGCTGCTGCTGTTGCTGCTGCTGCTGTTGCTGCTGCTGCATCTGTTGCTGCTGCTGCATCTGTTGCTCGGCATTGGAAGGTGATGGTGGAGGCGGCGGCTGTAGCAGCTGGCTGGACAGGTATTCGGCGGCTCCTGAGAAACCTAGGTCTTTGAGAAGGCCACCCACAGCTGAAGCCACGAGGCTCGCGCTGCCATGAGGACTCCCTGGAGTGCTTCGGTAGCTGCTGTTGTCGGTTGAAGGGCCCCTTGATTCCGTCATGTAGGCTTGCAAGGCTTGGCCGATGGAATCTCCGTGCCTGATGGGCAAAGGGGAAAAAGGGAAAAGGGGGACCTGAACAGAACGCATTGTCCATTTTCCATTTCTTTTCGTGCGGTGGACAGCGTGGTTAGTTTCGGAACCGCATGAAAAACATGTATAACACGTATTTTAGTGTGTGAGGTATGCAGAATAAATTTCCTATTCTATATTCTCACTTCACCGTGTCGTACAATAAGTGGGAGGATACGGGTGGGTGATGGTCACCTCTTGTGGTCCCCGCCAGCTGCCTCCCTCCCCTGACCCCAGCGGCATCCCACCTGGCTAGTACCTCACTCAGCACCTCAGCCGGCGCGGCATGCATCTGAGCCATCATAGCCATGTCACCGCCGCCTGCACCTTCACCGCCGCCGCCACTGCCACCGCCGCCGCCACTGCCGCCATCTCCACCGCCTTTGAAGTAACCAGTCGCTTCCTCCTTACGCTGCCTCCACCTGTTTGCTCGCTGTTGCCATTTCCTGATGACGTCCTGAGGGCGCTCGCCGGGCTGCCAAAGGTCCACCGTGACACTGGCACCCATTCCGAGCTCTGAGGTGCGTCTGCATTCCTACAAGGTCAAAACACACACATGGGTGCACAATATCTTATAACACCTAAGTAAGCAGATGGCGGAATACGGCACTCCTCATGAAGCTGCTCCAAGGATTTCAGGGGGCCAGTTTCTCTGCGTCTCTCTATAATAGTCGTACACGTACGGCACACACGATATAAAGGTGCAGAGACGCCTTCTCAGCATCCCAAGAGGCCTAAACTACGACACTCTCAGTCCAGGTGCTTACAGCAGCTATTGAGCACTAAAAGTCGGAGACAGTGAGGGCTGAGGCCCCTAATGGCCCGCTTCCTTGAAGAGAGCGCTATCGGGTGATGCTTCCGTTCTTATCTGTGTGTTTTGGCTGCCAGCATCAAAGAGCCGGTCAGCTGCAATGAATTGTCCACTGCACACTTACACAACTACCGTAAGACGCCAAGTACGACCACACACAGGGCACGCACAAGGGTTTGGATTTCTGCAGGCCATGAAACTGCCACCGGTCGGGATCCCCATCACGTACCCACCGTGGCAGTAAACCTGGCTGGTGCCGTGTAAGCGGAAGTGTATCTCGGTACCGTGCGGGAGAGGGTGATGCTGGGGTCAGTGCAGCTGAGGACCAAGTCGCGCTGAACCGCCTGAGCAGCGCGACGCAGCTGGCAGCTGCCGCTAGTTCGAGTGTAGGATACCCCTGGACCTGTACGGCAGTACGTTCCTGTTCACGTTACTACGGAGCAGTTAGACTAGGATTAATTTTAGTTAGCCCGGGTTGATGTGTGCAGCAGTTTATGCTTGGTACAACGGAAACAACCATGCCTAAGGCTGGTGGCACAACCGGTTGGGAGGTGCAATACGAAAAGCCGAAGCTGGAGCCCTTCGTCCTAAATCCCTCGAGAAAGGGAAGGCGGCTGGGGCATCGTGATGGGAGGGGCCCATGCCACGCCTCAAGAAAGGTTGTGAAGGCATGAAGTTGGGTGTACGCCCTGCGATTGACCAACCGCCACCCAGTTCATCCTGCCGCACAGACATTACCAGCCCACCCACCCACGAGTGTCGCGGGGGTGTCGGTGGGCGGCACGAACACCGCCTGGCTGCACTGCTGCCCCAGCGCCTGTTGCAATCGTTCTGAGGCGGGTTGAACCGCCCAACGCAGCCGCCCCGCAGCCGCCTCCAAGCTGTCAGCACGAGAGGCCAACCACCCATCCCCAGCAGAACGGAGCTCCTGACCTAGTGCCCTATAGTGGACGGAGAAGGTCACCGATTGGAGAGTGGTGCCAGTCAGAGAAAAGGTGACTTTCAAACACTGCATATTTGTGCGTGTGTATGTGTATGTGTATGTGTATGTGTATGTGTATGTGTATGTGTATGTGTATGTGTATGTGTATGTGTATGCGTATGCGTATGCGTATGTGTATGTGTATGCGTATGTGTATGCGTATGCGTATGCGTATGTGTATGTGTATGTGTATGTGTATGTGTATGTGTATGTGTATGTGTATGTGTATGTGTATGTGTATGTGTATGTGTATGTGTATGTGTATGTGTATGTGTATGTGTATGTGTATGTGTATGTGTATGTGTATGTGTATGTGTATGTGTATGTGTATGTGTATGCGCACAAGGAAACACGTTTGGTAGCCTTGACTGGAATGAAACTCAGGAGGTTGCGGGAGAGAGGAGCATCTTGTTTGGGCAGAAATTACGAGATGTTTCCGGAGTATTTGGTGCCGTGTATTAGTGCGCTATTGCTTCCCTTCTTCCGTGGTTATGTCACCACCGTACCGACCTAACGTTCCCCAGTAGGGTCGCCAGGCGCTTTACGATATCCCCGGGCTGCAGTTGCGCCACCTTCCCGTCAACTCCCGGCCCCGAACCATTATTCCCAGGACTGATGGGCTTTTGTGAAGCAAACTCTCCGTATGGAATGCCACTGGCGTCTACAAAATGTGAAACAGAGTTGCGAGTTGCACAAGACAAGGATGGGTCAATGCACACAACGCGCATTTTGTTTATGGAGCGGAGGGAGAGAATATACAAAAATCGGAAAGCAAGCAAGACTGCAACCGTTTGGGGCCTCCTGTACGTGACGTGACGTGAAACTAAACAAACACAGGGAGCTCGTAGGACAGATCGCTTCCGCTTCGGTAGGTAGGACTGAGTCTCTGAAAGGCTGGTAAGACCACCATTTCCGACAATGCAAGATACACACCGGCGCCAGCCGAAGGGGCTGCTATGCACCAGAGGGTCGCCAGAAGGCATATTGTAACGATGCGTCGCGTGATGAGTCTCATGTACGTCGCATATGGACTTGCATCCATAGCGCATATATTTGTTTCATGAGGATGAGGCAGAGACAGTTCTTTTTACATAAAAATTATACCTGCCTACAGATTGGTGGGTTTCTCTCCGTTTGATGCATGGCGTGCGGGACTGGCTCTCCATCGCGAGAGCCGAGAGGGGGATTTCCAATTACAAGAAAGATAAACTGTCCAAGCTCGGGCCGTACCAAGGACGCCCCAAGCGAGCAGAAAGTTTTCGGCAGAAACCTTTGCATTGATATGCATATATTGTAGAACGATGCTATTCCACGTCAGGAAGTTAAGCGCCAGCGAGTGCGTCGGCAACCGCGTCGGCCACCCCGCCACACCCTTAAGAGATTGCCCATCCAGCCGATGCGGAGCATGCCGGTAGCGTAATGCACAAATATTTCCCAGTCTGTTCAGGCAAACGCTGCAAAAAACGTTTCCTTGCCATGCTTAAAAATGATGTTGACGGAAGCGGTTAAAAATTCAACTGATTTCTTGAGGGAATGCACAGTGGGGTAACGTGACCCGTCACGTCGAATGTGACATTACGGATAAGGGGGTAACAAGTGATTATACATTATCTGCTACCTAGGAAGTGTTACGTCATTTTTCACGTAACGGGTAACGTCACCCTACGCTCCCCCCAACAAAACTGCCTGACGTTTCAGAAAACTCAGGATACTACACAAAAGAGGCACTTTTGCCTGGAAAACTTATGAATGTAGGTATGCGAATGGTGATATGAAGCCCTCCAAAGCTGTTGCTCTTCCAAAGACAAAAGAACAATTTGCTAAGCTATTCCATAGTAAATGGCAACCAGTTCCACCAGGACAATTGGATTCTCCAGCTTGAAGGCCCTCTGCATGTGCATGTATGCCCAGGACTTATTGAAGTTCAGCACACGTCCATACACAGAGACCATTTCCAGTTTTCCACCTGGTGACGTGTGAACAGCAACTTCAAGTGGATACAGAGCAATAATGAGAGGGAGCCATCCATTAAGTGTGTAAGAGGGGAACTCGCATTCTGGCATGACACGCTATTGCACCCTGTGTTACCAAGTGAACATCCTAAGAGCTGAGGCAAGGTAGCTTTTAGGTGTTTTCATCCTCTGAGGGGGCGAAGAAAGCCCCCTGGCCTTTTTCAACATCGTAAGTTTGTAACCTCTATAACGGAATTTTTCTCTTCATTACTTGACCTGTACCCAAAGTCAGACTCCTTCAACGTTCAAAAACACTGCTTATTGACAAATCCCAAGAAGCTCGAGGGAATGCTTTGAATTTGCGAAAGACTTTTAACGTAGAACAAAAGAACGTAAACACGAATGCGAACAGGAATATGACATGACAACTTTGACATGAAGTGACAATGACACTTGCACACTTCCGACCGGATCACCGTTGGGAAATGTCAGACCGTTACGGATTGGTTACAGATTCTGCCAGAAAGATGGTGTCACGGACTCACGGTAACACGGTTTTGCTCTATTTACACGACAGATTAGCACGATGTATTGTATTACTTACATGTAATGTTCAACAATAAATTTGGCAGGCAAAAGTGAACCGTCAAACAAAACGATTCCACTCAAGGCTTGTAGTAGTCCGGCGCCGCCGGCTCTCAAGAAAGAAAAGGAAGCAGGGAACATGCATACAGTTTTACGCACAGAGGAATGCAAATTGCAGTTGGGGTTTAGCGACAGCCCCCACCTGCGCGGCGAACCCGAGCTGTCACATCCCTGGTCACACCTTTTCACATTCTCACGAGCTGCCGGAGAAGGCAAAACAAGGCAACTGAAAGGACGATAAAGCTGCGAGCCCTCATTCTAGGGGCGCCTCACAATAAAGACAATTGTACACACAGCCCAACTGGGCTGAACTACACCACTCAGGAATGGTGTAGTTCACCAAAGCAAACAAACAAACAAACCACGAATGGAAAGGGGATGAAAGTTGGAGCGGGATTGGCCGGGTGGAAGTACCAAGACGTTCAAGGACGTTAAGTTACATAATGCCAGAGCGCCCGCCTAACGACAACACAATACGTACGGATTGACGTAAGCAAGCAACCTCTACACACTAACAGCAAACTGAGCACCGAGGAAGGAAAGCGCGATCCCAGTCCTACAGGAGCCGTACAGGGGACGTATACCCAAAGGGACAACCGCCGCGTGCTGGCTGGCCTTGAACATCTGTATCAAAACCTACTTTGGGCTAGTCTGAGATGGCGGCTACAAAACACGCTTATGGCCGTCGGCCCAGTGGTCTCGGTAGGGCAGATTCCGCGCATAATGTGGTTCATGCACTTAGCGAGGCTTGCCGTGCTCGCGAAAGAGGATTTGGCCCTCCTAAGCTAATTGTTCCTTTTCTGGGATGTGTGCATTGGTGCACAAGTCCGCACCCTCCTGCCATGTGTAGGGTTGAAATGGTTCTCGGACTCGGGGGCCCACACGCCACCTGGTTGGGTTTTGATGAATATATGCCGTACTTGAAACCAGGAGACGGCGACAACACAGTCATCTAATGAGCGAATGTGCTTGAATCTTGTTGGCGTGATCTAGTTTTGCAGCTTCAGACTTAAGCTAATGCGGCCCATGTTGGCGGCTACTAAGCCATCGAGAACATCTTTAGTCTGCTGAACTCTCCTAATTACTCAACTACACTGACATGTGGTGAGGTATCCAAGCACCTTAACATAACTTCGGCACCACGGATACGAAGCGTTTCCATGTGGCTTATGTAGTCTTTCGTCGGGCATTACAGGTAACCTGAACCCTCAACGCGCGTCCCGTTTGGAGTTGGGCCCAGAGCGCGAAGGCTTCCTGGCACATACCCTGGGTTATGGCATGTGATGGGGTGTATTCCCGAAAGTTATAAGGCATAAGCGCTGATGGATTGGGCACTGGCTGGGACCCTGCAATCGCCTGGTGTGATGGTTGTGACGGGTTTCTCGTGAAAGCATACTTGAACACACACCCCAGTTGTGGGGTAATCGCCGTAAGTCAGGATGCGGCCGCGGGCATTCAAGTGGCCGCAAAAAGGCATTGGATGGGCCTGTCTATGGGATGCGCAGCGGCCGTGCGGTGGCTGCCATATACTACTCTTAGTACACAGTTGTGCATGCCTGGCGGTTTGTACAAGCTTGGGATTATCAGCGGATTACAGCAGACCGGGCAGGCAGTGCACTATTGGGGAACAACAACAGGTGGAAAGTGGGTCTCTGTCTATAGTGGACTATGATGTCGAAAACGAACATAAACGGTTTTGGACTGCGGTGTCAGATAGCAGGAGAGTCGAACTGAAGAAGGATTGGCCATCGACATGGTGGGCCAAATTAAATTGTCTCTGGGGATCAAGCTAAAACTTTAACATTACCTTGAGTGAGTGCATAAGCTCTTCTACCGGCATTCAATTCACAGGGACGTCCACGTATTTGGGGCGAATAATCTGGGAGCTAAGAAAAACGCCCACCTGGTATTGCCGGATGTGCCGCTTAACGAGTTTGGGGTCACTTGTAGGGGTAGAGGCCATGCACTCCATCCCACTATGGGACGGTTAGATACTACGGGTACACGCACGCCCTGACCCGGCAACCCTCAGGGGCCGGCACAAGCGCCTGGCCGTCGCCTTCCTTGTCACAAACTCACGGTCGTCACCACCGATCCCAGGGCTGCCTGGTGGTCTCCTTGTTTGGCAGCCCTGGCTTCACTGTCCATTCTACATCGATCCATTCAACTAACCTAATAACAAGCAGTTCCGAAACTGTCAAGACATCAGCTCCCTTGAAACCCAGCAAAGGTCCATGTATTCGGGTCGGCTCTCCAAAGCCCCACCTGACAGCCCTCCCGCCTGCCAACAGCATCCTCCCCCTTTTGTCACAGCCCCCTACACAGACAGACACAGCCGCATGCTCCCCCTCCCGCTGCGCTGTGGTTCGGCCCGGTCAGGGCCCCCGGCGGTGCTTGTCCTTTCAGGGCAAGTAGTTGCCCACCGTGTAACACCCAAATAACGATGTACACCAGCCCTGCGTTTTAACTTCTAAACTTGGACCAGTTACCTCTAGGGGACTGTTCTCCGGTGCACTAGCACGTCCGCTCCTTCATCGCTACACCAGGTCACGACAGGATAGGAAGCACCAGCGCGTCCACGCTCTCCTTGCAAGGCCCCAGGCCCTCGGCTGCCTTGGTGACCAGTAAGGCCCAGTCCGTCACCTTCTCGTCATCCGGGACGCTCGTGTTACGTCCACCCTGTCGGTCGCATTCCTCAACTTCCATCTGAGGAAGCAGAGATTCAGGAAACACGTGCACGCAATTCCGACGAAAGAATGGCAGAGAGATTAGAAGGATTGCAGTGGGCGGAGGGGCGGGAGCATAGAGCCAGGGTGCTAGGAATGCGGTTGTGTGCGGTTTTGTAAGGCCCCAGTTCCGCTTAAAGCAAGGAGCAAAGCCGAAAGTGCTAAGCTAAGCAGGGTTATAGCACGGCCCGCTGCGCGCACAGCTACACAAAGTCATCATTATGTCAGCTGCTTCAGAAGCTCAACATAGTACCCTAAAGCCGGTAAAATATCCTGCGTGGCTGCCCTAACAAGCAGCGTCCACACACTGAATATGAAGATTATCGTCAAAAAGCCGCTCTGGGTTGCTCACGGCGCTGCACGGCAAATCTGTTTCTGTATCCAACTGAAGGCGAAACACAGTCCCCAGACTGAAGCCCCCGTTGCGGCCCAGCAAGGAAGGGCACCCACACCTGCAACACTGCTTGCTTGTCGCGCGGCAGCTCTCGCCACATAGTAGCAATAGTCAACCTTCGCATAACGCGCTGCGTTCCCCCCTTTCCATTTCATTTCATTCCTGATCCAAACTATGCACACATTCAACCCCGGAGGTTGGCCACTCCAACCAAGAACGCAAAACACCACATCTGCAGCCCTTTACGGGCATTAGTTATATCCGTATTTCCAAAAACGTTTAAAACCCCATACGCATACAACACCACACACCTGCAGTTGTGAGAGGTACTCGGGGGGAGCGGAATCCGCCACCTTGGCGATCAGAACCGTCAACTGGTCGGCAGCGTACCTTGAGGCGCAGCGATTGGGATGGGGCAAGGGGTAAGGTGGATATGGGCTGCAGTGGGTCTTAAAAGGGCCAGTAAGCGAGAGGGGAATAAAAGAACCGCGAGAGGAAAACGCCGAGAGAGGGGCTCAGGCATGCAAGCGTAAAGCTTTCTCATGAACGACGTATCCAGGTGTCTTTCCAGAAGAAGCCCACCTCAGCTTCCGCTGACTCCCCATGCACGACCAAATCCATATATGTATCCGTATATGTATCTGCGCATTTTACCGCTCATGAGCCTGCGCACGGTTACTTGCCGCGAAGTCCGTGCCTTTCCCAGCCCTTACCGTATCACACACAATAACAACAACCTACAACCCTACAAACCCTAAAACCCTAAAACAACAACAATAACAGCCCCTCCCTCCCCATCCCCCATCCCTAATCCACTTTGTCCACGCGCCCGAGTCCACACTACCACTCAGGCCCTAAAAGACTCTTACTCCAATGACTGGGTCCCATGTCTCCCCTCATTCAAACGTCGGGGCGCACGGACCTGTTGTTGCCCACGGCTCTGTTCCGGGTAATGGCTTGCTGCAACAGCGCTTTGCTGTGCTTGTCGTCCAGGGTCAGACCAGTCAAGTAGCGGTACAGGCGGGCTTCGCGGGGACCCGTCCCAGCGCCCACGGCCTCCAGAAGCCGGGTCGCAGCGTAATACTGAGCGCAGAAGGCGAGGCGCGCGCGTCGCGATTGCTCGTCCAGTACAGCCCGTTCTTCGTGCTGTAGGACCGACATGGCTCGGGAGAAATAGGCCGCGGCGTTCCGCCAGTCCCCCGCCTCCATGAACGCCACGCCGCCGGCGTACAGCTGCGCTGAGGACATGCCGGGAGGAAACTGCACCGGTGCGGGAGCTGCAGCGGCAGGTTGCTGTTCTCCCAACGGCCCAACGGTGCTGGCTATGGAGGACCGAACGCTCCCTGGTGGTGCCACACGGATGTTGCTTACAGCTTCGCGAAGGGAGCCGGCGGCTGCACCGCCACCAGCGGCAAGCGAATCACGGATTTGGAGCTTAATGCGCCTCTGCGTGCCGCCACCACCACCACCCAAACTGCCTGTCGCTTCGGAATCCGAATCGTCCTCATCAGAGGAGAACTCGTTCGTGGGTCCCCGACCGAAACCGCTGCCACCGCCGCCACCACCACCAAACTGGTTGAAGAACTCCGCGCGTGCCGCCGCCTGCGCCGTGTCCCCGGAGTCCACGGAATGGGCATCTAGGTCGCCCAGGGCGGTGCTGCCCCCACCTGGGCGTTGACTTGAGGAGCCCGTCACACTGGCGGCGGCTGCGGCCCCTGCCGGCGGCCGGCTGCTGCTGGACGCAAACTGTGTGCCGCCGCCATTCGCTGCCGCCACGCTGGCTGCCGCCGTCGCGGTGAAGCCGTAGGCAGCCACCACGGTGCCGCGGTTGGGACACGGCGGGATGGGGCCCAGATCCACGTCCGGGACAGCTCCGCGCGGAAGGCCAACAGGCACAGCGACGGCGGCAGGGGCAGCCAAGGGAGCAGCCATTGCCCAGTTTTCCGCTCGGTCTACCGGTTCTGCAAACGGACAGCAAACGTAACCAATTAATACATGTGCCGGGGTCGGAATCACTGAAGAGGAGGAAAGGGCTCCAATGTTGAAGTCGATTCCGTCTTCCCAAGTACATTTGACCCCCAAGTGCTCTCCCAGATGTGATGTGAGCCCCAGACCCACATAATGCTTCGATACCCCATACATTTTGAAGCTGGTCTCTTGGACTTTGGCATACATGAGCCCGGTACCTCTTGAGGGGTAAGGAGCTCAACCATCCCCGGGCTAATGGTCCTGCTAATTAATCCAGACCCATCTCGGTTACGTTACCCAACGATGGGTAACCCCCTTTGTAACCCCTTTTGCAACCCTACGGCTACACGGCTACACGGCTACACGGCACGGCGCCTCCCGTGTGTCGCCAGTGTGAAATCCCCAAAACCCCTCTTGCACCTACCCGACGTCCCCGGCCTCGATCCAGGGAGGGCCACCTTCAGCTCCGCATCTCCAACCATTGTCCCAACGCCGCCGTACACGTTGCGCAGCGCCGACGCAATGTTTTGGGCCAGCTGCACTTCCGGGGTCTGAAGGATGGCGGTGGCAGGACCCCCGGGCTGCGCCAGCTTGTGCACGATGGCCGCCAGCCCCTGCGAGCTGCCCTGGCAGACAGCCAGGATCATGGCCACAGGCCACTCACCTGGAGAGGGGGGGGGGCAGATGCGCCCCCAGCAGCGATAACAAGACAAGCAGCGCGCTTTAGGTTGTGCGGGTGCCCTCGCCCAATGACATCGGCATATCGATGCAACTCGAGAGCAAACCTCGTAGAGCCACGCAAGCCTCTTGACCATCGAGCACGTTCTTCGCATGTTTCCAAGAATGTCTTGAATGCGTCACTTGTGACATGTTTGTTAGACACGTCCGGGTCTCAGGCTCAAGCGAGAGAGAGAGGCAGCGACAGTCCAGAGAACGTGTGCACCCGAAAGGAACTTGCACAGGTCAAGGGCAGCTGCAACGCCCAAACTAAAGATCAGAAACGTGCGCTGCCGCGCTGTGCAGGCCGTTGGGGACCTAAAAGCCAGCAAGATATGTCTGCACTAACGGAAACGTTTCGAAAAGCTAGTTGTTTCTGGCGTCACGTAAGGTAGAATGTGCACTGCCGGTGTGCACGATCTACTGGGAAACAAGGCCCAGAGCGCATGGGGAACCGGTCGCACGTGCGCGACCTCATCCTAGTGAAGTATGTCCGCTCCCTCCTCCCGGTTCCCAACCAACACATGTCTATATCCGCGAGTTGAACCCCATGTAGATGCGCGCGCACGCACGCACGCACACACACACACACCTCCCGCACCCACCGGCGGCCTGGAAGAGCGTCCCCGCGGTAGACAGCTGCAGACAGGACCAGGGGCGCAGGGATGTGGGGGATCGGCATGGGGCCGCACTGAGAATTAGGAAGGGGATGGTGCATATGGAGCGGTCAGGTGGAAGGGAACTTTCAGGCACCGCCGCATGTGTATTACTCCCTGCTTTCTGTCGGCGCAAGGCAGAGGCATCGTTAAGGGGTATGCGGTGTGTCCACCGGTTCGAGCCGGGCACCGTTTTGTTTAACGGTGTGGATCGGGAGGGTATGCTGGCTCCGTGGCCAGGGACATCCTACTCGGTTGACGTTTGGTACGAAGCTCCTGATGAGGGTTCCGTAAGTTCAGAACCCGCCCTAAGTGCACTGACGTTATCTGCTGGGCAGTCGCTTTTTAGCATCGGCCTTCACTCATATGCAAATATATGATTATGTGTAGGTCAGTATGTATGCATGTATTGGATGTGAGATCGCCCTCCTTTCTGTCCAGAAGCGCTGCCTTGTGGCAAGCTACCTGGCGCTACCTGCTGTCCCGAACAGCACGACCCAAAGCGGCCCCACCTGGCCGTGGAACAGCGCCCCGGCACCCGCCGCCATCAGTTTGTGATACAGCTCAGAGTTGCGGGGCGGCGGCGCCGGCGCGTGCAGTGCCCGGGACGCCTCCGCCAGCAGTGTCGAGGACACTTCCGACCAGTCGCCGGCCGCAGCAGCAGCCGCCAAACGTACGGGCCCGTCCAACGCCGGCATGTGCGCAACGATAGCGGCCGCCAAATCCCACGCGCCGGCGGCGATCAGAGCCCAGATACCACGGGGTGTGAAGCTTGCGGCATCGTACGATACCACGGCGTGACGTAATGCAGGGCGCACGGCTTTGGCGGCCGCAGCACCGTTGCCGCTGTACGAAAGCAATCCCGTCGCCGCAAGGCTTACCCAGCCTATCAGCAGCGGCTGTAGCAGCGCCACCGGTCGCGCCACCACCTCCGCAAGTGCCGCCACAGAGGCGGGATTGCCATTCATGCCAGCGGCGCATACAGCCATTGGTGGCGGCACCAGCGGCGTCCGAAGCACTAAAAGCGAGTCGGCGGTGACGCCCATCAATGCCATGTAACCCGTCGGCGATAACGTAGCTACGGGCAGTAGCGAACCCGTCCAGGTGAGCTGTAGCACCTGGCCAGCGGCGGTTGACACCAACAGCATAGGGCCTGCCCACACCACTGACGTCAGCGGCTCCAGCAGCGCTGCTGACCCGCGGGTCGCGAGGCTAGTTGAGCACACCACCCGCAACCCCGCCGTGACCAACATCAGCCGCTGTGTAGTTAGCACTGCAGCCACGGCATCTGTGGCGCCTGCTGCAGTGGCGGTGGCAGAAGGGGGGCCCAACGAAAGGCTCTGCCAGGCAACGTGAATGACGGTCTCTTGGGGCATGAGTGGTAAGTGGGCCTGACGCTGCTGAGGCCCAAAAAAGTGGCCCACAGGCATACTCGGGTAGACAGGTTGCGCGCCGTCACTGTCCGAGTCGGAGGAGTCAGCAGGCGCCGCCGCCGCCGCGCGGGCGGGCAGCTGTGTGGCGGCTGTTGCGTCCTGCGAATCGGAGGAAGCAGGCAGGGAAGGTAGAGCGAGGGGACCAGCACCTGTACATTAAGAATATGATGCTCGTAATGGCCTCAAACCTTATCACTGACACTTAAGTGTGCGGGCTCTGACTGGTCCAAACATTTCCCTTCACCGGATATCAGTTGACGCGACGTGCGCAATGAGCTGCAGGGAGGGAATCCTCCGCACTGACGAATCGGGCGGAGAGAGTCAAACCCTTATTTCCCCCACCCTTTCCGAGGAGCAGCACCCCATGCACGCGACTTTTCAACAGCAGTTACACAAGCACCCGGCTACGCATCATCTACGAGACCAACAAATCATATTAGCAACGATCCGTAAAGGAGATACCTCCCCGCCTAGCTGCGTGGCCCGAGCCTACGTCTTTGCTTCCCACTTCTTCCCCTTACCCCCTTCCCACTTCTTCCCCTTACCCCCTTCCCACATACATGCAGTGCCTTCCTTTCGCTCTGATTGTAACGAACAACAAACGATGGGGCTCTGACCACTCAGGAATTGCTCATTATACTGATACCCGTTATATGCGGGATCGTCAAACGGCTCCCAGAGCCCTGAGCACCTCACCAGGGGAACCCGCTGCAAGGCAGGCAAGGTGGTCATACTGAGCGCCATGTCACTAGACTGCCACATCACCACGCCCAAGCCGCGGAAGCGCCGCGCGTCGTGTGGAGGAGCTTCCGGGGGAGCGCGAGCTTCGGGCACCGGTGCCTGGAGGAGGGGCATGAAGATATATATGATGATACCGCGATTGACGATTCCGTTAAGGGAAATCTGAGGGTATAAATGCTGAAGCAGTTTGTGAAGAGGACGCGCGGGGCACTGTGAGGGGGCGCATCCCCCGCCGCAGTCATCTGGCCAGGTCGTGCACATCAGACAAGGTCCGCCATACCCGGGAATGGTCTGACCATACCAAGCTGCGGGGAACTCCTGTGGATTGGGAGCAATCCAAGTAATCAGGACTGGGATTTGGATGAGACGATACCGCTGCACTGAGCACACCGGCTCCCTTGCGAGCCGCCCTCCCTCACCTCTACCTCCCTCTCCCTCACCCTCCTGACTCTCCTCCCCCTCCCTCCCCTCTCTCCCCGCTCTCCCCTCCTCCCCCTCCCTCCCCCTCCCTCTCCCTCCCTCTCCCTCCCTCACCCTCCTGCAAACCGGGCCTTAACTCACACGACTGCCACACGAACCTGATACACACGACAAAAAATGTTCGCACACGTGACATGGGAGCAAGTACGTCACCCACAATGAATGTTCCGGCAGATATTTGGTCGGTATACCGGCATATTCTGCGGTCGTTACCCTACGGCCATGCAGATATCGAGCCCGCCTCACATTTGTCATAGGCGGCCCCGGGAACAGGGGTGACCCCAGCCCCGGCAGCAGCGAGGCACCCTCCAGCGTCAGCGTCAGCAACGGCGTGCCCCCCGCAGTCGCCCCACTGGTGGCAGCCGTGTCGAATATCTCTAGCAACTTCCCGTTAGATGACATGACGCAGAAGTGCGTGTCATTGGGCCCAAGAAAGCAGCCGCTCTTGCCTGAGGGGGTGAGAGTCGATTCGAATATTAGCTGTGGGGTGGTGGTCGGAGAGCGACGGGTTTAGATAGCCAGAGGAACCCACTGACCGGTGATGGTGATGGTGATGGTGTCGGGGAATGGAGTTGACTGCATTAAAAATGAACAGCGGTATGAACATGGGACGTCGCCGGGATTTGGAAGGACTGTTATATGGAGCCCTGTCCAACACCCATTCACCCAACTGCCTGTGTGGCAGCACAGCAATAAAGAATCGCGCGATTTCCACCTTAATTGAAACCTGACGCCCCGTATTTATACACACACATCCATACACACATCCATACACACATCCATACACACATCCATACACAAACACAAACACAAACACAAACACAAACACAAACACAAATACAAGAACAAGAACAAGAACAAGAACAAGAACAAGAACAAGAACAAGAACAAGAACAAGAACAAGAACAAGAACAAGAACAAGAACAAGAACAAGAACAAGAACAAGAACAAGAACAAGAACAAGAACAAGAACAAGAACAAGAACAAGAACAAGAACAAGAACAAGAACAAGAACAAGAACAAGAACAAGAACAAGAACAAGAACAAGAACAAGAACAAGAACAAGAACAAGAACAAACTTACCCGCTCGGGTCCACGTCACGAAGCCCGCGCCGCCCTCAGTGCTGAACGAAGATGCGTTGACGAGCGACCAGTTGAAGCGGTCAGATGTTGCCGGGGCGCCTCCGCCGGTACCGCCGGCCCCGTTCGCAATCCCCACCTCAAAGAACACCAGCCACGCGCCCGCCTTGGAGCTGTGCAGCAGCTGACGAGCCACGCGCGTGTCGCCGTCGGATGTGTCGGGCGGCAGGTTCACCATAGTGCAGGCGGTACGCGGCACTAAAGCGTACTTCATCAAGCTGGTGATCCAGAAGACGGAGGCAGTCAAGAGGGATGGGGGCAGGACAGGACAGGACAGGAGAGATAGGACAGAAAAAGGGGGTGGGAGGTGAGAAGGGGAGGGGCAGTGGAGCTGAGAGGGGGGAGAAGGGGGAGGAGGGGAGGGGAGTGTGACAGGGGAAAAGGGAGGGACGGGAGAGAGGGGCGGCGGAGGGGAAGTCGAAAAAAAAATCTGGTGGCGGGGCGGGGGAGGGGAGAGAGAGGCGGAGACAAGACAGGGTAAGATAAAAAATACCGTAACACCACAATACGTTCATGGAGATGGGCAGTGTTACCAATGGACATTTGCGGTAATTAGAATTTTCCGCAAGGAAATCGGAAATGGGGAAAAAGTGCCGCGAATTTGCAATCCGCAGAGGAGGCAGGATTACGAACATAGCAATGAGGAAGAAAGGTGGTATGATGGGCATTCCTGCAGGAGGTCCGGGGTTCTGGCACCGAACACTAACGGCTTTCAGGTTAATGCGCGGCGCCTTGCAGATTCCTCTTTTACTGGGCGCGTTGTTAACGGCTTTCTATCGCTGAGCAACCATATGCAAACCTGAGTCCCCTCTTGTGCGTAGCTCGGAGTTGAGGGTGAGCTTCAAGGGCAGACGTGCTTACAGATTGAGATCTGTGCGGCCAGACCCCAATCCTGTCAAACGTGGCGCGGGGTAAGCTGCCACATAGTAAGAACACAACGTACACACATGCAGCCCTGGCGCCGCCCCGTCTATTTCCTAAAAGCTAAGTTTCTGCACGGACCTAAAATCCAATCTGCTAATTGTTGTTCGATGGCATACTCGATGGTACCTGCAACTGTCCTCGTCGCCCCCGACCCGCAGCTGACACGGACCAGCAGAAACATCGTCAAAGCGACATCAAGCAAGAAGTACATGACAACGTCCGGGTGCTAAGCTTACCGGCTGCCCGCCAAATAGTACACGTGGGGTGGCAGTGCCAGCTCGCCGGGAGCCCCAGTCGCGGAGTCATCCTGCCGCGGTGACGCCACCGTCGTTGCGGCTGGCTCATCGTCGCTGGAGTCGCCCGCCGTGACTGCCCCCGGCTCGTCCTCACGCTGGTAGCTGGGGAGCCAGACATTGAGGGGTGTGTGTTGCTGTGCCATTCTCGCTGCACGCCATCCTGCCGCATGAGCTTCTAGGTTGTGGATCATCATAAGCACCAGAGTCGATGTGCGCCTGAGACGGGGAAAGGGTGCCAAAGGGTCCAGTCCCGAGAACGGGGCCGAAACGGGCTGAAAGGCCGACATCAACGAGGGGCTCTCTTTCGAATATCCACCGCCACCCACCCACCCACCTACCTACCTACCCACCCACTATTAAGCCACACATAGGCTCACAAATGACCGAAGAATTCCTGAATGCGAGGCCAACACCCCCCCCCTCAGGTTTTCCGTATATTCATGAGTCAGGTTCTCCTTGTTGAGGGTGCGCTGTTGCGTTTGGTGCGGCTTGTAGCGATACCGACGAAACCCCTAAGCCCCCAAAGGCGCAGGGGAGTTGGATGGTTACCTAGGGTATTTCTATGAGGTGTGTGAGGTGTCGAACTCTCTCTTTTTCGTGCCTCGCGCCGGCGGCAAGCCCCACCCGGCGTCCGTATCGATTCACGCAGGGCTCCTGATTGCTTGCAGATACCTTGGCAGATGCGCTCGTAAGGGACTACCGGTTCTCATGGCAAATATAAAAGAACCCTACATGCGCACGCACACCGCACAGTAAAGGAGAATCACGCGCCAAGGGTGGGAAACACACGTGCACTGCCGTGCGGTGTGCGGTGGGTTATACCACCACCTGCCTGTTCGCACCTGGCCAGTGCTAGCTCCTCGCCGCTGAGGCCGCCGCGCCCGGTGAACAACACCTCACGGTTCATCTGGGCAGCGCGGGGCAAGTCAGGGACCAGCACGATGAGCCCGAGGCCCTGGTGCACCAGGACGCGGTTCAAAGAGGGACCTAGCTGGGACTCTGCGTCGGGAGCAGGGAAAGCAAGATCCGGTCACCCGGATCCAGGGACGGGGAACGGGATCCCAGCAGCTGGGTACGTGAGAAGCTTCTTGACCACATGAACTGAACTACAATATCGATAAAACGAAACAGCCGGTGAGCAACAGTTTGCATGGACTCCTTGGCTTCTGGTTAGGAGGTTCTAGGGTGCATGGTCTAGGGTGTCTAGACCGTACAGAGCTGGTGTTTAGGGTGGCGTGCGCAAGCAGGGATCGGCGGGTGGCAGGTGTTGAAAGCTTGAAATTTGGTTTGGGTTGGGGAAATTGGAACGTGACCGATTGCGGTGCCGTGTACATGATGGTGGCTGCCTTGCTTCATTGGGGATCATGGCCGCGGGAAGAAGGGGGCGGAGGAGGAGAGTTGCGGGAGGAGGGAGAGTCAGATCACTATAGGGAACATAGTGCTAATAAAAAAACAAATAAAAGGAAATATTTATTCAACTGATGTAGAACCTGCTTTGCAAGCTGCTTTTGTTGATTATGGCGATGAAAAAGCCGGTATCTTCCTTTTTACAAAATCCATTCAGATTATTATAATGTTTAGGCTGTTGGCCACGTGCCCGCGCAGGGGGGGGCCACGTGCCCAACCTGTGGAGAGATGCAAAGAGATGCCGAAAACTGCCGATCAACAAACAAAGCGAGGCCATACAGATGAGGGAAAAAATAAATATAAAATGAGATCAGGTCAGATCATTTACTTTATTAATATCATATCAATACATACTCGTGGGCGAAGAGGTTTGGCGAGCATTGTGAAAGTGCACTATGGCACCACGGGAACGCTTTAGAGGGATCAGTACGCACCAGAGCTCTTCTCCTCTCCAGCACCCGTATGCGTCGAGTCCCAATCCTTCACCTTGCCCTTGTCCACCTCACCGCCCCACGGTCATTTCCACTACGCAGGCAAACCTATATCATCATCATGCGAGAATGTCTCAGCCGACTAAAGCCCCTCCCTCAACTCACCAAGCAAGCAGCTGCTCGACGCGTCGTGCGCCCAGGCGGGAGTGAGGCTCCACAGCCCGTGACGCTGAGACGATGCGGCTAACGCTGAGGCAGTAGCAGCCGCAGGGGCATTCATCGCCAGAGGCCCCCCACCTGGCCCCGCTACATAAGCATGACTTGCTGCCAGGGCCCCCGAGGTCATGGCAACCGCCAGGGCCGCCTTGGTTCGACGACCATTGTCCAAGAAGGGTGTGACGTCCTGGAGGGAGGAGGGAGCAGCGGATCCACATCCTTCATACTGTCATGTCATACTACCCCATACTGTCATACACTTACACCGCACATCAGCAAAGGCCCAGCCACTCACCCATCCGAATGACCTGGTTCGGGACGAGATCCTTTGCTTTCTTACCCCCCTCCCTGCCCACCTGCGGATCCACCTACCTACGAGCCCACCTGCCTTCCCACCGGGCCGGCCACTTGCCAATCTACCTGCGGTTCAACCCTGGACTGCCGCAACGTCAAACCCGTAGTCCCTGCCTTGTAGACCAGGCGCCAGGAGGTGCAGCGCACCCGACCTCCGTCGCTGTGACCGAACACCAACAGGGTGTTTTGTGTCTGCAGGGACCCGCACAACGGAGAGCACGGGGAACAGACAGGTAATGAGGCGGGTGAGGTCCCTCAGGAGAAACCGAGGGAGGCGCATGGAGTCACTGCGGGGCTCGGTTGCATATGTACAGAGCGTGACTTGGACAGTCACATAGTAAACTGCCTATATTCCTTATATCTGACAAGAGATTAATAAGCTGTGTATTGGCACGCGAACGTATCGGGTATGGCAGGATACCGCATGAGGGCACTCGGTAGCTTCTCTTGTGAAAGTGCACCCTGCATCTCGAGCCTGACGCGGTGTGAGACTAACTGGTTTCTTGTCAGGATGCGTGGATGTGGGACTCATGTGGGCGCAGCGAAGCCGTGAATCGGACGAAGAGCAGGTGGGAAGAATCCAACTTAGTGTGGAGTGACCGCATCCTCTTAACACCCCCCAGGGACGTCCAAACCCTTTTTAAACGTACCCTACAAATACCCATGCCAATGGTCGAGAAATGCAGCGGCACCCGGCCGCGGAGTACGATGGTGGGTGCGGAACGTCCAGGGGCCTCCAGAACCGTGACCGTGCCTACTCGTGAGCCCTGGGGACGCGGGAAAATGAGGAGGCGCACACGCACTTGCCCCCTGGCTTACAAGGACAGCGCGCAGCGGCACCGGATACCGGGAGAAATGGAGACACATGGACTTGCACGCGCGATTTAGGAGGTACAAGGAAGGCCCTTTTTGCTCGCACCCAAGCGGGAATGAGACGTCACACGTGAGGGTGTGGCAGACATGCTCTATGCGCTGCAATTCGCTGCTGTGGAATGGAATGCAGCCAACACCGCTGTCTGCTTCAGGAAAGCTCTGAAGCATTTGCACATCGCTGCTCCGCATCCCAGACAGGAAGCAGGACTTTCCAGCCCACCTGCAACCCTTCAGCAGGATTGGGCAGCTGCGTAATTCGGAAACGGTTATTAGGCAGGATAACATCCTACCAACGGCTTTGGGCAATACCTTGTTTGGCGGCATGTCCGCATCAAATTTACCGCCAACCACATTCGCCCGCCCGATTGTTGGGCAGCCGGAGGACCCAACACTCGAGAGGATACGCATGCCTCCACTTTAACCCCCAACCTCCAACCTTATCGCCTTTACGTTGCCCATCTCCGCTCTCAGATTCCCGCTTCCATCTCAGTAATGCATTTGCAATCCTTATTTCGCTCTCTGGGGGCCAGTTTGCATAGTCCCGACATCTTACTATCCCTCCTGGTAGCTCTGCCATGTTCGATCTCTTGTTTCAATGCATTTATTCATGTCATTATTCCTCCCTCCCAATCCTGCACTATCTCTCTCTCCCCATCCCTCCCTCCCCATCCCTCCCTCCCCATCCCTCCCTCCCTATCCCTTCCTCCCTATCCCTCCCTCCCTATGTTGCTCGCTGCCCTGGCCTTCATGGGGTGCCACCCCCCATCCGACATCCCCTCAACTCGCCTGCAGGATGATGGCGCCGGTCGGCAATGCGGGGTGGGGCACGCAGCTGAGCACCCCCCCGAGCAGAGACAGCTTGTCTGAGGGGTCCTGAACCTGTGCAGCGGAAGACCAGGTTTGGGCATGCGGTGCGCAGCCCCCGGGTGGTAGCGTGTGTGCATGTGATGGTAGAGGTTCTACACGTGTCAGTAAACTCAATAGAGGCAATTTGGGTGGAGTTGACAACAAGCGTTCGTGATAGGCGTTGTTTAGGAAAACCACCATGCACATGGACGTGCACCAAAGGATTAGCCTGGCTCCACCTTCACTTTTATTCCCCAACATTGCAATATTGTCGACCTTTATCCGTGCGCAGAGCCAGCAAGACTTACAACAAGCCCTGGAAGGACCCGGTTATAAGCTGCCTAGCTTGCATGGGTCCGCAACGGGCCCGATTTGCCGGGCCCCATTCCAAGCCAACTCTGACCGTCGACACAAACACAAACGTGTAAGAAAGAAGATACCCCTCTCCCACCTCGGCATCTTCACACGTCAGCCCCACGCCTCATACTGCTATACGTACAATCTGGAATACCACCGCCCCGATCCTTCTTGGGCATCTACCGGTTGCCTTTGCTTCACGAATTCTGCTCGGCAGTAACCCCCAAACCACAACGCAAAATCATGTAGTAGATGTCAATGTAGTAAGCCATCCTTCCTCCTAAGCTTCTATATACACACATATAGCTTGCACAACCTCCCGTTTGCATGGCCTTACGCATCGCTGACGCGCCAACCTGCACGGCGTATATGGGCGCCAGCACTTCACCACCTCCGCTGGCGATTCCATACCCCCTCAGCTGTCCATCCGCCGTCAGCACCAGCAACTGCGCATCAATATGGTGACAAGCCAGCGAAAGAATCGCCCTCTGGACATCCAATTTGACGCGTGTGCCCCAGCTGGAGCCGCCCCGGCCACTGGTAGCGCTGCCCCCGGATGGGCCGCCTGGAGGACCGCCTGTGCCTGCAGGCCCCTCTGCGGCTCCCACGCCGCCGCGGGAGGGCAGCGTTGCCAGGCGGAGGGTGTCCTTCGCAAAGCGACAAAAGTAGATGAAAGGGCTGTTCCCCTGGAGCGCGAGATGACCGGACCGGGTCGAGGGAGGAGTCAGGTCAGGCGGGCGGGCGGGGGTAAGCAAGTAACCATTGGGCAAGTGCAAAACAAATTCCAAACGGAGTGCAGTCCGTGATCCGGGGGGGGGCGGATGTTTTGGACAGAGTCCATAACACATGAGATACTGCGGGGAGTTACTGCAACAAGGCCTCCTGGATTTGGCGTTTGTCCCTCCTTGTTCAACAACGAAATCTTGCCCTAGTCTGTCTGCTGGCGCCTGCCTCCGAAGTTAAAACGTAGAAACCCCCAAAGCCACCACGTACATCATTGTGGACCTTGAAATCCGATGTTCAAATCCGATCCAGCGTAACACTCTTATCACGTATCACCGTGCAACCCATTGCACGGAGGAGACAGCTCCCCTCCAAACTCCCCTCCCCTCCCCTCCCCTCCAAAATAGCAGAACTGGGTTTTCGCCATTTGGGGCCCAAGTGGGGCCCAAGTAGAAATTCATCTGTGCTTCCCAACGGCGGCCCCGAGCCACCATCCTTCCCGCGGCTCCCGGCGACCCACCGGCGTCACAGCCAACAGGCAGCTCTCCAGCGGCTTATCCATTTTGGCCCTCCGGGGCACCAACTGCCGAGTTTTCCAGCTCAAGATGTTCACCGAGTAGAGGATCCAATCCTGCAGCCGGTTGCATGATGAAGTAAGAGCAGCAAGGGGCATGCTCAGAGAATGGATGCCATCACATTAGCGACAGTGGCGATCAGTCAGTGCCGAGGGGAGAGAGCGCGGAAGACAGGGTTGAGGAGCCGGACAGGGCCCGGCCTGAGCTGAGCTGAGCTGAGCTGGCGAGTGCTCACAGCAACATGATAATACCACGAAAGAACACCGTGACTGAGGACTGGGGACTGGGGACTGAGGACTGGGGACCCCATTACAGCCCCACCGCCCGGGATATTTTGTTTAACGTTTATATTGCTGGTGTGCCGATATCAGACTCTGGATTCCCTAGCCAGCACCGCTACAGTGGCTGATATGCCTTGACGTCCAGACGCCTGGCCTGGTGAATACGGGTCCTAGTCCACCTTCGTTATTGGACGACTGCGTATCACAATATCGACATGGTCGTTTGAGGCTGTAGCTGCCAACACTGAGTTGGGGCGTAAGACAGAACCCCAGCCCCTTACAGGCAGCGCCTTACCTGCACTATCACGATGACGATGGAGCCATCGGGAGCAAACGCCATCTCCACCGGCACGGACCTGAGGTCAACTCGCCCCAGCCGTGTATTGGTCTGCAGGTCGTAGACCGCCAGGTAGCCCGATACACCCTAGAGAGGTATATGCAGGCGAGTACACCGCACATAAATGTGAGAGCCGGCCAGGATGAAAAATATGAAGGGGAAAGAGTGACATTCAGCCAGCGACTTGTCATGGCAACTTGGGTATAAAGATCAATCCACAGAAGCTGTGTGCTGGAACTTCCAATCACGAGGTCAAGAACTAGAAAAACCCAGAGCATGGGGTTGCACGTGCTGCATCTTGCGACTGTGCCAAAGCAATTCCAGGAGCGGTCATTGGACGAGGACAACCAATTGAATGGTGTACGGCAGTAACCCTAGCCCACCTCCCTGATGACTCACCACCGCCATCAAAGGCTTGGATGGGTGGAAGCATACACATTTAGGATACAAGCCACGTATAAGCGTTGTTGCTTGCGCCTGTTATGCGGCGGTACGGGAAGCAATGGCACGGTCGTAACAATTACGGCTTTTGAGAGCCAAGGACTCCAAAGTTGCTATACTAGCGCTAATGGATAGGTTCAAGCCAACGCAATCCAGATCAGCAAGTCCGGTGCGTACCGGTACAACACTTGAGACGTCGTTTGAGTGGGAAACTTGGAAGCGCAAATAGGCTGGAACGGTCTGTTCTTTAATCATTTTCCTATGCCGATGGGGACTTTTAAGTCAGAAGGTAAATCTGATTTCTTTTCGCAGACACGGCTTTCCAAAAAAGAGGCAATAATTATTTCCGCATAATATTATTCACAACTATCCAGAAGTTATGAATAGGATTACCATAGTGATTACCTTCCTTGCCTTACTGATTCGATAAGGAGGAGGTTGATGAATGGATCCATGAGTACGATCAGTTACCCACCCGTTCCCAACTCCTTCCAACGTAGTTTACGTTCCTAGATATATTTTTCATCTAGACCACTTAGAAACCGATATGTGAAGGAGTAATCGGTTTAAACCGTTAGGGAGGCGTTCATCGCCGTCCCTTCTGAGCCAGAGCCCAAAATGGGGCCTAATCTACACATTAGCTGGACAAACGGCCAGATCTTTCAAAGTAATGTGAGATTTCTGGTTGCTGCGCTGCTGTCTAGGGTTGTTCCTGAAAGCCTACAACTCATTTCAACACCCCTGAGGAGTTGGCCGGAAGCTTCACTTGTAAAACGCGCATCGCTGGACGGCAATTTTGAACCTGCCCAATATGCCAACACATCGTCCTTTGCCAGAGCACCGATGCGCCAACTGCTACCCAGGGGACCTGTGGCACTTCTGTCACCTGTGCGTGCAACCAGGTGTCTTGCGCCGACACAGCCCTTAGGGCGGCCTCAGTGCTCAACAGCCGTCCTGCGTAGCATCGTCTCGTCACCTGCCCACCTCTCCTCTAGCACGCACTCCGATGACCCCGCGCATGGCCGCAACTCCCACGTAAGCTGCCCTACGATTAATGCTGGCACTGACACCGCTTCCGCTAGCGCCAGCACAAGCCCTTCCTCCCCTGCCGCGACGCGCCCTTCACCACCGGACCCACACCTGCAACCAGCAGCTTTCACGACACCAGCGGCTCAAGGGCCGCCGCCAGCTATTGGGCCTCCATCGCCTCCATTTGGCGCAGCTGCTGGGGCATTGCTCATATTGCGTACACGAATACTCCCTGCACGGGATGCTATTGGCAGGACCAGCTTCTCCTTGTTGGGAGCCGCATCTGATCTAGGTGCCAAGCTTAACCAAATCACCGGATACGACGCCATCGAGAAGCTTAAGCGAAAGGTGCGGGTAGTAATTGGATCGAAAACGCTCTCCAAAAAAGCGAGAAACGGCGGGGATCTGAGCGGGGATAGTGCGCTTCTTGGTGGCTTGAAACGAGGGTCCTGCATTCTGCGCAGTAAAGGTACTAGATGATCTAACCATGTCAGGTCATCTAGACGTGATAGCAAGTCGCCGTGAAAACGTGCCACTTTACTGATCATAACAGTTAAGTCCCTTTTGGGATAGAGCAGAAGAATGTTTTAGCTGACGATTGGGAATAATGAAAGGAGCTGGTAAGGTACAGGAACCGGGGATGTAAAATTCAGGTAAGAAGCCCGTGGTAAAATTCTAGCACACATACCCATCCCATTGTCGTAATGGGGCCCTATGATGACATTTTCGCCTTTCCCTCTCCCGCCACTTCTGTATGGTGGTATTGGCGGTGGTATTGGTGGTGGTGGTGGTGGTGGTGAATGTATGTGTATGCATGTGTGTATGTGTATGTGTGCCTGCTGTTTGTGTGTGTGTGTATGTTTGGGGGGAAGGGAGAGGGCTGACCCGACCGTCCAATAGGAAGACCCGCGAGATCAGCGCTTCACTTCACCAGTTCCAGTGCGTCAAGCCTTCGCTTTTCATCTCACGTCTCAAGATACCTCATCCGTGGAGCCACCTTAACTGTGCTGGGCTATCTCGCAAGGACGCTTTGAATGGAAAGCCAACCCAGGCTCCATCACCCTTGCAACTCGCGTAAATCAGAACTTCTTTCTGGTCATATACAACTTGTACCAAAGCACCGTTACCGCTCTCCGGTCCTCATCCTTGGTCGTTCGCTGTTTGCGGTAGCCTTGGCTGTTGCCCAATTGCCCTGGTAGAGTTGTTGCCATCTCATTAGCCCTCTTCCCTCCCAACCGCGTGGGAGTCACCGTACAGGTGGTTGAGGCAACACAACGCCTTGCGGACGCGCGAGAGGAGCTGCGGGACAGCAAGGTGGCGTATGAGTTAGTGGTTTCAGAGCAAGGGTAGGCTGCGTGAGGCGCTGGTGCCACCGGGAGGAGGGGCTGGCCTCCAGACCTCCAGACCTCCAGACCCCCAGAGGGGAGGCGGGTGACAACAATAACCATAAGGCGCCAAGCTTAGGCCCTGTGTAGGAACCTAGCATCTCCGTTGTCATAAATATTCTTCATTAAAAAAAATTAATTTTCTCTCGCTAAGGGATTTCAACATTTCGAAAAGGCAAGAAATTTCCTGGGCGTCCGCGATTTACCATCACCCCGCCATCACGAGCTGAATCAGTCCTTGCAGCCCTTAGAATCGCACATCGTACGGCCATATCGTTGCGGAGAGCGTGTTGCACCCAAGTCATGAGGGCTGCTGACTTGGCTGTAATTGCGAAATAATACCGCTGGGGAGCGGTCTGCCCACTGGCTTGCTGAGCTGGGGCTACTTGAGGATGTGGTTCCAGCTGGACCGTGACAATCCCGTGATAATACATTTATCATAATGTATTCGTTAAGGATTCCCTCGCGTCCAGCACGTGCTAGGCACGCTTCGCACGGCAATTCGTGCCCTATGCCGCTCACAGTCACCATCACCGTCACTGTCGAATTCGGGCACAATGCGTTGCGCTCTCTCCTTCTCCTCCGCATCAAAGCTGGAATGCCACATTTTCCAATCCTTTCTGTACGCCGTTTGGACCATGTCTGAATTTGATGTTTCCTTCATTGCTTGCGGCAGAGACGTGCAACGGCAGCAGATGACCCTGCTTCAGCGCAAGAGCAGCTGGCAGGCAACTGATCTGGAGCGATTCACAGATTTGTGCCGCCAGGAGCACCGACTCGAGCTGGAAGTCGCACAGGCCAAGGTGCGTGAAGCGCGGAGGAGGATGAAGGGACGGGGCATGGGGCCATGCTTCAGGGCACCGGCTCAGCCACCGGTAGAAAGTGGTGGGAGGCGGTGTAGCACACCGCTTGAGATACTTCAGAACGAAACATGGCTGAGAAGTGAACTGAAGGTTTAGGAGACGAAGGTACATGATTTAGTGTTTACACTAAACTGTTGTCGACTGGCTTAATGTGCGCAGGGAGCCCTTACGGTTCCTTACAGCGACATTTTTGAGACTGTCGTTTTTAAGACCTCCTCGCTCCTTTTGGCGGAACATAGGGATGGAGCTGCCCCGTTGTGTGCATCCAGACCAGATCCGAGGCTGTCCCCCAAGCTCGGATTTTGGCCCCCAACGAACTTGTCCCGCCGCCGCGACAGCGAGTTTGGTATGCATAATCCACGACTTTTATCCACGACCACCACATGGATTTTGTCTTGGCCGTTATGGCACTCCGTTTCTTGTCCGTCAGGCCGTTTATGCTGAAGCCGCAGAGGCGGTAGAAGCATGTCACGACCAGGTGGCGGAGGCAGTTCGGGAGCGCTACGGTGCAGAAACGATGTGGAGCGATAAGATTCGGCAGGCCTCTACGTGGTGGACTGCGGGCTTAATGGCGCTGCAGATGGTGTCCTTCATGGTGAGGGGGGTTGTTGAGATGAGCGATGCATGTATAAGAGAATGAGAAGGAAGAAGTAATTACCACAAGGGCGAGAGGGCGAGGGCGCTTTCCCTTCTAACCAGGTTCGGGAAAGGAAAGCATGGTAGGAATGAGGCTGTGAAGGTCTTAGAGCGGAGTCTGTCGGATGTGATCAATGCCACAAGTCTTTCAGTCTGGGCCGAACCTACTTGCACCTGCTCCCGTCGTCTCGGCTTTTACCTCACCCTGTTGTGCAGTCCGTTTACCTAATCATGGAGCCGATTAAGGCGCGAAGGCTCCGGAACCACGTGGAGGACGTCCTACGCGTGGAGCTGGCCAGTATACGCGAATCCGTAGCCTCGCTGAAAGCAACGCTGCCGTCTCCGGAAGACAAGCGGGTTGCGGCTCCAGTGATGGCGCTGCCGGGGAACGGACTGGCTGGTGAAGGAGTTGAGGACGGTGGTCCGGCGATAGGAGGTGCAAGTACACCCTCGGAGCTCTTGGAACAAGTACGGCAAGCAAGACTACACTTGCAGACGTTGGAAGAGAGCATAAGCATTGCGGTAGGGGCCAGGCAAATACCTGCATTAATATCGCCTAGCGTGCCTTTCGTACAGTCGTCCACATCGCTTCCGAATTCCCAGGAGGACCGCCACGCGTACTCAGGGCCCGATGTGATCTCTGACGTTATAGTGCCGGAACCCGAAGGCAACGACATTTGGGGTCAAGCACCGGGGCCACAGGCGTGGCATCGATGGCCAGGTCAATATTTATACAAGATCGCAGGCACGCCGGAAGCCAGGGCAGCGGTCGCAGCATTTGCAGGTGCCGCGTTAAGCGTAGGATTGCTTTTGCTTTTGCGGGACAGGTAATGAGTGAGGGTGACGACGGCTAAGTCTGGAATGTGTCTCAGTGTTTTCCTGTGGATGTGACGGCAATAAGATGCCCCACAGTGCCTCATCCGCCGCAATTTATTGCACAGATTACACTTAGGAACTGTTCTCAGATGACTTGATGGGATGATGGTATTTGATATGCGCCGAAGAAGTGGCAACATCGGCTGCTTTACTCGTCGAGCCCCCTAGTTCAGCGGTGGTACTGCAGCGCCTGTACCATGTACCGCACCGCCAGCACGACAGTGGGCAACTGTCCTGGATAAGGCCCGTCATTGCAAAGCCACCCCTGGAGAGTCCTTACGGATCTGCGCAAGTCGGGTGTGCATGAGACTTCATCCCGATTGCAGCATCCATGCATACAGAAGAAGGCTGGGATATTGGCACAGCAATTAAGCTTCGGGTGATTGGCCCCGCCAAACCCCACATTTCCTTATCCTTGAAAACAGATGCACATATTCACCATCCTGAACAGATCGACGAGCCTGCAGACATAAGCCTCCGAACATGTCGCCATTTTCGAGCGCCACAGCTTATCCGAAGCACAAGAGCTCGTTGTCCATTGGCATTCCAAGAATCAGCTGTTCAGCATATTCAAGAATCGTGACGCATGTTTCTAACCACGCGATGAGGACCTAAGGTGCCAGATCCGACGTAACCGGAAATGGGCCGATTAACTTCTACTTCCTGCCTCTGCTTAGCCTGCACGCGCATATGCTCCTGCTCTCTGCCAACGAATCCGGTGCTAGCTTGCGACCCAAGTAAGCAACAATGCCGTGCAATATCGTCCTGGCCGCCATCACAACCGAAATCCGTATTAGCCCCACTATCCACACCTATGCCTCTATCATGCCACGCGCGTCTATCTTGATCGTGAGCCTAATCGAACATATTCTCCGCCAAAAAGTTGGCCGCCATCTCCTCGTTCTTATCGCACGCCAGGTATGCCTCCAGGCAAGCGGTGCGGTCGAAACCCAGAGCGGCCAGCCGGGTGATGGCAGCTTCATCCTCCTCCGTTAGCTCAACAACCATGCCGCCCTCAGGCCCACCTCCCCCAAGCAGCATCGCCATGGCCTGCAACCAGCAGCATGTCCGTGTCGCCAAACTCGTTTTGTTTAGAAACATTCCAACCAGAGAACCTATATACATAGATCACATTACTAGCATTCGATCACATTCGATCGGTTGTTGCATAAGGACGATCTCCTCCATCCATAAAAGCCATGGCATAGCAGCAGCGGCCCTCTGGCATGGGTGCAGTAACATGGGTGTGATGCCAACGAGGAGTTGGCAAGAAGACCTTCGCAGACCGTTCAAGGCACTCAGCCACGATGCCCCCCGAGACGCAGGCGGGCAACCGGGTACTATCGCAAGATTTTCTTGCCTCCCCACCCCGTTCACATGCCAGTATACTGGATGGGCAACTCCTCGAGTTTCCGCAACTCGTAGTTGCAACACAAGCGGTAACTCACGTCCTCTTCCTCGCCTTCACCGGGCTCCGTCAACATGCGAAGGAACTCCTGCTGATTTTGGTTGATGACCTGCACCAGCTCTGGGTGCGTGCGGCCCAAATTCTGCACACCGAGACGAACATGGAGCACAAACAGGTCATCTTATGGATCGCCTCCTAATAGACCACCGACAGGACTGGCCAATGAAACCACCGTAGATATGAGCCACTAAGCATAGACATTGTGCTAGGCGCTCCCGGTCGCATCACTTGTTCAACACAAGGCTTCGCGGTGGGGATCTCCATAGGGTGCGCCTCTGGCCCAACGCAGGGGTACAGCCCTAACGCCTAGATGAGAATCCCACTTCCCACACAGTCACCTGCAGCAGCGGCACCAGGGACCGGGGATCTTGTGCCACAGCGGCGCGCAACATGGCAAAAGCCGGGTTGTCTCTCAGAGCCAGCAATGCCGGGTTGAGGTTCCCCTCAGCGCCGCCTGCCGCTGCAGGCGCTGGGCCACCGAACATGTTAAACGGCTGGGCCGTCGGTCCCACGTCCGCCACGGGTGCCGGCGCCTGAAGTCAAGCGCGGTGGACGTTGGGAAAGCAATCCATGAATCACCATGACAGCAGTCACGGCTTATAATGGTTATTTCATCGCCGTTCCATGCGTAACGGAAGTCACAACAGAGCATACAGAGCAGCATGACCATCGATGACCTTCGCTCCGGCACCTCCTGACAAGAAAGCAGAACCGCACCTTTGCATAAAGTCACAATCCAAGGAAGATCATCTAAACTTCGTTCCATCCGTACCCCAAGTACTCAGTAGTGCGGAAGCTCATTCATGCATTTTTAGCGACATGTACCGTCAAGCACGAGCCACCAGGGCCAGGGATGCACCGGTCCCCAAATCACCTGTGCGGCCGGGGGAGCACCACCTGTGGCTGCGGGGCGCTGCGCAGCCTGGGGCGGATGTGCGGCCGGTGGTGGTGGTCCAGCGTTTGCCGGGATGCCTGTCATGAGATACTCAACAGCTCGGTCGGGGTTGTTGAACGCCGCCCGCATTGCCCGGATCACCTGCCAATCACAATCGTGCGGGCGTAAGTTTGCTTAGCGGTGTACCAGAATGGTAAAGGGGCGCCAAACAACCACACGCTTGGTGTTCATACGCCATGCCCCGGACATTGCACCAGCCAGCTCAATAGATAAGCTAATCCTGGCTTATAGACGACCCACATCTTCGCGGGGGAAGCCCATCTCGCAAATGTTCGCAATGGCCGACTCCAATGCTGATCCCGCCAGCAGGCCAGATGCTGCCGCCGTGTAGGCGTCGGCAGGATGCGGCAATGGCGCTACTGGGGCGGGAGCCGGAGCAGCCGCTGGAGCAACAGGAGCTGTTGTGGGATGTGAAGTTAGAGCACAAGCAAGTAAGCACCATTTATTAGGAAACTTAGCAGCGTTGCATAGCAAGGCTGTCGGCGAGGCTTCCTTTTCACGGCCATCAAGCTCAAGAGGCTAGGACGAAAAGCATCGTCAAAGCGGCTAGGGCGGGACGCATTCACCCGGATGCGCCACGCAAAAGGAATGCGAACTCCATCCTCAACAATAAGCAGTTCAGCAGGCGTTGGCAGTTATTGCTAATGGCAGTTGTATGCATGATGATTTGCACAACGACGGCTGCTAATTCAGGGGTACTACTCCAAGTGCCGTTCACAGTCACGCCCTCCAGTATAAGAAGTCTGTATATCTGTCATCAGAAAGAAAGGGTCTAAAGGAGCTGCACCGACATGGGAAAGTACCTACCAGGGACAGGGGCAGGGGGAGGGGGGGTTGGCGCAGCAGGTGCCGAGGTAGGTGGAGCAGCTGCCGATTCCGTCGCAGCCTGAGGACGTCGTATGGCGTTAATCGAAGACATAAACAAAGTCCCTGTTACAAAGGAATACACTTACCGGAGCAGGAGCGGCAGCTGGCTTCGGCGCTTCCGCCTTCTTCGGCTGGACGAAGACGACGATAAATCCCTGCTCCGTAATCTGGTTTTCCCCAACTGTTGTTCCGTCATCAAGAACTTTACCCTTGTAAACAAGCTTTACCGCTTCGCGATGGCAATCCGGCTGAGCTTCTTGCACCTTGTCTTTGAGGGCCCCGATCGTCAGACTCTCCTCCGCCTCAACATTAAAGCTCTTGCCAGCTATTGTCCTAAACGTTAGCTTCATTTCTCCAAAATGTACCGGGTCTCCTCGACAGCCGAATCCTACCAGACAAAGGAGCGCGGAACCCTGAGTAGACACCCCGGGAAAGTTCAGTCAGGTTCAACCATTATATACGAGGGATTACCCCAAATTACCGTCTTGGCTTGGTCCAAGTTACTGGCACTGCGGTCTTTGATATCCAAGATCTGGCCGGGGTTGGCCACAGTCCAAATTTTCAGCCTCTTATGTAGCCTAACAATGTATATGATGTTGTGGATACACGTACTTCTGTATTGTGTGCTCATAGCGTTCTTTTCCAGAGATCACTACGACTGGGACTTGCCTCAGCACATCCCATCCCATCTCATCATGCCTTGACGGTCTTGAGATAGAGAGTATAGTTCCTCATGAATAAATCACCTGAAAAATTATTATATTCGTTCGTTTTACGGGGACCGAAGGTGATTATGGGGCTCCCTTATCATAAGACAAATGCAATCCAATAAGTTGACCGGCTTAGATGTCTCCTTCTCGATTGCGCAAGTATCGTCTCCTCTTTAGATCGAAGGTTTGCCTCATTGGCATCACCATTTCTGTACCCTTACCCTCTTTTTCCCTTCACAGAACGTGCATTTATCTCCTTCCAAGGGCAAGTGCACTTATGTTTCGTGTGATGTGTCATGAACTCATAGGATCTATATCAACCCTGAGTTTTGCCGAAACTCACCTCGCGTTTGTACTATCTTCTTGTGGAGTTCTATCCCTGTCGAAGGGGTTTGGTGTTCATGTGAAATACAACGTAAGACAATATTTGGATCAGGCTAAACTCAAAGACTGAATGGAATGCACGGCCAATATTGACGACGGCCTTTCATACGGCATCGCTGGCACATCATTTAGAGTACGATGTTACCCTTGAAAGTTTCTTTGGCACACTTACTATGATAATAGAAGTGATGTGTTTTAGAACTCTTCTTTGTCCAATACTAGAGATTGGACGCTAAGGAGCTAGAAGGCTCCCTGGGTGTTTACGGTTTGCAGCAAGGCCCTTTAAAGAAGCTGCAGCGGCTGGGCTTCAAAACTGATGCATCATGCAGGAGGTATCAAAGAGCATAGGCAGGGGAGTAGTAAAAATCTATCTTTGACTTATGTGAAGGGTTGCATTTTAAAAGGCCGTACAGTACAAAGGGTTGCGGTTTGCAACCGCCAAGCAAAGACACGTTTGCAACAAATAGTGTCCTTATGGTGCGAATCTGCAGATCTAATCCAATGGAAGCATATAATTTATGTAACACTGTATCGCTGCAAACATTAGTTGCAGATTTGTTTGCTGGCTCTTTTATGCCCCCGGCTTCTTTCAATAACTGCGTACAAACAGAGCACGATTCCGATATGTTATTAAAGTTTTTGCTGTCATGAATGTCTACCTTTACAATATAACCACTTTCCGCAATCCGACCATCTAGGACAGCTGCATCACATACACATTTATTAGTCCAGTTGTCCATGTTAACGGATGTCGGCTACAGCAGGAAACGTAATGCTGGTAAGCTTTTGCCATCTAGACCGTGTCCTCGTTGAGTGTCAAGGCCTCCCTCGCAATAGGTGGCGATAAAGTGGATGTCACAGTTCCCAGCCACGGCAAGCTGTAATTAAGTTAACTAACAATGTTGTAATTTGGATGGGATTGGCTGGGTCCTTCGCTTCCACCGCCCTGCAGCGAATATCAACGGCGGCAACTGCTTTTCAGAGTTTGCATGACCGCACCGCTGAAGAGGTGCTTCGACGGGCGCGAATTGCACATGGCAATCGGATGGCGACTTTGGCTCATGTAAACCGCGTAGTGGATGAACGCTCAACCGCGCGACAACATCGCACTTCTCTCGTTCGTATGCAATTTGACAAATCCAAGTCTTCATTTTCTGTGTTTGACGACACAGCCTATGCGTATGCAGAGGTGAGCGCCTTCACTGACACTGAGAGCACGGAACACAGCGGCGGGACGTCGAGTGAAAGCGATACGGACGAAAGCGGTTGCCAGCACTCCACGGCCGATTCTTCGGCCTGCACTTTGCGCATGACCAGTGAGGCCTGGGAGCGCTGCCGGACCCAGCGAGCCTGCTCGCCAGCCATATCCATAGCCAATCCAGCTAGCCGTCTCTCCAGCAGTCAACGCTTCCTGACCGGTAGCACCCCCAGCCCGAGTCCTGCGGACACCAAGGCCTGCACGGATGAACAAGTGTCTGAGGATCTGTTGCTCAAGTGCACCGTAACCTTCCGTGACCCAGCAGTCGAGGGCAGTGACAACAGCGGCGCTGGCAACCATTCTCAACTGCGTGCCATCGCTCCCTCCATGCTAGCGGTCGCCTGGGCAGAGGAAGCGCCGGCGGGCAGCGCCTACGGCGCCCAGGCTTCGGGCAGCACATCAAGGGATTTGGAGTCACCGGCAGCTTTCGGACGGTCAGCTGCGTGTGATGCCTGTTATAATGCGACAGTGAGCACTCCGCCCGGTACTGCGTTAGCCACACTGTTGGCAAAGTCCTCACAAGCTAGCGACTGGCGGTCGGGGGTCAAACGCGTCTCGGCGACAGGCACGGCTCTGCCTTCCTTACGGTTCTCATCACCCTCGCTGGCCATTGGCACGTGCGACTCTGGTGGCGAGGCTGGCACTGGGCTCAAACAACGCCCCAGGGCAGCTGCTGGTGGCGGTGGTGCGGTGACGGTGCCGCCGCGGCCCGTGTCACAAGCTACGGTGGCCGCTGCCAACGCAACCTACTTGCAGTCCTCCCCCAGCAAGTCCTGCTTGATTTCTTTGGATGCCTCCCATGTATCCTACTTGGGCCTTACCAAGATCCCACCTGCAGGTATGGTTTCATCTTCGTCAACATCCTCGATATCACCTTCCATTTCCCCGCAACCGCCGCAACCGTCACCAGTGGGCTTGCAGGAGCAGCAGCTGGCCTGTGTGCAACATCAGGCGGCAGTTTTGCCGCCGCGAGTTGCACAGCCCTCTCCTAATGGTGCACCTGCCACGCTGCCATCGATCGCCACTTTCAACGACTCGGTGGCTCCAACCGGCGCCCGTGCAGCAAGTCCCAGCCCCATCCCACGCCCTGCAAGAGGTGCCAGCCCAAGCCATGGATGCTCCCAGGACATAGGCTTCACCGGGGGAGTGGCAGCCGTCTGGCGCCTTGCCGCACCGGCCGCCTCACGTGATGCACGGGACGTCACTCCTAATGGCCGAAGCTCAGAGGCTGATGCATCATCCCCTTCTGCTCTCCTCTCCACGTCCTGGTCCGGTGGCTCCTGGCCGTACCGGCCGAGCAGTAGCTGCAGCAATAAGGGTGTGCCAGAGGAAAACCTGACCGTGTGCCGCAGTGGTGCTGCGTTCAGCTCGCGACATCAACGGCCACAGGGCGCAAGCCAAGGTTATAGTCGGACAGGACCGCTGTTGTGTCCCCCCCCGAAGGAGCTGAGCTCAACGCCGGCGGCAGGGCCTGCTGTTATTACTTCTGCGGATGCCGGCGCTTTTGCACGGCCAGCCAACGCCCCGGCAACACCTGCACACCAGCCGCCGTTAACGCAACAGCCGCCTCTTGGGCAGAGGTCGTTAACGTTGATGGTATCACCGCGCACAGCCGCTGCTGGAGATGCCGAGGCGCAAGGGCCCCTTACCTTCCCTCTGCAGCCCTCGTTAGTTCAGCATCACTCCTCCCTTTTACCGAACCACCAGCAGCAGCGACAGGTGCAGGTACGCAATGGTACGCATATGCCTTTTTCGCGACTATACACCAACAAAAAGTTCGGGATGTGAGACTGCGGGGATCACGGTTGGCGGGAATACGCTGATTTTCAATAGTCCATGTGCCGGGTCGCAGGACGTCCTGCGCCTCTTGCTGGACTTCCTATGTCCTCATGAATGCACAATTCGTCACCTCTGTGGAATACCACATGCAAGTCGCGTCATGCACGAGGATGCTCTATCTGCTTCAGCACCGTTTAAGCCTAACCCAGCTAAAATTGTTTTATGTTTTTGGCTATTGGGAGTCGTTAACATTGGCGGCTACGGTTAAGCTCCTAAAATCTGAACGGCTGCGCCATTGCTCGAATCGCAGGCTGGATGTCCCATCCAGGCCGGGGCAACGGCTCCCGCGCTATCGCATCCCGCTTTGCCGCAGTTGGATTGTTCTATGCGGCCGTACTCACCGGGAGCACCCTCTCCTGGTCAGCTGGATGGAAACGCCGCGTTTGTCTATGCGGGCAGCGCCCTGGCCTCAATGCTACGGGTGAAGCACGCACCTGGCAGCGGCAGCAGTAGCAGCAGCATATCACGCGCCACGTCTGAACAGAGGCCACGTCACAAGAGCGAGTCATCTTCAGGGTTCTTCCAGGTCCCGCATCCTCATCCGTATCCACACCAACACTACCCTCATCCACCAGGTCCGCGCGCGCAGCAGCAGCAGCAGCAGCAACAGCCAGCTAATCAGGAGGCGGTGCGGCAGGTTGCAGCAACGGCGAGCACCGCGTTCTCCTTAATGAGCGGCAGATGTACTAGCCGTCCCTCACCATCCCCGCCGCCTGGCCCCCTCTCGCCATCTCTACCACAGCAATAACAGCAGCTTCATCAGCAGCAACACTTGCTCATGTGGGTGTTTTCGACGGCGTCGTTTCGCAGGATGCAGGGCAACCACGAACGTGACATTTGCGACCAACAGGCATCAGAGCAGGCTTTTATGAAACGATTTTTAAACCAAAGCGCAGGGGCGTCCTGTCTGTGATACCCGGTACATGGGCGTCGTGCAGAATCTTGTATCCATGCTGCCGATACATGGGAGCGGGTGCTATTAGTGAGGCTAGTTTGAGTGTGTGACTAATGCCGTAAGACGGCGTGTATACAATGACATACACGAAGTGAAGTCAGCAGGGTGCAGGAATAGGTCCTGTTGAACATCGTGCGGGTTTGGGTCGGCGCCATGGAACTCTTGATGTAGAACGCAGGTATGACGCTGGTGTGTTCTGGCCGGCATGATGTCAGATTGTGTGGCCGGCACGTATTTTATCCAAATGTTATATTGTAGTATGGCGGTTCGGGTGAAGCATTCACTTGATGCATGCTGGGGGACGTCTGCGTCTGCGAATGAAACACATTCCGCATCTATCTCTGCCATTAACTCCTCCTTTCCGACAGCATTATGCTCCTCAACTCGCCAATTGGAACATATTCCAGACGCAGCTGTGCGCGGGTGCCCAGCGGGTGCTGCAGCAGTGAGCAACCCACTTCACAGATTTTGTTTGCCCTGCATAGGAGTGGCGGATGCTTCGTTGAGGTTATGACCGGCCATGACGGTGCACGCATCCGCCCTTCGAGCGTGCATCTGGTTGGATCTGATTTTACTGCTGCTCGTTTGCATGCAGTATTTGTAGCATAGGTGGTGCGCACATAAAATGCTCGTCACGTACCACCTGATGGGTTAGTATTAATTCGAAAATATACATGATGGTTGTAGGGTTTAAGATGGGCTACCCCACTCACTGGCTACAACATCTCTTCATTTCCACCGGGAGACTCGATTGTCCCCGGAACGGGTGTCATGTTATTGTTGCGTGGAGGCCTGGTCCGGTGTATGTGAGAATGGGGGAGGTCAGGTGCAATATGCGATTATGGTGATACAAGATAGGCGACACGTGTGATAAATTAAGGGGCACTTTTCACTTAGAGCCGTTATTGTGTGTAATGCCTGCTGAACGGCAGAAATCATCCGTACACTCAAGGGCATGCAGCAACTGGTGGAGCAGCGAGCGATATGCGGAAGCAAGCTCACATGCAGCAAGTAATGAAATTACCTACGTCGATTTCTGTGGCCTTGCTTATCTATGTTTACATTATTTAGGACGTAATGCTTGTAATAAGTGACTCAAAGCTGAATATGGACTAGATATCGTTTCGCAAAGACCGTTAGCGGCTGTAAGGCTGTGTCAGAGTTAATCATATTTAGTTTGAAAATTTGGGAGATCTAAATGGGTTGAATAGCTTGGTGGGGCTGTCTGATTGGTGGCTTGCTGAAGCCCGTCCGCGCTCCGTTGGAAACTCGTTCTCTAGGTGCAATCCACAGCTGCCACAGGACGATCAAGGCAACGAAGGTAAAAAGCAAGCCCGTCCCATTCACGAAATTTCCAACACACCCAACAGACCCCTTCCCCGACATGACTATGGCAAGCTCAGAATGCCTCAACAACGCCGGGCTGGCGGAATTGCGTGTGGAATGAAGGGTGTATTGGCAGGTGTCACCAAGAGGATGTTCTGGGTTATAAGTTCAGTATAGGATTACCAGCCTCGTCAAATCAGCAATTGGCTCCTCAGGAAGGTATCTCAGTAGGCGAATGTGTACGTGACGAAACTAACTGCTCTCTTAGGTAGCTAAGGTGCCTGTCCAATCTTCGCAAGCTCTAAATTTCAAATAAGTTTATCAATTAGTGTGATAAGTGTACGTAAAATGTGACAATTCTTGGTGCTGCTGATTGCGTTAGTAACCCTTAGTACGATCTGCAAATTTTAAACTGTGAAAACCGCTCGAGTCACCTCCGTTTGATGACTGTAAATGCTGCCATTCAAATGAATTATCTCATAACGTTATATGAAGGCTGTGTTGTTCCGTCTAGGATTTTGCGTTCAAGGATGCTTTTGCAATAGCCTTCCCTTATTCTGTGGCCTGTAGGTTTGAGCGCGAGCACAATCCTAAAAATTATATTAAATATGGCCTTTTTTATTTAATCATTCTGACTTGGATAGCATGGCTTTTCGTTTTCTAGTGTCCAGGTGACGCAGGTAACATACGCGCATCTACATGAAGAACATAGAGAAACATCGCGATGAAGTGATGGTAGGTATGGAGTTTGGATTGTTGTATGGAAAAGGTTTCCACGCATCACCATCAACCCCCAGTCAAATTATACGACATGTGTGCCGATATGCAGCGCAGGCTATGCTTCTGCCGGAGCCACCAACAAGTTGAAAAGCTGAAGACCTCTTGTCTCTGGCTCGAAAGACTTGTCTTCGTAACGCGACATGCTTCCGCGACGCTCGGTTCGCGTATTTGCGTGTCCAGCATCAGTTCCAATCTCCGATAATAGTGCAATACGGCGACGGGTGTTTAGAGACCAATAACCAAAGCAGTGACGGGGATACCCCTGAGTGCCAGGGGTTAAACGCGGATATACCGTTGCCGCACCGTGATTACTGCGTCAGCCGACTCGCCTCCCATTCGGCCTAACTTCTTGACTTTTGAACACATGGCGCGCATCAGCTCCAATCCGGAGCATGGATATGATGTGCGCCCGATACCGACACAATCTCACACGCCAGAAACAGCTGCTCTGGCCGCCATGCAAGTTCCGCTTCAAATCGCGCGTTCGGCCTCTCCTACTCCACCTGAAGTTCACTGTTACGACTGGCGCTCGGCTAGCACATTGACAGCTACCACTCGCCGCCGGCAATCTGGCCTGAATAGCCAGGCTTATCGGGCCGCCTCCAACACTGCGGGTGCGGCCGCCACAGCGGCGCTCAAGGACGGCGACTGCAGCAGCACTTCTGACATAGGCTGCGAAAGCTGGGTCCAGCGGGCAGCGTGCCTATCTTCTGATCAGGCGCAGGGGGCCAAGGCATGCCTGGATAGGGCCCACCTGCACCACCTTATGCACAAAAATGCCGGGCTCTCAGCCATCGTAGCAGCTACTATTGGCGCTGTACAGACACATACTCCCGAGCCGGAGCCTGAGGGGGCTAAGCCCCCAGTGGTGCCCAGCTTTCTGTATGGCAATGGATACAACAGCAGCCTCGCCATTGCAGCGGCGCAAGCAGCGCCAGCACCTCCATGTGAGGCGGAATTACCAAACCTCGCCATAACACATCAGCATGCGGCTTGCAGCAGTGGGGTTACTGTTACTGGTGGTGGTGCAGATGCAGGGCCGCTAACTGGAGCAGCCGCGCCGGATGCCCAACTGCAGCTTCAGTCAATACGTCTCACGGGAGCCGTAGCGGCTTGTGGCGCCTGCCAGGCCAGCGGCGACGTGCCTTTTTGCAACAGCCCCTGTGCTGGCATAAACGCCATTGTTACAACCCCCAGCACCACCGTCACCGCCGCCGTGAGCAGTAACAGCCCCCACACGGCCGACGGCTATTGCGATTCCGAAGGCCCTCGCTATGGTGGACGATCGTCGACTATTCAGCGAACCAATGCAGTGTCCGGTGGTGCCGGGTTTTCACGCCCGGGAATCACAAAGACCACATCCACAGCCAGCGCCCCGCTGCGCCCAACCGCGCGTCCCCTGACCCGAGTCTCCATCTCCCCATTGGTGATTCCTGGTGGATCTCCTACGTCCAGCCCGCGAGCTACACCCTTATCGGGCAGCAGACTTGGCAGCTCGGTGTCCGTTGGACTCGGCACGCCGACAACACCGCCGGGGCTATCCGTGCGTGACGTGCGGAAGGCCCCATCCTGTGCAGTTAACGGGCCGTCGGGGGCGTTGTTGGTGAACTTACATCGTGGTGTCGCAGCGGATCGCTTCACCCGGCCCGACCATGCAGGATTGATGCCAACGTCCCTGGAGCCATCGCCCGCATCAGCCGGTTCGCTGCCATCGCCTTTTTACCAGCTGCAGCTGCAGCCGCGCGTGACCTCCCAGCAGCAGCAAATGCAGCAGCAGCAGCCGGATGCCTCGGAACGGCGTTTAAACAGCCCCTGCGGCCGTAATAGTCCCCCAATGCCCGCGCCGCTGGTTGAGCTGAGTAACCGCAGGGTACTGCTGCATCCGGGCGAAAGAGGTAAGCAACAGCCGTCGTCCTCACTTCAGCAGCTTCAACCACAACAGCTAAGTAAACAGCAACAGCACCAATCGCTTGGTTTCGTTGATGAAATACCACCCCGCCTTGTCAGCAGCCGCCGTTCCTATGCTGGCGGAGGCACAACTGCGACCGGCGCAGTCGTGCGGCCCGGAAGCTCGTCCAGGAGAAGCCCGTACGCTTACATTAGCACCACCACCAGTGAGGACGATTGCCAGGTTGGTTCGGGCTTCAGGGCGATGAAATGATGTTCGCCAAAACACAAGAAGGGACCGGGATTAACCAGGGTTACGCCGATTACAGGACTTTAGGAGTACGCGTCTGCTGCCGTTAGAGTTTTTTGCAAGACGTGAATAAGCCAACTTACGTTCGCCGTGCCTAGTCCCTACATTTTTTCCTTAGTTCCCATGCCTTTGAAAATTTAGTCTACCTCTCGGCAGCGACTTTTCCCCGACATACACATGCCGTTCCCTTAACTACCCGTTTCCTCTCCCATGCAACCCGACAACAGGATCGCGCTATTTCCTCGTATGCGGACGTGAAGCATTCCATCGAGATCTGTTCGGAGACGTGCGAGGCTGCCCCGGTCTTAGGCTGGCCATGCGGCCGCCAAGACTCCCAGCTGGGGCCCAGCTGGATTCCAGACGGCGCTTCAGTAATCCCGACAGGCTCCGGCGGGGCGGCATCCCATTTATCGGCACCGTTGCCCATAAAGTCCTCACCTCATCCATTAGCACTGCCAACGCCATCGGCAGTGGCGGCCACGCCGCCATCGATAACATCCCCCGGAGGCGCAGCAGCTGCTGACCGACGGCAGTGGCTGCTGGCGACGTCTGCAAGCTCTACCTGGGGCCCCGCTGCCACAAGCAATGAGTCAGGTCCTCTGGACCCAGAGATTGGCGTCGGCGCTACCATCACCAGCACGACGCAGCGATCTCCGGGAGAGTTGCGGGCTGTGGCGGCGACGGTGCACAGCCCGCCGCAGCAAGGACCCCAGCATCATGCATTCTCATCGGCGCCGTCTTCAGCGGCGCGGATGCCGGCGCAATCTAGATCAGGCGCTGAGGCTCAGGTTTCGGAGTCCGGCAGCATCTGGCCGTCGTGCATGCCTATGCCATATGCTGCGGCGGCGCTGTCGTCGCCTTCACTGACGGCTGCTGCCAAGCACCTGGCTCTTGTCCGGGACTCCAATTTCGCGCGACCCGCATTACTGCAGGTCGAAGAGCCGTCTACCAGCTCCTGCACAGCGACGTCTGGAGGCTGGGGATCCGCAGTCGCAGCAGACTGCGGCTTCGGGAACCCGTCCGGTCTGGTTCTGAACTACAGCACCGGCATGAAGGCCGATCTGCCAGCCACATCTTCCCTAATATGCAAACTCCGCATCTGGGATGGCGGCCTGACAGGGGCTCACCGCGGCGGCCGTGCAGAGAGTGAGACGGGGATTGCACCACGGGATGGCGGACAGGGAGCCGAGGAGGATGACAGCGTGGTAGGCCGCCTGTTTAGAGAGCTACAGGAGGTCAGGCGGCGAGCGGAACGAAAGGTTTACAAAACGCCGTAGGCTCGTTAATGTGGACGAACGATTGCACCTGCGTGCTGTGTGTGCAGCGGGGGGGGCCGGTTCATTCCCCACAGCTGCGCCTGAGTATTCGCACGCAAAGTTTGGTTTCTTCATCGTAAGGGCAGAGATGCAGCGTCAGTGCGAATAAAAATACAGGCTTGAGTGATAGTGCCGGTGGGTGCGCGGGAGTAGGGATACTTTGGATTTAGGGGGCCCCTCGCTGTGCGTAGGGATTTTGGGGTCGGCGTTGACAGCTGCAAGGCCGGTGGTCTTTTTCCCCATGATTATCAACTTTCCACATTGCAGTTTCCTTGCGTTCCTTTGATATGTGCCCGTATGCCCGCAATGTCCGTATAGGCAATAACCATGGGAGGGGATGAATGCTGGTTAGGTTGTTGCGGTTGTCGTCATTACGCGCCTTGCAGGAGTAAAGCTGAGACAGTATGATTGGGGCTCGTGCTTATCAGAGACGCTGCTTGGCTACGGGGAGGTGCATTGCTGCAGGAGTGTCTCCGCGGAAAGTCCTCCTAACGTCCTGTCAACACGATTGGGAGGTACCCCGATACGGGGCAGTTGCCTATAGCATTTCGCCTAATTCTACAACCTGCATGCTTCACAGGGCGCGTGCAATCTTGTTGAGTGGCGTTTTAGGATGCAAGCACGTTGGATGGTGATGCGAAGATGTCTCTATGTCCCGGTATAAATTTATAGGTATAGATATGAAGTCCATAAGTCGAAGTAAAACAGCCGTAGCTGGTTCGTACCGCGCTGTATTTCAAGTGCCATAAGTAAACATGTCTCAGCTGCGATGTGCTTGTCGTGCATACAGTGCCTTGAGTCGTAGAGAGGCGGTCAGGGTAGTGCCTCGGGGGTTGCCTGGACAGGCAGCTTGCTTCGGGCGGCATCGAATCAATAATTGTGCAGTAATGTTAAGTAACTTGTTAGATGCAGTGACTTGTTGGCTTTGTCCTTCTTTGCATCGATACCTTCGATAGTTCCTTCGTTCAATGGAGAAAAGGTTGCCTCGCAAAATCCATAACCAGAACGATTTACATTTAAATACCATAGTATGTATATAACCTGATCCCGATAGATTTATCCATAGAACTCTATCTTAGTAACACAGACTAGCTAGTTAGTAACGGAGACTAGTCACGTGATAGCTATTAAATCGTGCTTGTTGGTGCCCATTCTCACAAATTGCGGCACTGACAAATTCAAAACCCGATCATATATTGTTCTGGTATCCTCCGATAGGTAACGGGATCCCACAATCGGACTTTGTGAAACATCCCAAATGAATGACAGCCGTACGGCGTATACCTTGAGCTTAACACTTCGAATTTTCGAAGGGATTTCAATAGTTGAATTGTTCTTTAAGTTATATATATCCTCGCAATGTGGATATCTCAACGCCATGACGACCTTGGTGCCTGACCGGCGACCGGTACTAGTATCTGACATCATAAAAGGGAAAAATGTTGATGATTTTGAAGATTATCGTAACGAGCTCCTGGTAAGGCTTTTCGCACTGCTCGCCATAGATCGAGAGCTGTCTAGCCAGCGCTTCCGGCTAAATGCTGCCTTGCCGTCAGGGTTGGTATGTACCTTGCTTACAAATGTAATCATTAAGATATCCCTTATCATCCTGAATACCATACTTAGCAATGCTGCCTAGTAATTCTCGTCCTGCGGACACCAACATGCAGGCAAGGTTCACACCGGAGCAGCCGCCAACGCCACAGACCCCAGCGGATGTTCTCTCACATGCACGGGAAATGTGCAGTCGAAGTATGGCATTGGTACATCAACAGTCGACCTCAAAGCGCCCGCCGCAAAAACCGTCCTTAATCCGGGCCCAATACGGTGGCGACTCAGGTGATCGTGACCACGACAGGGAGGCGGAAATCAACGAAGAGGCGCATTTCATTAACAACAGAACCGTTTATCAGCTGTTCCTAACACGGTCCCTTACACGGACCTGGACCAGCGATGCAACTCCCACCATTAGCGTGGACGTTAACGTGTCGCAAGATGAGAGCAGCCTCTCACCAACGAATAATTGTTCAAAGAATCACTTGAGACTCAGTCCCCATCAACTATGCTCTCGGAACCCCGGCTTCCACGCATCCGCCGTGGACGCCATCGCCGGTGCTAGCGACCCCACAGCGTCCCACACCGTGTCCCCTTCCGCAGCCTCCCCTGCGGCTGCTGCGGGTACCCAACTTGTCACTGAACCTTACAGCAGCACGTCTGACAGGTCCCTGAATACCAGACAGCTCAACGTTGTCACAGGCTATCAAGGACCTCGCGGCATGCTACCGTCCCTGAGCTGCCGCGATGGCACCAGCAATGGCCATTCGGCCGTCATCGTGACAGATCGCTTGGTGGTAGCTACGGGGTTGAGTTACAGGCACAGCTCCAGCACGGCTCGTGCCAAAGATGAAGAATGTAGGGCCTCTGACGAAGACGGGGATGAAGATGAGGACAAATATAACGATGTCATCTGTGACAATGGGCTGACTCCATCTAATTACCTGACGAAGCCGCCGGGTTTGGATCGTGCCCTATCGTACCTTCGTCCACAGCCGCCGAGCGCTCCACGCCTGGAGAGGAAGAATTATCAGTCACTGGAGCATTTCTCAAGTTCAAACCTTGTGCGCAGCGAGACCATTCTCCCCGCGCGGTTTACGGCTGACAACGAAGACACTCGAAGCGGCGCGGCAGCTGCTCCCCCCATCTTCCCCAGCACGGGTGGCAACACCACGAAAGTGAGTGGTGACGAAGAAGGCGAAGATTTTCTCGGCGAGTGGCTCCTCTCGACCCGGGGCCGACCTGGGGCCCCCCCGCCGCACTCACCTGGCTCAGCACTGAAGCCCACTCTACCAAACCCAACTCGGCCCTCAGTTGCACCCGGGATTCCCTCGCGAGGCCGATGGGTAGCCACAGCCCAGGCCATGTATGCAAACCCTGCGTCTTCAGGCGGTCTGCAACCACCGTTGCGACCCACATCGCCCCCCGAACCCACGGGGCAAATGGGCAAGATATTGCCGCAGTCATCCTCGGCGGCAGCGGTTGGTGCGACCGAAACTGCTGCGCCAACGCCGCCAGCACAAGCGCCATCCGCGTCGTCTTCGTCCTCGGCGCCAATGACTTTGTTGTCTCATTTGCTGATGACGGCGGATCGCACTCCCTGGAAGTTTACCCGGGCAGACAACTCCCAGCCTCTCCCCCCGGATGACGCGGTGGACTTGGTCGTGAGACCGCGCAAATCTGTCAGGGATCCGCCGCTGGAGCTGTCCAGTTTTAGCCACATAATCGATGGCGGCACTGGTGGCAGCGAAGGCTATGGTGCGGACATAGACAGCGGCGGTGGCGGTGGCGGTGGTGGTGGTGGTGGATCTCACGCTTGTGTGCGCGCAGGTGTGGAGAGGAGCTGTCAGAGCTTCAGGCCAGCGCCACCAATGGGCTTGGCTGCCATGCGCAACGGCAGCGCAGGTGACCTGACGGCTCCCTCACATGCACGCACGGGCAGTATGGGTAGTGGCGGCATCGGCGGCCCTAATAGCCGTTGTGTTACTGTGCACAGCTCCTCGGCGGCGAGCAGTCCGACTGGATATCAGGTGAGCGCCCTACTAGACGAACAGAAAAACCACTGAGGTTTCAAATTAATGACCTCAAGGAATTCGAAACGCGTGCCTGTCATTTCTGCAGTTTGCAGCGTTATCCTCATGCGCCAGCACTAGCTTCCGGATAACTGGGCCGCATTCCCCCAACTGATCCGTCTTCCAGCCCTCCTGCCATCATGTAAACCCTTCCCGCCGCGCAACCACAACCCATCGCAGGCGCAGACTGGTCCCTGCTCCTTCTCCTCTCTCTCATTTAGCCCCAAAACGCAGCCCCAGTCTCCGTCAGGCGGCCACGCACACGCCCGCGGGACCATGCGCTTCCGGCAGCACCAGCACCAGCAGACTCTTCGGTCGCCCGGGGCTACAACCGAGGCCGCCAAGGACCACCTTTTCCGCCCCCTGTGCCTGGACGACTTGCCTGGTAGTCCTGCCGCCATTGCGCCCACCTCTGTCGCCCAGATAGTCCTTGTCAGCTCTGGAGGTTCTCCTCTATCCCCTGACACTGCAGCCTTGTCGCCGGGACCCGACAAGGCGCCCCATGTGGCAATCCCCTCGGACGATCCCTTGCTGGCGGCGGCCATCGTCACTGCATCTGGCGGCAACAGCAGCATCGGAGCTGCGGTTACGTCTCATGGACCGCGTAACGTCGGCCGTGGCCCGGCCAGTGGAGCACATATGATCTCATACCCACATCAACAGCATCAGAACCAGAGCCAGCTTCCAAGTCCCAGTGATAAGTGGCAGCGGCGGATGGGTGCCCTCCAGCGGAAGGCCAGCGACGGGGATATGACGCCGCTGCGTACGAAGGTGAGCTTCGGCGGCAGCATGGCGGATGGGTGCCCCGGTGGACGCGAACAACCCAGTGAAAGAATTGCAGGAGGACGACGTGCTAGCCTAGCAGTGGTTGATGGAGGGTGCGCTCATGGGGATGGCTCGGAGAGCCTGATGGCCCGTCTGTTCAAGACGTTGAACGACCTGCGCCGAATGGAGTCTGATGCGCGCGATGTTGACTAAGTCGCATTCAGACAGAATGATCCATCCTTTTACGGATGTAAGGCTTGCTTCGGCAACTGGAACAAGCTGTGAAGGCACTCACCTAAAAGATGGTGGAGTTATTCCCTCTGTGGGGGGTAAAACCCCTAACCCTTATTGCCGTACGCAGTTGCTCGTGGTACCTTGGCCTGCTTTGCTTGATACAATTCATGCGTCTAATGCGCCGATCTAAAAAAGCAATATGCAATAAAAACCCGGCTCAGAGGTCGCTGCGCGCAGCGCATACACGCTGACCAGCTGCTGATGTGGCGTATCACTTCTGCGAATAAGAGGACTGTACGGCCAAATGATCAAACAGCACTGGGGCCATTTCAGGTCCCTTCAAAATTTAGCAGCTAACCTAATTCCCTAGCCAACTGCATGTTTCATTTTTCATTTATGGACAACCAAACCAACCAAAGCACCCGCACTTACCACGTACTAACACGCCATCTCCTCAGAACGAAACCCACCTCCGTCGTAGACCAACCTTACTCGTTGGCGGGGCCCGGGTGATCTCGGGTATTTCCCCCAGTGCCCGTTTGGGTGCATACCCCGACATGCGCCTTACTTGTACACACTCCTCTGATGTGATGTTGCTGCGAGCCGGATGAAGTAATAGTTGGGATATTGGAGCCTTGGGGATCCCTGGCCAGCTCCCATCCTTCATATCCGCTAACTCGGCCACAAAACACGTAATGTCGCGCGCGATATAGAGGCTCCGGACTGCGAGCGTTAAGAGCCAGCATGCAAAGCGATCTGGCTTTACTTAATGTTTTCCTGATTGCTTTGATCCATTTACCTGGGGAGGGGGTGTTTGATGTGGCTCTGTCCGCGCGACTAGGTCAAAACACGTTCATGTACGATTTTGCTTCTTTGTAAGTTTTGAGTGCGACAATCAGCGTGCCAGCTACGGTGTATGGATGGGTAACCACCATGGCGCGGCCATGTGTGTTATTCGAGGCACAAACCAGAATTTAGTGCTGAGTATGCACCCTTCGGTTTCATAAGCTGCAAGTGTCGAGGTTTTATTTGCCGGGGTGTTGTGCTTTGCCCCATGCCGGGGTAGGCGTTTAATCTCTGCAACCCCCCGTTAGTCTCTCCCCCTTTTGACTGCCGCCGTCGTGCTGTTTGTCGCCAGGCTTCTTATTGCGCGTGACGCATATATTGACATAGCATGTCATAGGTTGGCTTGATGGTGAATTTCGTACCTCCAAAAATGATGATGATGGTGATAATGATTTTCACATCAAGAACTGTTAGTTCTCGCCTCGTTTTGTAAACCTTAAGGGCCCAGTCTGCTCGCTGCATGCTTTATTTACAGCCTAACCTTGCCTAACCAGTAACCGCCTGCCTTATTGACCAAGGCAGGTCGCGGCCTCACCAACGGTTTCATTCCTAGGCTACGTTTCGTTGATCGCAAACGCAGCAGCGAGCGAGGGGCATCCAGACCAGCTGCACGGGAAGGGTGATACAACCTTAGTCAGCAGCAAGCGCTGTCTGCATCCCCTGCCGCCTTTCGTGCCGTGTTACCGCAGGAGCCGACCTAGCACCCCGGCTTGCCTGAGTTTTCGGAAAGCGGACTTTGGGAAACCCTGTAGGAGCACATAGCGCTCCTCCTGGGCCGTATGACTTTCCCTTCATTTCTGTTGTACGTGAGCGACTGTGAGCGTTGCTCGCTTTGAGCAACTAAACTACTCTTAGTCTTTCCTTCCGCCCGGTCTAGCGGATATCGATATGGGCTGTTCTGGGGGACATCGCCAAGCTGCTGCGTATCGCCATCCATTGTATCGACATCGCCAAGCTGCAAAGGGTGCGGCATGGAGTAAAAGCAGTACATGTTACAATAATGGGATACGCTATGTGGATTACCTGGGATCGTGGTAGCTGGCAGGTATGTACCTGCGATCAAACGCGGACGGACGAACGCTTGGTTGTTGGTTATTGGTTGTTGGTCGCTAACTTTGCCAGACAGGTTACTAACTCGAGGGAGGGCGTCGCCACGAATTGCAAAAGCGGTACTGGACTGTCGAATCCTGGTAGTTTCCCGGCCCGGATGCGGCGACGTCCGTCGCGTGACGTTCTCACTTCCTGGACGGTGCTCCACATGCAGTGCCTCTGAACCTCCCTGATTACCAATCGATGCACAGTGCTCGTGTTTGTCTACCTGTGCCTACCACGAGCTTTTCGAGTAACTGGTGGCGGTACGTCATTTCGTGTTGCGTACCACACGGCACTAACTGTTACTAGCGAGGGTCCACCTCAGGAAACTTTGCTCAGTAGGTAACATCTAGATGAAAATTTTATGATAATATAGGTTGTAATATGCTAATGACATTTTTTCGCACGACTTACGGGACCTTCTAGTACGGCTTGCAGCTGGGCACACCCTGACAAACGGAACCTGGCACGGGTAAAGCCGAGACGCGTCCAAAGACGAACAACGTTAGTAAATAAAATAAAGCATTTTGCTAGGGTCTGATGATACAACTTTACTTTGCATCGTTGTAGTAGTACATGTCTTACAGGACGAGGGCAATTGCAAATAACCGACTCTGTCCGTACTGGTCCGTCATACGGATACGATATTAATCAAAAGATATTTGAGAAACTTTTGAATTTTGCCTGGTGACATACTGAAGCCGTAAGAGTGTGCTGTTGATTTGCAAGTGAGCGTCCCTTTGGTCAACACGAATAGATACTTCCTCTCCGACTTCAATTAAAAGCTATACATTTTATCGGAAATGTTACAGTGTCTCGGCCATGGTCCGGCGGGACACATTGGGTGTAATGGCTATAAGGTGTTCTCCACTGCACCATAAAACAAAAACTATAACGATTGTTTCTGCCCTAGTAAATGCCCAGGCTTTGGTGTACGTTGCCGGTATTGTCCTTGGCGAGTATGACTGGGCTCAGGTTTCCCTTTTCAGAGCACTTTTCAGAACACTTTTCTAGGGCATTCAAAAATTGTTTTGATTGTGACGTCTTTCTAAATCTTAATTTTTCACATGATCTCGTCTACTTTTGACCATGGAAAGGTGTCATGGGAGTGCCTTTGATTCAGATTATTACATGGGCCTAATTAAGGGTCAAATTGGAACTATTCTGTCCGGGGTTGCGAATTTAGATAATAAGTGGGATCATAGTACTAAATAATATAATTATCATGATTTTAACCGCACGGAAAACTCTAAAAACGTTTGAAGAAAGGAACGACCGAATGGAGCGACCGGAATAACGACCGGAACGACCGGAACCAAACATCGGCAAACGCATGTTGACGGTTTCGGAAGGGGTCGATTTCTGTCTTTTCTCCGCAACAGGAAAGCAGGTATAAAGCAATTTGTCCTTCCTGTCTCCACTACCTTTACCTATACAAATATTTTTTTGGTGTTTGCATGATTCTTATACGACGCTCATCACGGATTACATGTTCCCATTCCTCGTGCAAACCGTGCGCGCACTGTAATCACAACGCGCTAGATCCTGATTCCTGAAGCGAACCCCAAAAAGTTCGCTTACCATACGCCCAGTGCAAGAAAACCTGTACTAAAAGCACACCAAGCAGTCCATTCGCCATTCCTTTCATTCCAATAATTCACACATCAAACGCGTTCGGTTGCCCTACTAAATGGCAGCTTCACGACACGGCATGCAACCGGGAGAACTGTGGTTGGGGTATTCTGAAGGATTAAGAATAGATATAGCAAAGAGGAAGGCACTGTATGGGAAGCGCCGCGCCAGGTGATCACACAGGTTACGTGCATACTTAGTTACCAGGGGATGCACGTCAGTCAGGCGAGCATCGCCTGGCGGTACACCCTGGCAGTGCAACATTGTTGCCAAAATACAATTTGAACCAGTTGCCTGCACTTGCTCGAAAAAATTGTGCACCTGCAAAGCATGTTGCTTAATCCATTTGAATACCGATGCATGTTCATGTTGTGTTATCTTGGTGGATAAGGAAGAGACAGCCAGAGAGAGGTCCCGACCAGCAGCAGTTGGGATTTCAGACAATTGCAAACGCCCGCAGATTGAGGGGGAACAGCTGGATGTGCTTCGTTGCATAGGTGTCCTGGATTTTAAATCTTGGCAGTACGTTTCGGCTGCCTTCTCAAGGCAAAGACTACGTAACATGCTACAGATGTGGATGCACTGAAAACACAGGTCACGCTTATATCACCTGTGCTAAGGGTTGGGATCGCTCGGCCTTCACCATCCATGAGTGTTCAGTGGTTCATAAAGCTGCGCTTTTGGTCCAGGAAGATGAAATCAGTAGACAGCTAACCGGGATGTGAACATGGGCGAGCTGGGGCATGAGGCACTTATTGCACTCATCGCCAATGCATATGTTATTATCTGCCATGTGATGCCCTTCACACACCACCGTCTTGTCAGCCAGGACATGCACTGCTTAAAGACACTCAACATGACATCCTTGTACAATGGTGAGGGCCTTGTACAATCCTTGCATGGTTTATAGTTGAAACCACAGGGGTTGGCGAGGGCCCGGGTGGCAGGGGCGTCTGCGGGAAGTGGAGTTACTGCGTGGTGGTGCTGGAGTGGCGTGGGAAATAGTATAATTGGGTTAAGGTGTCGGATCTGAAGTAAATTTCGAGGTGGTGGTGGTGGTGTGGCGGCACCGGTGTCCACATCAGTAGTCATTGGTGGAATGATCCATCAAGTTCAGCTGCGCTGGTGGAAGGACCGAGCGGCGCGCTGCTTTGGGGGCCGAGGGTTGTGATGGGGGATGTGTATGAATATGGGGAATATCGATGCATACAGGAAAATCAATATGTCTACCTTCCGAGCACCATCTCATTGATAGGAGTTAATAAACGTGCCGTCTCCATGGCAGATCTGCCACAACCGGGATTGCCGCACTTGTGCTAATTGATCATATTGCGAAAAAGATCTTGCAGCAATCTCGGTAACCTAGATTAATGTAAGATTCACCGGCAACGGCCGGCACTGTGGTGACGGTAGGTTTTGTACTGACTGTGTGTAAACTCTTGCATAATGCCTAGAAGCTGGACGCTATTTTTCCAGGTGACTCTATTCCATTTCCTGTGCAGTTTCCCATGTAACAATTCTTTTATTTTTTAACTAGCCTCCTATTTTGCTTATGCACTTTCCGCCCGACCAGATCGCGTTCCGTTTGCTTTCCCATGTACTGCTCGTGTACTGGTTTTCTCCTTGTACGGCTCGCCCGCGTACGGCTCTTACGACTTTCCTAACACATTGCACATAAAAATAAGGTAGCCACTAATGCCGCAAAACCGATACAGGACTCCCTATGGAATAACACTGATATTGCAACTAACTTTTATCCACCTGGGCAAGAGCAGCCATTGCGTCTTACTCTTGAGTCTGAGTGATCCTTCTAAGTCGAGAAAGACTCAATGGTCCTCCATGTGGCGGCTGTGCAGGTACGTAATTATGAAATAGCAGTGAACTGACACGATTTCCTCGCCTTTACGAGGCTGCTTGGTTATTATGCTATGACTTTAGTACCGAATGACGGACGCACCGCCTTCGGGTCGTTTGTGAGACCTTGCTGAAACGTTCCTCCTGACAAGCGCTACAGGGAACGCGACAAGCTATGGCCTTTCTGTTTGAGAAGACATTCGGTCATCCAAACAACCAACTCGAAATACTCAAACGACTCGGTTGCTTATTGTTCACGCAGAGCCTGCTATTCGACGAGCATCCGCGCCAAAATCCCGATGACATTCTCAGGTAGGAGGATTCACAAAGCAAAATATCGCTACTTCGCTGTTTTCGAAACCATCCGTAAGGACGCGTGCGCAATCTCGACCGCGCCGAGACGTTGGGCTTTCCGTCCCGAAGGAGAACCACCTCGCTTCGATTGGGAACGCATAAACGCGTGCATATATGTTTTTGAGCGGCATAGAGGCGCACTTTTAAGGCCACATTGGGCGGGGCTGTTGGACTGCGGACGACCTGGTGACGCGGACGACCCTGTCACGCACGACTAATTTGTGAACATCGTACATAGTATGACGTGACAGTCCCCTGGCATCCCACGGCATCCCCAACCAACACATGTCCCCAACCTGCAGGCAGGCGCGCATTTCGCACAACAGCAGTGTGGCTGCTCTGCACGTCGCGACCTCAGTGAACACCGTAAAGCCATCGTTGACGCGCATCCAGTATGAGCTCGGATCAAGCTTGCCTTACGATTACGTCAGCAAGGGTTCCAGTATAACCTCCACCCATCTTTCAAAGGCGACGCCGAAAACCATCACTGTTAAGGAAGTGCCCCGCTTTGGGTCGGTAATGGCAGCGTTACCTTCTGCTGCAGCATCAACATCCACAGACTTCCCCACTTGTACCGCGGCCTCCACCTCGTCAGCGCCATCCGCAGCAGCTCCGGAGGTAACGAGCTGTAGCGGCTGCTATGGCGACCGCACCTGTGATGGTCGCAGCGCCACCGCCGTACCGGTCGCAGCTTATTGTGATGCGGACTCCAGCATCGCCAATGAAGAAATCAGGGACGCCGACGCCGCCAATCATATTGTTGAGGATGTTGTTGAGGATATTGTTGATGATGTTGAGGATGATGATGATGATGATGAAGCCCTCTCTCACGACGGCGGCACCGCGACTTATTATCGCAAGGGCGACATGAAGGCAGCGGCAGCGGCGTCGCGGATTGCTTTCTTGCCTACCCGCCATTCCGCGAGCACTTCACAACCCGGTGTCGACATGCCGCCAGTTTTGGCAGCCGCCTCCGCCAGAGTACCCCCCGGCCGCCGGTCCGCGACTGACATCCCAGGGGCGCTGCTGTACTCCTCACGGCCATTATTTCCCACCGTCGGCGCGGAAGTTAGTTTCCTGACCCCCAACATGTACCCACCGCACGGCGGCAGCAGCGGCCGCCGCGCCTCAAGGAGCTGTACGGGTGACCCACGGGACGCCCTCCAGGCCTTCTCTTCCGCCGCCGCCGCCGCCGCTGCTGGCCAGGGCGGCGAAGAATCAGGCCGGATCAGTTCGCAGCTGCACTACTCGTGCAGCGGAGGTGTGGGTCCCCCTGCAGCTCTCCCTCCCTGGTCGGCTTTCGCTCACTCACTTGTCCGAAAGGAGACTGCTGCGGGTCCGGGGGATGAGACCCGACCGTCACCTGGCGAGTGGGTGTTGGGGCGGGGTCGCGGAGGTAGCAGCCGTGCCTTTGCCGCCCGCCTCTCTGCAACCAGCGGCCCTTGGCGGCAGCCGGCAGCTCCAACGGCCAGCAATTACGGTGACGTTGGCAGCTTTGCGACCGGCGAAATGTCCGCCGAGGAGGGGATGTGCGATATGGCCGACATCAGCGCTGTCTCCACCGGCGTGATGAATGGCTTCCCAGGTGGAGACGTCGCAGCAGCAACCGGCAACGTGGGGCCCTCACATCCGTTACTTCAGCGTCATCTGTTCAAGGAAAATGGGGGCTCGCAGATGCCTCAGGTGGAGGGACCCAATAGTTCAGGTAGCACCGGGTACGGGGCGGCCACCGTTCGACCAACACCAACACCGGCACCGCCGCCGCTGCAATGCGTTCCCCCCGCTCTGCCTGGACAGCTCCTAGAGCAGTCACCGCCACAGGACGGCCCGAATTCAGCTCCTCCCGGTTCCCCCTTCAGCGGCCGGTATAACGGGATGCATGCGTACGGCGCCGCCGCCTGTGACAGCGTTTTACAGCACGCACAAGATCCCGCAACCGCACCCGCGTCGGCGGGGGCGCTGCTGCCGCGCATGTCAGCCGCTCGTGCACGCCAGGCGCCTTTATCGCCAGCGGTACCCGCGGCGTACCCCGCGGGTAGCTCTGACTCGTCGCCTGCGGAGCGGCCCATCAGTCTCGCTGCCGGAGTGGCCGCATTGTTTGAGGTCGTAGCTCCGGGACCTCCGGAAAGCTTTGCATCGCCACCGCGGGCCTCAGGAAGGGGCGGCACCAGCTTTGCATGGGGCAACTCGTGTAGGAGAAGTACCAGTGGTGCTGAGTTCATCTGTCCTCAGGGAGCTGTCGTTAGGGCCGGTGCCATGGCTGCAGGTCCAGACAGCGGATTGGTAGTGCCCCGGCCTGTGGACCCTGCGCCTGGCGGGGCGTGCCCTTTGAGGGATGCCGCGCTTGGCTGCAGCGTACCCGTGGACTCGAAGTTCGGGGTTGACAATGCCGACGCTGACCTCACCGAGGTGGGTGGAGGTTAAGTGATGAAAGGGCTTATGGGGCTCCAGGCGTGAGAAGATGGAGGGAGCGCGGCATGCAGGAAATAGAGGAACACGGCTGCCGACCCGCAGCTGTGTTTGCTAACACATCATGTGCAATGAATGATAAGGGGGCTCGGGCGCCAGTGAGGTGTCAAGGTCGTAGCCAATGCGTCAGCATGCGTGAATCAGATCCACACAGATCCACACAGATCTGGATCCCGTATCTGGGTTCTAGGAAGTGGCATGACTAGTTGGCGCGCCTGCTTTATTGCGCTATAGTCCTTTCCCAGGAAAGGCCCAAAGCCTCCGCCTGGTCACGCACCAATTCATCACGGTCATCCCTCAAAATGCACCCACGCCAAGACTATATCATTTCCTGCAAGACCTCAGCCGCTCAGCGAGATAACCCTGCCTCTCCACGCAATCGCGTCGCCCCCGTTTAGTTTTCCCCTGAGATTTTTTGACTCCACCCACCAAAGCTTTTTCCTACCGGCATTTTAATGCATACTCCAACCTTCCGTCCGGCAGGCTGCGTCCCCCTTTGTCGTCACCGGCGAGCAGCAGCAGCAGCAGCAGCAGCCACCGCCGCGGACAAGTGCGTGCAAGTCTCATCCCTCAAGTTCGCTACTGAGCAGCATTGGCAGTGGCGGCGGTGGGGGCAGCAGCCCCGGCGCGCAAGTGCTGCCAGCACCCTCGCCAGGCCTTAAGCCTACGCCGCTTGTCGCTGAAGATCGACAACTGCCGCCCCGACCCGCATCCCAGTCCCAAGGCACCCGACCACTGTTTCCCCCCCCAGCGCTGCAGCCGCCACCTTCACCTCATCACCGTGGACATTATAACAGCATGGGAAGTGGCGGCCAGTCTCCATCCAGCCCTCAATCGCCGGTACAGCAACAGCAGAATGCATTCACCAAACGGACCCCTTCTCAGGCCCAGATGCTGCAGCAGGCCTGGCGCCGTACTGATGGCAAGCCAACCCATCCCTCTATGCAGCCGCCGGCGCCCTCAACGGTTGATGGGGAAAACCAATGGGCCTCGTCGCACGGCTCTCCAGCCTCCACTGCATCCTCAGTGACGGCCGCCGGCGATCCGGCGGGATCTGGCAGCCGTCGGCGCTTTTCCCATCTGAGTCTCGGAGCTGGTCTCGGAGCTGGCCTTGACCTCGGCCTCGGCACCACCCCAAAACAACATTCGTACCACAGCCACACGCCTCGTTCCTCGCACAATGTCGTGCAGCCGCTGGGCGTGCCAGGGCCGGCACTGGACACCCCGTCGCCCATGTCGTCGGTTGCGACATCACGCGCCGGTACTTCTGCTGCGCCTCCGTCGTCCTGCAGCAGTATTGGCGGCGCCAGCGACAGACGGGCGGCGCTGCCGGGTCGCGGCTACCGGTCGTTGGAAATCACTCCGGAAGAGCACCAGAACATTATGGCGCGCATGAAGGCGGCGCTCAGCTTTCTCCACCGGGGGCACTAGGGCTAGGGTAAGGATGCGGCGAGCCGACTTTAAGCTCTGGAACACTTTCCTGTCTATGTCCAAGCGTATGTACGTGCACTAGTGAAGAGAGGGAGATGAGCTCCTCCCCCTTCTCCTCCCCCTTCTCCCCCTTCTCCTCCTTCTCCTCCCCCTTCTCCTCCTCCTCCTCCCCCTTCTCCTCCTCCTCCTCCCCCTTCTCCCCCTTCTCCTCCTCCCCCTTCTCCCCCTTCTCCCCCTTGTCCCCCTTCTCCCCTTTCTCCCCCTTCTCCCCCTTTATGAAGAATTATTTAATGCCGATGTTAGACAAACTCTTCTTGCGAAAGCGATTTATTATAGAGACTATGTACAATCGTATTAGGATAAATGCTATTTATGGCTTCAGGAAAGCCTTTTAGCCAATTCAAACATTTTAAGATTTTTTATCAGTATATGGTCCTCAGGGGTACTAAATTAGTCGAAGCATTACTATCAAAAGCAGATCCATCTGAATTATTTGGTCGCGAAACCATGGATTTTCTAAATTGGCTCCAGAAAGATAATTTTACTTTTCTAAAAAATGGCTAAAAAGTTAGCAGAAAAAGAAGTAGATATAAATACTAAATTAGCCGAAGAATTACTCCGGCAATTCGTTAACTGGAACCGGCAGAGTACCGCATTTTTCACAGTAAATTATAGGAATAGGAGATCCCCAATATCTTTGTCTCGATGTTCCCCAATCTCGGAGGCGATAATTAATTTTGCGAGTGCCGATACCAAGTTCTTCAAATTTGTTTATAACTTTTTCTCTTGCATCTTTTACCGTCATACCAGTTAAAAATGAAGAATTGATTATTATATCGTCTTCTTTGTAAAGGTATGCTTGAGAAGTTAAATCAATATCGCCGTCTTTAGAAGTAGCAATTTGTCGTACAGATAAGTTTTTTGTGTTCTGCCTTAGCTCAAAATCTCTTTGATCATGTGCGGGACATCCATAAATCGCACCACTGCCGTAATCCATTAAAACGAAGTTCGCAATTATAATCGGCAATTTAATATCCTTATCAAAAGGATGCGCGGCAAATAAACCGGTAAACACAGCTTCTTTTTCAGCTTTTTCTATATCCGATTCAGCTGTAGAATTATGGATGCATTTATCAATAAATAGTTTTATTTCTTCAGTATGTTTAATTTCCTCAATAAATGGGTGGTTATAAGCTAGTGCTACAAATGTTGCCCCAAAAATCTATGATATAAATCTATAATGCAATATTGTAACAGAATTGGTGGCGTATATGATTTTAATTCCCTTTCGATTAAACTAAAAACTTTCAGTTTAAATCCCCCTGCAAACCTATTTATATAGGTTTAGAATCTGTTCTGCAAGTATATTAGGTTGGTTTGCTATCAGAACTGCTATTTAATGGTCTTTAACTATTCTTCCATATTCCTGACATAATAAATCAGAAGAAATAACCCTAAGCAAAAGCAAGAAGGATTAGCCAGATAATTTCTGCTTGCAGCTATACGTTAAACAAGGCTATACTTTTTCAGGTTTTATCAAAAATACTTATATAAAGTATTACTAACCCAATAATGCCATTAATTCATCCCACTCTTGCAACAATATTTCTTCTATCACTTGCAAAACCAATTTGTATCATGAAATACACTGCCTCGCTGGAATGATTGGCAGTAAGAATAGTGCTTGTAGAAAATTTTAGTGAGGGTAATAATATAATACATTCGTTATTTGATATAACACCGCCTATTTTTAAAGGGTTATTACTTATAGGGATTTTAGCGATGGTAATGTCTACAATAGATAGCTATATAAATTCATTGTCAGTTTTGATAACCCATGATTTTATAAATGTATTTACTAAATTAAAGAATGAATTATTAACTGCTCGTATAGTTTCTTTTTTATTAGGTATGTCAGGTATTTTGTTGTCTCTAAAGGATATATAGCTAACCCGATTGAGTTACGAGGATAAATGGTGTATAATGAAGGCTTGGAAAAAAAGATAAAATAATTTTATGCGAGCATATAGCCAAGATTTAAGAGATAAAGTAATAAATAAATATAAAGAAGGAGGAATGAGGATGGTGGCAATATCCAAGTTATTTGGGATTTGCTATGAATCAGTACGTGATTGGGTTAAGCGTTATAAAGAGGAGGGGGAATTACTCATCGAAGCAAGGAGTTGGTTGTGGACGAGCCATAAGATTCACGGATAAGGATAAAATTTTAGAATATTTAAAAGCTTATCCCGATGCAAGCGGTATTGAGGTAAGAGATGCCATAGCTCCAGATTTACCGATGAGTACTTTTTACGATACGCTAGCTAGATTTAATATTACCTATAAAAAAAGAACCCAAATATAAGCAACGAAGCAAGGTGGCTGGAGCGTAGGCCTGCATAATATTATCACATTTTATAGCGTTATTAATCCCTACTTATTATAATTTGTATCAACCAAACTAAGGATTAATAACATGTGCAAGTATACCACGATTTATAGTATTGTAGACGATTTTTGTAAAATATATGGAGACTGGAGACGTCACAAGCTCATTACTTCCAGTAAACAAAGAAATAGGCAAGGATTGCTACTATTCCACAGCTATTTCTGCCACTGATGTTTATAATGCACTATCTCTCTGGTAAGAAGAGCGGCATATATTACGTAGACTCTAGCCAATTGCAGATAAGGTAATGTTGCTCAAAAGAGCACTGATAGAAACCGTGAGAAAGGTATTGAGAAAGGTAGGGAAGAAGGAGAAACCAGAAAACCAATTTGTTCGGCATAACTACGCTCTCCTTTTAATGACCATTCTCCCCCTTCTCCCCCTTCTCCCCCTTCTCCCCCTTCTCCCCCTTCTCCCCCTTCTCCCCCTTCTCCTCCGGTTGTGGTCATTAATGAAACGTTTGGCTGGTGGATAAGTTTGCGGTTGAAAGGAATAATTGGATTAAGTTGAAACCCGATGTCGCTGTTTGCCGATTGCCAATGCCTTAGGACCCGCCACCCGGTACAACTGAGGTTCGCCAGCGCCCAGTGGTCAAGAGGCCCCAAGTGTGCCAAAGCGCCGCATGGCTCCCCGCAGCGGCGTTCACTTTCCCCTTTGAGGAATGAATCGGAATCATATATGCAAAGAGCTCGGAGGCCAGCAGTTGCAACGTTTTGGTGCGTGCCAGAAACTGAGGTGGGGGCACGTGCGCCGAAGCCAATCCCCTGCCCCCCTGATTGCAACCGATCACAAATGGGGGGGGGGCAGAATGATTTCCTTTCGCTGTTTCGGGCCGTGCTCGTCTTCACCTGGATGCTCAGGGGCCCCGGGTATGCTGTCGTACGCGCCGGGTCTCTAGCTATCAGCCCCGTGCGGCCACTAAACCTGAGGCTATGTTATAGTGTCTCCCGGACCTCCCGGACCTCCTCGACAGGGGGAGGTCCGTGTTTTACCTATCGTGATCTTAGGTACGGGCCCCTGTGCACGCACGCATGCATGGTCCCCTCACCCAAACATCAGCATGCAGCTGCTTACTACATCTGATATCAGCAAGGGCCTTCTCTGCCACTCAGCATGCGGCCCCGTGCAGCCACCCCTCCCCATAGACAATCGTCGGGAGGAATAATGGTCTGTGCCTGCCTGCCAGGTGACTCTTTTAATTGCGCAGTCGCAAACTACACTCATATCACCTTGTGTAACTTTTTCGTACGAGATCTCCGTGGTCGTGGCAGCCCCACGACGTATGATGTTGGGTTCCAAAAGATTATTTGTAGTCGTGTGCATGCGACCCAAGCAAGCAGACGCCAACCAGCTATGCAGCGCTGTGTTTCGCTCTGCCGCTGCTGCCGCTGGCTGTGTGTTGATGCCATCCAGCATCTATTGTCGCCCGGGGCATCGTCGGTGGTGTTCATCGATGGTATACCTCCCTGTCAGGTGTCCAGAAGATGGACCGCTTCGGTTGATCCAGTTGCTGTTGGAGATCAGATCATCATGGGGGGTACTCGCCCCTGCTTTCCTCACAAGGTTTCGCATGACACGCATGACAAGCATGACACGCGCGGAGGTAGAGTAGGTATAGGTTTACGGTTTCAGCATTGCGGCATCACGCACGGCATCAATGATGGACGGGACTGCGTTCGTCGTCGTCATCGTCGTCCTGAACCATGTCAGGACGTAGGCTCACTGCACGCCCCTGTTACACGACCCGCTGCATGAGCTACATCTATCGAAGCAGTTGGCCCCAGAATGTTTTAATTTTTGCTACTATAATTTGTTGTGCGAGGATGGGGCTGATGATTTCTCAGCATGCATCAGCAAATCAACTAAGCGAGTATAGGGAGGGGGCAGGGGCGTTCCCCTGGGGGCTTCTGCTGCCGCGACGAGGGGTGGTGGGGTCGAGCTCACCTATGCAGTTGTAAGTGTTTCAGGATGACTGCGTCGAGAGAGGTCCAACGGCCATTTTCTGTATAGGACTCCGCCCCCGGGAGGGGGAAAGACTGCGGGAGAGACATGAGCAGACGTAGGCGCGCGCTATGGGTTTGTGTGCTGCAGCTGCTAGAGGACTGCTGCTGCTCGGCCACTGCCGGGCCAGGAGGTAGAACCTGATCATGAATGATGAACGTACAGACGGGCGGGAATGACAGAATGACAGACACACGGTCGGACGGACTAGACGGAAATGATTGCTGCTGTCTGGATGGCCGCCTATTGCGGCAGAGTGCTCCACCTGAGCGACAACAGGCGGGTGCCGTCACGGTCCGTCTGGCTTCCGTACGGAGTACGACGCCACATGATGGTTTGGGCAACTGATAGCGCACAACTGCTTCCTTTGCTTTTACGATCATGCGGCGCAGAGGCGGGGGGGGGCACCGGGGCGGGGGCTTATGGGGTTGTGATTTAGCCATCTGGATGGCGCAAGCGAGCCTGCCAGCGCTGTGTTGGCGGCAGCGGCAGCAGAGACAAACCACAATTCGTTAAGTTGGCACAAATAGCAGAACAAAAAAGAGGAGAGGTCTTTTTTGTGACCTGAACGACACGTGCTGTTGGGAGATGCTTACTGGTTCGTTGCCCATGCACGTGGCTTGTTACGGCTAATGCTCGTTACGTACGCTTGCAAGCATGCGTGCAGAGTTTGATGCTTGTGAAACTGGCGCGCGTGTCGGCCGTAGGGGCCCTGATGGCCCCTTATTGGAAGTAAAAAAATATCGCCTGATGAGCTCTGAAAAATGATACACATGCTAAAGGGATCATGAGGGTGTGCGACTTTCCGTCCTCCGTCGTACAACCTCGACTGGACTCGCTTTGGTCACACTTTCGCTGGCAAAGATTCTCTGTCGTTTGTGTGCATGGGATCCATCTAGATATAATAAAAAAGTGACTTGGCGAGCCCAGACAATGCGTAGTATGCTATTTATATTGAGAAAGGATACTAATTGAGGCAGGAAGGTAGGTAGGTAGGTACGTAGGTATCTACACCGACCAAACAAACGTTTAGTTGTGCCGAACGGAGGCAGGCAGGCAGCAGCAGCAGCAGTACGGGACACATTCAGCAGTTTACGCGGATGGATGAAGTTTTTACTTCACCAACTAATGTAGATATGTATGTGGTGTTTGTTTAAGGTTTGGCGGAAGTATCATGTCCAAGTAAGGTCCAAGCTTCTCATCATGAGTGTTACTGTCGATGTATGCATACATAGGCATGCATGCTCCTTCCTGATTTGGTGCTCATTTGGGCCTTTTATAGTACCTAGTGCCCCTCCAAAGAGGTCGGTGGTCCTGGACACCAGGATGACACCGGGATTTGCGTGGCTGAGTTCGTGGTGCAGTGTCAAGCGGGCCTATGTTGCTCAAATAAATGCTCGTCATGGTTGCAGGTTAGTTGCTTACGTTAATTCGCCAGGCTCCTCTGATGTTCAGCAGCAAGCCTCTTGCAGCAGGCTGTTTCCAGAGGGGGCTTCGTCAGGCATTCATGTGAGCATATATATTCATGTGCGCATATACAAAGAATCATTCGGGAATCATCATTCCCTACTTCCCTGTATGTCTATGTGTATGTGCAGCCGCCGTGACGTACGTACGTGGCTGTTGCCATGGCAGCGGCTACAGTAGCAGCAGCAACAGTTTGCGTTTCGTTCCCGCTTGTCATGTCTTCCGGTTTTCGCTGCTAAACCGGAATCCGTGTATGTGAAGCATAGGGCCCCCTAAACCTGGCTGCTTGAGGGGCATGCGCAGTGTTCGTTCAGACGCACCTTCCACGCCGCCTCGGTGGAGGTGCTGGTGGTGTGGTCGTGTTCGTGGTCTCGGTACGCATGCTGTCTGGTAATGGGCAGTCGACGACTTGAAATGCGTCTATCTGCTGGTGGCGTTTCACGTCGGTGTGCTCGAAACCTCTCGTGGACTACGTACTTGGACTACTTACACGTGGCATCGTACTTGCAGCGGTATATTAGTATACGGCCTCTACGGCCTCCGGCTGCCATTGCCGCCGGAACCATGCCTGCCATCTTCGCCTGCTTTTGATGGGACCCGAACTTGCTTGATGGAAATGTACTCATCGACAATTTTTTGAGCGCGCATTTTCTTGTTACGGTTTCCGTCCTCGATGTGATCACCTTGGCTGTTCCCTTGGGGCCGTAAAGGGTCTCTGGAAGCTTTGTGTAACCGTATTATAAAAAACAAAATTCTCATAGTTGGCCATGAGGGGCCCCTTGACACCCCCTGGATCAACCCCGCTGCATCACCCGGTCCGAGTCTATCCTCCAACGGTGCTTCGAGCCGGGGCCATCTTGTGCCTGTCTCCATTAGTAAATATTCCAATACCCATCAGTACATGGCGTTTCTGCGCATGTTCGTTCGTCAATGGTGGTTGTCGGTTGACGGTCGATTACGGCGTTGCGTTAAATTAGTATTATTATTATTACGGTTACGCCACCCCTGATTTGTCTGGCGCGTGTTATAAGGAATCCAGGGTTTTTTAATTATACACTATTAAATTTGCATATTTTTCATATAAACTATATTAATTTTACAATAGTGGGGTGTTTGAATTCAAAGATTCTCTTGCGCTCTGCGCCCCTTATGCATGTGCCAGCCCCGATTGGACCATCTACTGGCCTTTAGGTGGGATTCCAAGCCACCCCGCACCTCATGGGCTCCCTGAGGGGCCGTGGGTTCGCACTTCCCGGGTGGAGCATTCAACCGCTGAGGAGTTCTGCCAGTGAGGATACGACAGACCAGGATACGACTGAAGAGCCGTACTTGCTATCGCTGGGGCCCCGCAGATCCCTTATCACCCCGGATCTCGTTAAGAAACAACTTATTGGCAGTCCATATCGAATTTGTGACCTCTAATAAGTAGTCATGATACCCCTACTCTCAGGGCCATCTCAGGGGATATGGAGTTCGGATATTTCCGTTTCCCATATTGTGGCGGGGCACGGATGCCCGGCTGCACGACCAGGCCTGAGACCTTCTGCATTGAAGCCCTCCAAAGGGCCGGAGACATCCAACTCTTGCGTTTATTTTGGCGCATATCCTCATCAAGCTCACTCATCTCGGCCATGATCAGGGTTGTCACATGTAGTAACATCGTTTTGGTCTACGGTATATAGCTTGAGGGAGTGCAAGGAAGCTCGTTGCATTATGGACGAACTTATGCCAGGTTGCTCTCTTCTTACACCCATATAGATATGAGATAACGAAGGCTTTGCTTGGCTGCCATTCGAGGTAGGTGCTAGTAGTAGCTGGCAGGGACTCTACCCGCCCAGCCAACCAACCATACACGTATTTCGATAAGGCCGTATTGTGGGCTACCAGCTACTGACGAACACGCACAGCAGGGCTGAAGCTGCCTAGCTATCTGGAACAGCCACACTAGCTAACATATCACATTGCTTCATCCGCCCATCGAAACAAATCGAAACACAACAGACGGACCGCCGCTGCTGCTACTGATGATGAAGACTGCCACCACTGCATCGCGGAATGACCAGAAAGGTCATCATCGAGTCAGCGAGCAGAATCAGCCACCCGCAGAGATTACTCCCTGCAAGACCCCGCATGCGCGCAGAGGTTACATGTGTGCGCTGCCCCCCCCTCGAGGAAAACTAGAATTAAGTCCAAGGAGATCATCTTCAGTCCTGACCACGCTAGCTGCATAAACAATGTTACTGGTAAAATATGGCGCAACATACATAAAGGCCTCATATCCGCTGAAAGAGCACTTCACCATTTACCCCGGTCTGTACGAATAAGAACTATCATGCGGTGTAAATTTTACACATCCACCAGCAGGAGGCAGCAGGAGGGTTGAGGGAGGAGGGCATTGCCATCATCACCATATACGAAGAAACCCTGAAGTACCGCAGTATCCATAAAACATCGAACCGGGTCAAACACCCGGATTCCAGCGATAGTGATCCATGCAGCTGATCTTACTTCAAGAAACTCCGGTCGCGTCGTAAATTGCGTACTCCCGCCAGCCAATCAGCGCATTACCATGCTGCGTGCATAGTTGGCTAACAACAGCAGTGACGACAAAAAAGGTACAACACAGGACACAAATGTGTGCGTACGAGAAAGATAAGATTTGACGCAGCTATCAAGACCGAGAGAGCGGAAGCCTCTCATCAATGTCACCCACGGATACGTGCGTGGCGTCTAAGATGTCCTACATACGAGCACTACATACCTTCATTCTCAGCTAAGCGTCTCTTCGCCCCAGGCGGCGGTAGTGAGGCCAACGCGAACCGGAGTGCTGTTTAGGCGTTATGTGTTCAATTTGGGGTAGGACTAACGCATTGGTTTGATATAGCTCAGCAAGCCAGCAGCTCACTTTAGATATCATGCAACGCTACCCAGCATGCATATATCTGCAACACAAAGACATACACGGGAACAACCCGCCGTAGCAAGCACGTTGGCGCGTAAGTGGGTGTGTATATGATCACACGCACCCAGGCGCTCGAAGGTAGTGCGTCCCATGGCGAAAATGAAGCCGGGTGCAGCATCTTACTGCTGTGGCCATGCATTACCGGCGGCTTCACGCAGTGCCGTTCGACGGAAGGGATTGGCGTACGAAATACGGCATTATGATGAATTGATCACCGTACAAAGAGCATGTTAAGAGTCCGAGAGACGGAGGGCCGTTTAAAGCAAACCTGCACACGTTACTTGTTACTTGTCCTGCTATGACAGCGACTCAAAATCATTTAGAGGTTGCATGGCTGGTGAAGAGGGGAGCAAGAGATAGAAGGGAGGGGGAGGCTTTGCGGTATCAGAATCATCACCGTGTTGCCATGTCCTTTCCCTCTCTCATTGTCGCCCAAACTTCCCCCTGCCTGTTATTGCGGGGAGAGGGATTCCCACGCTCCTCATCATTACACATCCCCCAATGCCAAACCCAACCCCAAACAACTCCTCAAATACAATCAACCAACACGATGAGGAAAAACAATGCCAAATGCACGCAGCGCGTCCCATTAACGGGTTGTTAGCATTTCCTCCAGTTCTGCTCTTTCATCTTTACGGATGTTGCGACCTTCTCGGCCTGCTTGAACTTCCGGATGAGCATGAACCTTCCGCTTGCTCTCAAAAGGTTGCGGATGTCGTCCCGGAAGCCACCCATGCGCATCAGCCCCTGCAGCGCCGGCGGCAAATCCGGATCTCGTCGTGCACAACCCGCATCCGCACCCGGTGCCGCGTTTCGTGCCCCAGGCGGGGAGTCTTTGTCATTGCCGCGACCCCTCCTGCTGCTGCGGCTGCTGCTGCTGCGGCTGCTGTGGCTGCTCCCATCTTCTGATGGCAGCCTGCCGCGTCCGCCGCCATCAGCCTCTTCCGTAGCCCGGATATTCATACTTATCCGACCCACCGCCGCGGCTAGGGCAGCCGCAGCTGACCCTGATATGCTTAAGCGGCCGGACGTCCTTGCCATACTTGGTGATCGCATGAGCGCCTGCTGCGACTCTTCCGCTATCTCCCTATCCGAATCTCCTCCTTGCTGGTCGTCTGTTGCTAGGGTGTGGGTCTTGGAACTTGCAAAGGGGGATTTCGGGAGTTCCCTTCGCGAACTCCATCCCCTGAGGGGCCCGCCAGACGTAGTGAGCCCGGCGACGTCGGGGAATGTGACGGCGTTGCTGCTACCACCGCCACCACCACCGCCACCTCCACCTCCTCCAAATCCGTATGTGACTTCGGGGCCAATGGCGGCTGCCGCTGCAGTGGCGGCACCTTCTTCAGATAGTCTGGCCACTCCCCCACTGGCACTGGCACTGGCACTGGCACTGACACTGGCACTGGCACTGCCAACACGGGATTGAGTAGCCCTCGGACCTGACGACAGGCCATACAGGGATTGAGGATCAAAGGCGGTGGCCTCCTCCGGCGGCGTGGACCGGGTGACTCCTGGCCTCAGAGGAGGGCTGCTGCCTGCTGCATCGCTGTCACAGCCTGTCGCCAGAGTCACCGATGTCGCCGACGCCGCCACTGTGGCGGCAACCTCACCCGTTATTTTGCTGCTAGTCCGTACGCGAATACTGCTGCTCCGCCGGAAGCTGCCGCCGCCGCCGCCAATCTTACCAACGGCAGACAGCGGCGGCGGCGGCCGCGGCGCCAGAGGCCCCTCCCCACCGGCGTCTCCCGTTCCGTAATGCTTTCCGCTCGACCTGCCACTGGGCCCTATGCCGCTTCCAATGCTCATGCTGGGGGGAGGCTCCGGTGAGCGTAGGACCCGAAGGAGGCCATCGGTGCGCTCAGTGAAAGGGGTGGCGGCGGCGGCGGTGGCGGTGGCGGCAGTAAGGGTATTTGGGACGGCGGCGGCGGCTGTCCGCCCGTCATTGGAGCAAAAACGTGGCTCCGGCGGGTGTCGCCGTACCGTCAAGGTCCCGGTCAGCGCCGGCGGTGACACCGCCGCCGCGGTGTTCACTTCTGCGCTAGCTTGCTGCTGTCGCTCAACAGCTTGTGGGAAATTGTACCGGCGGGCAGCTTCATTGATGATAGCGATGTCTGCGGCGGTCATCGCTCGTTGGTTGAACGACTCCCCGCCGAGCGCATTCGGAAGCAGGCCATTCACGACCACGTTGTCGGTGCCGTCCGGGCCTACCATGAAGCTGCCGTAGCCGCTGGTGCTATCTTCTCGCCCGCGGGGCTCTCCAGCTTCACTTTGAGATCGGCCGCCCACATTGCCGCCACCACTGCTTCTGCCGACGCTTCGGCGGCGGATGCTCATACCTGGCCTGTGGATTCCAGTCGGCGACTCGGGAGCAGCTACACCAACTCGAGAGTCCAATGGCCACCGCGTCTTCAGCAGCTGCAGCTGCTGATACTGCAAGGGATGGCTGCCGTACACCGACATGATGGATTCCCGTTTGCGCCTGGGAGCGTCGTCATGTACCACGCCGCTGGGGAGCTGTGCGCGCCCGGGCGGCTGCAGCGCAGGCTGGTACGGCTGCAGTGATGTGGGCAATTTGCACGGCGTCGCTGCCGCTGCCGCTTCGGCACTACAGCTGCGCAGATAGTCCGCAATCGACATCGTACTGAGTGGGGAGGTGCATGATTCGCCGCTCTGTGTAGAAGATGGACTTCCAACACAGCCCTGCTGCTGATGCTGCTTCAGCATCTGAGGCGAGATTTGTTGGGGCGGAGGCGGTGCATGCGGTCGTTGCAGCTGTAGCGGCTGTTGTGTCTGCAGAGGTAGTGAGGGGCGCGAACCAACACGATCGGCGCCCGTGCTTTCCTGTCGTGGGAAGCTGGGTGACGAACTGCCCAATTGTGAGTGTGGCTGTAGCCACTGCTGCAGCTGTTGCTGCAACGACATGACAGCGGCGAGCTCGGGCGGGGGAAGTGACGGCCGCCGCTGCAAGGAGTCGTTCGCGCTGCCATGAGGTGCATCTCCCTCACCAGTGATAGACAAGGCCCTTGAGGCAGTAGCAGACCGCCCCAGGCTGCGACGGGACACACGGCGGGGCCATGAGATTCCTAGATCTCGGCTACTACTGCCGGCCTCAGATGGCCGTGAGTCAATGGGTGCCCATCTCTCCGCCACCTCTGCTTCACCCATGTTGTCTTCTGTGACGGCCAGAATGGCGGCCAAATTGGACCCTGTCTCCCGGAAACTGACACTCGGGCGGGAGGCCAGCATGGTTAGGTCGCTGGAAGTGGTAGAGGCTGAGGGGGTAAGGGCGGAAGTGACGCTAGGACTGCTGAGGGCGGCATTTAGGCTGAAGGCGCTGACAGCGGCGACGTTGTTACGGCAGGGAGCCCCGGCCATCGGGTTTAAGCTCGGGGTCCGGAGCAAAGTTCGTGTGACCTGCACCGGCGCTTCGATTTCCGGCAAGCGCTCTGTCCGCAGATTGATTGGAAGCCGCTGCATCTCGTGGACGCTTTGTGCGTACTCGCCGTCGCCAAACTGCAGTCGGGCCATACCGATGCCTGCGACGCTACATATAGGTCTGGCGTTTCCCAGGGAGACGAAGGTCTTGTACTTGTAATGTTTGTCCAGAGCGTTGCGAAGGACTTCATCTGGGAAGCGCCCTTGATGATGGCGGCGAGGTGCTGGGTTGAGGTCCTGAGGGTGGGACGTCGAGGGCGGCGAAGCGATCGTAGCTAGGTAGGAAGCGACGTGGACAAGAAGCGTCGATAAAGGTAGGCCGCAGAAAGCTAATTCTGTCTTTAGTGAGATAAAACATTTTTTATGCATAGAATACCTTGCTGGTTGCAAACCAGCACTATGACCTGCGCCAACAGTCATCTTGAGCCAGAGATGCCTATCTACTACCTGCCTGCATTTCAACTTCCTCACAGCTCATGTTATCAGTAATGTTTGAGCGGATCATTCGTTATGCAATTGCGCTGCAAGGGATGAAACGTCGCCTTCCGTTCGCAATAGCGGACGTCTATTCATACCCCAATGGTAACAATCCAGGAGAACTCTGTACCACAATTGATGTGGTTAAGAAATTAAATGCAATGGCTATGTATTGTATATATCCAGTTGCAACCTACGGTTTATGCCAAATGTTAAAAACCGCCCCTAGCTAGACGCGGTAATCCGGTGGACGAGTCCGATGCCCAAAGCTTATTATTGAGTAAGAATATGTATACAGACCATGTGTTTAAAACAGCACGTTTAGACGGTACGTAACCGGGTGACAAACGGTATCAGCGCTGGTTAGAACTTGCCGCAATGACGCACCTTTAGTTCTTCCTCATTCCGTTGCATCAATTGAAGGAAAGGATTCATTTTAGAAGGTATATGTTGCTGCTCAGCTTGTCGGTTGTAGACGGCCAAGCTTTGGTTTGTAGGAAATTAAGAAGGCACATATTCAAACTAAAATTCAAATCACCCTGAAACCAAATAAAAGCTTCATTTTCGGTACTAGGCAATAGTGGAATCTGCGCTGTTCGTTTTCTTGGCCGTATTACGCTGCAGTACGAGATGGGCGGCACCGAGGCTTAGCTATATCTTAACCGCGCGCATTCGGAACATTATATGCCTAGTACGAGTTTTAGAAGTTGATGTTGGATGTTGCTTATGACCAATCCTCAACTGTCCAGGCTATATATATACGGTCGCGCCGTACCTTTTAGTCGCATCACCTACCTTGTCCTAGCTTGGAGGTGAATGAAGCACTTACCATAGGGTAGTTTCAAATGATACCATTCGTACAGCATGCATGAGATCACTATGGAGCAGCAAGTCAAAGTACGAAGGAGCCGAGCGGTAGCTGTGCAAGGCGCTGACGGACAAGACATAAATCGTACTATACCTAGCACGACGCCAATACGACCATTGGAAATCTGAAACAGCAAGGCGCCAGCCATAAATTCGTATTAGGAGACAGCCTCCAAACGAAGCGCTGATCGTGTTCCTTCATTTCTGAGCTTGCCGCCATCCATCATCCACCCATTGATCTGGTGGCTGCCGAGTCCCTCGCGCTGCAGCTGCTGGCTCCATGCCACCATAGTCCAGAGAGCAGCAACACATAGAGGCTTTACCCTAACACCAGACCGCTCCAAACTTCCATGCTGCATCATTCAGGATGTCGCCCGCCCACCATTGCTTAGTACAGTCTTACCGTAGTGATATGCTTTCACCTACCTATCTCTTTCGTACCTAGATGAAGCAACGTTCTGGGTTTAGAGCAGTCTGTGACTTACACCGTTGCTTTCCGTGGGGCAAGGTATCGCTACGCTTCCGTCTGCGAGCTGCAATACATTTTTTTTGTCAACGCCTTAACCTTACCCCCGACCCAACCTCAGCCCTGGTAATTTGTCTCGGGGTGGGGAGCAGGGGAGGGTCTTTTCACTCTAACAGGGGCTGCCTCGACGTACTGAGATGAGGCACTGGTACAACCATGATTGGCAGTCCCTTACCGGGCCTTCAGGTCCCGCCTTCCTAGCTACACCCAAGTGCCGTACAAGTGCCTTACAAGGTATTGAACAACGCCATCGGTTACCCCCCTCTCCCTCCAGCGAACTAGGTGCTTGCGTCTGCGCCATTGGATGCCCACTCAAGCAACTTATATGGTGGCCAAACCCTCATCAGGCCGCTGCCGCTTACAAGTAATTGATGATTGGTGATGCGACCAAGCGGCATTTCAGCAGCAGCACCCCCTTACAAAGGACCGTTGGAGCGGACATCAAGTACACGCTCGCAAATGCCAGAGATATCCAGTAGCCATACGTCCTACTTATATTAGATGTGTGTGTGTGTGTGTGTGTCTTAACAAGTCGCACACATTGCACGAACTGCAAGCCGCGCGGCGTCTTCATTCGTCCCATCCCGCGGCAAACGATTGTGACAATCCCTATTGCATCTGACTTGCGACTGACATCGCGCCGCAGCGGAACGCGCACAAAACCGCGTCACCGGCACAAAACAGACACCCTCCTTCGCCCGCCTGCTTCCGACCTGAAGCCCGTTGTCGATCCCCACCTCTTCACGCCCGGTGCGGTGCACCCCGCACTGTCCCTCCCTTCCCCACCGTGGATAACTGCTTCCAGAATCCCGATGGATTACCAGTATTTAGACGGCATCACCTGCACCTGATAATGCAGTTCACAACATTCGATTTGAACCCCGACGATATCACTAGTCATCCACCGGTAGCACCGGTTGGTAGTGACAGCGGGTGCCGTCATCACCTGAGGGACCAGTCCCAGTCCCAGTCCCAGTCCCAGTCCCAGTCTCCGACTCCTCAATACAGGACCGGCCCCAACAGCCCGGCCCCTCGTGTACGGGCCATCACGCATAAGCATCTCCAGCCACAAGGGCTTTCTTCCCATACACCAAACGGCCAAAGTCAGGACATTACGTCCAGCTGGCAACCCAAAACCCATAACTCGGCGACCAGCGTTTCTTTGCGAAGTACGGGGTGAGGAGACAGACGGAGGCAAGACATGAATTGACCCGAGGATGGATAACCCTACGCCCTACGGATAACCCCTAGGAGGACGACGACAGTTCGTGGGATTCATCCCTCACAGTACTTCATCTTAAGCTATGCATGCATCTGGACACACGCATAGGGCGCAAACCGCGCTTTTGTTCTCTTGCCGTCCTCATCGTGCCTCAACAAGAAGAAACACCCCTGAATTGCCCCCCCCTACCCGCGCTGAGGGGCAGTGCAGACACAGAAGGGCATCGTAACATTAAACGGACACAAGGCGGCAAAGGACCGAATGTCTATATACCCGGTATGTATGTATGTACGTATCCGTATGCTGTGCTTGCACTGTCAGAAATGCGGGTAACGGCGGCAGGACGGGCAGCTCGGAACCTTATGAACACACGTGCCGGTCATCCACTACCATTGCAGGGGCCAGGAGCGTCGCCGGGTGAACATATACTCCCTAGTACGGCGCATAACAAGCCCTTCTGGATGAAAGATCAGATGCCGCATTGGCCCATTAGGGGTTGAGATTTTTCCATAAATTGCCCACCCACCTGATGTTCGTCGGGGCAGGACAGGCAGTAACATCCCCTGAAAGCACAGAAAGAAAATGGAGAGTATACCGGGGTACCCGCCGTACCCCACACGTCTAAGAGACGGCGCGCAGATGCAAGTTCTATTTTGCGGCGTGCTAGGGTCGTACTCGTCTGTAACAAAATACACGTGCATTTCAAAACATGTGTAGCCCTTCCGGCTCTGCTATAAACGTTACGCACCTTCTTCCGCGCATTTTTTTACATCATGCCTCTCCCTCAAACAAAGCAACGCATTTACCGTACCGCCAACAAGTAAATCAGCGTGGTGTAAGGGCTCGCGTGATCTATGTATGCCTTCTCAAAACCGAAGTTTAACCACGTTTGGATGTGGGATATGACCTTAAGCAAGGTCATGTCGGGACATGCAACCATAATCTACTTCATGAATCGCGGATCGTGCACCTGTGCACGTCCTACCTCATTTGCAACACGTCCCCAGCATTCCAGCCAACTGCTTCGTACTTATCATTCCCGTTCTCTCTTTCAGAACGAAGGAATTTCCGACAGGTGGTGCAAAACACCTCCCGAAGTTAGCTGGTCACCAACCTGCGCCTCACTGAAGCTGTTGAACACAATAGGGTTTCATTTACTCGACCGCATTTAAAAAGGCAGCAGACATCTTATCCCCATGCTTTTTGTCCTAACAAAGATACGCATCAGGTTAACGTTGTTCTCTTTCTTCTTTCTAGATGAGGCATCGAGGAGCAGCAAAACATGTTACGTCCTCTCAAATAAATTAGAAAACACAAGTTGTGCACGATTCCATATTGCGGCACGAACCTAAATATCCAATTACTTGCTTTTGCCACCGGAATTGGAGCTGTCCTCATTCGCTATGCCCTACCTTACTCGAAGTCACCCCACCCGCGTAACCCTCATCAACTCTGAACACATACAGCGCGACACAGCGACCCCCAACATCACCTTGCACCGCGAGCACGCCTGTGTCACGACCGCAGCGTTCGGTAGGGCCCCCCCCCCAAGTTCTTCACGCCTGGCGACTGCCCGTACACTAGAACGGTACCCGCAGCTCACTGCTGCTCTTAGCGCGCAGGCTCCAAGGGAGTCCAGTGAAGCCCTGCTGACAAGACGGGGAAATGGGCTGCAGAAGGCGGGGCAGGCGAACAGCCCCCAATCCCCTCTCTGCGCCACCGCAGCGCGGTGTCCCCGATCCGTGACCACTGAAGCTGCCGCTGAGCCAGTCGCCAACATCCTCCTGAACACCCGGCACTTTGACGTCGTCACTCCCGAATATGTTTCCGGACGTCACCCGACTGCCGTCATGAGAGTCACCCGTTGGCTCCGAACCAGCGACGGTGCTGGGAACCAAACATAGGGCCCGCTCTGACAGCTTAAAGCCCGAAGACGGCGTCGGCGCGCACACCGCCTGCTGTTGTTGCCATTTTTGCTGTTGTTGTGGCGGCAGCAGAACGGGATCTGGGCCCTTTGATTCGTTCGGCTTTAGCCATGTGACATGCCGCCGTGGGTTATTATCCGCGTACACTTGGAGCCCCTTGCTGCTCCAGCCCCTGAGGACAACCCGACGTGCGGCTGCCGCCGCCGCCGCCGCCCCTGGATCGCCGGCCATGTCGAAGGACGTCCTAGGGGTGCATCCGCCACCACTGCTGCTGCCGCCGCCGCCGCCACCTCCCCGACCACCATGTTGGCGTGGGCTCTCGTCGAGTGCACAGCAGCTGGAGCAGACGGACACAGGCATGGGCAACGGACCAGCAGCACCGTGTTGCTCCCCATCCGCCTGCGGTGATAACGCTGTGCGGCGCAAGGAGGTAGCACGCCGCAACACGGTTCGGCCGCTGCTCGCGTCCTCTGATTTGGGGGATGCCGTCGGCGGCCAAGGCACGTCCTGAAAGCTCTTGAAGAGCAAAGCATTTGCCGACGCCCCAGTGTGGCACGAAGGAGAAGCAGTAGCGGCCATGGGTGCGGGCGCGGACTTGAACATGGGCATCATGGCAGGGGAGGAGGGAGTTCCGGCGGCAGTGCTGCCGTAGCTTCTATCTGGGGTCGTGCTGCCCAATGCAACAAGCGATATCGAGGGCGGCCGCAGCAACCGTCTGCTGCCGGTCATGGATCTGGTGGGAACCACTAGCGACACGGCACAATCATCGACGTCTCCGTCACTCTCGTCACCGCTGTCCTTGTCACCGCTGCCACTTGAACTGTTTGCCAGGTCGTCATCAGCTGTCCAGCAGGATGCCCTCCGCCGCTCGCTCTGTCGCCTGCCGCGATGCGTGATGCCATGATCACTGCGCCGACGGCCTAATTCGATGGGCGCGGCCCTGCAAGCCACCTCCCCTGTGCCTGTCCTTATGGGCTTACCTCTGCCCATGTCGCTGTCGCTGTCGCTGCTGCAGTGGTCGCTGCGAAGGGTGCGCCCAGACCTGTGCTGTTCACGGCTTAGTGGCAAGGCAGGTGGACATTCGGCCTTGCGAGATTGGAGGCGGGGCCTCGCGGCAATGCCGCCTGTCACTGCCACCCCGACGTCGCTGCAGGGCGATTTCCTGCTGACAGCACACCCCTGGATGCTGCTCTCGCACACCATGCGGCGGGCTGACGGACACATGAACGCAGAAACGGTAGGCAGACACTCCTTGTCCGTCTTCCATTGGAAGCTGCGGGCAAACGGGATTGTGGAATTTTCGTCCGGCTCGCCTGTCTCCTCTATTCTGAACCCACGGCTGTGTCGTGTGAGCGTACAGTTCTGGCTCTTGCTTCGGCGTATGCAGATTTGTGGCGACGCGGGTAATGCTGATTCTTCGTCGGCGTCATCCGATATCTCGAGCTTCCCAGCGGTTGAACGACTGGAGTTGATGATAGGATCAGCATCGAATACTCCTTCCCGAAGGAGAAACAGCTTGGGAGGGCCGAAAACCTTCTGGCTCACACTGCTGCGCAAGCGGGTGGATTTCCCGATACGGCCATTCTCTGCTTGCCTTTCGCAGCTATCCTGGGGGCTGCAATCAATTCTCGACCATTGCGCATCTAATGCCTGTTGAGTGGAAAGCAGTGTGACAAGTATTACATGCCTGTAACGCGAAGGAACGGTATGTAGCTGGCCGGCAGACCAAGAACACTATAGCGATTGTGCAGGGAGATAAGTGGGAATAAATGATAAGTAGTAATACAGCTATAGAGTGTGAGGCCCGTGGTCGTCATCCATAAACATCCGGTGCTGCCCATGAATGTGGTTTAGCCTTGCTACGGAAGAAAGGTGGACAACAACATCAGAGAGCAGCAGTGTTGCAAACAAACATAACTTAAACGTTCGTCAAATTGCCAACTGGTGGAATAGGAATAGATCGCATTGCAAATGGCCCGGTCGACATACAAAGACTTTGGCCTACCCTTTCGGCATGTAAATTAAGTAACGCAACAAGAAACCGATAATAAAATTATATATATTGCCACTAACAATGTGCATTCCAACAGACAACCTTACCACTCGCAGTCACATCATGAACATACCTGGAATTCGCCTTCCACAGAGCGAAAGTTAATATGGGTCATTTACCAAGATGTGCTCAATTACATTAGCAAAAACCACTTTGGAGGCTTGGGCCTGGTAAAAATAGTTTACGATGTCAGCCGCGCATGGTGAAGTCGTGTCCTAACGAAATCTAAGTCTGCATGTGTTTAATAGTCATTTATCGTTAATGTACAATCCTGATGAGAATGATATTATTTACGGCACGACACTACGGCCCTGGCTGCCGGTGCGGTGTCGTACGGTTAGGTGTTCTCGCTTTGTCAGCTGTATAACAAAGTTCCGAGAAAATACTTTAGATCAGTTGTTATTATATTTTACAATTTAATTTAAAAAAGATTGTCAGGAGTCAAAGCCGGCCGAGATTTTTTTTTACGTAACAAAACCTGCGGTATTTCGACAGCTTACGGGGCAGAAATTGTATTGGTACACTTGTAAATGTTTGCGGCGCACATTATTACATTTCTTGTTGCGCAGTATTAAGATGTAAAATTCGTGAGTCTCAAAATCGTAAATTGTGATTTCATTTATAATGATCGCACCAAATTGATGTACCTGCAAGAGCAGCTTTGCAATCGCAGGCAATGACTGCATCCGTTGCCGACATACATGTCGCAAACCATCAAACTTGAAGAGTGCATTGCCTGGGAAGAAAGCTTCAGTACAGAGGCTTGTGTAAAGCGGACTGTATGACTTCCATCAGAATCGGCCGTAGATCATGTGACGGTCTGACCGTATGCGTCCGTAGTTAACGTCTGCACCTTTCCAGCCCTTTCGGAAAGCAAGACGAAACGTCCTCAACTTATTTTTTAGTATGAATGACGCACATGGAAAGCGGTTTTATTTCTCCTGGATTCTATGACTGTCGTTGTGCTAGGTTGGGCTGAACCACACCATGTTACTGCTTTCCACTCCATGCGGGAAACCAAATGCATGCAAGCACGCGACATGGCATGACGCGGAATCCGTGCACTGGACCCTTCGAGGCGAAGCTCACATAGGCTCACACATAGAGTATCCAGGCAAATGTGCGGTTGGCAGAAAAGCTCTATAAATGCAGCAGTGCTTGTTGGACATTATCAGTGAAGCAGCACTGCCAGCCTTGAAGCGTGCGAGGGTGGTGAAACTGCGTGCTGCCATCCGCAACACCCTTGGGCCCGATTCTCCCACCCATATCACAGGAATAGTTATTAGAACATGTTATGAGAGTACCAGGCAAAGGTCCAAACGTCCGAGTGTAATAAGCAAAATAAGAGGCCCAGACCAGACCCTAATCCCTGACCGCTTTGCGGCACCTGTCCGTGCCGTGCATTTTGCACCCGCATATTGACAATATTGTGAATCATGAGAGGACGGCATTATTAATAAAATATTGGAAAAAGAAGAAGCTGAAAAGTAATATGGTCCAAAGAAGGCCAGCTCAACATGATCGGAAGCTGTCCGCATTGTGTGACGCGGGACCGCCACCTCATGAACTTGGGCCACCTCTGTGCTTGGGCGCAGCGCTCTCTGTTAGAGCAGCTTCTCCACCCCTACCACAGTCTGCGGGAGGATCCGTCCCACGTTCCAAGGAAAATCATTTCATCCTTGTCTTCGTTCCGCCATTTGATTGCCTTGTTACATCTCCAGCTGTTTGGTTACCGCTTCGCTGCCTCTTTGTCGGTACAGCTCAAGAATGTGTCTACCCACGGGAGTAAAGAGCTCCTCTCCCAGCATCTGCTGCACCTGCGTTCATAACGATGGCAATGTGAAGGTAAAGCCATCATGCAAACTGGAAACAATGTCGCACTTGGGGAGTGCCGCGCCACACCGCCACACCGCCTGTACCCTCCTTTACCGGTTGCCCATCGACGGCCACGCGCTCTACGCGCTCTATGACTTATCCGAACCAAAGCACGCAGGTCATTCTGCGACCAGATCCTGATGGAAGAAACGTACGGGATGTGAATGTGCCATACTCATTTACCTCGTGCGTTTCCCTGTGACTTCCTTTCACCCCTCACTTATCGACATTCTTCCGCTAACGGATGTTCGCACTTCAGCAGTGCCCCAGTTGAGCCCCATCGTAGCGCCTCACAAAAACGATTTCATGTGTTAGCTGTGCCGCTTATCGCAACGCCGTCATGGTCTATTCACGGGGGTTCTCGCTCCAACACTGCTTCAAATGTCATAATATTATGCATTTCCCACGACACCTCTTGCGGGCTTATGTTGCCAATTTGCTGCACTTGGGATTGTAGGGTCACAGCATCACTTGGATCACAGCGGCACAGCGCTCTCTAGGCTTTACGGAAGGTGGCTTCACATGACTGGTAAATTTCAATGCGCTGATCATTTCGTGGTCGTGTTCATTTTCGTGATTATGTTATGTGCGCGTCCTTGCCTGTCGCGCCTGGAGCGCCCACACTTCAATGTCTTCTCTGCGGGACAAACATGGACCTTCTCTCTTCTCCCTTCCCCCCTCGTTCCATCGCTCGCTCGTTCACCTCATCCCAGCTCCGAAACCCCGCCCATTCCACCTCCTCTTCCTGAAGACACAGCTGGCCGCCTGAGTGCGAGAACGCAAAGGCACAGCCCCACACATGACAGCTGGCGTCCTGATAAGCGAAAACGAACAGCCGCTGCAGCCCAGCACGGGCGGCCGTTTCACTCATGCCTATCTCCTCGGACAGCTCCCTGCAACCCATGGGTCACAACACCAGCCCGCACCGCACATAATTAGTCAAGGCATGATCCTGAAAGCGACGTGAGCAAGCGAACAATGAGCCGCACGCTGCCACTTACTTTAATGCCAGGATGCTGATACATGCTGAAGGGAACCAACAGACAACAGGTCTTTTATGGCACCATTTGCTGTGAGCCGGTGAGGGGATCGTAACAGAACCACTACCTTCGCCACTATTTAACGCTAACCAACGGATATTTGACTTCCAGCTATGAGCCTCATTTGGGGAGGGTATTTTATACACATGCAGCTCTGTGCAGCGCGTCGTCATGCGTGCGGCTTTCAGATAGACAGACAGACAGGCAGACAGGCGGGCACGCTGGCAGGCAGAGATAAGAATGAACACATGCCAGACATCGTTTTGGACATGCGTTTTTCGCGCTCAGCAGCAGCAGCTTGGCGTGAGGGGACAACGATGCGTCGTCCGGACCCACCTGGCGGCCGTGTCCTCATACTCCTCGCCTGCCCGCACCACGCCCGCAATGACGACGTCCCAGTCGCCTGGGTAAACGTCCTGCACGCCGGACAGGGAATGCAGCGGGCCAGCCTTTTCAACCCCTTCAGCAGCTCCGATAGCATACGGAAAGCTTGCCCCCAAAAGCTGGTTTTCGGTTAAATCAATATGGCTTTCAAACGGCCGGGAGCTACCCGGCCGCACTCAGTCAGCCGTAATGTAGGGCGGCAATGGGAGCCCACTGCCGTATTAGACTCCCAAAGGTGGGTTCGTTGCTCCATCACAGAGGGTCACCGAGTCGCACCGGCTGGCCTTGATTATTCGCGATAGGAACCTCTGGACTTCATCGCACCTTGCTAGCGCTGCGCTTGGAAACAAGAAGCTCCCCATTGTAATTGGTCACCAGCACATAGGAGCCACGTCCAAGCAGCCTATTCCGCACCGTAACGTCCCGAGGTTCAGCACCCACCACCCTGTTTTGCTCATCCTACAGCTCATTCGATAAGTCAGTGAATTAGTAATCAAGCCCGGTAAGGGCGAACCGCAGACGGCTCTGTGAGGGCTTTGTGCTTCAGAAGCATGTAACAATCTGTGATGATACCAGACAGCTGGGTTCATTTCACTGCTGTGAAAGGCTTACCACAATAACGCAATATTCTTGTGCCTTTATTGCGCGTAGCTTATCCTGCTTAAAATGATGCCAGCTGCTGTAGGTATGGAAGGGAATCTCACGGTCGTTATGCCTCTCATATGTGCAAACATTATACAAACTTTGATTACACCGCAGGAAAACTTTATGCATAGCTCATAGAGCGTGGCCCCTCGCTCCAAAACATGCAAGGTTAAATAATGATCGTTTGTTCCCAAAATCCAGGCATTTCAGAAAATTATTTCCGTAGGCTTCATTGGTATGGATTCAATACTGACGCGCTCTGGCATGCATGGGCACACGTCCGCACGTCGGTTACCCAGATGAAGATCCAGTTACAAGTACTCCCGGAGAATTCAGTATCATGATGCAAACGTTACATGATGCCGCTCAGGTAGCAAACTTTAGACTCCATAAACCGTTAGTACGCCTTCCTGGCATGCGTCAAAGCCGGCTTCGGTCCAAGTGGGCTCAAGCTCCATGCATAAAACAAAACCATGATTAAGCTGCATAAAGGAATTACAAGTAACGTCACCATCCCAGAAGATGAATATCAATACCCTCACAATAAGATCATACCTGACGCTGCCCATCACGGCTGAAACCACCGAGTGGGTTCTTTCGAAACGCTTGTACATTAAATATGTTAATCCGGAAGCAATTACTGTAAAAATTTTGTGGGGTGAATTGTTGGATTAGTCGATCGGGGAGAATGACATGAGCCGGCTGAAGGCTTTAAGCCTTACCGAGACTGAGGAAAACAGTAGGTTTGCATACAGATTTGGTCTTGGTGTAGTGCTGCAAAGACAAATAAGCGAGGAGCCCAAGTACCACTGCAGACCCTCCCGCGCCCCCTAAAGATGCCTTGCTACCGTGAGCAAAGAAAGCATACAGTCCGGCAGCTGCCAGGAAGAATGAATATATTGGCGTAAAGCAGAAGTCATACATGTTGCAGCTGTCGTCACCGATACCGTTTGTAACGTTGTGGCGTTCCTAGCGTTTCAACGGTAAGATAGTTCTATCTCTTTGTCTACAACTTGTACGATGGCTTGCCATGAAATACCACATCGTCAAGGCAAAAACTGCAATATGTACGGCAACACTAGTACCGCAGAGGGCAGAGCAAACATGAAATGAGCCATTCCTTACCAGCCCATACATTGGATATTACAAGTTTTCGACAGACCTTATCCCTGTCAGCCCGTCCCGGACAATATCACGGAGGTAGCAAAGCGGGCACTTTACATCCATAGGGCGCAGTAGGTCCTGAGCAGTGGATCTCACTGGTCCATCTTCGAGTCATAGAACGAAGAGTTCATCCAACACTGGCCTCGTGCATCGGCAACCAAGAGCAACCCAGTGACTAAGTCGAATGATGCGCCCAAGACCGCCCAAGACCGCCCAAGACTGCCCAAGACTGCTCCCTCCATCGCACGCATCGGACGCAATCTTCCATCCCCAATAGCGCCTTCCACTGCGGTACATAGAGCATCCGACTGCCTGATCATAACCATCCTATCACAAATACCAATCTCATTTTATCCCCGTACGCAGGATACGGGTACATCCGCAGCCCTTCAGGAAGGCTACATCGTACTCCAGGGGCCTAGTTCGAAGCCTCCGGGGCGGGCGAGGGAAGACGAATGAAAAATGACGCTGTGCTAGTCCTGAAGGAACGAGGACTAACCGTGAAGGGGGAGGGGAAGGGGGAAAGATGTGAGAAACCAGAGGTTTGAGAAAACCAGTTTGTGAGGGAAAACGAAATCGTGAAGAGATTCCTCCCCAGGGAGTGTGGTTCACCGGAAATTAACGCTGTTGTTTTTCACATAAGACGTCTGCCCGTCCCGTCTCCCCTCCAGCCAACTAGGCAGCATTGCCTCATCGGCGCCGCAGGCTATGAGGGTGCGTGCGACGCGGAGGTCGGGATTTGAAATCGATGTTGCGCCACTTAGGCACTCTTTGGTCCCCCTTCTGAGCGCAAACACGTGAGCAGAGAGCAGTGAGCAGTGCGCAGTGACAGGGGGGAGATGGAGTGATTCGTGCTTGTCAGGCAGTGTTGGCGTCGTTGTCCCGGCGCGGCACGGGCAGCGTACTTTGAGGACGGATGAGCTCTTGGCGGTCTCCAGGGGCCCATCAGGCGCTGGTAGAGAAGGTGCGAGGAGCTGAAGGACGCTCTTTGGCGTCGCGAGTCACAGGCTGCAGGACGGACGGGCACGGCTGCCTGCAGCAGACCCACGTCTGGCAGATGAGCACTACATACTTGCTGAGCGCGCGGCAATTCAGCGTGTTCGGGGGGGGGGTTCTGGATGGGCTCAGGATGATCCGGACTGAGGCGTGGGACGAGGTGATTAAAATGATATATCAAGAGAGACTCGAGCGAGGGTGGGATGGGTAGGTGGCACACAAGTATGGCTTTTGCTGTGCAGCAGCCGGTAATTTTCTTATTTCCGTATGATGGCTTCGTGGTAGATCGATATGAGATGCCAACCGCACCTCCAGCACAGGTTTTGGGTGCTAATTCATTTATGGATGGCGGCCTTCTGCTGCCAGGACGTTTCGTATGCCACCTGCGCTGCTCTGCATTGGGGGCAGGCTGAGTGGGACTTCCGGCAGCAGGTGAACAGCAGATGATTCTGCAGATGCTCGAGATGAAGCGGTTTGAGTAGGGCTCATGACGTGGCAATCGCATGCCTGCCCTCTTTCATTTTGAGCGCTTCATTCGTACTCGCTTGATTCAGCGACATACAGCAGGATAGGTAGCTTGATGCTAAAACGTTCTTGTGTGTTTTGGTTTTCCCCGTATTCCCCGTATGTATACTTCCTTCATGAGCAGCTAGCTTGGCTTTTTCCTAGGTTTTTCTTTTTACGGTGCGTCCATTATTGGCAAGGTGGGTTGGTCCTCATCCATTGTCAATACTTTAGTAGGACCTACAGCTAGCTAGCGTGTTGGGTGTGCTTTATTTCATTGGTAGAAATGATGGCGTGCGTGCACTTCCCAAGTACTTAAGGCGCCGAGGGAAGGTGGGGGAAAGGATTGTGGACTCAGAAGTGCTGCGGAATGCTGTCGAATTCCAAGGTACTGGCTGTTTGATGGCGAGACACAATTCAGCAACTTGCTGCAGCTGCAGCATAGTGATTCCCCCTCATCAGTAACAGGAACGTAGGTTCTTCTTGGCGTGTTATCCCTAGCAAGCAAGCGCCCAGTTGTGGCGTTACCGGCCGGGATAATGATACTCATGATAGTGCTGATGTTTATTGGCGGACCTTGTTTCTTTATTTAAGGAAGGTGGCTGTGAAGTGATGGATGTCTGCCACCTGGATTGTGGGGTTATTCCTTTGTTCGTTTATTTTATTACACATCCATGAGGTGGGCGTATGGAGGCTGGGCAGAAAGAAGCGGAGGCCCCTAGAGAGGGGATAGATTGGCAGTGCAGGCACAGGATGCCTGGTCACCCCATTTTCGGACCCTGTCCGTACTGGTGTTACTAAGTGATAGAAAGAAAGGATGCAAATCGGTGTAAATCGCGTAATAACAACACACACCCATATACATATACGTGGGAACATCCCCCGTTTCCCGTCCGCCGTCTCCCATGCCCCTTGCCCCCTCCCCCGTCCCTCATTCCTCGTTTCCCGTCCTCGGCCAATGGACCCCGGATCCCGAACCTCGGACTCAGGCCCTCATCCCTCATGCACCCTACACCCCACATCCCGCACCTCGCAAACGTACCCCGCACCCATGTCTCTGGACCCCGGACCCCGGCCACCGGCCAATGGTACCGTGCCGAACCTGTGTGGCGGGCTCAATGCCGACCCGCGCACAGCAAGGTCGGACAGTTGGCGTCATGTGCGCCCACATCCTAGCTCAACTTCCTCCTACATCTCGGCAGAAGGGGGGGAAAGAGGTTAGAGGACTTATGGGGTACCCCTCGGGGAAAAGCTTTTTAGATCTTCCACGCTGTGTCGTCACGTTGGGGCGGACGTGGCGAAACAGAGTGACTGGGTGGGGGAGTGCACAGAAGGGCTCGGTGTCCCACCGGGGGGGAGACGTTGGCAGGGATCCGATGGTGACGTGGGTAGGGGCAGGTTACAAGCAATGTGGGGAAGAAGGGCATCAGGTGCATCCGGAAAATGCGGAATACGGCCGTGGGCGCCGCTGCAATGCTATACTGGCAAGACTGCAGATAGAGCCGTGTGTGGTAATGTCTAGTATCGCGATCCCACTGCGTCACTGAGCACATGTAAGCGTATGTGGCGGGTATACGAGAAGGTTTGAAGACGAAGGGTTCAAGCTCTAATTTACAAGGGTAATAGCAAGGGCTTTGAGAAAAGTGACATTTTGGGTCATGCCGAACATGCTGCTTATTAGAGACGCAAATGACCTTCACAATAAGGTCTCCGCACTTTTGGTTTCGGAGTTGGTTAATGGGAGCTCCAGTGCTTTCCTCGTGGTGAGAGTCTTATGCCTCGTTTGCCCTCGCTGGTTCATGTTTAGCTCTGGGTGCATTTTTTGTTTTATTTGCTCACCGTGTGGGTTCGTGTTATTTCATTTGTATCACGCCGCCAGTCAGACGTTAGGTCGCAAGGTTTGCATACGTACAGAGCGGCCGCATATCAATAGCAGACCACAGTTACGAAATCCTGTGTTATCCGCAATTGCCTTGGCGCCTAGATTCTGCCTGTTTTGCTTCTGTCTTCATCACGGCTCCTTCTCTTCGAGTCTGACCGGGACCGTCTATCTCTACCTACACACAATCAGCATCACAACCCCCATAGCTGCTATTAACTATGCGAGCGCGACCTCTGACCTCAAGTTAAATATAGCTAAATCCAGTAACTCCGATACCTTACACCTCGCACATTAGAGTGCGCCATGACGGCAACATTCAAGGGGAGGGCAAATCTAAATGTCAACACCTTATAGTAGCCTAGGTTTGCCTCGCTGTCATGTTTGCATCTCTCAGGGGCAGTTGAACTATGGGATGATAGGATGATCGCGGACGTTTTGGAGGGGGGAGCGCCTCTGTGGGCCCCGTGAGAAGTGTTTGGTAGCTAGGCCCCTTCGTGGCCAATGTTTTTGTTATAGTCTGAAAGCGTAGTGTTTCCATGCCCGGAATCCTACGTGCAAGGCCGTGCGGACCCAACGAGGCTTCGAGACCTTGATGGCCTTCAGGTGAACGAAGGCCCGCAAGCGCGCACAATACCTTATACGTACGACGAATATTTGCTATAACCAACGAAAATTCAGGCATGCCGTTCGCGGACAATCCACCTCCCTTCTGGGCCAGCCGTTGTCCGTACAGGTGAGTAACGTCGTGTCCTGCACAAAGAACACCCAACGTGTAAGACACGTAGTTGGAAGAATATGAATCGTAAGCTTATGATATTTGCCGGATAGCCACGTGCTTTAACCAGGTCCTGCAATGGGTACGGCATTCCGAATCGGGGCATTACGTTTCCCGTTCATAGGCTTTGTCCTGAAGTGTGATCTAGGCCATTAGCCTGTTACAGTTACACTTGTAGCTTACTTGGTATCGCATTTTGTTATCTTTGCAAGGTCACGATGCAGGCCCTGGCCGGTAAGCAGCTGTCGGCAGGCCTGAGCCGGCCGAGCCGAGGCCGGCTGGTCATCACAAACGTAGCAACCCCTTCCAAAGTCCCAACATCACGCCTAGCAAAGCGTAGCAAGGTGGAGATCATCAAGGAAAACAGCGATTATTTGCGTCACCCCCTCATGGAGGAATTGGTGAACGACAAAACCTACATCACGGAGGATTCGGTCCAGCTAATGAAGTTCCATGGCTCTTATCAGCAAGATCATCGTGAAAAGCGGTCTTTTGGGTCCGGAAAGGCGTACATGTTCATGATGCGGACTCGTCAGCCCTCTGGCATTGTTCCGAACAGGCTCTATCTAGTTATGGATGAACTCGCTGATAAGGTTAGTTTGTGAACAGCTGGAGTTTCAGGGTATGTTTCGGACTGGAAACAAGCCGCCAGGGGGGCCTGTCGGGACCTATTAAATTGTGACTAGCAAATTAAACGGTTTAATGAAGCTTAATTTTTATTCTCATGAGGCGATGAAAAGTCACATTCTTTCGAGGAAAGGCAGGTCGGACTTGTGCATCAATAAGCCCGTGACGTTGCGCTGAGGCTGGGTAACTGCGTGGTTAAGTTTCAATAGAGAACAATTGCTTCTCAGTTAGCGGATTGAGTATTAAGCTGTTCATGTTGTCCTGGTGGCCTGGGAAGTGTGTACTTTGTGTACAAGCTTTGGCAAGCTGCTTGCTTATGTAGCAATGCGGTTTTTCCCCTAGCTGTGTTCTGACACGAGTATTGTGGGCCAGAAGAAGGCGCCACTATTCCACCAGAATATATTAACTGCATCATGTTCCCGACTTTCGTGGAGCACCACTCTCTGTACCCTCGTTCCCTTTGTTACAGTTTGGCAATGGCACGCTCCGTCTCACCACCCGCCAAGCGTACCAGCTGCACGGTGTCTTAAAGCATGACCTGAAGACAGTCTTCTCCACGGTCATCAAGAACATGGGCTCCACCCTTGGCGCCTGCGGTGACGTAAACCGCAATGTTATGGGTCCAGCTGCGCCGTATCTCAACAAGCCCGAGTACGTTCACGCGCAGAAGGTGCGATATATCCGCAACATGTGAAGGTTCTCGCGGCCCCTAGCGTCAAACCATGCATGGCGTAATTGTTGATAGCCCTGTACTATGCTCTTGTCCTCACCGGAAGAGGATGGCATTATGCACTTGCGTTTGCTTTCCGCACTATACCCCCCCCCCGCAGCTGGCCAACGACTTTGCGGACCTGCTGGCGCCTCAGTCGGGTGCCTACTACGACGTCTGGCTGGATGGTGAAAAGTTTGTGTCGGTCTACAAGGAGGTGGGCCGAGGCTGGGTGGGCGGCTGAATGGGCGAAACGGGATTGCCTGGGTGGGATGTCATTGGCGGCTGGGCCCTGGCCCCTGGCCGCCGTGTATGTTCCCGTTGGCGGGGTGTGGGTGCACATAATAAAGCTACGGACTGACTGACTTCCGATAGAGGCCTGCTTCACCGGGCATGGCACGTACTACCAAAGAAGCCATTCGTGGAGCCGGGCTGAAATGATTCAGCTGCGGCGGATCTTAAACCGCCGCCTTCCGAGGTGAAGTAAAGGTTACTCATGACACCTGCAGGAAGTTACGAGGGGTATTTTTTGTCGTATGGTTTTATGGATGGGGTGGCGCACGAAGAGTTTGTGGCATTTTGCAAGGGAGGATGCGGATTAATGAATTAATTACATATCATTTGCGCAATCGCTCATTGCTTAGTTAGGCCTATCCGTCGGAGCCGTCCTTCTTGATGCTGCAGGACCCTAAGGTAACTGCTGACCGCGCCTTTAACGGCTATGGCACAAATTTCGAGAACTCGCCCGAGCCCATTTATGGTGCTCAGTTTCTGCCGCGAAAGTTTAAGATTGCTGTGACGGTGCCGGGTGACAATTCTGTGGACCTCTTCACAAACGACTTGGGCGTCATCGTTATCTCGGATGACAAGGGTGAGGAGTCCAAATGGGTAGCTAAGACCGGCTGCCGGGTCTAATGGCGATCAAGCGGAATGAACGACGTTCTAGAAGGAGCTTAAGAAAGGAAAATGCTCCGAGGCCTGTGTCTTCTTTATTTGCCGACGTGCGTAACCTGCGCCGCACCCCCTGCTCTACAGGCGAGGTGAAGGGCTACAACCTAGTGGTAGGCGGGGGCATGGGCCGCACCCACCGAGATGAAGACACCTTCCCACGCTTGGCCGACCCGCTTGGGTGAGTAAGACCCGCTAAACACACACTACGTTTGGGGGCATGGCTGTGAATACTTTTTGCCGTGTTTTAAGGGAGGGGTTGCATTCTGCAATCTGACGTTCCGGTTACCATCTGGGTGTCAAATTTGGGCGTCTTATGTCGGCGAATGATGTGGAAGACCACATGGTCTTAATGTGCGCGGAATGCGTTCGTACTACTCACCGGACACACAGCCCTCGCTCGCCCATGTGCTGGCCCATGTGCTGTTTATTTGCCGATTTGTCGCAGCTACGTGGATAAGGACGATATCTTCCACGCGGTCAAGGCGGTGGTCGCGGCTCAACGTGACTACGGCCGTCGCGACAACCGCAAGCAGGCGCGCCTCAAGTACCTGGTGTCGGAGTGGGGCATTGACCGCTTCAGGTGGAGCGGATGCGGGATGGGGCGGATCAGATAAGGGGTTTGGTGGCACGTGGGATCATCAAGGCTGCTGTTCAGGCAGGACAGCGACTCACTTTGGGCGAGAGGGAGCCTGGGGCGAGTGATTCCACGCGGATGGTTTGTCCTGTTGCTCTCGTATCCTTATCCCCAGGTCCGTTGTGGAGCAGTACATGGGCAAGAAGTTTAGAGAGTTCGTGCCCATGCCCACCTGGGAGTACAAGGACTACCTGGGCTGGGGGGAGCAGGGCAACGGGAAACTGTTCTATGGCATTTACATCCAGGTGTGGAAACGGCGGAAGCACGGCAGGGGAGCTGAGGTTGGAGGTGGGGAAGTACGGGGGCATTGGAGCCGGGGACAGTCAAATAGCCAACGGGGCATGCCTCGCAACCTGTGTGACAGCGTCAGATCAGGGGCGTGGCCATTGCAAGTATGACAAGGCGGTTTGTTGTACATAGGCTCGATTTCTGTCATTCTACCCTCCGGTGTACATCTCAAATCTTCAATGACAGGATGTTGCGATATTAAGGCGCTGCGAACTTTGGACTTCATTCTCCATATTGTGTTGTGTATGGGCAGTGCTGCAAGCTCAGCAAAGCAGCGCCTTCAGGGCCCTCGTAGCGCATGTCTGAAGTCGAGTCATGGCCGTGCTCAGGTGCCCCTCAACATTTCAGCTCAACTAATTATTTGTCGTAGACAGTCTCCTCCTGAGCAGTATTCAAACCGGTTGTCGCTTCCCGCCTCCATACATGCACACAGAATGGCCGCATTAAGGGCGAGCAGAAGAAGGTGTTGCGCGCCGTTATCGAGAAGTTCGAGTTGCCGGTGACGCTCACACCGCACCAGAATATCATCCTGCGCGACGTTGACCCGGCCCACAAGGACGAGATTACCGCCATGCTGCGGGCGGGTGGCGTGCAGGAGCTGGTGGACTGGGACTCACTGGACAGGTGCGCAATCAACACCATTGGGGGGGGGTTGCGACAAGTAGCGTGGGCGTCCGTTTACAGGATTCCCTCTGAGGAGGGTCCATGGAAGTGTTGTTCCGGAAGATATTCACAGCTGACATCAAACAGCAACCCCTGAGGGTGGTTTTGTATTGTCCGCTGATCGGGTCGAATGATGTTTTTTGTGTCGCTTAGTCTGCACCGGTCCTTCGTTATGAAATGAACCGCTTGCCACAAGGATGTACATTCGTGTCCTACGTAGCGCTAGTACGTCCGGGGATGGGGGGTGGTCGCACCTGAAGCTCCGCTCGTGTGGTGTGTGCATCAACACATGCTGTTGTAGGATGTCGATGGCGTGCCCCGCTCTGCCACTCTGCGGCCTGGCGGTGACGGAGGCGGAGCGCACCCTGCCCGACATTAACAAACGCATCCGCGCCATGCTCACCAAGGTGTGTTGACAGCGGGGATTAGGAAGCTTGGGCGGTTGTAAGGGGAGGAGAGGGCGAGGGCTAGCGTAACCGTTTTAGTAAGGTACAATGGGATTGGTGGCCGGGAGACATGCTTAGCTGTGGTGCTGCACCGGGCAGAGCTGGGCCTGGGCACTCGCGTTTCCTTTTTTGTACTACTCAAGGCGCCTGCGAACCGTGTCGTAAAGACCTTCCTCGTACATTCTTTTTCTGTGGGTAGTAACTCGTTTTTTTGGTCACAAAGCCATTTTTTAATTCTTTCGCCATGCGCTCATCTCGTCTGGTATGTCGTACAGGTGGGCCTGCCGGAGGACCAATTCCTGCACGTGCGCATGACGGGCTGCCCGAACGGCTGCGCCCGGCCGTACATGGCAGAGCTAGGGTTTGTAGGCGACGGTCCCAACAGCTACCAGATCTGGCTTGGGGGCAACACCAACCAGACGCGGTTGGCGGAGTTGTACGCTGACAGGTATGCATCACGACGGCCGAATAGGGCTAAAGGAAGATGTAATGGACGCACTACACCTGCCTTTTCGTTTTCCAAGGAAGCGTGGGGCGGTTTGGGTGGCGGAATGGATGGGCCCGAGCAACAATCAGGGCTATTTCATTACGATGTCGTTGCTCCTGTTATGAACTGGCTAGTTTCAGCAAGCCGTCAAGCCGCCGCAAAGCGGTCTTCACTTCAATGCAATGGGACCCTGCGATCCTGCGTCCAATTGTTGCAGGGTTAAAGTGAAGGATCTGGAGTCCTTCCTGGAGCCAATTTTCGCCGCTTGGCTCACAAACCGGCGGCCCAATGAGAGCTTCGGCGACTGGACTGCGCGTTCAGGTTTTCCGGCGGTCAAGCAGCTGGCGGCTACCGCGGCTCCCACGTTGGTGAAGAACACTAGCGGCAATTCAAATGGCAACGGGGCAGCGTCCGCGGGCTCTGAGAAGCAGCTGGTTACCAGGTAGAGGTCCGGGGACCTTCCACAAGAGCGGACCATGGACTTTTGTCGAGTGCTTCATTTTATGGCGTCTATACGTGGTAGTAGTGATTCTCTTGGCGTCCTTCGGCTTGCTATGTCAATTCAGCGCGTGGCTGTAGTTTCTATTGCTTGGTAAGTGACACGTGCTTTATCGCTATGGAGCATCAGATGAAGTCCGGCCGTCCCGGCCAACGTCGCGATTGGATTGACTGGGGCCTCAAGTGGCGATCTGGGCCTGTCGCGTGATTCAGAAGCACGAGGCTTTCGCTGTGGGCTGGTTTCGAACGCTTTGTTGTCCGACTCTGATCTGATGGGCGTGAATGATTTCGCTGCGTCTCATGTTCTACAACTGCGCACGACCGACAGAATTGAGGCAGAAGCATTGTGCTTCACGGCGTGTGGTACTCGAGGACGATATTACGTATGGGCCCCATATGGCATGGACGGAAGTGCTACTTGAGGAATGTTCTTGGGTGAAGTTGCTAAGGATGGGAGGAAACGTGGGCAGGTGTCGATTCGTGGCTGTTTCGTACTCCCTGTGTGCGGCGTCATTCCTTGTGTCAATCAAACACTCCTCAGCTTATGAGACGGACATCCATGTATCCATATATTAAAATAAAATCCCATTAGTGGGCGGTCTGATGGTTCTGGATAAGGAACTGTTTGGGAGCGGAACTGCGTTCAGTGCGGTAGTAGTATGCTATGCGTGGTCCGGATGTGCTAGCCGAGATTGGGCGAACCGTCCATGGACACGAGGCATGAGGTATCGGCCCTTCCGATTGTCATATCACTTCGCCGCGTTGTTTGTGCATGGCTTATTAAAAGATGATTGCGAAAGGGCAAGTGTAGTGAGCAGATCCCGGCCATCAGCTATTCGGCAGTGTGGATGCCGTGGCGCGCTAAATGCGTCCTTGCAGTTTACATCGGCCTTGGATCTAAAAGACATGAACGAGCCGACCTTTTCTTTTTGTAAGTACCGGTAAACCAGCGGGTTGGATAATGAAATAGATATCCAGTCCATCTGTACATGTTTGATGACAACATGTGTGGGGTCGTGTCCCAACTGACTAAATGATACCATCGCTTGCACAGCGCTTCTCCCCCTTTTGAACAATATCAACATGGGGTTGATGTCCGTATGATATACTGCCGAGATCTTTGCCACGACTTATTGCCGTATGCACAAACGTAATTGCAAGACCTCATAAGGGTCCACAACCATGTGCACTCGCAGAGTCCGTGAAGGCGTACCTTCCCGATCTCTCTAACAGCATATCCTCCTCACCTGAGGCTTATCGGACGACTGGTCGATTCTGGCTCACGCAGCCCGGCACAACTAAGCCGAGCAGGCATGTGCGAATACATATGGAATATGAGCTTGTACCTAGCAGCCTTGAGCTTTCCACATTAGTCTGTACCACCGCGCAAGGAAAGGTCAGCCTCTTACCTGGCTATTACACAAGTCTTCCTAACACGTCGTGCGAGTTTATGGGATTATTAAATATGCGACTCAAAGCCCGACCTTAGCTGACCATAACTGACCTTATCGGAACCGAAATTGATTCTCCTCCCTCCTCACCTCCCATTGGTTCAACCTGGGTAATGACAAAGTCCCCATTGACAGCGATCACGTCGGAATAGATCATCTCACGGAAAAAGGGGCTCGCCTTCACGGTCGAAATGTGAGATTATGTGTATGGGTTCAGCGGTACCAACACAGATTGAAGACTACAATGGATAAGGAACGGCGCATGTGTGAAAGCATGAGTGTGTTACATATTTGTTAATGAAACCCTAAGCATCTGCCTTAAGAAAGGCACCTGGTCCCCGTCTGCCGGGATATGTCCATCTGCCAGCGGTCGGTGAAGGTGCGACAAACACCGCACCCCACAACCACGATATCACCCTGAACCCTAAATCAGATGGACGGAGTACTGGGAATGAAGCCTCTTCCAGGCTACTACCCATATAGCCACTCGTCTGCTAAGAGACCTGCTCATGCCGCGGTGGCACCAAGCATCTTTGAGGGCCCCACAATCACTCTCTGCGTGGTGAGCTCTATTGCACAGGTCATTGACCAGACCAAATCCTAACTCCACCTCACATGCACCCCCCTACCGCCCCTATTCGGTTCAGTGGCGGTATACACGCATACACCCCATCGCCACCACTACACCGCCCGTCCGCACTATTTCCCAACCAGATCAATCAGGTCACAAGTTGGGCAAAATGCTTCACCTATTTTCATTTAGCCCCGGGAGAATATCCCTCCAGGGCTCCCACCCCAGCGGCCGTGATTTCGTCCCACGGATGCCATCATGCCGCACCACGCTATATTGTTAGGCTGGGCCTTGCCGTGCATCTAAAAAGCCCACACTTGATGAATGGCCATCTCTGTCGCCATGCCCTCCATGTCACTGTCTAGTCTCTCTGCGCCTTGACGGGCAATGAATATATCTGGAGCGAGCGCCAATAACGGGTTATTGGGCTGTTGGCGACCCCATGCCCTTAGGGTCGCCGCAGATACCTATTATCCTATTACTGCAGGTATCAGTAAGCAATCGCATGGCATTATCGCCGCAAATAAGGCGGCCATCTATGGCCAGTAATAACCAGTGACCAGTGCGCCTAGATATGGATAATCAGCAAAATCCGAGCCGGGGCAACAAAGATAACGCAATATGCCCAACTGCTATGGAGCCGCAAACACGCACCCTCGAAAAAAAACATGATTCCAGCTATGATGGGTGTCATGGCGGGATACGTTCCCGGGCTAACAAGGTGACGGAGTAACAGTCGGTCTTTGGGTGTAAGTGACTCAACCTCGCGCCTAGCTAGCAGTACCTTTAACCAACAGTATGAGAACTTAGCCACACTCATGTACATTGGCACTGCCCACGCCTTCATCATCACCTTCCAAAGCAGGCCAGCGGGTCAGCGGCTACTACGTAATTACCTCTTCTGGCGCCAGACCAGCAGCACAGGTAGAGACAGCTACACACCACCCTATAACCAACCCCACCGACGTGCGCTTGTTGTCTAGCATGCCGCCTTGTACAAGATATAAGTCATTTGCCCCCCCCCCCCATCCCCGAAAATACCGCTGTACGGACTGACACCCTCGCCTCAACTGCCGTAATGCGTACTTTCAGAGAGAGCCGACGGCACTCTTCTCCTCTTATATCCTCTTCTCCTCTCTCACGCCTCTTACCATCTTGAGCATATCCTGACGGAAACGCTATCCCAAATATGTATCTTTCCCCCCGAGCCGTTTTCCACTCCCATCGAACCCTACCCATCTGCCTGGTGCACTCTATTGTGGATTACATCCAAACCGCACCGCCCGTCTCTTCACCCGGCGCCGTCCCCCTTCCTCATCGCCGGTGACACCTTCGCCCTCCTCCACCTCCTCCCGCTGCCGCTTCCTGCCCAAGAAATGGGCGATGTTACTGGTTAACCTCGTCCAGAGGGTGTCTTGCTGCGGTGGCTGTGGCAGCACCGGCCGCAGCTCAGCCTGTGTCCTCGCCTCCTCCATTACATCGTCTGCCGGGTACCACTCATTGCGAAGCCAGCGGAGCACCGTCTCAGTTCCACAGGTTGTACGCATGCGCTCCGCCCCAGACCGGCTCAGGTAGCCGCCCAGCAGCTGGAGAGCGCGCAGGGCGCCCAGGTCGCTCACTTCGCCCGCTACCAGAAAGGCCTTGTCGGGGTCCTGGAATGTCAACAACCACGCAGAAGAAGGGGCAGCCGGACTCAATTAGAGTACACAACATGACAACGAATAGTGACAGAAGGTAGATCTTCCTTGGCCCGTACTAATCATCATACGATATATGTAGAAACGCTTTGCAAACGTAACTGAACAGAAACAGTAGTTATGTAATTGATCTCGAAGCCGTGACGCTGAGAGCGAATGCGTCTGCATATCAATCTCCCCTGCTGCAGACATCGCCTGCCGCCCAATTAACGACGAACAACAATTTACATCAATACCGGAAAGGGGCAATGCTAACAACCCAGCGGCAGGGACAAGGCACTCACCTCCAAGGGGCAGCCGCTCTTAAGAAGCCAGACAAGCAGGTCGAAGTTGTTGACTGATGCGGCCAGTGAGACCGCGTTCTGGGGCCATGGGCAGCCTCGCTCCCGTAGCCATCTCGCCATGTCGAGGTCGCCACGTGCTATGGCGGTGAGGATAAGGGAAGGACGCGTGCTCAGCAGCGCCAAATTTCGGTCTGCGACTGCTGGGTGCCCCGCCAGCAGCTGCAGCATGTCCAGGTGGCCCGAGTTCACCGCCCCCTCAATGGCCCCCGGGCCGATGGGGCATCCGAGTGCGACCAGCTGAGTGAGGAAAGCGGCGTTGTCCGTTATCACGGCGTACGTGATGTCCTCCTCCCTCAGGAAAGGGGCCAGCATGGTCTGGCCATTGCATGCTGCCACAAGACGCTCGAGCGCCGCAACATCGGCTGTGTCGACAGCAGTCCGCACCCACATGCGGAGAGCCGCGCGTGTGCGGCGCTGAACATACCAGCTCACTGGAACACACAGTCGCTGTAGACAGAGCAGAGCAGCCACGTTGCTGGCCTTAACTGCAGCCAGGGATGCCTTATTCGCGTCCTGCGTGCAGGGCGATCAAGACACCCGGGTGAATCGCCAGTCCCTTACACGTTCCCCCTTCCTGCGTATAGATAATACCTTTATTGGACGGACCCATTTCACTTCCGCGCAAGTTACCAACCCCGGACTCCGTCGCTGTTTTCCCTCTGCGCGCAAATGCACCGGTGTCCGCCGTCTTTTCTGTCTTCCTATCCGTTTCCGTCTTTCTCCGTCTCTTCGATAGGCGATGCCGCGTATGGATTGATCTCCTTGCCTGGTTGCCCAACGAGCATCCCCGATGCATCAGCATCGCTCGGGCAAAAAGATGAAACTTGCTTGCCTAATTAAACCCTAAGTTTCGTATCATAATAAATTGCTTAGTTTCGGATTCTAAACCCCGGTCCAGAAAACCCTAAGCACGTAAATCATGTCGCGGGTCTATATCTTCATTTGTTAGGCTCTCATATATTACAGCATCCGTGAAGTTTCTATAACCTGCCGCCATACAGCTAGTAAGTAGTTCTGAATGCATCCCACATCATACATATATCCAAAAAGATATGATGCTCTCACCTCCAAGGGGCAGCCGCTCGTCACAAGCCATCCCAGCAACTCGACAGGCTGACTGGTTGACACGGCCAGCAAGACTACATCTTGAGGCCAGGGGCAGCCTCGCTCCCGTAGCCATCCCGCCACGTCAAGGTTGTTTCGCGTTAAGGCGGTGCGAAGAAGGTCCGACCGGGTCCTCAGCATCGCCTCCACGGCTGCAGCACGTTCCGCCCCCGCCAGGGCCCCCGCCAGCAGCTGCAGCATGTCCAGGTGGCCCGAGTTCACCGCCCCCTCAATGGCCCCCGGGCCGATGGGGCATCCGAGTGCGACCAGCTGAGTGAGGAAAGCGGCGTTGTCCGTTATCACGGCGTACGTGATGTCCTCCTCCCTCAGGAAAGGGGTCACCGCATTTCTGAAACCCGCCTCTGCCAATAGCTGCAGCAGCGCGGGAGTGTTGACGTCAGTGATGTTGGCCCGCAACCATACGCCAAAGACATTTTCCATCCCGCGCTGCAGCAGAACCTGTAAGCGTGCGGACCAGTCCCAGCGGCTAAAGAGGCTTTCCCAAAATGCGAAGCCATTGCAGCATTTGACGGACGCAAGAAACATGGTATCGGTGAACTGTGCGCCTTGATCCTCCAACCATTGCACTTTCAGCCGCCAATCAGAGGTGGCGCTGGCGATTGCGTGTGTTAACAAAATTGCGCCACGGAATCGGATGTCGCCCTCCATCGTGTACCGCTGCTGGAAAGTGTATAAGCGCTGAAGGGTTTGCAGCTCGCACTTGTAGGCGATGGCCCCCAGCACCAACATGAGTGAAGCCATGGCATCGATGGGGCATGCCTTGGTCTGGAGGAACAGCATAAGCCTCGCAGTGCGGTCCACGTCACCACCATAGAGCGCATCACGAGCGATTCTGTGATGACACTCAAATGCCTTCTGGCGCTGAAGCCCTTCGCAGACACCCCATTGGCCGGCGATGGAGGCTCCGGTCCATGCTGCTCTGATGTAGTTGTCGAGGTCGTCCTTGGAGCAGGCATCGAAGAGCAGGAGGACGACTTCCAGGTTGCCCTTCTCCGCTGCCAACTTGACGGTCGAGGTCCCAAACGGGCAGCGTTGATGGAGTAGCCACTTGCTGACCTGGACTGAGCCGCCAACGGCTGCACCATTGAAGATTGCTTTGTGGAGTTCTTCACCGGAGGATTCAATTGCTATTTTGAGATTATCAACATCACCGCTCTCAGCGGTAAGGACCAGGAGCTTGCGCTTCTTCCTTGGCGACAAGCGCTTCATGGACTGAGTAGATCCCCAAGCCTTGATGAAGGCGTGCCTTGGGACGGGCTGCCGGGTGATTATCACTCCTTGTCCACTCAAAGCTGTCCGAGTTGCCTTATTGAGGTGCATTAGAGTGCACGCAATTTCATTGTGTTCTAGGAACCTTGCGACATGGCGAATGATGTAGGGCACTTCCAAAGGATGCCTTGGACCTCCACGCAGCATGTTCATATCCATTTGTGAAATTTTATAGAATTATATCTTGTTGTTGTCACAATGGTCTGCAGCCGCCGTCGACTGCCTACTGAGGGGGAAATACCTTACTGCTGTTAATTGAAAATATGCTGTCAAAACTGAGCGGAGGTAATTCGATCAAGTTGTTTGATATGGAGAAATTATAACTGGAAATTGCAGCTCCTAACTATTTATTCACATTTGTATCACAACCCGTACGACTAGTAACCGCTTAGGCTGCCAACGTCACCTTGAGGCCCAATATGTCGATATAAGCTATACTATTTCGCATTGCAAGCTTTTGAAGATGTTGTCTTGCGCACAAGGACTATGCGCCAAAGTCCACAAGCACGCGAATTCGTGCAGGGCTTTTGCCATATGCAGTTTGCCTATAGTGTCCAAAATCTCCACTTGAATTGCAATTTGCCAAATGCATTAAAAGTTCATATGTGAAGCTTACGACAGCTTCCTATCCGTACTTGTGTCTGCTCGCTGGAGACCTACTTTCCTGGGCATTTACCAAGTTTGCGTGATGGCACCTGATAAAATATGCCTTCATCTCTTATACTTCTTAGTTGGGTACTGCGCTGATGCCTATCGCCCTGGAGAACTTCTTCTTGGATGGAAGGAGGAAAGGCCCACTGACGACCTCAGCTGATTGTGGCCAGCACGACGGTGTACAGTGAAGGGTCCTCACGACGTGCCCCGTACGCCATTGCGTTACGATAGCTCTACCGCCCATATGGGTGCCACGACGGCCGTTCGGCCCCCGGCCTGCCTGATCTGCCTCTTATCTATCACGGCCATGCATATGGCATATTCTCAACTGCACTGCAGTCTCACTGTCTACCACGCAGCCGGTTGCTGCCAGGTGTAATTCTGCCTCAAAGGGGGGAAAGGTGTTGCTCCAAAAAATACAGCGGTTTTTAAATATATTAGTTTCACCGTCCAGCTGCCTAGATGTGGTGAGATCAAACTCAATGGCATAGAAAGGGTGTTTCACGACATTGGCAGGTGGCCGCGCGAACAGCTTGGTGCAACAATCCGGGATACCCAGTTGATTATATGCCTCTGCAATAATGATTCGTTTGAGCGGTAAGACGTAGACGACAACATGAGGGTGGTGATGTGACGGTACCAGACGATACACATTTCAAGCATTACATTGTGAACCCATATTGTAGCCCCATATATGCGACGACACAGACAAACGTTGTTCATTATGTGCACGTATGGTTCAACACCACATGCCCGTTCAACCTGAATAGTCCACAACAAACAACAAACAACAAACAACGACCACAGTCCCTCCACAGTCCCCTCCCTGACGCGCTTCGTCAGAAAGCTCCAAAATTACAATTATTATTATTATTATTATTGTATTATCGTGGTGTACACCCTACCCGTCACCGACGGACAACAGCAACATCTCGCCTCGGAAGAATCAACGTGCCTGTCATACCTACCAAACAAGCCGTACAAATCCCCCCTGTACTTGGCAGTTCACGTCTTTCAAACCTGCATACGAGGAAACGGGACTTACCTCACCTGGCAGCTGCATTCCATCCCTGCCACATGCCAACAACATCGACGGATGTTTCTTCCATGCCATCCAGAGCGACTTCTGCGCATACCCGGTCTCTACCCCGCACCGAGCAGTAGAAGGACCCCCCGATCCGCTGATGGAGGCTCGTTTTGAAACTCTTTCATCCGCTCTCTCCCCCCCCCCTTCTTCGGCCCATCTCGGTCCCCCCACTAAACGCCGGTGGGCCACATCTCCGGCATGTCGCCGTGAGTCACCTCCAGAGCTGGTTCCGGAGCCCACTCGTCCCCGGGCTCGATGGGCACTACAGCAGACGTGACGTCAGCGTGTACGAGGAAGTCGAACTGGCGGGGCAGCACTGCGGCGATGCAGAGGATCAGGATTATCTATTATCTCAGAGGATCAAGATTTTAAAGATTCTCTAACAGTCCTAAGCTTAATTGAAACTGAGATATTGACCGGAAAGACTGTGAGGGGTGGGGAGGGGTGGGGTGCAGAAATGAAATCCCGTACCTACCTACAAAACCGACCCACACACATACACACAATTCCTCAGGGGAAAAAGACAAGAAAAAGGACGGGGGAATGGAAGAGGTCTAATTACGCCATCGCTCCGGACACGGCTCTACGGCTCTATGGGATACGACATGCACTATTGTACCATCACCCAATAAACTGTACCCAATGATAAGCTAAGAGCTCACGTACGGAACTCCCGACGGAGTGTGCCGTACAGCTATACGTCTCCACGTATTGTCATGCTTCATCCCGTATCCAAAATCGAATGATTCGTTGCAACTGATTGAGCAAAGCAACCTCCCTGGGGCAACATCACTCGGCCCGCGTGCGCACGCACAGCGTGTGGGTTTGCATGGTATGGCACGACCCCTGACCCCCCTGAAACTCCCCCTGAAACCCCCCCTAACCCCCCCCCTGGACCCCCCCTGGACCCCCCCTGGACCCCAGTACGTACCGTGCCTCCAGGACACCCACCTGCGTCGAAGTAGTGCGACTGCAGCTCTGTGTTGGGGCGGTAGATGACACCGATGGCCCGTTCCAGCAGCGGGCCCTGACGAGGCGGCGGCGGAGGGGAGGGAGGTCGGCCCCTGAGCCCGGCTGGTTTGACGGTCTGACGTCATCGCTGGAAAGGGGGTATAGAGGCGGACTACCCTTTCGCAACTACCCATAAGCTCCTTCCAGCCCGGCGCTTCACCCTGCATCAAGGATGTAAAACCCTAAGTCAATACAGTCGCTAACGTCCCGGGGCTACCTGCAGCCGCTCGGCGAGCTCCGTGTTGCGGAGATGAAGAGCGAACAGGGGGGGTAGACCATGGACAGTGCCGCCGCGCCCCTCAGAATGCTCCTGCCCCTGCCCCTGCTGCTGCTGCTGCTGTTGGTGCTGCTGCTCCTTGTGCCTCAGCCCGGCTCCCACCGCGGCGTGCATGAGGTGCTCGTACGACCCCGGCACCGAGGGGCGCACCATCTTGTGCTGGGCGGGCTCGCCCCACTCATCCGCGGCCGTCACATGGCCTGGGGTTTCCCCGCACGCATGGGGAAGTATGGTATGGCAAAGGGGGCGGCCGAGCGAAAGAGCGAGCTTAAGCGGCGACAGGTGGAGGGAACAAACCCGGCCGTACATCGTAACAAAGCCCCGTATCAGTCATCATAAGGCCCCATCAGAGAGAATGTGTGCGTCGCGAACGATTGCGTTTGCGTTTGCGTGGGAGGGATTTCCTGACTCCAGGGGAGGTGCTTCCGTATGACTGACTACAATTACCTGTGTGGGTGGTGAAGCCCACTGACACGACCTGATCGCCGTACTCTTGCCGTACTAATTGACCGATGTTGAGTTGGCCCCGCCGCCAACCCGCGTCCGTATGGCGGGCGTCCCCGAGGTGGCTGTTGTGCGCCCAAAGGACCTGAGAGGAGATGCCCGGGAAAGCGGGTTTGGGTTTGGAGGAGGGAAGGGAGGGGAGGGGAGGGAAGGGGAGGGCAACAAGCGAAGTTAAGGACAGCTGCAGCTGAGGTTAAATTCCGAAAACTATCTCCCAACAACTCATGTGCAGTTAAGTGGTCTTTTTCCCCTCCTGGGTTTTTACGTCCATGGCACGATCGTGCCATGGACGTAAAAACCCAGGAGGAGAAGCGCTGCGATGGGGGCAGCCGTACTGAAACCGCTGCAAAGTGACCACGTCCCCCCTCGCAATGTATCCACGTAAGGTTGCTCCGGCGGCCTCCTCCCCCCTCCCGGCGTTGAATGCTGAACCACAGCCTGCTAAGATCTTTCCAGCTCCACTTCTGCAAGGCTCTAGCTTAACACTGTTTACGTCTAGCAGTTGATGGACTCTGTGCCGCCCGAGAGCAGTTGAAGAGGTATTGTAAGGGAGGGGGCGTTCCGATAAAAGAGGGGTCTGGGTCAGCCGCTACAGGGGGGGAGAGTGGTAGTCTCTTAATAACTGTAAGGCAAGGAGAGGGGTCTGGGAGGCACTACCACAACCCAGGCATCCCGGAATTGGCTGATGGCACTGGGGGCCAACCCAAGGAGGAGCGGGGGGAGGAGAGGGCGAATAAAAGCAATCCTGGTGGTGGAGGAGGCGGGCGGGAGAGGGGGTGCTCAGAGGTGCAACCCTTCCTCTGTCCGTTAAGGGAGAGATCGTCCATGCAAGTAAGTCAGGGGGAGGGGGAGGGCGGGGGAGAGCGCTGCGATGAGGGGGGGAAGGGCGTGAGGGATAAGACTCATGAAACGAGCGAGCTAGTGCTGATACCGGAGAACCGAGGACTAACCGTGAGGGTCGAATGATGGCTGGCGTCTTCCAAAGTGGGAAAAGTGGAAACGAGATGTGATGTAAACTGACTAGGTGGTCGCCGAGGCCGCGAATAGGGGGTTGACTGGGGAGGAGGAGCTGATCGCGAGCCACTGGATCGTACGAGGGAAGTGCATGCGCAGTAACGAAGTGATGGTGGGTGCAATACTGCTGAGAATATTTAGCGGCGCTAGCTTCTCATCAGGGGCACACACATTGAAACACACACACACGCACTCACGTTAAATGTCTCACCATCTTCGGCTCCTTGGGTGTCGTGGTGCGCCCGCCCGTCCCCCTCCGCCTGCCGCTATCGCCGCCCTTTCCCGCCGCCTCCGCCTCCGCCTCCGCTGCCGCCGCCGCCTGCTGCAGCCTGGCCAGGTGCGCCTCCAGAAGCTCGACAGTCTTGAAGAAGTGCGTGTCTCGGAGGTTCCAGGTGACCTCATCGCGGGTAAACATGTTGCGGTAGCTGCCGGGAAAGGAGGGGAGGGAAGGGGAGCGATCAAGGGCTTGCCTGAAGGGCATTGAACACGAATAGGCACACATACACACACACGGGGCTCGGGCAGAAGCATGCGTGTCGGGGGCTCTACAGAACGGTGCCGTTTTCCAGACGCTCTTAAATAAAGTCTGTCGTACTCACTAGGCCTCAGCTCCCGACACCACCATAGCGTTGGCCTCAACCTGAGGAGTGAGGATCCGATTCATTTGGTTGAGGGTTGGGTGGTTGTTAGTTAGGGTTCGAATTTTGCTTTTAGAGGTAAGGCTAAGTTGCAGATCACCTAACAGACGTTTGTGTAGTGAGTTGGTTGGCCACAAAGCGGGTGACTCATCGAGTCCGACGTGATCAACGAAGCTGACTAAGCGGGAAGCATGCCGCGTGGCAAACGCAAACCGCTGAATGGCCACACCCCTCCTTTTAAACCCCCTTCGCACGCATACACACACGTATATAACCACACGCACATTCCCAACCCACCGCAAGCGCCTCCTCTTGGTTGGCGGGGCCGTCGGGGGCGGCTCTGTACGACTCAACCCGGCAACGTACGTCAAACAGCGCCCGCTTGACGGCGTCCTCGCAGCTGGCCTGAAGAACGAGAAGCGGGGGCATTCAAGGACAAAGCGGGGGGGGGAGGGTTACAGGATAGGGGCTGGGTAGGGGGAGGCCGCAAAACGAAACGGTGGCGGTTGGTCGTTGTGGGTTGTGTGGCTGGTTGTGCAGAGCTCGACCACAATTAACGGTTTCGAAACCCCAGCTTCATCGTCAAAGACCATTATTCCAAGGGAAGGCGGACAACGCTTAAAAGCATAATGTGATCTCTTGTGATGTAGCGCAGCGAATATTGATAGCGGTTAGTGGTTAACAACGGTCGCCACCGGAAGGAACAACTGACAACGGCAACCGCCAAAGGCCTTGCTAGATTTATTAGGGTTTTCTGGAGGTGCGCACTGCATCACATGTATCCTCTCCAGCGCGGCTGCGGGAGCTCAAGACGACGAGATGGTCTGTCCGCCTGCTAGACGTACGAATGGCAGGACAGAGAAAACGGAAAAAGCCGGGTTCATCACTACGGCTGTGGCCCCATACCTTGTGGAATAAGGACGTGGCCAAACCGTAGCTCTGCGCATCGGCGCCGTACCTGTACGAATGCGATACGACAAGCCCTGTGAAGTGATCGCTCATAAGAGAGAGGAAGTCCAGCTAAGCTACGCGCGGGTGGAGTGCGGTAATGACGTGGATAGGGATGGCCGCGCAGCCTCCCCTGGGACGCACGTACTGCCGTACCTGGTGGCTTGAGAAACCCGGAAAGATCAACCCGGCACACGGAGCTGTCCCTGCACGGCACGAAACCCTCCCCAACCATTTCCCTTTCCTTTTCCCCTTCCCCCCCCAAGCCCCTCCACCTCCACCTTCACCCCCAACCAATCCCCCCCCAACCCCCCCCACCAAACCCCCTCCATCCCCCCACCTGTCGAAGCAGCGGTACCTGGCCTCCACGGCCCTGGCTGCGTCCGGGTCGGCCTGGCGCAGGTAGCTGCCGCCAGGGGGAGTGGGGACAGAGGGGAAAGAGGGGAGAGGGATGGGGGGGGGGAGTCGAAAAAATCGAATCCTGGTGCTGATACTGGAAAACCGAGGACTAACCAGCGTGAGGGTCGGATGATGGCTGGCGTCGTACAAAGCAGGAAAAGTGGAAACGAGCTGTAATGTAAACTAGGTAGTCGCCAAGGCCACAAAGTAAAGGGGTTGAAAGAGGAATTGAAACCGTACTTATGTATACTATCGGCCTTTTTCCTGGCGGCGAAGTGAAAGGCGTGCTGACTCCGAGGCGAAACTAACCTGACCGCTGTCGCTGGCGGTGTCATGCGAGTGCATCTCCCGACCCACCTCCACGTGCCTGAACCCAACCAACCCATCCACCCAACCTGGGCAGCTCGAACCGCGTGGGCGTACCAACCGAACCAGGCGCGGTTCCGCGCGAACCCACTCACCTTTGAGGGGGGGCAACAGCGGGGCAACGGCGGCGGTGGCAGTCGTAATAGCAACGATGTGCGCGTGCGAGGGAAAGAAGAGGAGTAAGCGCAGAGACAGGGAAGGACAGAGGAAGGCGAGTAAGCACAAGTCCAAGGCAGTACGGACAACGCAAGGGAGGGGGAACGGCGGCGGGGGGGAGGGCGGAACGATGAATCGTGAGGCAGCCACCCAATCGTACGGGTGGCAACGAACTAACTACCCGTACGATGAGGTTTGTGCCGCTGGGTCTTTGGACGCGAGGGGGTCGGACGTGAATGGAATGATGGGGGTCATTGGACCCCTCATACTCACTTTGAAGGATCACATGCACGTACACAAACACGCACCTAAGCACGGCATCCGCCGAGCTGTGCAGCGAGTAAAGATCCATGCCGTAGAAGCCGCAGTGCTGGGCCGCCGCCACCACGTCAGTGGCACTGTCGGCGCCCCGTCGTACAGCATACAGGTTGTGGTTCCGGAGCCATTCCACGAAACGTTCCACAGAGCGGTTGTGCCACATCCAGCGGGGAAAGCGCTGTGCGACGTACAGCAGCAAGTATTAGTACGAGATACAGGGTAGCAGCCAGTGGGTGATGAAACCGCCCGGGCAGCTGTGTTTTATGTGTACGCGAAAACACGCCTTCACGACGGGGAAAGAGAAAAAAGGGAAAGGAAAGATAAGAGAGCGAAAAATAGAAAGATGGTGTTTTACAGAAGTGTCATGTGAGTGATGGGGCAGGCCACAACTTTCTCCTAATTTAAGAGTGTAGGGTATGAAAACGGGTGCGTGTACGGCATGTTCTGCTGTACGGAACCTCCTTAACTGCGGACACGCGAGATACGGCGATCGTATCCGTACTAGTGCGCTCACGACACCGGGTCCGCATCAATCACCGACTAACCCCACCCCCTTTCCCCTTCCTTTTCCCCTCTTTTCCCCTCTTTTCCCCTCTTTTCCCCTCTTTTCCCCTCTTTTCCCCTTTCCGCTGCTGCCGTACATATCCCCACCCCATATTCGTCCCTTCTTTCTTCCGCAGCAGCACGCAACAGCACCGGGATTCGGGTATCCAGCTATTCCCCCTTGTCCCCCCCTTCCCCTCCCCCCCTCCTCATTTGCCCTCCATACGTCTCCTCTGCCTCCCTGACCCCACCTTATATTCGCTGAGGGCATCCAGGGCACTCTCGTCGCGGCCGCACGCCTTCCCTTCCACATCTCGTAGCCGCAGACCCCGCACGTAGCGGTTAACGCGGAAGGCGTCCGGCCAGTCGCTCTCCACCACAACCGCGGTGAAGCCCCGCTCCCGAATCAGGAGCCTCGTCAGCTCGGCGCGCTGGGGGCCGGGGTCGGGGCGGGGGTCGGGGCGGGGGGAGGTGTGTATGTCTGGCGACCAGCAGCTGCAGTACGACTTAACGACAAATCATACCGAAAATAAAGATAACGAAATCGCCGCTGGGAAGGAGTATATGGGTGTAAATGACTGTACGACAGATGCAGGGGTGAAGAGCTGGCGCCAAGTCCATCCCACCCCAAGTCAATCCCACATGCTGCGGCGGACATCTACCTTGGCGTTTCATATTGGCTTATTCTGTGACCGTGCGCGCATTGGAGAGAGGTCGAATAAACGAGGCATGATGCCACTGGCATGACCCCCTGCCTCATTCCCTCCCGCTGAAGGTGGCAGGGCAAAACCCCTTCACGACACGCCCTTCTTCTCATTACTAGGCTGAAGACTGACGCTCGCCCTCTTCCAAGGAATATCGTTTTAGCGTACGACTGTGTACGAATGAAAGAAACGTGTTGTACCAGTAGGCGTCCGCTGTGAAGCTCGGTGATTTACCTTACTACTTAGGACGGAAGGCTTAGTCATGCTGGGCGAGCAGGATCTTAATATGCAGTTAGTTGGCAATCCTGATGGTCATGGGCGTCGTGCTCCCTCATGACCCTTCCCGCGGTCCCCCTTTCCCAGCTCGGGGGCCCCCCTCCCTTCTCCAAACACACACGCACCCGGACATGGTTGAGTATACCATACACCATGTTATCATCATCATCGTACTGTGTAATCCGTACTGATGCCGGCGAGGGTCTCGTTCCGTACCTTTCCCTACCTGATCGTAGAACTCCTTGGTCCCATGGGACGCTTCCCCTATCAGCACGAAGCGTGTGGTGGTGGGGATGGAATCCAACAGCCGGCGGTTGAGCTGGGCCCGGTCGGGGGCTGTGAGGGCGTGGCGGCGGATGGAGTCCAGCGCCGCGGCCTCGTCCAGGGAGGGACCCGCGGGGGCGGCGGCACGGCCGCGGCTGCGTCGACCAGATCGAGTATGCATCGCCCCCGTGCCGGTGCCGGTGCGGGTGCTGGTCGTGAACGCGCTGGCGGTACAGGCACTCTTTCTAACGGCACAAGCTCTGGGCACGAAGGTGGGCGTCTTGACGGTCAAGGGGGGAAGCAACCCTTTCTGTTGACGGTGTTGGTGTTGGTGTTTTCTAATGCAGTCTGCAGCGAGCTGTGAAGTGAAAGGGCTCTGCGGAGGAGTGAAGCTGCGCGGGAGTGAAGTGCGAAGTGAACCATCACACGTAAGGGACCGAGAGGGGCGACGAAAAAGACAGGAGAAGCAGGCGGAGTCGGAGCTGCGGAAGCTGCGGAAGCTGCGAGTAAGATCCGGGTATGCAGTTCTGCTGATACGAAAAAGCATATTCGTGGCCGCCCGGCCACAAGCGGTCCAACGGAGCGTATTCGTCAAGCTATCAACCACCTGTGTTCACACGTAACATGACACAGTGTGAACTTACGAGATATAACCCAAAAGCCTATCAAAAGTGCATGAGGGCTCGAGGATTTTCATCACAGATCGATCTATGTATACAAACTGTCGAGAATCTGCCGCTGTTGAGGATTTGTCCCGAGCGCTTAGTCAGCACCGATTAAGGTTGTTTGGGTGACTAGGGAACGGTTCGGCGGAGACGGATCTGCCTTCGTGCGAGCGCAAGGAAGTAAATAGTAATTCGAAAACACAACTGTTCTGGTGTTGATGGTGATGGTGGTGTTGAGGGTGGTGGTGGTGCTGTGCTGCTGCTGCTATGAGGACGCATAAGAAAGGGGGAGGACCTGCGACCGCCGCCGCTGCTGTTGATGGCTTCCGTGTTGCAAAATGACCCATGGGTCGTTTTCGGTATCAACGTGCAAATGCGGCTACGGCTCCACTTCTGTTTTGGTAAGGTCAATCTCAACGATCCCAATTATTTATTTATTTATTTGTGTCTTTATCATGTTGTTCTCGAGTTATCGTGTCTTATGTGATAGGGGAGACATGTTAGAGGCCCGTCTGCTATCCAGCAAAGTGGCATATCGCGCATAAGAGCTTAACTTACTGCTTGATAAAGCAAAAAGCAGATGAGCTCCAGAACCAAGGAGCGAAGTAGAATGTGCGGGCATTTCATGATGCGGCCATTTTACCCCTGTTGCCAGGTCCTCCGCGTCCGCCTTCTCTCTGTTTTTGGTCAAAAGCTGTTATTACAATCGGCCGCTGCCGTCTGCCAGTCACCATCCACATCTTACGTTGTTGTTGGCAGATGGTGACAAACTGGAACTTCCAAACAACGATATATTATGCGCATTACTTAAGTTGACTATGCATATAACGACTTGAAAATTTGTGCGCCACCACGTACGGGTCTTGTGCTGGTATGGCGACTCTTGATCGTCGTAATATCTCCAATTGATGGAAGCTGGGATGGCACCCACGTAATCCCCTCCACGCCAATACACCCAACCCCAAAAACCCTCCTTCCGCTCATGTGGGTCAGCACTGACCATACACAGCGTACTACGAGAGTACGTTCCGGCCTGTTGAACACACATTCCGTACACGCAGACAATTTACTGCGAAGTCCATCATCTTCTGAATAAAAAAATATATGCTCACTCATGCGTTTCCCCCTCTTCTCCTTACAGCAGACGAAGGACGGGATCGCGAATTTTACACAACAACCCAACACAATTAGGTCTCCCTTGCGGACGAGGACGAGGACGACGACGAAGAGGAGGTTCCCTGTTGAGAGGTTGGGACCACTGGCTGTGTGGGTCCTCTGAGAAGTGGATCTCGGTCGACTCTGCAAGTCCTCCCTGCAGTCTTCTCTCCCCTCTCCTCCTCCCTCCTGTCTTCCCCTCTTCCCGCCTCCCTCCCCTCCCCTCCCCTCCCCTCCCCTCCCCTCCCCTCCCCTCCCCTCCCCTCCCCTCCCCTCCCCTCCCCTCCCCTCCCCTCCCCTCCCCTCCCCTCCCCTCCCCTCCCCTCCCCTCCATGTGCAAATTCTTCTTCACCATCACAGCACGATGCACCTCGCCACCACGACAAAACGGGCGGTCAGCACAAGCACACAACAGTCAAACCTGACTTGTTGCTAAAACCCGAACACGTCGACACGCCCAACGTCGGTCCCCGAAACACCAATTCCAAATTCCCCAAACCACGTATACCAGGAGTGGGGAGGGCTATCATCCCTTCCTGGGTCCATAGCTGCTCGGCATGTCCCTCCTCCCCCTCTCTGGTCAGCCGGGCCCCCGGAAGCGGCGGGAGACGGCCGTGGTACGGCACCCATACCCATACACAAATACACGCACAAGCCGTGCATTACGCATCTCAACCCAGACCTGCGTTGCATCGCGTCGTACCGTATCACGTCGTACATAATTACGTACATCCATGAAGTACGGGCAAAGGGTCCGCGCTCCTCTGCGGCTTTCGGAAGCTCCTCTTTGCCTCATTACCCCTCGCGGTCGTGGTCGCCATGCGGCAGCGCGCGCGCCTAGTTGTCCCGCTGTCACCCCCCTTCCTGCGCGCCGCTCTTGTCCCAAGCGCCTCCCCTCCTCCTGCACGCACTGCATAGTCTATTTCGCGGCATCTTCTGAGCCCCCGTCTTTCATTCCCTTACGCGAGGGCCAGCCGCATTACCACCAAGGTCACGTCGTCCGTGGATCCCACCTGCAGCGGTGTGTGTGTGTGTGTGTTTGTGTGTTTTGTGGGGGGGGGGATGTGTAAATATCCATGTGTGTATGAAAGGTGGGGTAAGGAGAGGCTAACGCACACTGAAACGCCATCTGAAGAGGCCCCAACGAGATGTAACCTAACAAAACCCAAATATGAATCCTGGGACGCGGTAGTGGGGGAGTGGAGGAGGGGAGTGGGGGGATGGGGGCTCTCGGGGGTGTAGGTTTGATCGACATCTGACCCGGCCGACAGCATAACAGGACTATCACTTCAGATCAGCCCAACACCGAACCCATTGACCTGCATGTGGTGGGCCCCGCCCCTGTAAACTACTCCCGCCACTGCTCGGGCCCAAAGCCGCTCATCGGGCCCCCCTTCCTCTGACTGACAGCCGCGTTCCAGCGTCCGTGTTCTCCTCCCTCCCTGTCCCTCCCTCCTTCCTCCCTCCCTTTCCGAGCCTTGTAACGACACAGTAGTAGTGGAGACGAGACGTAAGGACCCAAGAGAGGTAGGGAGGCATTGCCCCTCTGCCCCGTCCGACCCCTTTTTCGTCCGTCCCACCAGCACCACGCACATACACATACACACACTCGCACCTTGACAGCCGCGGTGGCCAGTGCCTCCGCCACCTTGTTGAGGTCCGCCCCCGGGGGTACAGTCGCCAGCACCTCCGCCAGGCCCTGGTTGTCCAGTCCCCCGCCCCCCCCTCGCTCCTCCTCTGCGAAGAGACCGTCCGAGGCGACCACCAGCCAGCTGTCCTCGGCTGCCGGTCAGCGGGGGGAGGGGGTACCGTGTACGGCCGGAGGGAGTGGGGGAGTGGGGTAAAACAAAAACACCCGAAACAAAACATGATCATATTACAAAAACCCGAAATCCCCTTTCCTGGGGCGGACCAACCCACCAGCACCAACTGCCAACTGCCGTGCCGCCGGTCCAGGAGGGTAAGGCTACATCAAAATACCCATGATGCATACGACATACAAACATACATACACAGGTACTAGATCGTGCGGGGATGGGACCTCCCTTCTTCTCCCACTCCCCACTCCTGGACGGCACCCGCCCTGTACGCGTATCCCAACTTACCACTTACCCGCCAGCCATCGGCGCCCGCCGCACGTCATGTCGCTAACAAAACACCGCACGTTTCCTTCCAGCCGGGTAAGGCCCTTTCCGTCCCGAATCCCCCAACCTCCCCCCCACAAGACAGCAGGCCAAAGCCCCGCTAACCTCGCGGCCTAGCACCCCACCAACCCCACACATTCATCTTTTCAACCCCCCTGCCCCTCGCCACTCACCCGTCAGCGGCGTCAACGTCGTGTACGGCTCCGCAATGACACCGAACCCACTGCTGTACCCGTCGCTCCCCGCCGCCACCCCCTCAAACTGCAGGGAGCCCTTCAGGTAGGCGTCTCCGAATGCGCGCGACAGGGCCAGCAGGCCGCCGACTCGCCACGTGCCCCCCATGTAGCGCACCAGCGGCAGCTTGGGGTTGGGGTTCATGCGCTCGATCCGCACGCGCTCCGCTTCCCGGTCCGGTACGTGATCCTCCGTCAGCTGCACGGGCTGGCCACCGCGAATGAGCACGATGCGCGCATCACCCACGTTGGCGGTCAGCAGAGTGGTGGAGGCGCCGTCTTGGGCGGTGAAGAGCAGCGCGTTGGCGGCGGTGGCGCCGCACTTGGACCCGCCCACTCCGCGCTCGCCCATGCCCATAAAGCCGGCACCCACGGAGAGGAGCTTGCGGTCCGCGGCCAGATAGGCTTCCGTGATGGAGAACTCGGGCTGTTGGGGTCGGGGGCGATTGGAGGGGGGCGTATGTGTATGTGTATGTGTATGTGTATGTGTATGGGGGGTGGAGGAGGGGGAGGGGGGACGGAGGGAAATTGAAGTTGAGGAGAAAGAGAGTGTGTGTATGCATATGTACATATGTGTAAATTCATATGTATGTATGTATGTATGTATGTATGTATGTATGTATGTATGTATGTATGTATGTATGTATGTATGTATGTATGTATGTATGTATGTATGTATGTATGTATGTATGTATGTATGTATGTATGTATGTATGTATGTATTTATGTATGGGTGTTACACTGTGGGCGACTCGCCCTTCAAAGACGAGCACCGGGGGTCCTGACCGGACCGAGCCACAGCGCAGGGGAGGAACACGTGGCTTTGTGTGTCTGTCCTGCCACGTGCTACCCCTCTCACTAGGGCCAGCGAGCCCTCACAGGCTCTCGCCTGGCCACTCACAGAGCACTCAGGGCCACCAAGAAACCACAGAAAGGCCCAACAGAAAACGGGGGACACCTAGCTGCTCAAAGGACGGGGAAACCTCTCCTCTAACCCGAAACTGACCTGGCAAGAGTCTGACAGACACACACAGATCCCCTCACCTAGCTGCTCAATATGTATGTATGTATGTATGTATGTATGTATGTATGTATGTATGTATGTATGTATGTATGTATGTATGTATGTATGTATGTATGTATGTATGTATGTATGTATGTATGTATGTATGTATGTATGTATGTATGTATGTATGGGTGTTACACTGTGGGCGACTCGCCCTTCAAAGACGAGCACCGGGGGTCCTGACCGGACCGAGCCACAGCGCAGGGGAGGAACACGTGGCTTTGTGTGTCTGTCCTGCCACGTGCTACCCCTCTCACTAGGGCCAGCGAGCCCTCACAGGCTCTCGCCTGGCCACTCACAGAGCACTCAGGGCCACCAAGAAACCACAGAAAGGCCCAACAGAAAACGGGGGACACCTAGCTGCTCAAAGGACGGGGAAACCTCTCCTCTAACCCGAAACTGACCTGGCAAGAGTCTGACAGACACACACAGATCCCCTCACCTAGCTGCTCAATATGTATGTATGTATGTATGTATGTATGTATGTATGTATGTATGTATGTATGTATGTATGTATGTATGTATGTATGTATGTATGTATGTATGTATGTATGTATGTATGTATGTATGTATGTATGTATGTATGTATGTATGGGTGTTACACTGTGGGCGACTCGCCCTTCAAAGACGAGCACCGGGGGTCCTGACCGGACCGAGCCACAGCGCAGGGGAGGAACACGTGGCTTTGTGTGTCTGTCCTGCCACGTGCTACCCCTCTCACTAGGGCCAGCGAGCCCTCACAGGCTCTCGCCTGGCCACTCACAGAGCACTCAGGGCCACCAAGAAACCACAGAAAGGCCCAACAGAAAACGGGGGACACCTAGCTGCTCAAAGGACGGGGAAACCTCTCCTCTAACCCGAAACTGACCTGGCAAGAGTCTGACAGACACACACAGATCCCCTCACCTAGCTGCTCAATATGTATGTATGTATGTATGTATGTATGTATGTATGTATGTATGTATGTATGTATGTATGTATGTATGTATGTATGTATGTATGTATGTATGTATGTACACTCCTTGCGATGAGAATATATATATATATATATATATATATACCGTAAGGTTAGGATAGGGTAGTGACCTTTACAATTTCGTTGCACCCCCCCCTCCCCCCCTTCTCATCGCAAGGAGTTGCTGCGGACTGTAAGACACACACCCATACCCCCCCGAGGCAGAGGCGGGAGGAGGCAAGGGCTTCCAAAGCCAGGCACAGTCTGGGCACCCCTCCCCCCTCTGCCTGGCGAGCCATCCGCACGACCCGGAGTGACGCAGCCCAACAGATCGCGCCCAACGTGGCACTTCGTTTCTGCCACTGTCCAAGTACTCATGTACCCAAGTACTATGCTGACGAACCCTCGCCGCCTCTGCCTCGTCCTGCCTGCTCCCCTTCCAAAAGCTGTGCCTCTGCCTCCCCGCGACCCTCGCCGCTCAGCCCTGCATATCTCCCGCCAAAGGCTCTATATCCCCCTGGGGTCCTGCGGCCGACTACGCTGTTCGCCTTCCACCCCGCCTCCTCGGCGGTACCCCGCACACATACACACGCACACGCAATTACACATACACACACATTGGTCATCATCTCTCCCTCAGGTTGCAGCTTACCCCCTGGCCCCACCTTGTATCCGCTACTCCATTCCGTTTCGATCACTCCAAACAGCTTGCTCTTAAGCCAGTCCGCCACCGCATAGCCGCCTGCAAGACGGGATGGGACACGGCCGCGGGAGAGAGCGCCCGGACAACACCGATCGTCAGATCCCGCAACGCCACGAGCCCGCACCAGTCAGAGCTTCATTTCGCCAAAATTAAAGCTCTCATGAAGTTGGCGCCGATTGGGATGTGGCTTCTGGGCCAGCTTGCGCAAGTGGGTCGCCGGGCCGCCCCCGAGCTCACCCTGCTCGGATGAAGTCCTAGACCCCATGGTTCAGGCATTAATAGATGCCTGATGGTGGGAGAAAAGTTCGCGCCATGCCGCACCGCCTGAAAACAGAACCCCGTGTTAGAACCCCGTTCTCGACTTCTTTCCGCATTTAAATTGAAATTGGTACCCGTCGCGTTTGGGGTGTCAGCTCAACGGGCATTGAGCCCAAACCGCAGGCAGGCCTGGAACAGGAACAACCCAACACAGTCCAACAGAGCGCGGTGATATATGTATAGAGTACTTCGGAAACAAACTTGGCCTTTGAGCAGACACGCATTACAGTGTATCCATTGACGGTAAGTCAGCAACCCACCGTGACCATCGTAAACACCCGCCCATGCAAACGGCTCGCCGGCCTCGCCAGGGGACGCAATCTGCAGAAGATCAAAAACGCCAATCTTAGATTTATTCATCTAATCTTCGTTCACTTGCGGACGGCTGTCCAAAGACCCTCCGACGGACACTAACCTTCACATCGTAGCGGTCCTGCGATCAGGGAGCGGGACAAAGATCCTCAGTTTGCTACTAGTAAGGTTTAAATAATCTTTGCTCCTCTTTGGCAGAGCTGCAGAGCAAGCTCACACCTCGTTCACTTTGCGCGACGTTCCCTTGATAGAGTACGCTCCATTACCAGCAACCACAACACGAGCCGGTGGAGCGACAGTAACCGGCTCAGCGGTGGCCTGAACACGGAGTCCAGTGCATCGTCCGCTCCGCGAACTACATGCACGGAGTACCTTCTGCTGCGCAATAGACATTATTTATGAAGATACACTTTATGAAGATGAGACAGTAGCAACAGCTGGTCTAAACTTAAGGGATTTCTTAGGTGGCTATTAAAGGCATCTCCTTATGCCTGACTCTAACCAACATAACCGATCCAGATGATCATCAACCATACTCCAAAGGAAAAGTTATAACTCAATGCTGGTGTTTAAAAGTACCCTCTGGACATCAAGTTCGTTCCGGATCGTGGGCAGAGGCCGGGTCCGGCGAAAGCCTCTGCCATCCGTCATGGCATCCAAAATCCCAAGCGGCCTGCCCGCGACAAATGGGTTATCCATGGAATTATGGAAATCTGTGAAGAGGGAAGTCTACATGTCATTGCATAACCCATTCGTGCAAGCATTGGCACAAGGCACGCTTGACCGGTAAGTTTCCGTCAGCATACATTTGTGTCATCATAATAACGTATATTATATTAATCTATCATTAATCACAACATACGTATATACTCATGCAAGGTATCTGCCCAGTTCCGTCGCTGCCACCAAGCACGTGTCGGTGTCGCTACTCGGGACAGCTACAGCACTGCGACCACCCAGGTTCCCGTACTCCTAGACTACTTTATCAACACTCCAAAACAGTCTATTCATGACATGGTTACCAAACCCATAAATTTGCCGGGATACTCGTTTTACACCCTCCCCGCCCCTCCCGCTTTCATAAAAAGATTTATACTCCGACGATGGCCCTCGATGCCCCTTTTTACACACACATGGCAGCCGCGCCTTCCAGCACTACGTGGCACAGGACGCGTATTTTCTCAAGTATTTTGCTCGCGCCTATGGCATCGCGCTGAGTAAGGCCCTTGCACTCGATGACGATACCTTCACCGTGCTGGGCCGACTGCTGCGCGGGGTACACGAGGAGCTGCAGCTACACGGGGCTTATGCGGCACGCTGGGGCGTGCACCTGCCCCATACACACACTCGCAGCCATGTGCATGGCGGCCCGCAGCCCCAGGAGAAGGCTGTAGCTGCGGCTGCTGCCAATGGTGCTATTGTGGGCAGCAGCAACGGCAGCGCCGCTTGCGGCGATCGCGACAATCGCGGAGGTGGTGGTGGTGGTGATGATGATAATGGCGGTGATGGTGGTGGTGGTGGCAATGATTCGGCTCTATTTTTCACGGGGCCCAGCGCGGCCACTAAAGCCTACACGGACTTCTTGATGGAGGTGGCGGAGGACGAAGGACAGGTGATTGTGGGAGAGGATTCCAGATTCTTGGCGGGTATCCCGATGACTTATCTTCTGCATCAACAACCTGTCGCCGTCCCTTTTCCCCCGCCCCTGGCTGCCACTACTGTAGAGTTGGGGAGTTGTCAGCTGTTGAGGGAGCTTTCATATCAGCGCCCTAGGGGTGTTGGAGGGGAAGGTCTGATCGGGGACCTCGATAGGAGGGGGAGGTGACGTGGGGGTTAGGGATATGGAGAGAAGCGGGCTGGGGTTGTGGGACGGCCTGGAGGAGCCGGGTGGGGTTAGGTGGAGGTGGCCATACGGATTAAGGCGGTTTATTCGTCTTTACCCCCCTCCCCCCCCCATCACCACCCTTTTTTCACACACACCTCTGGAATTAGTCTGTTCTGTTTCCTTCGTGCCAGGAGGTAGATCGTATCACTGAAAGTGCACCGGTGCAGGACGGTGGTGTTGCGGAGATCCTGGCCGCCATGCTGCCCTGCTCCCGGCTGTACGGCTTCCTGGGTTGCGCCCTCGCGGCAGCACATGGTGCTGGCGAGGCTGGTCTCGGAGGCGGCCTCGAAACCCCCCGTCACGAGTACTGGGAGTGGGTGCGGACCTACTCCTCCCCCGAGTACCTGGTGGGTTGTAGGGGGTGCGGACTGAGTGTGTCGTCCTGCGTGTGGCAGCTAAAAGTAGAGCTCCGGTGCTAATGCGGCTGATGTAAGAAGTGCTTCGCGAAAGGGGGGAAGAGGGAGGAGGGAGGAGGGTACTGGGTGCAGCAAAGTCAGCTATGTGCTTAGGAAGGGAAATGCAAAGAGGTTTGGTTGAGGTGAGGGACGGACAGGAGCTGGAGGAGGACGTGAGGGGGGTTGGCTGGGGGCCCCGAAATCCGCAGCTGATGGTTCCAGGGGGATAACCATTTGGAGGGACACTGTGGAGTGTTTTGGGGTATGAGGCGAGCGGATGATGATGCAGGGAGTGGGAGTGGGAGTGGGAATGCGAGTGGGAGTGGGAGTGGGAGTGGGAATGCGAGTGGGAGTGGGAGTGGGAGTGGGGGCGGGGGCGGGGGCGGGGCTACCCCACCACCGCATTGGGTAGCCCAGCTGCTGGCTGCGTCGCCTGGTGCGAATCCATTCGTTGTGTCCTTTCACCTGCTCCAGCTCGTGTGTGGGTCTGCCTCCTCCCTCCCTCCCTACCCGTTCCTCCCCTCTTCCAACCGCTGCAGGCCATTCCCGCCCTCAAAGAGACCATCTTCGACCGCCTGTCGCTCCACGCAGATAAGGGTACGTGTGTGTGTGTATGTGTGTATGTGTGTGTGCGTGTGTGAGGGATGAGGGATCAGGGAGCTATGGATAAAACCGGATGTACATGCGGTCGTACGTGTCCGTGAAACCTTACATGCGGCTGCACCTCCCCATCCTTCCCAAGCCCACATCATTACTCCTGGTGTTACCGGGCAGCTGATTCGGATGTCCGTCATAATCCCCAACCCCTTAATAAAGCACATACACACACACGCACACACGCTCTCTCTCTTAGCGGTTGAATCCTTCTCCCTTCCGCCCTCCCCCTTCCGCCTACCTCCTCCCAAACACACAGCAAAGCTGCTGTCACTGTACCGACGGGCCATGCAGCTGGAGGCGGAGTTTTTTGCCGCCCAGCCCTTCTCACCGCCACCACGTGAGTTGGACACAGACGCACACACAAACACACACATACACAAACACACAGACTGCGGCCCGGTGGGGGGCATTAAAAGCGGCAGACGTCGTAGAAGTCTGAGCGCATGAGCGTCTTAATGGTTTGCTTGCTGCGAGTGGAGCCCCTGGTGAGGAAGACCTGGAGGGAGCGATACCGTAGTCTGGATGTGGTTTCGTGTTGGGGGGCGCGGGGAAGACGAATAAACGAGACATGATAATCTTTAGATGCTGCTGTAGGGGGGCCCAGGATCGGTGCCCGGGTCGCAGAAACACACACACTCGCTGGCTGCAGCCGGAGGGGGAACGGCGCTCATCGACTCCCGGACATCTGCATCCTGGTCACATGCCACTGGATGCCTGCGTACCTGCCTGCAGGGCCCCCCGAACGGGGGACAACGACATGGATGTGGGGCTGTGGTGCCCGGGGGCTGGGGCTGGGGCTGGGGCTGGGGCTGGGAGTTGTGCTGGTGTTTTGTCTGCCAAATGGCTGGTCCCCTGCTCCTCCCCTGATCATAAAACGGGAGTTGTAAATGGCCGCATTCGGCACATACACACGCATACACACACGCAAACACGCACACACATGGGCATCCCCCCTCTGACCCAGTTTGGGACCCTGGACGGGCCTGATGAACGGCAATCATCACAAAACATGAACGGCCTTTCAGGACGGAGCAATGAGGGAGACAAGGAATGCTGCTGCGGTCTTCAGCCAAGGGCGGTTGCGTGTATGGGGGGCCCTGTCGCTGTTTCCTCCGAGCAGTGTCTCAACACACTTCCCTGTCCCCTGCTCCTCTGCTCCTAAGGCCGTATCGCTGCACTGGTTGTGGACTTTGACGAGACGTGTACTCAGCGAGACACAATTGGGGACCTTATGCGGCTGGCGGAGGCGGCTGCAGCCGCAGTGAGTGAGGGCGGACTGTACCAATCGTATTACGGGAACAGGCCGAGGCCGTTGACTTGTTGGTTAATTGGTTGGGAGCATGTAACGGGATTGCGAGGACGCGGGAGATGGCGGTGTATATTGTGGAAGTAAGGGGCGCAATTATCTTATTATTCATGTCTTTATATCCTTTATTGACTTGAGTGATACTATATATTCTACTTATTCTACTTTATTATTATTATTATTATTATTATTATCATCATCATCATCATCATCATCATTAATATATTGATTTTGATCGGGGGAGTTCGGAGAATAATAAATATAGCAAAAGTTGAGGCATGGCTCGTCCTGCTCTGTTGCAGTTCTTCCCATCCGTCTGGTTTGTTCTTGTTCATCCCACCCGCTTCTGTCGTTGCTTTTCCAGCTCCTCCTGGCCCCCCTACCTCTTACTCCCGCTCTGCAGGGCCGGCCGACGGGGGGCGACTCCCAGTGGGCCCTATCCACTCCTGGTCGGTTAGCGGCCAACTACATGGCCCAGCAGGAGCAGCTGCTGCGGGAAGTGCTGCCCGACGGGGTGAGGCAAGGAGGAAGGGAAGAAAGGGGAGGGGGAGATGCAGGGAAAAAAGGAAGAAGGGAAGGGGGAGGAACGGCCGGGGTAGAACAGTCTGCGGCAGGCGAATGAAACGAATCCTGGCCCTGGTGCTGGCACTGAAGGAACGAGGACTAACCAGCGTGAGGGTCGGATGATGGTGGCGTCGTACAAAGCAGGAAAAGTGGAAACCAGAGCTGGGAGACGGAAATTAGGATGGGTAACAATATGAATGACTTAACAACATGGTGGGTGGCGAATATAGAGGTGAGGTGCTGTGAGTGAAACCCGACGGAACCAAAATGAGACGGGAGTGCTGAAATGGGCGATGGCGGTCGCGGTGAAGGAGGCTGGGGAGTACGGCAGAGCGCTGGGGAGTACGGCAGAGCACTGGGGAAATAATCGCATAATCAATACAAGGTGCAGTACCAGGAAGGGTTCTGCGAGTGGGTTCAGAGTGGGCGACAAACCGCTATGAGGATTTGCGTGCTGTTCAACGCTCCAATGTGGATTTAAAACTGTTGAAAAGTTTAAAATATATAATATTATAGAATTATAGGATAATAGAAAGTTGAAACTGTTATCTTATCTAAGTACGATCTTGGATCCTGGATCCCGTTTGAACGCATGCGCCTTATCAGTGTTTACTTCGAATGTGGACTCGGTGAAGAGGTCTTAGAGGTTGACCTTTGACCACTCTTGGTCCCTCATGACGGCTTTTCGTACCGTTTCAGGTACCCGACGCAGAGACGTACGATGCTGCCGGGCTGGCGACCTTCCTGGAGCGCCTGTCCGACTTCGACGAGAAGATGAACGCGGTGGTGGAGGAGAGCGGCATTTTACGAGGTGTGTGTGGGGAGGGGGGGTAGCGGGGAGGGGAAAAGCAGTGGTGTGTATGTGTGTTCTGTAATGAGATATGGCCCAGGAGGACACGAGGCTGGAGGGGCCGGGGGCGAGGTTGCGAATGGAGGGGCCAACCAAGTCGTACTCCTGCTACGGTGCGGCAGGTCATATCTGGCAATACTCGTCATATACGGTCGCCGCGACGTTTGTGTGATGGCGGTGATGGTGGTGGTGATGATAATGGCGGTGGTGATGGTGGTGGTGCGGGAGGTTGCTGTATTCAGGTCTGTGATGCGATAAGAGAAGAAACAGAGCATCCGATACAGCGCTTAAGGGGATAGGGGGCCCTCAGTGACTCAAGAGGCTCGGGGGACAGCACCTCCCCTCTCTCCCCTCTCCCCCCTCCCCTCCCCCGCCCTCCCTCTCCGTCGGCCCCCCCCCCTCGCCGCCTGGTAGGCTCTACGGAAGCGGAGGTAGCGGCGGCGGGGGCAGCCGTGCCCTTGCGGCCCCACTGCCGAGAGACTCTCCGCGCGGCATTGGACCGAGGTGAGTACGGCAGGTGAGGGTAGAACGGGGGAGGGGACGACACTCACACTCACACACATACACACACGCGCGCGCGGGGGAGGGGGGCGGAAGACACAACATTTCCTAAACGATGTATGCACTCCCCTCGTTGTGGGTTCCTGTGACCCATGGGTCCGTTATCTAGTATGGCTTCCCTCCCTCCCTCAGTCCAAGTTGTGTCCATGCGACGTAAGGGGAAGCCCTGGCAACTGCTGCTGGAAGAAATGATTGTCGTACATGTACACCCCCTGCTGCGCGATATAGCAAAAGAGATACGCCGGGGACTTCTTTTGGGATCTCCTCTTCCTTTGGCCCGTATGTGGCTTGGCGCTGTCATCATGGCGTGTTTGTTGCACTTCCAAAGTCGGTCCCCTCCTGGAGTTTGGTCTTACCCATCCTCTCCCTCCCCCCCGTCCGTCGTACAGGCATTCCCGTGGATGTGGTTTCCGTCAACTGGTCGGATGCGTACATCAGGGCGGCGCTGGGAGAGGGCCTTATGTCCGGCTCCCGGCTGAGCGGGGCGGGGGCGGGGGAGTGGGAGGGGCAGCGGGCGGAGTCACCCGCCCCCTCGACCTCCCCGACGAGGATCGCACTGCGCTGCAACACCATGGAGGTCCGCATCACACCGCACCGTGACTTGCAATGCACTACACTACAGTACACTACAGTACAGTCCCATGTCGTACCGTATAGCGTTACAGGACGTGATGTGCGATATTTATTGCCTTCACCTCGATGTGGTTTACTAGTTGGGTGGAGGTCATGTCCAGAGTTCTTCGGGACTCTCAAGAAGAGCAGAGAACATTGCTGGTGGTTGAAGCGCGCGATCAAGTCGTACACTCTCTTGGTGTGCCGTAAAGCAAAACACGCTGTGCTGCAGATTTTTTTCTGTGCGAATATCCAGCGCATTGTAGGTATTAGTGATACGCAGGTTGTCTTCTTGCTTCTCACGGGCGTCGTACAGAAGGGGGCACGTGCTGAATATTGTTTATTCCTTACTGTAATCCACAGCACCCCCCTGTCCTCGTCCGCCAGCCCGTTCGCCCTTTCTTTCCGATTGTGTGTGTATTGCTAATCTTACCCTTCCCCCGCCACCTCGCATATGGCCCCCTCGTGGGTACACATACACTTACACTTACACTTACACTTACACTTACACTTACACTTACACTTACACTTACACTTACACATACACGCAAACACAGACGGCCTCATTTCTAAACGCATAACAAATTCATGGCGCGTTCCCACCTCGTTGCCACTCAGATTGGCCCCGACGGCCTCAGCTCCGGAACCCTCCGCAAGCGGGTGCAGTCGGCCCGCGACAAGCGGAGGGAGCTGGAGACTCTCCGAAAAGAGCGTCTGGCAGCCAGGGGCATTGCTGTCGCCACTGCTGCCACTGACCACGGCGCATTGTTTGTGTACATCGGCGACTCGACGAGCGACTTGGCGGCTTTGTTGACGGCGGATGTCGGTGTGGTGGTTGGAGCCAACCGACTGCTCCGCCGCGTCACAACACGCTTCGGCGTACGGCTGCATCCCCTGGCGGCGGCGCCGTTGGCAGCACCGACGGCACCGCCGCCGCCGGGCGGCAGGGGAGTGCTGTACGAGGCGGCCGGATGGGAGGAAATCCGGGCGTACTTGTTTGGAGTGGAGGCGCCGGACTTGCATGTGCATGAAAGTACGGCAGTGGCGGCGGCGGCTGCAGCGCCGCCACCGCCGCCAACGTTGCAACAATCAGTGGCAGCGGAAGAATATGGTATCAATATCCTGCATGAGGAGGGAGGTGTAGCAGCGCCAGCTGCGTCCCCTTCCCCTTCCCCTTCCCCCTCTTTGACTCCCGCACATACACCCACGCCTGCGCCCGCGCTCTCATCAGCAACTGCCTCCAGTCTCCCTCGCGTCCTCAGCATAGCTGGGTCCGACTCGGGAGGGGGGGCGGGAATCCAGGCGGATGTAAAGGTATGCTGCCCGGCTCGCCGTACAGATGTATCTGAGGAGGCGTGGAAAACACACGTGTCATGGAGACGGCGCTGCCGCGTGGGTGTATGGGCCATGGAGGAAGTGGAGGGGGATATAGGGCCCCTTACAAGAACACTTTCATAGCAAAGCTATATGTTGCTGCTAATGTGCTGGTCCCGGCGGTTTATTGTGATGGGCTACGTACATAATGCGTACGTCATGTCGTACATGTTGAGCGTACGACAGTCCTTCCTTACTACTCCCCCGGATGGCACCACTAACGCGTTGCGCAATCCGCTACCTCACTCACCCCAATGACGACAAAGGCGGTGTCCGATCACCACTCTGCAGACTCTGATGGCTCGCGGAGTGTTTGCCATGACCGCGCTGACGGCACTGACGGCGCAAAACACGTACGGCGTCAGTGCCGTACATGCCGTACCTCCCGAGTTTCTGAAGCAGCAGATCGATGCGGTTTTATCGGGTGAGGATGGTCGGCTCCAGGGAGCCTCAGGGAGGGACGGAGTGTCACAGATACTTTCACTTCCTTCGATTAATTCGAGATCGGTAAAGAAGGAATGCGCTCTCTCTCTCTGAGAGCAACCTAAAAGTCAACGCCCCTTCCTCGGACATCCTCCACCCCCTCCTCCAGCTGCCATCTATCTACGGCGGTGAATAAGATGATATCTTTTAGCAGCTTCTCTACAGCAGCAGTTTCGGGTCCCGAGTATTCGCCTTCCCTACCCTTCCCCCCTTACCGGCCCGGGAGCTCACGCCTTGCGCGGCCCCCTCAAGCTCCCTGATTCTGATACCGCCCCCCAACCTCACCCCCCCCAACAGACCTGGGTGCTGACGCCATCAAGACCGGTATGCTGCCAAACGCCGATGCCGTACATGTGGTCGCGGAGCGTGTACGACATTACCGCAGTGTCGCCGTCTCCCCGCCCAGCACAGCGCTTCATGGATGCCTTCCCCTGGTGGTTGACCCCGTGCTGGTCAGCACCAGCGGCCACAGCCTGGCAGAAGGGGGTGTGGCAGTGGCGCTGCTGCGGGAGCTGCTGCCTCTGGCGACCGTAGCCACGCCCAATATTCCTGAGGCGGAAGCCCTGCTTGGTGCGGCGGGAAGGGGGGGAGGGGGGGAGGGGAGGGTGAGGAGAAAGGGGGGGGCCACATGGCTGGGTGAACGGGGCTTCGTCAAGTTTGGCCAAATCCGTGAGCTGGTGCCGAAGCTGAATTGCACCGCGCAAACTGGGAGGGGGAGGAGGTTAATTATGGGTTATGACGAGTGAATCCAGCCGTATGAGTTTTGGGGAGGAGGTTACTATGTGTGTATTGGGTGGGGTGGGGTGGGGTGGAGGTGGGGTGGGAGTTTGTGGACTTGACCGGTGTGGAGGGGAGGGGGGGTTAAAACCCAAAACCAAATAAACCGCTTCCCCCTTCTCCCATCCCCTGCCTCGAACCCGCCTCAGCCTGCGCCCCGATCGCCTCCGTCGAGGATATGCGCAAGGCGGCGCGGGAGCTGCAGGTGAGCGGGGAGGGGGAGGGGGAGGGGGAGGGGGAGGGCGCGAACCGAACGGAAGGCGCGCGCCGCTACAATCCTAACCATAATAATAATCACCACCACCACCACCACCGCAACATACTTTTTTGAAACATTTGAAACATAAAATTACAGCAGGCAACGCGATTACATGGTGTAATGCGTTGCAAATGCACACCTCTCCTCCTCACCTTTGATACCGTGTTAAGGAAACCGTATCAGCAGCGGCCGACATCACCCCCGACCTCCCTTCTTGGACTTCTCTATTCCCCGCACGAAAATAATCCTCAGGTCAGGACCCGCTGCGGCGCAGTGCTCATTAAGGGAGGTCATATGAAGCCAGTCGGTACAGCAAACGACCCTGCAGAGGTGGTTGACGTACTGTACGACGGGGAGCACCTCCATGAACTTCGGGGAGCATGGATTCATACGGACAATACACATGGCACGGGTGCGTCTTTCCGTGTCGGCGGTGGAGGGGGTGCGGGAGGATGCGGGCGCGCGGGTGCGGTCGGTAAGAGTTTGGCGGGTTGGGGGAAGGTCGTTAACGGACACGGGCTGCCGTATTCTGAGAAGCTGCCTGCTTAGTGGTCCCCTTCTCTCACACCAGTCGCCGGCCCATTTGGGGGTTTCGAGGAGGGCACAAGCATAAGGCCCATGTCTGTCACGACAAGCCGGAAGCCCTCCCCGCGTACACTATATATGCACATACATCGACACACATACACACACTCACACACACACACGCCATCCTGATTCATTTTCGTCGCTGAGATTCTTCGCTCGGGGAATGTCACACCAGGCGAGATCCCCCCTCCCCTTTCACACACCCCCCTCCACCGCCTTTATTCGTTCCCTTGTCAGGCAAGCACCCCTTCTCTCCCGCCCCCTCCCCTCCCCTTCCACCAACACACATACACACACACACACACCTATAACTAACAATACCCCCATACCTATCAATTATCAACCCCTTCCCCCCAACTAATTCGGTTATGCTTCACCCCTTCCGTTCGTGTTGGTTAGTCTTCGTCGCCCCCTCCGCGACCCCTCCAACCCCTCAGGTTGCACGTTGGCTTCCGCCATCGCGGCCGAGCTCGCCAAGGGCCTCCCGCTCCATGTTGCAATCAGCGCCGCCCGCTCCGCCCTTCAGACGGCCCTCAAGGCCAGCGCCCCCCTCAGCCTCGGCAGCGGAGTGCAACGCCCCTTTCAACACCTGCACATGATGACGATTGCGACGGCGGCGGCTGGGGCCGCTGCTGTGGCGGGCGTAGGAGGGGCGCGGTTCGTGCCCTTTTTGCGGGTGGACGCGGCGACGCTGCGGCGGCAGCTACGGCTGTACGGTGTCACGGACCCGTACTGCAACAATAAGTGCAACAGGTTCGTACGGCGAAGATAAAGTATAGAGGCAGTACGGTGGCGGTTCTGGTAGCCCTAGGAAAGGCTTCGGGGATGAACTCGTCTTAACGGTTGGATGCAACTGTGGACAATTCATTGTTCGAGGCATCACATCACATTGCATCACATCACATCACATCGCATGGCATCACATCACATCACATCACATCGCATGGCATCACATCACGTCACATCACATCACATCACACCACATCACATCACATCACATCACATCACATCACATCACATCACATCACATCACATCACATCACATCACATCACATCACATCACATCACATCACATCACATCACATCACATCACATCACATCGCATGCCATCACATCACATCACATCGCATGGCATCACATCACATCGCATGGCATCACATCACATCACATCGCATGCCATCACATCACATCACATCACAACGCATGCCATCACATCGCATCGCATGCCATCACATCGCATGCCATCACATCACGTCACGTCACATCACATCACATCACATCACATCACATCACATCACATCACATCACATCACATCACATCACATGGCATCACATCACATGGCATCACATCACATCACATCGCATGGCATCACATTGCATCACATCACATCACATCACATCACATCACATCACATCACATCGCATGCCATCACATCACATCACATCGCATGGCATCACATCACATCACATCACATCACATCACATCACATCGCATGGCATCACATCACATCACATCGCATCGCATGCTATCACATCACGTCACGTCACATCACATCACATCACATCACATCACATGGCATCACATCACATTGCATGGCATCACATCACATCACATCGCATGGCATCACATTGCATCACATCACATCACATCACATCGCATGGCATCACATCACATCACATCACATCGCATGGCATCACATCACGTCACATCACATCACATCACATCACATCACATGGCATCACATCACATGGCATCACATCACATGGCATCACATCACATCGCATGGCATCACATCACATCACATCACATCACATCACATCGCATGCCATCACATCACATCACATCGCATGGCATCACATCACATCACATCACATCACATCACATCACATCACATCACATCACATCGCATGGCATCACATTGCATCACATCACATCACATCACATCACATCGCATGGCATCACATCACGTCACATCACATCACATCACATCACATCACATGGCATCACATCACATCACATGGCATCACATCACATCACATCGCATGGCATCACATTGCATCACATCACATCACATCACATCACATCACATCGCATGCCATCACATCACATCACATCGCATGGCATCACATCACATCACATCACATCACATCACATCACATCACATCACATCACATCACATCACATCGCATGGCATCACATCACATCACATCGCATCGCATGCTATCACATCACGTCACGTCACATCACATCACATCACATCACATCACATGGCATCACATCACATTGCATGGCATCACATCACATCACATCGCATGGCATCACATTGCATCACATCACATCACATCACATCGCATGGCATCACATCACATCACATCACATCGCATGGCATCACATCACGTCACATCACATCACATCACATCACATCACATGGCATCACATCACATGGCATCACATCACATCGCATGGCATCACATCACATCACATCACATCACATCACATCACATCACATCACGTCACATCACATCACATCACATCACATCACATCACATCACATCACATCACATCACATCACATCGCATGGCATCACATCACATCACATCGCATGGCATCACACTGGTGGACCCTCTCCAATGAATGTGCATATTTGAACAGTTTACAGCCCCATGGATAGCAGCTGTTCTACCGTCACAGCTCTTTGTGCCGTACGTCTGCGCTGTACGGAACTCCATCTCACCTTCTGCCGAACCCTGCCCTGCCCTGCCGTGACTCTTCCGGGGCCCCCCGCTCCCTTCCCATTTACTTGTTTGTGACATACATCGCATCCCTGCCTTTCGCCTGCATTTCAACGTGTGTGTGTTTTCGCCCTCCTGCCCCGGCCCCCTTCCCCGTCTCTCCTCCCTCGCTGCCCGTTGCGACATGGTGTGGTTGATGTGCATCCCGGCAGGACGCTGTTGGAGGCTGTGACTCTCGCCGTACAGGGCGGGGCCACCATCATCCAGTTACGGGAGAAGGACATCGACGGAGGGGAGTTCGTTCGTGAGGCGGCGGCGGCCCTTCTGGTGCGAGCTGGGAGGCGCCAAGGAGTCAGCCGTTAACAGAGGGACTAAACGATATGAAAAGCGGAGGAGGAGGAGGACATGAGGAGATGATGGTGATGATGATGAGACAGGGGAGATATGAGGAGGCAGCAGCCTCTGGACTGAGAAGTGAAAAACGGTCCCTTGACGCCATCGAGTACGGTGTGTGTGTGTGTGTTTCGCTGTTAAGGAGTAGGCGTGAGGGGATATCCCCCCGGGTAGGCGCTGGGCAGAGGCCCCGCGGGGGGGATGTTCCCAGGAATTGTAGTGAAGGGGGGTGTTACCATTCAAAAATCCCTTTCTGTGTATGTGTATGTGTCCGCCCACACGCCCACCTCTTTGCAGGTGTGCCGCCAGCACGGTGTTCCGTTGGTCATCAACGACCGTGTTGACGTGGCGCTGGCGGTGGGGGCCGACGGGGTCCACGTGGGGCAGTCGGACCTTCCCGCGGAGTTGGTGAGGGCCATGATCGGTGAGTGTGCGTGTGTATGTGCGTGTGTATGTGCGTGATTATTAAAGAGGAGGGGGTACCGGGCCGACCGGCCGGGGCACCAGATCTTAAAAGAGAGGTGCTCCACAAGTCTTGAAGTCGTCACACGCGCGCACAACCTTTCATAACATCTTCAATGAAGCCAAGGATGGGAGGGCGATAACCAGGGCGCTATGGTGCGTCTGGTGGGGCGAGCATCTTGTTCACACATTCCGCACCTCCAAACCCCACCTCCACCAGCACAACCTAAGTCCTCAAGATCACTGATCACTGCCACTCTGTCAGAACCGACAACGTTTCCTTTTGCCTCACCACAGGTCCCTCCCGCATCCTGGGCGTGTCCGTGAAGACCCCTCAGCAGGCCCGTGAGGCCGCGGCTGCAGGCGCCGACTACCTAGGAGCGGGAGCGGTGCTGCCTACCGGAACGAAGGACACAGACGTCATCGGGATGGAGGGGCTTGCGACGGTGTGCAAGGCGGCGGCGCCGCTGCCAGTGGTATCCATCGGGGGAATTTCAGCGGCCAACGCGGCCGATACTATTCGTGCGGGTTGCGCGGGTATGTAGGTTTGGCCGAAAAGGGAGTGGGTGGGGAGGGGCCACCGTAGCGCCCCGCTCAGTGGTACCGCTCGCATGTAAAACATCCAGTTCTCCATGTAAGGAGGGCTGGGGTGGGTTAACACAAGGGCTCTCTTATCTTCGGGCGGGCTGAAGAGCGGCAATCAGGACTTGGGATCGGCTGCTTGCCTCCCTCGCCCTCGCCCCACCAGAATATAGATAGCCAGGGAGCTGTACCTTTCAACGTTTACCAAAGAGCCATTACCACCTGATTATGTACCTAGAACTCCACCTGTCATCACCTGACATGACAATGCTGCGACTGGTGGCTTTTGTGTGCGTGTGGATGTGCGTGTGTGTGCAGCCGCAAGGCTTGTCTGGGATTGTTCGGCTCTAACCAAGGACACTGCCTTCCCACTTCGGTCTGCCCAACTCGAGGTGACGCAGGTATAGCGGTGGTGTCCGCCATCTTTGCGTCGGAAGACGTGGAGGCGGCTGCCAGGGCGCTTTTGCGGGTTGTTGATGAAGCGCTGGAAGGAGTGAGTCCGTCACAGTAGGAGAATCCCTGACGGAGAGCAAGGACCATGCGAGAGAAATATATTAGTAAATGTGTATTGACAGGCACATCGTATTGTTGGTGCGATATTGCACGATGACAGTGACCTCACAGGGCCCATCTGGTGGGTAGGCGAAAGTACAAAGGCTTCACCCTGCGGGGTGACCTATGCCGCGTTCCGATTTTCGAAAACCATCAAGTTTTCGCAACCTTCTGATAGTTCATAGTACTGATTAATTGTATCGCAATACCGCTTATCCTCTCTGCTTCCGCATCAGGTCCAAGTTCGAAGAAGTTTAAATCGAATCACTCTTTAAAACGAAACCCTTGGACTTACGGCCATGATTTCCATTTTTTGTTACTAATGTCAGCGGACTCAGCACTAGTAGTGTTAACAACACAATTTAATACCAGGGCGTTCTACTACCAATAACAAATGAAAAACAATCCTGAAGGTCAATAGAGGGAATGCGACCCCATGACCAGGTGACGTGGTCGGTCCTGAGTGCGCCTCCCAGTCCTCCAGGGAATGCCGGAAACGTCCGGGCTGACGACAGGGCCTACCAGGATCTTAAACTCACCCGTCCACGTGTCAGATGCAACAACATTTGTGCATTGCGAAAGAGGCTTCGACGGGCGCTTGGGTCCCGTAGAGCAGGGGCGTAGCAGATCGAGGACGGGCGGTTGAGGGTCAAGGAGAAAAGGAGATGCTAAAGGACAACCCACGGCGCGGAGGTTGGCGTAGATGGGGTGCAATGACAGCGAGTCAGGGAGTCATCGCCGGTGTCGTCCCCCTCTTCCCCCTCTTTCTGCTGCATCCCGGATGGCCATCATCCTCATCATGCCGCACTATACATTTTATAAGTTGTTATTCGTTATGCATTATCCTCCTGGAATAATCGAATGGCGATTGACCAAGTGGGTTATGGCTCTGTACAATCCATCCATTCCCAATCCCCATCCAAAGTATCAACTAGGACTATAGGTCTGGTCATACCTAAATTTGATAGGTCTAGTTCTGTAGGGTCAAAAATAATAGTTTTATAATATTTAGTAAGCGATTTTTGTAAATTATCTGTAACCCTTGTTTTTGCTCCCAGCCGCAATGCTGCGCCCTACCTGAAATCTCTGTGTGTATGGGTGTATGGGTGTATGGGTGTATGGGTGTATGGGTGTATGTATCCCCCTCTTCGTCCCTGATTCCCGCTCCCATGTCATGTAAACTGGAGTCATTGCAGGCGGTCGCACCGCCATGCCGCAAGCTTCTGCGCTTAGTTGTGCTAGGGATGAATGCCCTTCTTACACCATGCGGTTTAAAATGTTCGGGGGCCGGTGAGAACGACCACCGACAGGGGATGAGGAACGGAGATCACGGGCCGGAATCCAGGACTCCGGGGCACGGAGCATGGGGCACGGAGCCGGTGGCCGATGGCCGGGGTCCAGGGTCATGGGTGCGGGGTGCAGGGTGCGAGGTGCAGGGTCCGGGGGACGGGGACGGGGATGAAGTATGCCCGACGGGGAATGGGGAACGAGAGACGGGAGACGGGAGATGAGGGCCTGAGTCCGAGGTTCGGGATCCGGGGTCCATTGGCCAAGGACGGGAAACGAGGAACGAGGGACGGGGGAGGGGGCAAGGAGACGGCGGACGGGAAACGGGGGATGTTCCCACGTGTATGTATATGGGTGTGTGTTGTTATTACGAGATTTACAACCGATTTGCATCCTTTCTTTCTATCACCTAGTAACACCAGTACGGACAGGGTCCGAAAATGGGGTGACCAGGCATCCTGTGCCTGCACTGCCAATCTATCCCCTCTCTAGGGGCCTCCGCTTCTTTCTGCCCAGCCTCCATACGCCCACCTCATGGATGTGTAATAAAATAAACGAACAAAGGAATAACCCCACAATCCAGGTGGCAGACATCCATCACTTCACAGCCACCTTCCTTAAATAAAGAAACAAGGTCCGCCAATAAACATCAGCACTATCATGAATATCATTATCCCGGTAACGCCACAACTGGGCGCTTGCTTGCTAGGGATAACACGCCAAGAAGAACCTACGTTCCTGTTGCTGATGAGGGGGGAATCACTATGCTGCAGCTGCAGCAAGTTGCTGAATTGTGTCTCGCCATCAAACAGCCAGTACCTTGGAATTCGACAGCATTCCGCAGCACTTCTGAGTCCACAATCCTTTCCCCCACCTTCCCTCGGCGCCTTAAGTACTTGGGAAGTGCACGCACGCCATCATTTCTACCAATGAAATAAAGCACACCCAACACGCTAGCTAGCTGTAGGTCCTACTAAAGTATTGACAATGGATGAGGACCAACCCACCTTGCCAATAATGAACGCACCGTAAAAAGAAAAACCTAGGAAAAAGCCAAGCTAGCTGCTCATGAAGGAAGTATACATACGGGGAATACGGGGAAAACCAAAACACACAAGAGAACGTTTTAGCATCGAGCTACCTATCCTGCTGTATGTCGCTGAATCAAACGAGTACGAATGAAGCGCTCAAAATGAAAGAGGGCAGGCATGCGATTGCCACGTCATGAGCCCTACTCAAACCGCTTCATCTCGAGCATCTGCAGAATCATCTGCTGCTCACCTGCTGCCGGAAGTCCCACTCAGCCTGCCCCCAATGCAGAGCAGCGCAGGTGGCATACGAAACGTCCTGGCAGCAGAAGGCCGCCATCCATAAATGAATTAGCACCCAAAACCTGTGCTGGAGGTGCGGTTGGCATCTCATATCGATCTACCACGAAGCCATCATACGGAAATAAGAAAATTACCGGCTGCTGCACAGCAAAAGCCATACTTGTGTGCCACCTACCCATCCCACCCTCGCTCGAGTCTCTCTTGATATATCATTTTAATCACCTCGTCCCACGCCTCAGTCCGGATCATCCTGAGCCCATCCAGAACCCACCACCACCACCACCACCCAACACGCTGAATTGCCGCGCGCTCAGCAAGTATGTAGTGCTCATCTGCCAGACGTGGGTCTGCTGCAGGCAGCCGTGCCCGTCCGTCCTGCAGCCTGCGACTCGCGACGCCAAAGAGCGTCCTTCAGCTCCTCGCACCTTCTCGACCAAGACTCATTCACATTGCGCAGCTCCAGCTTCAGGCAGCGGATCTCCTCGCGGCGATCCACCCTAGCCAAGGAGCGCTCCCGGGCGATGGTGACCTTGGCCTCCACTAGTTGTGCCCTCAGCTCCACATTCTCGGCAGTCGCCTCGGCCCTTATGGACCACGCCGACGCCTTCCCCGCCCACACCTCCGACAGCTGAAGCTTCAAGCGCGCCACCATTCTCATGGCGCCATCATAATCCGCCGTGGCATCAGCGGCTCGTTTTTCCGTGCAGGTCACGAGATGCTTCAGGCGGCCAATCTCCTCCGTCAGATTTTCCGCCAATAAATACATTCCTGTGAGGTCAAGCTTGTATGCATTCATGAGGGTAGGCTACGGTGCTGCTTAAGGTAAATATTAATTCAAGTGTTGCGAATTGTGGGTAAGAACAGAATAAACGTTTGCGCGCTGTACGGCGGGGATCATAGCTCGGACTACTGTCATATTGCCACCATTATTTGATTAATTGTCTTGGCTTCTCAGGTTCTGAATTCATGGCACATGTTCCCAGGAAAGGCTGACTGTACACAGACCTCAGAGGGATGCGATACTGAAGTTACGTTTCCTCGGGATACCTGGTGCATAACGACCTTACTAACAAAACATACACGTACCGGTACAGCACCAACAGCCACTTGAAATTCAATCTCAAATATGAGCATGAAACAATGTCGGATTTGGTATGATAACCTAAGTGCTTATCATAAGGAAAGCGTTATGGAGAACAACGAACGACTAGGTGCGTTGACGCCTTACGCCTTCCATAAAGCTAGACACATATGTAATTGGCAATCAAAATTTTCCATGTTAATCGTTGACATCATTTTTCGCAGCTGCCGGGCGACGGAACTCACCTGTGGGTGGTCTCCAAGCAGCTCTTGGGAGATCAAGGTTAAGCATTTTTTGAATCATTTCTTTAGTTAGATGTTTCATTTATACGATTTGTTACTTTTCGGATACGGGTCCTCCGGCACGGCTTCACCTCAGGCGCACGTGGTCCAATGTGCGAACCTGACCCTATCGCTCACCTCTTCTCTCATATCCTGATATGCATCTATGATTAAGCCTGTGCTTTGATTTATTATTGCCTGTGTTGCTCATTTCTCCAAACCCTTGAATCGATATTGTCCGTTAGGTCGCCGCGTACCGTTGCGGAGGTGTCCCAGCTGCAAAGCTCCACGGGACAGCCTTCCGCAGCATCCCTACCAATTATCCCAGAGTTCTCACCGGATACCGTACAGATGTCGCAAAAGACCCTACAGACCAGCCAGCATGTCGTAACCTTTTCCGGCGGACATTCCCAACCGCTCCAGGCGCTCCCCAGCCGCTCACAGCTATGGAACGAGCAGTGTTTGAAGGATGCGGGAACCCTGCCGCCAAACGCCACTGGGGGGGGTGACGGCGCTCTGCCTTTGGCTGATGGCGGGTCCCCATCGAGTTTGGTCCCTATTCGCGGATTCTTAGCTAAATGCCCAGCTATGGCTACTGCTACCAACGGGCCTCCGTTCCCAGGCCCCGCCAGCGTCGATGTTAATGGCCAGGCGGCCACCACCAGCAGCGCTCCGTTATTCAGTGCGCGCGGCCATGGCACGCAGTACGGCAACGGTGGCGGCTGCAGCCCGGTCCTGGCCACCCCGCCGGCAATCACGCCGCTGTCGTCCTCCCTCTCCCAGGGCTTCCGTCAGGGACTGCCCTCTTGGTTGCAGGAGCATACGCCGCGACCGCCACAGCCCCAGCCACCGCAACTTCAATACCCCCAGACGCAGGCCCGGCTCCAGCCCATGACCCAAACCCAAATGGAACCTCATTTGCAGCTACAACATCCACAGCTGCACAGAAGATCACCCTTTCTTCCTACCCCGCAGGCTCCCCGCAGCTCCACAAATACAGCATTAATTGACGCCGCCGATGCCGCTCAGCAGCCTGACCCCGCAAGGTCTCTCTACTCGGGTGGTGTTGGGGGAATGGCGCAGGCCATGGCGCCGTTCCCCGCTATGTCGCGGTCACTGTCCACCGCTGCCACAGTCGGGCACGGCCATAACCTGGCAAGCTCGGGGCTTGCTGGCGCGGGTTCAGGAATGGGACATGGACCCGGGCCTGCGCCGGGGTCAAGGATTGCGCCGTTCAGACAGGACTCCCCGGACGACCTGCCGGTGCTGGGGGACCTGCCGCGGGGCCCAGCCCCGGTCCGGGGCCGCAGCGGTATTCCCCGCGTGGCGAGCATCAGCGAGATCGAACCGGTTCTGGAGGTGCGTCCAAGGGTATTATTGTCGGTGGTGCGCCGCTGTGTGGTCTGCAAACTGGCCGAATGCGCTGCTTCACATCCCATCCAGCCATCTTAAGTGCAAACCAAAACAGTAGCAGTGACAGGGTGCCGCTTGCGAGAACGTTAGCATGTCGCCTCCGGGGCAAATAACCACCTCTGGCGTCACAACACGTGCTTTCTTGTTGTGCATCTCCCTCTCTTACTCACTCACACACACACACACACACAAGCAAACCCAGTTATTATTTTTATTGTGTCTGTCTTATTTCGTGGGCCATAGCACGATTCGTGCTTACCTGCTTGCCACCTATGAAATGCCCACTGAGCCCCTGGCCGCCCTCCCCACGCGGCCGCTCATTTCCCCATTCTGCGGCTCCCTTCAATAGTCCGAGGAGCCTTCCCGTCCTCGGGCCAGCAACAGCCTCCTGACTCGCGCCATCAGCATCCCCAACGCGCAGGAGCGAGATCGGGGGCTTAGGACCTACCGGGTGGCGCCGGCGAAGAGCCAGGGTACGCATGTGGTGTGTTTGTTATCGACAAAGTGGTTTTGGGGGGATCAGGCGGCCCTCAGATCCCACAGTGACGTGTTGGCTCATGGTGCGGGTCTACTCCCCAACACGCGCCATATGGCCATGCATGCGGTACTGTGCGCGCAGGAAGCCAAGACGATGTAACTGTCGTTTTGGAGGGTGCTGAAGCGAGCAGCGGCGGCGCCAGGGGCGGCCGTGGTGCCGCTGGCGGGAGCTCAATGCACGGCAGCCATCAGTCGTACGGCAGCAGCGGCGGCGGCATGGGAGGCAGTAGCGTTCTTGCCGCCGCCAGCACCAGCCTGCGGGGCACCTCCTTCCTCGGAGGTCTGTTCGGTTCTCGTACCGGGGGCACCGGCAGCGGCATGTCGGGCCGAGGTGCCGGTGGGCTCGTTAGTCCGGAACGAAGCTTCCAAGGAATGGACATGCTGCCCTTTGCGGGGCGGGAGAGGTAGGTGTTAGTGATAGGGCCTGGGATTTGGGCACGGGGATTGGGTCGGTGGCTTTGGTATGGGTATGTGGTGTGGATGTACAATACGGATATGTGGTGTGGATGTACAATGCGGATATGTGGTGTGGATGTACAATGCGGATATGTGGTGTGGATGTACAATACGGATATGTGGTGTGGATGTGGAGATTAGAAGGTAGCTAATGGGTGGTAGGGATACGACTGAGATGTCAGGGGCTGGCAACGGTATCGTGACACTGCGGAGCTGTAAAGCAAGGAATGATGGCCAATCTGGTCGTCAGGGTCTGCACACCCTGTCCGTTCTGGGGAGAGTTTGTCACTTGTGTCGCAAACCGGTCTGGTAAGGAGGGGGGGAGAGCCAAACGAGATCCTTAACTCTCTTACGCCCGTCTTTTCGCGCGCAGATACTACCAAGCCACCAACGAGCTGCCCACGACCACCTTCGGCAGCCTCCCCGCCTCCTCCCTTCTACGCTCCCGCGCCAATGCCTCCGCGGGCTCCATCCTCTCGAGAGCCACAGGTGGTCTCAACACTACCAACACCAAAGCCTTGAAGCGGTCCGTAAGCTATCAACAGTTTGGGGCAGGAAGTGGCGGCATGGGTGGTGGCAGCGATGGTGATGGCGCCGCTGCTGATATGCCATCGTCCTCCGCGGGCGCAGGGCGGCATGGTCAACGGCCTGCTCGCGGATCAGTCAACGGTGGCAGCGACAGCAGCGGCGCTTGCACCAGCATGAGCGCCAGTCAGGGCGGCGGGCTGGCTTTCTGGCTACGTGGCGGCGGCGGCGGCGGCGGCGGCGGGGTTGCGGTCGCACGAGGAGGAGCTGGTGGCAGTCGCGACGGTGGTGGCCGCGGCTCTGACAGCGACGGCACGGTGTTTGGGCCAGTTCCGGCGGCTCGGCGGGCCGCGGAACCGGATTTGGCGGACTTGGCGGTGCTGGCGACGAGCTTACCGGCTAGTTTAGGTGGGCGGGTGGATGGATGGGTGGGATACTTGTCGGTCATAACTGCTTCGTTCGACGATGTCCTTTAACGGCTATGTTTGGAGGATAGTGAGGAGATATCTTCAAGTGAGGGGAGGATGCTTAAGGTGGTGGTGGTCAGCTCGTTGGTGTGGGGGACGGGCGGTATATACAGTCCGGTTTGGCTCTCCCTCACCCCGTTACTAGACCTGTTTGTGGCACAAGGGAGGAAGTCTCCCGCAAAAGAGTTGAATGGTAAGGCGCGCGTGTGCGTGTTTTGGGATGCTCAGCGGTAATCCTCATCATTCCATTACCTCACTGACTATACACACCTCGCCGGGACTAAGTTCTCCGTGGCGTCATCCCTGCCTCCGCTCCACTTCGGGAAACGCACAGAACCTCACCCAAAGCTACTTCTGGTACTACTACCGTAAGCATTTCTATTATTAATTTAACATTGCTTATTTGATCGGTGGTGGTGTTGGTTATATTATTTTATCATTGTCATTCTTGCCATTAGTTTTAGTATCTTCGTTCCATATCTTGGATATCCCTAAGTGGGTAGTGGGTATTATAATGAACAGGCTATGCTAAAGGATCGAGGGCGGCCACCGGAACTCAAGGTCACATAGGAAATAGCAGAAGCTGTTGGATGGACTCGGCGTTTATAGTGTCCAGGGAAGGTGCCACGCGAATCCACGCGGCATGGCTGCTCGGCACGGAGCATGAACGGGTATAACCCTGGGTAGTTTTCCTTCTCCACGGGGCCGCGAGTCCGTTGCGTCTCCGATACCCTACCCCACCCCACCCCCTGCATCATGTATTGCATTGCACAGTCGCGGTCTCCCGTCCGGTAGCTTAGTGGGGATATGGGTTTTGATCTCTTCATCCTTCATGGCATACACACAATATGGCATGCACACAATATTCCCCTCATTTTTCCTCTACCCGCCCGCCCGCCCCTTTTCAAAACGTGCTTCTGACCCGTGACGTCATTCGTCACGCTCTAGGTACGTGGAGTCTGCCGCGCAGCGTGGCCCTGGCCTCCAGCCCTACCACCGTCGGTAGCAGCAGCGTCCGTGGCGGCAGCGCCTTTTACGGTGGCAGTAGCAGCGTCCGTGGCGGAAATGTCTTCTATGGCGGCAGTAGCAGTGTCCGAGGCGGCCGCGCATTTTACGGCGGACACGGCAACCTGAGCCGCGCCGACAGCGTAAGCAGTGGCCTAAACAACGCTGGCGGCAGCACTGCCGCTGCGGTGTTTGGCGGAGCTCCGGTGGTGTCCGGCCTCGGGGGCGGATTCCCCATCTGCCTGATTTGCTTGGAGGTGCTGACTCCTGAGGAGTTCGAGAGCGGCGACGCCATCTCCCTTCAGTGCGCGTGCAAGGGCGAAATGTCGCTGCGGCACCGGAAATGCGCCATCGAATGGAGTCATGTGAGAGGTCCAGCGGACGGGAACGAATTTGCAATGTTGATGCATTAAAAATGTAAATTTCAAACCGCATGGGACTTAAGATTGCGTGTGATTAGTGGTATATCCCTGACGAATCCTTAGCCCTGAAAGGTAACTGGTGGACGTGTTGTTCAGTTCTACTCCGTTCTATTACAAAGCAAGGGGTTGTACCACAGAAAATCGATCACGGCCGCGGTGAGGGAGGTGGAGTTAATGAAAGGCGGGAGGGAGGTAGTGGTGGCGACCCTCAACACGCTTGGCATGGGAAAGGCTAACAAGGGAAGCGAAGGGTTTGGAGGACGTACCCCTGGACGAAGGCAGACGTTCACTCACGGATCCATGAGGCTGTGGCTGTGACTGTGGAGGTGTACAGAAGGAGGGTGCGGAGCGGACGGACAGGGGCGGGGAGAACGAGCCTTGAGGCGAGCGGCGGGGAGAACAAGCCTACCAACAAGAGATGGCAAAAGGCCGAGTTATTTTTGTACAGATTTGGGGCCTTCTCGCCCCACCTGTCCGTCCATAATCCAACCCCCCGATGCCCCACAGGAAGGGGTCATTTCCATGTCATCCTCACCATCTGCCCACCTCTGGTGGTGGGCTCTGACCTGCACTCGGTTGACTCTGTCCCTCGCTCCTCAATGAGGGACATCAGGGTAGCCCCACCCGCCCCGCACAGTCGCCGCCCGCACGATCTGTCTTTCTGTCCCCTCCCCTTTTCATCTCTCCCTCTTTCCTCCCCTACCTTTTCAGCACACCTTACCCAAATTTGAACATCAATGTCTGTGTACCCCTACCCTTATGCTCTCCCGCCCTCACATCTTGCAGCATAAGGGCGACGTCATTTGTGACATCTGCAAGCAGGGCATCGCCAACCTGCCGCCGATACCCCCGGAGGTACTGGCCGCCCGAGAAGCAGCACGGCGGCGGCGCCAGCCCGCTTTCAACACCGCCGCGGAGCCAAACTTCGCGGACTTCTGCTTCGACTGCATCCGCGCCACCTGGGTCACCACAATCGTCTGTGTGCTTTTCTTCGACGTCAATGTCGGTCAGGCCTTCATGTTTGGCTCCTTGGTGGGTCTGGCGTTCATGCTGGTGAGCATGGTCATCGCAGCATGTGCGCGACGGGCCCGCACTTTGGCGGCGGCTCGTGCTGTCGAGCGTGCCGCAGCGGAGAGCCGCGCTCAGGAGCAGCAGCAGCTGTTGCAACAGCAGCAGCAGCAGCAGCAGCAGCAGCACCGGTGGCAGCAGCAGCAGCAACTGCGCACGTCGGGGTTAGGAGGGGGCACTGGAACAGGGGGTTCGCCAGGGGTCACGGGACCGTCTGGGGGCTCCGACAGCCGCGGCGGGGGGAGCTTGCGCGGATTGTCGGCTGCGGAACCGTCCCTCACGGTGCCGCTTCTCGCCGCAGCTGACGAAGTGTAGTCTGCAGCGGTGGCGGAGAGATGTAGCAACGGTAGCAGTAGCGGTAGCAGTAGCGGTAGCAGTAGCGGTAGCAGTAGCGGTAGCAGTAGCGGTAGCAGTAGCGGTAGCAGTAGCGGTAGCAGTAGCGGTAGCAGTAGCGGTAGCAGTAGCGGTAGCAGTAGCGATAAGGTTGACGTTTAGGAATGCATTTGAAATGTTAGGTGGGTTCGTGGTGGTGTTCAGCCAGGTCATCGATGCCTTGAGTATATCCGGTAATCCTTATATGGATTGAGACCAGGGTGATGCAGTTAGATGTAGAGTAGATGGGACTAAGGAGCTGCGTGAAGCTGTGTAGCCGTTCCGGGGAAGTGCTCATTGAATGTGCAACTCGATGATGCATGCGAGCTCTAGTGAGGTTCAGCTGAGGTTCAGGTAAAGCGCAGAACACTGCCCCACAATGTTGGTGTCGCAGGCTGGAACGCGGACGCTCAGACGTGACTATGAAATGATGGGAGCTCGGGGGCTCCCTCAGCCCCGATGTAAAGCGGCAGTCGGGGTGGTGGAAAAGGAAGGAGGGAGAAGTTGGGGGTGAGACAGGGTACAACACACCGGGTGCTGTAAGCTCCCACATTATCATCTTAAGCAAGAATTGAAACGAGCCCCATAGCGCGCCCCTGATGCCACCAGCTTGCATTCGGCGGAAAAGTGCAGGATTACAGATGGAGCGTATCGTGACTTGTAACGGACCTGTGGGTCGGTTTCAGCACTGGCGCCCGACGAGGGCCTGCACTCGGACTTTTCCTTTGCAACGGCGATACGAGCTCTGCTGCTTCCGCGCGGCTCTACCCTCTCGGATTTCCCCAGTCGCCGCACCACCAGTGTCCGTCCCTGCCATTCGATTCCTAGAACCTCCCTGTTGCCGTTGAAAACGGCTTTTTGCACCAGACCTCACGTGGGGCTTCCTCTCAACTCCCAAGTGCTCCTTTTTGGTCGCTCTCGTGGCATCTGTATGGGGCAGGGGCTGCCTAATAGGTAGGTGGAGTGAGCAGGTCTTGGTTGCCCTGTTGGAGTTCCCCTTTCCCTCTGCTGGGCGCCTCGGTTCTTCGTTATTCTACACAGTGATTGGTCAATTTTGAGGGCTTGATCGGTTGGCCTGTTGGGTGCACCCTGTGAGAGTAAATGCGCTGGTTAGTGATTAGATCCGTTTTGAGTACGAGTGGAACATGGACCAGGTAAAGTTTAAGTTGGGATAACGGATGTGGTAGGGGCCAGGTGCTGCCGGGTTGAGTCTATTGGGTCACTGGTCACCCGGGCGTGCGCGCGTTTTATAAGAGAACATTGTGTTTCGGAACGGGCTGGTTGGGGGCCATCCGCACTGGGTTTGGTGGACAAGTAGAGATGACGGTTACCGGACGGAAGAAGACCCGTTGCGTTGATGGGAACAAATGGCCGTGGGTTGGGACTATGGCATGGGCATGTGGGTTGGGGCAGGAGGTGAAGAGTGTTAGTGTCAGTGATGAAGATGGTAGTGATGACGAGGGGTGGGGATACACGAGGGATCCAGGACTAGTTCCATCTGCGATTACGTAACCTGGAGGGATGTCGTATTTTTCTCCGACCTACCCATCTGGCAGCGGCGAAAGAGGACTGCTGTTGACTCTCAACCTTCCTTGGACGTGTTCGGATGCTCGTGCTTACACGTGTGACACGTCCTATTGATGAGATACTATATGAGCATTGTCATGAGTTGCGTGCCTTGTTTCATTTCGGCTGATTTCGGAGGGGCTTCGCAATCCACGAACGGAATCTTCGGAAATGCGAGGCTGTGCCGGGCTGTGACACATATTCCAAAAGCTGTTTTGTATCAGGTTCCTTTCCAGGTATTAGGGTTTGATCGTCGCGGAGCGATTTTTGTGGCGTACAACAGCGGCTATGTGTGTTCCAACTTCGTTCCAAAACGAAGCTTAGGTGCGTAACGTCGGTGAAGACGAGCACGGCCTGATGGACTGGCTTACGCTTGCATTGATAGTAATTCATTCGAAGCGCATGAGCGGCAAACTTAGTGGGGTAGGACCTGTCGGCGGTTTTGGGCGCGGCAGGGCGCGACCGGAACTGAACCGACGCATTGATAATAGTTCGCATGGCCGCGGTGGATACAGCTGGATTCCACCCGATATATGCGCAAAGTAATGTAAGGAAGACGTACAATTTGAAGGTAACGAGGCTTTCAGTGGCAGCCATGGTATTGCACAAGCTGGCAGTTTGCCTGTGACTCTGCCACTGGCTGCATGTATCTAAATGATCTATTATGTATCAATAAACAATAATTCACAGTTACCTGATAAATGACTGTTTTCATAGCAGAAACTGCGTTACCGACGACGCACACAGACATACTTCGCGACTAAGCATGACAATCTTATTTTAAACAGTTAAGATAAACCAGCTTTGTTAACAAATGTATCAATTGACCTAATCAGGTCTTGCAGGACATTTACGACAATGCTGTTGCGCCAACATCCGTTTCCTCGCACGGCAGCAGTAGGTAGATTGCCTAGTAACTTAATTTTGCGAGAGTCTCTGTTCAAAGGCAGGAAGTACAAATACTTTCCCGGTCGCAGATTGTTCCGTTTTCAATAGAGTGCATTTGAAACAGCTGACACAGGCAGTCCATATTTTCGCCCTGATCGGATTGGCACAAACGTTTTTGTTTCTTCCTTTGTGGGTATCTTGTTTGTGATCTTCTAGATGAGAGGCAGGATACTTGGGCTACCCCCCACGCGAGAAGCTGACTAGTGACCAAAAATGGAAACCTGATTGCAAGGTCAATCTAATTTCTAAGATGAGGCAGCTTTTATCAAGACTTCCTAGCGTTGCGCCGCTATGCTTCTTCCTTATTTCGGTATGCGGCATGCCTGTTTCCAGCGCAATCCCTCTATTCACGGCCTGCCATGGGGCTATCAGGGGATATGTGCGGGAGATTATTGTTGTATTTTGATCCCCTGGCCTGCAGGTTTCCTATAAGCTCGCATGGACTGCCATCTCCTCCCTACTTAGCCAATATAGCAAGGCCTACGGTCCTGATATCTTGTTGCAACTCAATGTGGCATACTTCTTTCCCAGCATTCCCGTACTTATGCTTCAGGCGATTTTTAATGATCGGTGAGTCTTTTCGCCATTTTTCCCGGCCGCTTAAGCGACCTTCTCATGCCGCGTGTACCAATGGATGCCCATCCGAAGCACGAACATGCCAAGGATGGAAATGCTTGCACCCTTTCTCCGCCTCCACCTGCGAATGACACGTTCAACCTGCGTCCATACTTCCACCTCCCACCGGCTTCTTGTCTTCTTCCCCCAACTACTTTCCACACCACCACGTGACAACTGCTTCCATCTCTCTGCTCTCATCACCTCTCTTTCATCCCCCCTCTCAGCTGTGCTTTTGCAGCTGTATGGAATGGTGGTAAGCCCCCTTTCTCAAACTTACCCAAGCTTTTCCCTTGTCTAAACACTGTCGAATCGAAAACAAAAAGGACGGACACTCTCTCTATCTGCACCCATTCCGCAGCATGGACCGGCGCCTTGGCCTCCCAATGGGCGCCTTGCTTCGTTTCACACTGGGTCTCGGCGGACTTGTGGGACTCACTCGGTACTTCCCGATCCTCACTGCTGGCTCGGAGCAGGCGCTGCTCATCATGACCGTCCTTGTAGGAATGTCATATGGCATCGCTTTTGGGACGTCGTACCAGATCGCCTCAAAGTTTGCAGCTGGGTCAACGGTTGCCCTGACAACGGGTGCGTGTTGTTGTGTTAGGAGCAAGTTATGTGTGGGAATGCAAATGTGTATCAAAAGGATAGATGTGTACGAGCTTCCATAGGAGGCCTGTGTGTGTTCTGTGATGTGGAGTGGGGGAGGGAGGGTAACGAAACAAAGAGACGGAGTCGGTCTACAGGGTGGAAAGGAGCGCTGCAAGCGTGGCAAGAAGCACAGGGCGAAGGAGGTGGACTGAGGCAGTGCGGGTACCGGAAGGTCGAGAAGCAGCGAATCGTGCCAATGGAGGGCGGGTGAGGAATATGGACTGGCATGGCATGGCGCGCCACAGTGGGTGGCTGCCTAGGTGTTGTTGTGTAATGCGCTCCTATTCCCGTTCAGATCTGATAACCGCAACGTCTGCCTCCTCTTGCCCTTATTCCGTGCACCTCAGGCTTTGTCAGCAGTGGCCCCGTGGTGCTGCTGCTGGATCTGGCGCTGAAGCGGGGTACCTACTACACGGACGAGGGGCTAGAACAACTGTTCAAGTATGTGGAAGCTAGGGAAAGAGCGAGCTGAACTGAGTGAGCGCCACCACCACCACCACTGGGTATCCCATTCATACGTGTAGGGATACTTTAAACGATCTTTCGGACCACGAATCAATTTGTTATCGCTAAATAACCGGGAGCGGGCTCTGCCGTGGTAGTGCCGCCGACTCTGGCACAGGAAATTATGGATGCCGGGCGGCTCAGGGGCCCCTACCTAGGGGATGCTCTTGGTAGCTGCGTTGGTAGTGCCAACGCCCTGTTTCCTTTAGGTTCACATTTGCGCCCCTCCCCTCCCGACTCGCTGCATGAATGATCTCACGCTTCCAGGTGGGTGGCTATTATCACGGCCGGAGGACTGCTGTCAGCAGCTCTGTTGGTGCTCGGGAGCTGGCGCATGCTCTCCACGTCAGCAACCCACCGCGTCGAGCTCAAAGTGCCGTATAAGGCACCAGTGTATGGCGGCGGCGGCAGCAGCGGCAAGGATGGCAGCTGGGCGGCGCACTCTTATGAGCGCGCCACCGGGCCGTACGTACGGCATAGATCTGATCAGCTGTGTGAAAGCACTAGCGGAGGAGGACCTTTTGGGCAGACCATGAATGGGGCTCAAGGCCACTACGGCCACGGTGGTCATCACGCGATTACGCTCGACTTCTCCTCCGCTAACGACAATTACAACCAACGCTACAGCGTTGGCAGCAACCATTCTCATCAAAATCAGCACCAGGTCTTCCAAATGGCGGCCTCCGCGGACAGCAACATCGCGGGCCATTCCGGAGATGAAAGCAAGGTGAGAGGCGGTCATAGAACCGCTGTGCCCGCAATGGAAGGGCCGTGTGCGCTGCAAAGAACGGGAAAGGGGGAAGAGAAAGAACCCCTTTCTCCGCAGTACGCTGTGCCATGATCCGAGCCATGTGTTCCATGCATTTGAACCGCGCGTTCGACAGCTGACGCAGTGCCCGGGTCGAGCAGTATCTGTCTACCTGCGCCACACTGCACCAGCACCCCCTGCCGCCACCCTTATCGTGAGCTTGGCTTTTGCTTGTCTAGAAAGCATTCGCACTGATATTTCCCATGCCAGGTGACCAAGAAGGATCTGCCGCTGCTACAGCTGACTGCACGCATCTTCCCCGCTGCTGTGTGCATCACCATCTCCGTGGGCACCTCGATGCTCATCTTTCCCTTCTTCACCTACATGACGTCAACGGGTCTGCTGGGAGAGAGGCTGGCGCAGGTTCGGCAATCCGAGGGATGTGGGGGTTGGATAAACAACGGACTCGGGCACCTGCGTGGGTCACGTAACCGGAAGTTATCAATTACTCGGTAGCTGCTTTACAACCCGATGGGGGTAGACCGGGCAATGGTAGCTGATCGCCAGCCTGACGACTTCTTCCAGTCCTAGTGAAGCTCCTGCACTTGGGTACAGTGGCCCCAAGTACTCCGGCACGCCGTGCACTTGTGATAGAGGCGGTCATAACGGCTGGCATGTTGATCGGCTAAAATGGACATCCGTGAGGCAAGGTGTCCGCCGGTGATGGGACCGCGCACCTGCGGCCTGGAGCCTGGACCCCTAGGACGGAGGGAATCGCTGTCTGCTGATCCGATGGGCCGCAGGAACCTGAGGTCCCTTGACTATTGGTTATGTTTTATGAACATAACCAAGGAACGCCTCGCCAACGCCCTCATCTGCGGCCCTAGCCTCACAGCGTTCGATTTCTCCCCGCCATATTCGTACATACGCGGCCTGGTCCCTCGTGACTGTGGCTCGTCCTTGTCTTCCTGCCTGCTGCCATGTCTTCCTCATTGTCCCCAAGAACTGAGTCATCTCGAGGCCCTCCTGCCTCCCGTGGTCTCCCTTTCCTACTTGGTATTCATCGTAATACGCCGCACAAGTTCTTCCCTCCTTCGCTCTTTCCGGCCTTCCTTTGCATTCCCCGCCACGCAGGTGCTGTTCTACATCCGGCTTGTGGGGGACATCTTGGGACGACTGGTGCCGCGGAGACTGCAGGTGGGGATCGATCGGTCAGGCTGTTGAGCGTTGGGTAGGCGGCTGACATGCTCTGGCTGATGGCCAGATGGCTGATGGGTAAATGTTAACAAGTGGATTGGAAAGGATCCCAAATGCTGCTCTGCACATCGTTATCACCTTTCTCCTTTCGGGCTTGACCTTGACACTCTATTGCCGATTGCCCTGGTGCGCAGTGCCTGCCGCGTTCCTCAATTTGACATCTCGAGAATCTTGTTACCTATCTTCTATTGTGCATCGTGTGCTGCTTCCATCACGTGCCTCGAGCTTCCGGATTTCCTGCCGTTCCTGTTTTCTGTACACCTCCTTGTACAACACACCCCTTTACTCGGCCCATTCCCGGCTGCCCCCTCGCCTCAACCGTTATGCTCCCCTCTTAGGCCACTACTGTCCGTAACCTCATGTTTTGGGCATTTGTGAAGCTGGCCATGGTGCCGCTGCTGTTCGGTTGCATTTTCACACCGCAATTTGTGGGGGGCGACATCACCTCCATGGTGGTGGTGGCCCTGTTCTGGGTTCTTTCGGGTGAGTGAAAGAACTGGGATTGGGGAAATATGAGTGTAAAAAGAGGAGCTACCTTGGGCTGGGGCAATATATTTGGTCTTCAGAAAGCGCTTTTTGGTGGAAATTCATAATTGAGAGGAGCTCCACCGGCGAGTGGAGGAAGAAAATCTAGGTACGTACGGCTGTGTGGGAGGTAGGGGCGATGTATGGGAGCAAAGGGGCTGTTAACAAATAGTTGGGAGGTATAGACCGCATCCGGATGCAGTTGCGACCGGAATACTCCTATTAATTAAGACACACCCCAGTGCACACACCCTAGTGCCTTGCGCCTGATGTTTATCTGGCGTGGAGAAGAGGAATCAAACACAACGAATCCCGGTATAGGAACCCACGCACCCTGCGCAGTACCAGTAACTAGGTATCCGGAAACAAGCCTGATAACCTCATGATTTGCTACTGGGTGGGTTGCAAGGAAATGTTCTAAAGGGATTCCAATCCCCTTTCTGACGTCGTCCGTTATGCAATCATCACGGCTGTTTCTCTCCTTTGCCTCCCGTCCCCATCTGATTCTGGCAATGTCAATATCAATTCTGGCAATGTCAATATCAATTCTGGCCCCCGTTTGCTCATCAACCTACCCTTTCTCCCCTCTGACAGGATACCTTAATACTTGCTCGTACCTGGTGGCCCCCACACTGGTGCCCCCGGGGCAAAAGTCACGTGCATCGGGCCTTATGACCGTAGCTTTTCAATCGGCTTGTTTCGGAGCGCTCATGCTAGCATTTGCCGTACAACAGCTGGAGCTATCGCATCTGATAAAGCATGTCGCGGAGGCAGCTGGGGCATCACCCCACTGAACGGGAGCCAAAGCTGGGCCAGGTTAGAGGCGGCGAGCCAGATTGCTGATGCCTCGGGCCCGCAGCACCTCGTAATATGTATGTTGCGCAATCAGCAAACTTGCAATCAACACGCAGCAGAGTCTGGTGTTGGATCCCGGGGCTGATATTTATCCAATAGCCAGTCAGCCGGCTTCTTCAGCATTGAAGAGTAATGGAAATCAGGAAGAATGCAACATGTCATGACTGTCCTCTAGGATACGACCCTCTTGCCATCGTTCGCTCGGCGGAAGGAGACGTTGGATGATGAACAACGCGGCAAGTGTAAGGCAGGACGAGAAACGCGAAGCAAGATGTTGCGAGGTCACGCACATCGACTAGATAAGGACGGGAAACGACAGGTTAGCTCTCGGACAGTTAGCAGGAATTCTTGTAACGCGAAGGACTAGACGTTTAGACGTCATGCTTATGTTCTTCTTCCCAAAGGTTACCGCGTCCGCGGGCTGGGCTAAGTGCCATTGTTTAGGATCAGCTGGTGGCCCTGACCTCCACCTTTGGCGGTCTTTTTCCTACGCCAACAACCGCGATCATTGTGCAGTTGTATTGCTCGAAGGTCTAGGCTGCTAGGGTATGCGGCCTATCATATGGTGTGCAAGGGAGATGAGGGTACGTGCCACCCTGATGCACAACGAGGCAACGTTACAGTAACTATAATGCAGCTGTACGGCAAATGCAAATTATTTACACATATATATACACAAGCAGGAATTCGCAGAGCTATGTCCTTCTGCAGGTCGTCCTAGTTTTCTCCACATTCTCGGGCGAAATGGGTTTTCATTAGCATATGTGCACGGTGCTACAGCGGGTGTTTTGCTCGTCAAAATGATTCACTGCTCATCCAAGCTTTCACTTAGGACTCGTGGGCGGGCTTTGGGAATCAGGATGAATCAATATGCCCACAGGCCACGAATGCTGTTCGTAATCACCACGCATCTTCATCACCACGAGGTGTCCACTCGATCACGCCCTTTCACCGTTGCGGCCGCCTAATTCCCCCAAGTCGCCTTCTCGGCTATACGACGAACGTCTTCGTCGTATAGCCGATGCCCGTTTCGCCCAGACCCTTAACCAACCTTGTCACAGTCAATAACTTGCGGATCTTAACAGCAGTACCTGCTCTTGTCTATTCGCCTTTCCCCTATATTCCCCATGGATTTGCCGGTGATGCATCCGCTGATTTCAGACCTCGGTGTATGGTGATTCCTAACTGCTGAGGCAGCGATGGTGGCGATGGCAGCAACATCATCACTGTCATTATCACCTGCAACAACAGCGTTTATCCCCATCGCCCATCCGCCACCATTGCTGAGTTCTCTCCCCTCCCGGCCTCTTCCAATGCCGCTCTTCAAGTGCTCCCCCGGAACAGCGCCATCCACATGTTGAGCAGTCGGCGGTGTAGGGAGGTTAAAGTGGCGTTGTAGGCCAGGCCGCCGGCGTCTCCATGCCATACGAAATACCTGGCGTGAGAAGGCGGATCACAACCAAGTCAAGCAGCGGATTCACGAAGCGCACGAAGCAACAGAGTTTGTCGAACTTAGCAACAACAGTCCCCACGGCCGGCGAAAGATGCATGGGCCCCCACTCATATACACATCCCCATGATAATAATTAAAGGGGCGTATGCAGAGGAAGCGTCATCGCACATATGGGCGGTGCCTCCGTCACGGTATTGACTATGGCGGTACACCACCCATCCAATCCCCAAGCTACCTATGGTGATCCGCCAGGCCTTGCTGCAGCTCCGCCAGCTGCTCAGGGGTGATGGCATCCAAAATATCAAAGAGGCGGTGGAGATTATGGCGATTGATACGTACGGCGAATTTCTCATACGGAAGTACGTCCCAGAACGCCTACGATGGCAATGTCAAAGGCAAATGGTAGAGATGGAGGTGAGAGGTCTGTGGGCGTCCGCTGGCAATCGTGGGGAACCCGAAGCCCCGCTAAACGCCCCCATCCTGCGAGATTCCCTGGGCTGTTAATGTGAATGAAGCTCCGAATGAAGCTGAAGGAAGCTATACACCTCCGTTCGCATATATACTGCTGCGTTTCCCTTCCCTTGCCCTATGTACAGCGCGAAGAGCCACGTCCAGCGCATATCTGCTGCCACGCTGCTCTTCATCACACTGTGGCTGAACACCCTCATTAAAAAGCACGCAACGATCGCCAGTACCTAACCCACCGAGTAGACGTGGTCCTGATGCACCACACGTCAGTTACGTGCAGTTTGCGCCGGTTGGATGGGACGAGATGCGACGAGATGCACCCATCCAGGAGTGTGAGGGCGGCGCCAGGAAATGGGATTTGAGGCTATTTGTGATGTTCAAGATGGTTAACGGACGCAATCACCAGACCGACGAAACGGATGGCACAGACTATGTTGATTGCAACCATAATTGAGCAAACAGGTTGACTATAGCTGAGCCGTTGTGCACCTGCAGGTACTGAACTGCAAACAGTGAACCTCGGTGGCCGCAACAACAAGTACCTCCTCGCTACGCGCTACAGCCCATAGAACCACAAACATCTGAAGAGCACTCCTTAGCAGGAGAGCACTGATGTCCTGATTAACTACTTTTGCGCCATTAACCACCAATGGGAAAACCCTAAGCACCCAACAATTTACTTCTCGTGAGCTCATCAGCGAGTGTCAGCAGTGCAGTATAACGCACCTGCACCAGGATGGGAACACAGCCCGTGTGCATCGCCTGCGACAGCCGGATACCCCAGCCGTATCCCAGGGGGCTGAGGCAAAAGCGCGACTTCAGCATGAATTCGGCCGTGCAGCAGCCTGGACGGGGCGGGCGGGACGGACGTACAAGCCGGGGGCCTTATCTAACCCGTCGTAAATCCTACACATTGCCCACCATTACGGCATGAATCCTTGCTCGCCGTACCGCTTTCTCAATCACGTGCTGTGACGTGGCAGAGAGTCCCCAACCTGTCTAATGCCGTACCTTTGTTGATGGCCACGTCCGGTCTCGACAGGTTGCTGTACATCGACAATAGGCCTTGCCGTACCCCGCCGCTGTACGACATGTCGGACCTGGAGCATGGAATACGGCATACATAGTACTTGGTGGCTCAGCCAACGGCGGCAGTCCGGACTTAACAAGAGATCTATCCTCTGCCCCTACCCCGCCAAGCCGACCCCGGGAGTATGGAGCGTGCGCAGTTCACAGAGAGTTCCTCCACCAAGACATCCTCTAAACCTCTATTTTCTCATGAGCCCCCGGTTCGCCTTTCCCGATGAGACGCACCTCCCTCCACCTGACCGCCTGGCCGCTCACGTACGTTCTGCACTCCGGACAGTCGAGAGACACCCGCCCCTCACCACCGTCAACTTACCAACATCGCACTTCAGAGCCTTGATAAGAATCAAGGCTTGATAGAGGGACGCGCTCTAAACGGAGTTGCAAACCGGGCTGGCAAGTTCCCCACAAGTTGCGGCAGTTGCCCGTCTCCTTGTGATTACCAAAGCTGCCAAAGCCGGGTGCATTGTTGGGGATGCTTTGTCCGTGTCCCTCCGCATTCACCACCGCCCCCTAGATGCTCTGCAACTATAGCCCTCCACACGCCAAGAGGAACCCAGCTGCCCCAATAGGAATTCGGGTGCCTAAAGCCCAGACACCCCTCAACACCCCCCGTCCCGCAGAATCCCCATTCCTGGAGGGGGTCTGGGTGTTGGCTTCCCTGCACCCCTGCATTCCTGACGTTTCCCCCCTCCCTCCGGCCCTACATGTACGACTTTCGTTAAAAGTATCCGTACACGAATGGATTGGATACCCAAAGGTGGTCGTGGTGGCACTCACTCAGTTCAGGGCTCTCTTTCCCATACTGGAGCTTCCACATAATTGAGCAGTTGTCCAAGTTGAGCTCTCGCTATTAGCTTCCACTCGCGCCCTCCATCCACCTCACTTCACCCGCCAGCCCGCCAGCCCGTATCAATCACTCACTTGCTGTAGCCGTTGAAGTAGAAGAGATACTCCCTCTGTGTGGGGTTGTGTATCGGTCGGCCGCTGCTGTCCCACCCGTAGGCCTTCCGTACGTGATCCAGCCAGCCTCGTTCAAGGTAGTTGGGAATAGCCACGTCCTGCTCAGGACTGCTCCACAGGGAAGAGGGGGGGGGAATAACAGCAATTAAAGTGACCTGCGAGTTGACCAGTAGCGGAGTTGACGCCTTAGTTGATTCGGCAGATTCCGCTGGATGCTGGTGGTGGGTGCTGAACCTGGGAAAACCACTGATTTCGGAGAAGTCGGCATGGGAGACTGGATGAGGGTGCCCCGAGACACCGGGGAAGGTAGGGACTGCCAGGTTAGTGGCCACGGGTGATGTACCCCCCTATCCTACACACAACAGCAGCTCGTACCTTGTGAAGACATATACACAAACAAGCTGCGGTGCGAGGGAGGCGAGGTGGGTTGGCCAAACCGCTTTGGATGCCAGTGGTGAATGTGCAGTTAATAGAGCTTGACGGAGGCCCCCGGAACGGGAACCGGTCGCAAGTGCGAAAGCGGTCTAACAGGGCGCACAGGCCCACAAACTTCATTCAGTTAGGCCCTCCCAACTACCATAACGACCCGTGTCTACGGGGATACGGGGATGTAGGCACCCACGGAGCTCTGACGATGCGGTCGCCCCCACACCAGGTTCGCACATACAGGCATACACACACGCACACGCACGCACGCACCGGAAGCATGGCTCTCGCTCCATCCGGATGGACTCCAGTGTGTACGAAGGGATGCCCCGAAACCGAACCACCTCGCCTGGCAAGTCCTGCAGCGTCATAGTCTCCCCTTCGTTGCCGTCCCCCCCTTCCTCCCCCACGGTCCCCTCTCCCGCCTGGTGCGCCGCCAGCCGTTTGAACTCCCGGAAAGCCGCCTCCAAAGCGGGGTCTGAGCTCTGAAGGGAAAGACAGAGGGAAGAAGCACATTACATGATGGTTGGGTGATTGGGTGGTTGGGTCGTTGCGTGGGGATGAAACAAAGCTAACAAAGGACTGCAATCGATATGGAGCAAAAACACGTGGGTTCAGCCGCCTCCTTTTCCTATTTAATTTATGGTAATTCGCGAATTATGAAAGTCCCCTTTTGCAACATGCCAACGTGCCCGGGGCTCTAACCACATAACGTCTTTCCTATCTACTATCCCACTCATACCGTAATAGACGTACAGAAGCCGAGTCCGACTCGAGCCCTGTTGGCCCTAACGCGGCCCCGCTGCATCACCCCCCCCCACTCCACCCACTCACCCCGTGTCCTCGGCTGAATCGCCCCACCTGCCCGAAGTGAACCATCTGCGGCGTCGGAGAGAGAGAGAGAGAGGGGATGACAAACGTGTGTGTATGTGTAAGTTTGTATGTTTGTATGTTTGTGTGGGTACGCGGCGTCGGTGGGTCATCTGGTGGTGAATCGGACCAAGCCTCCCAGGCCCACAGATTCCCTCTCCCCCCCACCCCACCCCTCACCCAGGGAGATCGACTTGCCTTTATTGGATGCTGCAAGTCCGGATTTAGGCGGGCCATCTTGTAAATGTCGCAGCAGCCCCGGTCGTTGGTGGCGATGGCCACGTGGTTCCGACCACCCGTCATGTTCCAGAACGGAAAGCTGCGACACACGTCGTATACGTATACACACCCGTACGCGTAGGTGCACGGCACGAGGGAACGGGAGGGTGGCTCAGCCCCCACTGTGTTTCTGAATGAATGCTATATAAGCTTATGTTTTTTATTGGTCATTGCCATGAGGCTGAAGAGGATACCCGATGGGAACACCTCAGCCCCCACACTCCCACCTTAGCGTGACGGCATCTTTCCAAAGCCTATTCGCGGCTTCCTGCTGCGTCCAGGTGCGTCTTCTGACCTTCCCTCTTCCACCCCCAAGACCTCCCCCTTCCCATTCCCCCCCCTCCTCCCCGTCGCTCACTTATTCCGCACGTAGCTGAACACATTGGCGAAGTGCTTCGCGGGAAATCCGATGTTGCCTGGGGGCGTGGCGTATGTGTGTGTGTATGTGCGTGTGTACGTATGTGTGTACGTATGTGTGTTTGGCACGGGGGAAAGGGAGAGGGGGCGTCCAACAGAAGCGCATGAGATACGTGAGGCTGAAGCGAGGGGCCAGATGTCTCTCAGGCGTTGCTCAGTAAAAAAATATTTTTCGGGTAATAGGCATACATACACATACACACACGCGCGTCTTATCATGTTAATACACCGCCTCCAGCTCAGCCTTTCTGTTGTCCAACTTACTGAAAATCTATATAAAACTTCAATTTACGTTCCTCCTAATGTCCTCCTTCCTCTGCCTCGCACTTAACTCAATAACAGACTCAGCCAGCCAGGTATACGGTAAGCGATGCAGCATCTACAGCAGCAGCCACCTATCAGGGGGGCTACAGCAGCAGCCAACTCCTAAGGCCCCTTCTGTCTCGCTCGCTCGTACCTGTATAGTAGATTGTGTATGTGTTAAGCACGAACAAATTCGCCTCCCAGGGGTTCTCCGTACGCGTGGACCAGTCGGATAGCAGCTGATCCATGAAGGCTACCTCCGCCAAGTACATGGTGTCCAGAAGGGCCCTATTAGGGATCCACCAATGGATGTACGGTACGTGTGTATATTCGGCTTGCGCGATGGAAACTCTCCCTCCACCACGTGGAAAGGAGGGAAGTCAAAACCCCATTTTCCGAATGCGAATAGAAGAGAGCTCGAGGAAGAGCAGTGAAGGGATGGATGACGTACCAGCTGGAGGGGGGCGAGGCTCGACCGACAACACCCTCAAGGAACGAGAACCTCATGGGACGAGACTAAAACGGCATGTGATACCATTTATTCCTACACCCAGTGCTCTTCGCGATACCGCCCTTGCGACTCCCTCCATGGCGTAAAACATAACCACTTCATTGGGGCTGTTTCTCCCCTTCCCCCTCTTCCCCTTCCCCAATTCCCCAATTCCATCCACCCGCCCGGCGCTCCCACTACTACCCCCACAATCCAGACAGGCACTCACGGCTCATCGTGCCAGGGCTTTTTGTACGCTATTCGTTCAGGGAGGTCGTACACGTAGATTTTGAGCTTGGTGGGATGTGGCAGCCAGGCTGCGAAACATAGAAGCGGCGGTAGGTGTGTGGCTGGATTTGGGGAAAGTTAGCCAAAGCCCCGGGGCCAGGACCGAAGGGGGCGGGGATAGGGATGGGGGTGAAAACTCGAAAACTCCTTAAGCCCAAGACCGCTGGCACAACTCCCTGCAACAAATTCCTCATAGATGAAGTCCACCACGTGCGGAGCTGTAAGGCAATCAAACCATAAAACAGTCACGGCGACTTAACCAATCAACCTCCCACCCCCTCCCCCCCTCTCCCCTCTCCCCTCTCCCCCCCTCCCCCCTCTCCCCTCTCCCCTCCCGCCGAGCGACTGCAGGTACCCACTGTCTGAGACGTAGGCCTTGCTCCGGGCGCAGCCCAGACCCCAGTACGGCGACTGGCAGTGGCAAAAGCCGCCGGAGCACGTTCCCCGACCCGAGCAATTGAGGTAGCAGTGCTCGTTACGCGGCGTGTCGCACGACACTCCCTGGAGGTGGGAACCGAGTGCAACCAATTAACGATCTCGGAGAGTGAAGACGCGCGGCCCCCGGAAAGGACCCCGGTCCTCAAAGACCCCCGTCCCCGTTCCGCGGCCTCCATCGGAAGCATAGCATTCGTAGGCATTTAGGTAGGTAACATAGCAGACAAGTAAAAGAAGTTCAGTCATAAGAAAACTCAATAAATGAATTAATTAATGGCAATGCTGAGAATATCGACAGAAACACGAGTTTCACTCACTACCTGACGTCGTTCAAAACGAGGCACATGAATGCGGGCACGCGGCGGAGAGGCAGCTCGACGCCCCCCTGGGGTGTGGAGGGGCCTCCAACCCACACCCCCCAACTCGCCTCTTGGTTTACTGCAGCCCCTCCTGCTGATCCCCGCTAGCGTCCTGAACCAAGTATCAACACCTCCAGTACCACCTCCGGCCCTTCTCTAACATTGGAATCCCGTTTCCTGATAACCGGTCTGACCGGTCTGCACCCGGTTCTCCCCCTTCCCTCTCGTCCATCCCCTGCGTCCCCTCCACGCAAACTACACCTCGCCCTCGCCCGACGTCACCACCACAACCACCCAATACAGCTTCCACCCAGAATAACCCACACAGGCAGTTCGAGAGCTCATGGTGGCCTACCTTATAGAAACCGTGGCACCTGCAGCCGAACACATCATCCCTCGCCACCTCCTTGACACACCACCCGCGACCCGAGCATCTGTCATTTGCCATGGGATCATACGAAGGCGGTATGCAGGTTTGGGATTGCGGGTGTCCAGGACGCGGCAGAATTAGGCGCGGACTACTCAGATGGGGGGAGAAATGGGGAGGGGTTCCGAAAACGCGAATGTGAACCGGGGGAAGGGGGAGGGGGAGGAATATTTTTATTTTTTAAAAAATTTATGAAATTGGAAAGGCATCCTTTAGGGGCCGTAATTGGGTCACCTTGGCGATGAACAACACACACACATACGCACACCAAAAACCACACACAAACACACGCACCTCCCGGGGCATTTTTCTAACGGCACGAGGACGTCCTTGGTGGGGAGCTCATAGGGATCGGGGGGAGAGGTGTCCTCGAAGTGGAAGGGATCCAGATCCTGCTCCGACAAGGTCTATCACGAGGGGGGGGTGCGTGTGTGTGGGGCGGGGAAATACACAACGGATCCGGGGTTCAGGGGGAAGTCGAACAACCGACACCTGGCACTGGGGTAGATGAGGTCGCACGTGGGAAAATGGGGAGCTGAGTGCCAACTTGCCATGAGACAAGGAATATAACTAGGGAAAGGGGGAACGAGATTTGGAGTTTGGGTGCAATAAGGCCCTGGAGATTAAGACAAACTTTCGGCAACGCAGCAGCAGTGGTCGGTGTGTCTGTGTTTGTGTGTATGTAAATGTGTTTGTGTGTGAAGGGTCCTTCAAGGCCCTAGGTGACCCGTGAGCCCGCTGTCCCGCCCGCCTGCGGGTCCCACCTAAGTGATGGTGGGTCCCCCCTTCCCTTTCTCGCGACCCGACTCCGGTTCCTCTTCCGCCTGGACAGCGGTCGGGCCCGCAGCCGGCCCTCTTAGCTCCTCTGACGGGATCCCATCGGTTCGAATATACCAATCATGTCAATTGCATATAGATCAGTACATTAATTACACCAACAAGCCTAACTACGCTAACTAATTCAATAACTTAAAAACACCGTGCTGCCCTGTACTGTGGCAACGTGGTGGCCATGCACGATGCTTCCCTTCCCCTTTCTCCTGGCTTCCCTCGCCCCCGGGCCCCTCACACCCGCATCGTTACACGTCACCCTTAATTGAACGTTTCCCGGAGGGAGAGGGAGAGGGAGAGGGAGAGGGAGAGGGAGAGGGAGAGGGAGAGGGAGAGGGAGAGGGAGAGGGAGAGGGAGAGGGAGAGGGAGAGGGAGAGGGAGAGGGAGAGGGAGAGGGAGAGGGAGAGGGAGAGGGAGAGGGAGAGGGAGAGGGAGAGGGAGAGGGAGAGGGAGAGGGAGAGGGAGAGGGAGAGGGAGAGGGAGAGGGAGAGGGAGAGGGAGAGGGAGAGGGAGAGGGAGAGGGAGAGGGAGAGGGAGAGGGAGAGGGAGAGGGAGAGGGAGAGGGAGAGGGAGAGGGAGAGGGAGAGGGAGAGGGAGAGGGAGAGGGAGAGGGAGAGGGAGAGGGAGAGGGAGAGGGAGAGGGAGAGGGAGAGGGAGAGGGAGAGGGAGAGGGAGAGGGAGAGGGAGAGGGAGAGGGAGAGGGAGAGGGAGAGGGAGAGGGAGAGGGAGAGGGAGAGGGAGAGGGAGAGGGAGAGGGAGAGGGAGAGGGAGAGGGAGAGGGAGAGGGAGAGGGAGAGGGAGAGGGAGAGGGAGAGGGAGAGGGAGAGGGAGAGGGAGAGGGAGAGGGAGAGGGAGAGGGAGAGGGAGAGGGAGAGGGAGAGGGAGAGGGAGAGGGAGAGGGGGAGGGGGAGGGGGTTCTGTCTGTGACGTCTCCGAACCTCAGCATCATCCACCTGATCACATCCCACCTGGGTCGCCCTTGGGTTAACATATTGGGCCCTGCGTCTTGGGCCCTATGTCATATGGCCGGTAGAGTGGTTATACTCCCAACACTTGTTTCCGAGCCTCTGGCCCCACCTGGTTGAAGAGCCCCCTCTTCCACTTATATCGGGGGTCATTGGGTCCGTCGGGAGGAATGGAGAACTGCTGGTCCTCCGGTACGTCCTGAGGGAGCGGTTGAGGACCAACCGGGTCGGGATCGGGACTGAGCCAGCGGGGGGCTGGCGCGGTCTTACTCCGGTCTATCACCCCCACATGAAACATGAGACAATTTTTTCCCGAATCGCGCACGCGCACGCAGACACTATGGCGGTCGCGGTGTATATCTTGGGTTCCTTTTTCTTCATATCTCTATATGCCGTTGCCACCTGTCTCTGTATAAGTTGCCACCCCGTTCCCCTTTTTTCGCAGCTCGCGGGTCCTCCCCGAGCGCTCGACCCGACCCAACTCGACCCGCCCTGACCTGACCCGACCGGGACAAACTTTGATGGCTTTGCAACGTCTTGCCTCCCGTGCACTCCCGAGCCCATATCCCCCATGCCTCCTCTGCTCACATCTCGGAGGGTTGGATCAGCATCCCGTCCCTCCCTCCACGCCCCTCCCCCTCCTCCCCTCAGCAGGTGGTGGAGCTTGCTCCGGTTCGGGAATGGTTCCTGGGTTTGGTTATTGGTTCGCATGCTGCATTCACACCATTATCCCTCCCTCCCTCCCTCGCTCCCCCTCTCCCTGTCTCTTTCCCCCGACTTACCTTGAGCACGTAACAAACATTGTTCTTCCAGTCCCAGAACTGATAGTAATTGCAAAGAAACGGGTCCCTGTAGGCAGCTCGTGAACACCCCGCCTCCAGCAGCTGTTTATGACTGCTCGTCAGGGAGCGTGAGCGGCCGAGGAGTTTGAGGGAGGTGTTCATGTTAAACGACACACACCCGGGCTCATGAGCCCGCGAGGAAAAGTGCAGAGATCCTAGGAGGAAACGGAATGGACTGACCAAGCGCCGCGGACCCCCCACTGCGGCGGAGGTGCGGTTTGCATAGACTGTGCGAAATAAGCGGTACAAGGCGGGAGCGGTGCCAACTGGAGGAGTTCACGCATGCGAGCATGAGGTCCGGGAGAAAGCCAAGCACCCCGGGAGTAACCCAGCCGCTGCCGGTGTCATGTCTCCCACCCGCTTGCGCCCGGTGATAACGGTGCTGGATAGCATCTGGCACGGGCCGCCATTCCCGCTTGCAGCAAGGACGTATGTTCTTGGATCTGGACGACCCAAACCATCGCTGCAACCCGTCCCCAGGCGGAACGCCCCTCGACCCACCAGAAGCAGTTCTTTGGGAACCAGTGTCCATAGCCCGGGATGGACGAGGCAAGGTCAGGGGTGCTATGACAAGCGGGCATAATGCGCCTGCTGCAATCGGGACCTGCGAGCAGTTCGTCGCTGCATGGTATGCTTCTCGGAGACGACCCATGTCAAAGCAATCTCACCGCCAAAACCAAAGCGGCATTCGCATATTCCTGTTTCTCCATTGCAGTTGCCATGGTCTATACACCCGGCAGGGCAGTTCTTGTTGAGTATGGTGACCGGCACTACCCTTGCGTGGACGCAGAGCAAAAGATGCAGGCCCAGCGTTAACAAATTGTTAATTATGAGGTATTGCTTAGTCATATTGATTAGAATGCTCTAGTATCAGTTATCTGCACGGTGCTTGGGCTTCTGCATTGTCTTCCGGCATTTAAAAAAATATCATCGAAAAACAAAAAATAAACACGAATGGAAAACCGATCAGGAAAAAATCCAGCTCTACCCTCAGGATGTTGTACCGGTCGCGAAAATTGTTTCCATGCAAGAAAGCGTCCTTGGTCCATCATTCAATTATAGGAATGAATATAGTCGACTCCAGGCGCATGAATATACAAATATCATAAAATTATATGGACCTTCCATATAAGTATGTCGCAACGGTGAAACAACAACGCGAGTTCGCAAACCGTGAGGTGCCGAGAATTACGAGGAGCTGACTAGCGATTGCATGCTGTGGGTTACGATGTTACTGAATTGTCCACTTCTGTCGTATTTCATTTTCGTCCCCGAGTCGCTTTAGCGCATTTCAGCAGGAAACACATGGCACTCTGCACGGCACCGTATGTGCATAGCCGGTGCACAGAAAGGCACTGGACTCCAGGAAAACTCCAGGAAAGACACTGAGAACAAATTGGGTCCCCTCTATTCGTCATCGCTAGCATTCACATTCACCATAGTTCCCATGACTTCCCAATAAGCTTAAGAAGCCGACTAAGGCCTGAGCGGCCAACTCCGTACCACAAGGAGACCGTAACAAGGGTCATCGAAGCCCATGGCAACCCGCCGAAAATGGCCTCGTCGCTCTGGCACTGTTGGTAGTTGTGAGCATTTATTCATTGGAGTAATGCACCCCAAATGTATCCGAGCGCAGATTTCTCAGTTATCGTGATTACTGATTACGTCATTACTGGTCTAACCCAACTTGATCATCACTGCACAAGTACACAGGTGCACAGGTTCCACATCCTTTTCCCGTCCTCTTTTTTGATTTCGCAATTTAAGAAGGCTCGGACAGTCAGAAGCAATGGTGGTGAGCTGCATCAATAAATCAATAAAAATCACAACCAAGGGGTGCATTTTTGCTATATACGGTCAGCATTGGAGGGACTTGTAAGCAAGCAGCTTTCCATGCGTCCGTTCACAGTGGCCCCCTGTGTCGCGCTACGGCATCGACAATGGATCACACCTGTGCATGAAGCTCGAGCAAATCTGTCCGAGATATCATTCGCGTTTCTTAGATAAAGGAAATCTGTGGATGCGTACATCGCTGATATAACACAAGCAAAATACATACACATACACACACTCGTGGGAGAGAATGCTGGTTTGGGTGGGGACAGAGGGTGTCGACTATGGGTATTGCGCCCCTTGTCTCTTGAATGCCTCTTGAATTTGATCCTTTGGTACAGGTCGCCTGTTCCACTCATTTGGCAGGGCTGTCACAGTTCATGGCATAAGACTGCCTCAAGCAATCAACTGCTCGGCGGCGCCCCTGCCATGCTGTATGCGCCAAACGAGGCAGGGTGAAGGGCCTGGCGCTGGTGGCGGTGGCTGCCCCGGCAGGCTGGGGAACGGCGTCGGCGGCAGCAGCGGCAGGTAGCTATGGCAAGGATCACACTGGAGAAACTCGGGGTTGTATTTCCGGATGAGTTGCGGGCGTTTGGACTTTCGGTTGCCGGAGGCAAAGACAAACGGTAAAGGGATGTGCCAACGAAGGGGCAGACAATGAAAAATTGGTAGTTTAGATCCTGTCCATTTGCAAATATATCCTTCGAGCAAACGCTGCCTATCATGCGTCGGATTTGTACTGTAATCGTCTATTGAAGTCATACTGACCCCGGCTGCAGAGCGTTTGTTATAGCATCGCCGGATCCTCTCGTCTCCTTGGCTTGCTTCACTATTCCTACACAGTTGAGGACAGAGCAGAGCTGCCCTGGTTGAGGGCTTGTGTGCCGTACCATCACTAAGGGGTTGTTTTGTATTACTGGCTTGCAGTACAGGGTGAAATTGGCACATCCCATGCCGCGTCTGTACTTGCGTTCTTAACTTTGCATATGCAGGTAAAACTTTCCGATCTTGCACAAAAGCCTATTGTACGCACGACTCTAGTGACATGCTGCATTTCCGTAGGAATCTCGGTAGTGCTAAAATTTTGAGAATTTGAGACAATTTACATCGAAGGTTTATAGCTTGCTGCGTGGACCATCAGTGAGCCTTGAAAGATGAGCCTTGAAAAGCCTGACAACGTCGTCAAGGAAATAGAAAATTACCTTGCGCAACAAAGAATTGACAAAGTAGTTAAGGAAATGGTGGTAAGCGTTCTACATAGTAAGCCGGAGAGCGTTGAACAGCACATGTAAGTCGAGCCATCGTCGGCACGTACGGAGGGACCATGTTACATAGTCAGTTTGAATCGCTGCAGGCTGAAGCATCTACTGACAAAAACGAAAGAGGCTGAAGGCGAGGTCGCGGCTTCCAGCACTGACGATGGCGTGCATGTCGCTTTCACCGTTAAGGAGGATGCTCGGCAGCAGGTCCGTGGCTTGACACAGAATACCTTTCCTATTACGAAGGAACCCATGGTGTGGAACTTTGATCTGTGTTGCTGTAACCACTTCGCTGGGATACTCCACGTGAACGGGGTCATAGGTTACTGCTTAGCCTGTTTTGGCCCTATTCCCGTGGCCAACACACCCACTCCTCCCTTTTCGTAGTACCTCGTCTCTAAGGGCGTCCACGTTCTATTTGCGGAGCTCCTTCAACGGGTATGCACCTTATCCTTGGCGTGTCATTTTGTGGAGGGGTTGTCATTTCGTGAAGAGGCGATGAAGAGCAAATATTCACCCTCGCATTGCCAGGTTCAAGGGGGAAGCAAGGAAGCAAGGTTATGGATTTTTGTGACGTTGCCGCTCGCCAATCGGCATATGAGCATGGCAGGACATATCCACTTCTGCACGCAACTGTACTTTCTACTTTCACCTGCAACATCGGAAGTCATCATACGCGTGTATCGTGCCTTACTGCAGTGTTGGTTTGATGGCAAGCGACATACAGAGTCCATAAATGATTTTCCAGATGTTGTGTATGTAAGACGTGCACTCTTCTATGCCGTCCGTCTGCTGTTCATCGGTTACCGCCTTCCCCCTCACTCCCTTTGCTTTCGCTCTCCGTTCTCCCCGCCTGCTCCTTATATTTTGCATCCACACTTCGTTTTCCCACTCCCCGCCTGCTCCTGCGCTCGTCGGCTCCTCCTCAATGGCGGTCCTGCGCTTATCCACAGCTAGGTGAGGAGCAGCCCGAGGATGTGGCAGCCTTTATCGCCTCCCATGTGTCACAGTAGCAAGCGGGACGCGTAATGCTGTGACACGCGGCAACATACTGACGGGAGACCTCAAAAGACGATCACCACTATGATGTGGTGGAGATTAGTGAGTTATGATGAATAAGGGGAGGGGACATCGCTTACCGTGTTTCGCGTTGTTTTACGGCAAAGCGGTCTACGTGACAGCAGAATTTAGACGTGTGGATCTAGGCGTCTGATTCCATGGCGGATGCTCACTAGGAGCGTCACTAGGCTGAGTTCGCGAGGTCATGTACAGAATAGCCGAGCCGTTCGTTTTAATAGGCCGTTTCAGATTTTGGATTCTTGCGATCGTCCGATCCAAGCGTCTGTAGACTTGCCGGTGCCCGTCATTAAGAGCAGGTGCATGACGTCAGCCGAGCCGCTCCGCTAATGTAAAATTGGGTGGCTGGCGGAACCCAACGGTGCGGCGACTTGAATGAGTTGAATCAATTAAAGTCAATGTCGTGTGTGACTTCAGTTATGCCATGCACGCGACACTTAGTGGCATGTCGGTACGGTGTCCTTGTGTTCATGTTTGTGTTTTTGTGTGATATGGGGATTAATGCGGGCGAAGGCAGATCCTTCGGATGCTCCAGGAGCGGTGCACAGGGTCTAAGCACGGGATATTAAGTCTATTGAGCAATTCAACATCAGCGCATACCGATATTCACGTTGTGTATACGTTGGAACATGACAGTGCCCAGACAGGGGGGATTTGAGGTCCGCTGAGTTTAGCAGAAGTAATCTGGCCGCGGTTTGTTGCATGCATCTCCGTGTAAGGCGGCAGGAACAACTGTTCACGTTGTTTCTCACGTCTGTGGTTCCCCAGGAGGTTTTTTCGTAGGCTGGGCGGCTCCCGTAAGGCTGGCCGGGGCTTTTGTTTGGATGTTGTCAGCGTGCTGCCGCCCGTGGACAATGTAGCTCCTTGACCGGTTTTTGCCCACTCTCGTATGGAGAACTGTACACGATGCCTATTGTGGTCGTTTTGGGGCTGTCGCGTCGTTTTCGGGAGGGGCATTCCGATTCTATTGGCCTTTGTTAGTTTTTCACGGGTTTTCCGTGTAACTCTGACCTGGGGCTGTTTTGAGGTTTTCCCTCCCCCTTCCTCACAGGGCAAAAATTCTCAAAAAAAGGGTTACAAACCACTCAAGTTAGATGCTGACCATGAAAGGACACAAAAAATTTAAAAACTTTATAATACAGGAGGCTTAACATCTGTAGCCTGCGTTTTACAAATTGTTCACATTGCGTAACGGTACCTTACAGGCAACGCACAGGATTAGGCTGCGGTTTCGTACTCATATTACCGTTTCGGATATTCAAGTTTCGGATATCGACATTTCTCGCAGTTTTGGAATGCGTGTGGGAGCTATATCGGCTGTCGGTGTTACATCAAATCTGCTCTGCATGAAATAGCTCGTTGTTTGGCTGGGGGCGTCTGAGTGTTGCTGCGCAACCTACATAACCTAGGTAAACCAGCGGGTGCGTTCGATAAAACAAAGATCTCACAGAACAATTTACATAACCTTTCCACTTTCATCCATGCGCGATGTGTCTGGGCGATGTTGGGTTACCACTGGTAACCGGGCTAACTGATACCCAACAAATGTTCGATGAAGGCCCTTTTCGCAGTATTTAGATAGCCCGTATGTGCCATTTACATCTATGTACAGTAACATGTCAACAGGATAATCAGTTGTCCGGAGAAAAGCAAAGAAACCGACATAGCGTAATTGGAATCATGATTTAATATATTCTTGAGGCTACCGCATACCATGCTAAAAACGATCGTACCTAAAAGAAATTAACTAGATCACTAGACCAGCTATATGAAAGCAGAAGTTTGCAAGCAAGTGAGCACATTTCGCCGGCGACATCAAAAATTCCTGAGGGCGTATACACTAGGACTCGTTACAATGGAGGTGAAAATACGAATCACAGACATTACTAGATAAATTACCTAATACTAAAGAATGAAAACTGCATAAAAAGACAATTAACTAGACGATTTAAAAGATATTATCTAAGATACTAGACCAGGGAATAGCAGCGGTAGCAACTGCCGTAATAGACCAGCCCTTTCTGCACTGTTGGTTGCGCATAGCGTCTCATACATGCAGAGATTGTGATGCGAGTAAAAATCAACTTCTGGCCCAGAAAACCACTGAGTTAGGGATTTGTACATTGCCACAATACAACGGTTTCACCTCCGACCAGATGAGTCTTCAAATAACTTTCCCAATACTCGTGAGTAATTCCTAAGGACTGTATGTCGAATTCATCGTCGTGTAGCGAGACCGCACTCACATGGGAGGCTAAAATTTTCTTTCGCCGAGAAAGCTCAACCTAGGTAACGATAAAGCATGACTGTTAGCAGCTATCTAAAAAATAGTTCCGTCTCTTATTTTCGAAATGGCATACCACGTTGGCTGATAGAGTGTACTGGGAGACTGTACGATGCTTCCACAGATTCGCCAGGCGACCCCTACCTGTTTGAGTGACTACATCTTATAGCTCCCATTTCTCGATTCAGAAACCTGCATATTGCCTCAGATGCAATCGAGAAATCGACAGTCTCTGTGTCACCAACATCCAATACGCAGAAACTTTATTGTTTACCTCAAAAAATCTGTTGTTCCCTTGAATGATTTTCAGAGTTCTTTGTGAAGCCTAAAAGGCAGGCAAGGGCTTGTATACTACCCCGGAAAGGTTTTCTCGAGATTCAAAGCCTCTTTCTGTTCCGGCGGCCATGTCCGCGATGAATGGCAAGGCCGCAAACCCTTTATATGGCGGAGGAGATGGAGAGCAGGGGAAGGGATCTTTTTCGTCGACGAACCGTCCCGTGAGTCTCGCCTCCAGGACATTAAACAGCTTTGTTAAGCTATTGCTGTATATATGAAATGAAAATATGTTTTGGGTATCCTGTTTAAGCTTGCCAGTTTCTTCGCTGTCCTGGCTGATGGCAACAGCTTGTGTTTTGACGGCGCAGTGTGAGCTTTTCATAATCTTCTTGAGCGCAGGTTGCAAGCACGAATACGAGTAGCACGCATCGGCCAATGACTGCACGAGCCACACTTCATGCGAAATTGGGGGGCGCTGCCGCAGTGGCAGCCACCGTGGACATATTCTATAAAAAGATTATGGGAGACCCTGACCTGTTGCCGTTCTTCCAAGGCGTCGATATGGTAACGCTGATTGCGAAACAGAACCGCTTTTTGGCTTATGCCTTTGGCGCGACAAGTCATTACCACGGCAAGGGTGAGGAACATGGCTTCAGTTCTTTATTAATCTGTGCCCGCCGGGTACTTGGTGCATACATAACTGATGCACTGCCGTACAGTGCTAGCGGTTGATGCCTGTGATGTATGACAGAATAGTTCGCACAGCCGATGTTGGTTCCATGCCCCGTAGTTTCCAAATTGGTGGGGACGCTTGGACCTTTACTATCCCTTCTGCTTGACCGCTACTCTTTTGCACGAACAGATATTGTCATGGGCCATGCTCACCTCATCATCAACAGAGGACTTAAAATGTCACACTTCGACAAAGTAGCAGGTAGGATACTCATACATTTCATTACGGTGGGGTCACGCCGAATAGTCTGTGGTGTGGCAGTGTTGGGGCTTACGATATCAGACCAGGGGGGGGACGACCGCATCGACTTGCCTTTTGCCGCGGCAGGCTCTTGTACATACGACACAGGCCTAAAATGAGATTCACAGTTATGCATGGGCGCTTGAGCTCACCTCAAATTCATGCATTGGTGGTGCGGAAGTATTTCTGGAAGAGATGAAGTAAAAGTGCGGGAAAAGTCATTTGTAATTCTTTAGGTGCTGCCTTACATAGAGGCAAGACGCTTTGCCTCTATGCCTTTGACAGTAGCGTGTGGATGATGAGTGCGTGGTAGCTCATCATCCACACCCTACTATCGCGCAGAGGAACAACGGATGGCTACCCCTTTCGATCAGCTCAGACGCGGAGGCCAGCCTTTGCCTGCGATGCACAATACCTTGACAGGACGCGTTAGGGTTGCGGTTGTTGATGTTCTGACCTAGCATCTGCTGATGGGGCGACTGACAGGTCCCTGCGCCCTCAATGCCCATCTCACGATGCGAGGGGCTTCATGAGAACCATTTTTACGCATTTCGTGATTGCCAGCGCACCATGGCAATGTTGCCACGACGCAAGGCCTTGCCGCAGGTGGCTGGTGTAGCTGTGATGTTGCACCTCGTTGCTTTTTTCTGCACAACAGGCCACTTCGTCGATTCGTTAAAGGAAATGGGAGTGGCACAGGAGCTGATTGATGAAGCCGCGGGAGTGCTCATTGGGGTCAGGCCCCTGTTTGATCCGGAGCGCTACAAGGGTGGGTCGGTCGGGAACGTCTATTGGGGTGCGAAATTGTATACAGACGATAAACATGGTGGACTGGCTTGGCACCGGATGGCCCTTCGCCGGCACGCTGCGTATTGCGTAATACGTAGGTGTATTCCTTTTCATACCGATCCTTGGCCATGGTCTGGGCGCGCAATTGCGGGGTAGTCGTAGCGACTTCTTTTCCCAGAGGAGAAAGATATGAGCAACTTGACAGCGAAGGAAACCCATGAAATGTAAGAACAGCAAAGAGTCATGGCTGCCGGCACTAGCTGCCGAGTGCCCTGCATACGGAGCAGATGAGTTGGCGCGTGCCGCATCAGCCAGTTGCTTCGACGACATGTGGTCCTACCAGTTAACCTCTGTGGCGCACTCCTTCGTCAGGACCTGTCCTGGTCCATTGTAGCAGCAGTCCGGTCCAAGCTATGGATGGGTCTATTGTAAGATGCTTTAAATCTTTAATCGATCTTTAAATCGACCTCTCGCTAATGCGGGTGTAATTTGCTGGGCGATTCGCAGGCAAAATCGATGTGGAGAAGATCGAGAAGACGGCTACGACGCCACAGGCCAAGCCAACGGAAGGGATAAAGGCGACTCCGGCGTGCTGTGCCATTATGTAGACCTCCAGCACTCGGCAGGTTTATTTTTCCGTTAGCAGCTGGAAAGTGGGAGCATTGGCGCAAAATACTTGGAGAATATATGATACTTTCATACGGCATGGAGAAGTAACATGCCGAACTAATTTGCGGATCTACAAGCGTGGGCAAGGGCCAATCTTCATTAAGTCAACCACATGGTTGCACGGACGAGACATCGAGCCCAATTACCGTTATTTAAAACGTTTTTATATCAACGGCGGATATGTACGGCCAGGACTCAGTGGACGATCTGAACGTCTGCAAAGCGTGCTAGTCCAGCTAGCCAATGCATGCATTCCACAGCCACGTTTTCCGAAGGCGGCACCTTTGGCGCTGAAGTACATGGCTAAGTTGTGGTTCTTAATTCTTCCTAGTTTTATTAGGCGATTGCCGGGTGCATGTACAACGGTAGCAGTAGCTTATGGTGGGTGATTTGATGCAGTGGCGCGAGACTGGATGGGCGGCCACGCGGCACGTAGCTGCGGACTGCCTGCGCAAGTGTTGACGGCGTATCCAGGATCGCACGAAGCGGCACGAACCTGGGAGAATGTTGGACAAGTATTGTTGTCGTGCAATTTTGTGTCATACTACGCAAAGCTTGACGCCTGAGCTCCTTGTATGCCGGGGGCCATCTTACCTTGGCGCCACCCGGGTGGCTGCTTTCACAGTTGACATTTTGAGGGTTTACCGGCAGAGGTCACAGCCGGGGCCTTATTAAGCCTCTAGCTGGTTTGACCATCTTCAAGCCAACGTCACATTCACAAAGAGGGGCAAACAGTAGTGGTACGCGTGACGCTGTGTCTTTTGTTGCGTAACGTCACCTTAGGAGTCGCGGTCTTCGGCGAAACATATGGCCGTGGCCGTGAGCGTGGGAGGCATGGGTGGCATGGGAGGCATATGGTCGTGGGCGGGATTTTGTTAGTGATGTGACGACGGGGTGTTAGGATGAAGGAGCATTGGGGTGCTTGTGCGAGCTCTTGCGCGCGTCCATTGAAGTACTGAGTTATTCAAACTTTGGGCTTTTAACCTTTGCGGACATGCTGCATCTAGTGGGCCATGTTGAACGACTGAGCTGTGTAGTTCCCCCACAGGGGCGCGGATTGCTGTTACTCCATGGGTGATTTGTTGAGTCGTGGGTAACACCTAGACTTGTTGGCGCCATGCTGCGCTGTTGTTTCGCTTGTTATTGGAGCTGTGAGGCTTATTTCCCACGGTTGGTCGGATAAGGAGCCTTACTTCTTGCGCCAATTGGTTATTGCTGCTTATCATAAAACTGAGGCAATCGGGGCAACGGTCACCAATCGCATGTCTGCTGGGCGGGCTCTCCTGGGACAAGCCTAACTCAGTCCACATTCATAACATGTGCAAATGCCCGGCAAATGTTATGGTATGATGGTTGTTGTCTTGTGAGTGATATCGTGATAGTGTTGCAATCAAGTATATATACATAGGGTAAGGTTTGGCGCTTGCGACTTTCATTCTCGTTAATTATTAATGTCAGCCCATCTTAAAAACATTATCCTTATTTGAGGCGGTACAAACGCATTCTCGAACTCCGGTTTTGGGCTTGATCACGCGTCAGGTGTCCAGTGTCGCACTTCTGATTATGTGTACAGAAAGGTGTGGCGTGGCTAGTATTGCACGTGCCGCTGTTGCGATGGGAAAGGCTTTGCCTTGAGTTGTATTAAATTTTGCATGACAGCCACCCTATTTTGCATCGTCAGTGAACTCCGGATCCACACTGCTGGGACCGTGGCATAGGTGGCAGTGTTGTATCTCTGTTGTGTCTGCCTAAGCAAAGGCCTAATCGGAAGATGAGTTATATGCTCCATCCTGGACACTATTCGTAGATACCCAGGATACTACAGGCAGCAGGACATGAATTAGGTTGAATTAGCTGTGGACTAACAGAGCGCTATCCAAAGCTCTCGCAAGCATACCGGGCATAAAACCTCATATCCAGATTGACCGCGTGTCGTCTATCGCATAGGCGCCAACCCAAAGGACCGCCTTCAGCTATCGTTGGGATACGTGGCAATGAAGCCTTGAACAGCTTGGCGAAGGTAACTAAATATTTCAACAGCTTCTTCCCAGTAGATGAGGAATGAAAAATAGAACCTGCAGTACATGCTGCAATCCTCTGCAATGTCCCTCCTTGATACCGATGTATGTGTTAGGGGGGAAAAACATACTATGGCCCCGTCAAACAGGAAATCCACAGCACTATGTATGAGGGCGGGCAGCTTGGGAACAAACCCATGTATTTACGGACACATAGTTAAAATTGAGAACAAGGGCAAAATGCAGCCTGTCAACTCGTTTCCTCATCCAATTTTATCTTATTGTTCTCTGCTGTTTTGATGTAGCGATGGAATATAGCAAAAAAGGATGCCGCTGCAGGTATATGTACCCGTTCTTGGCTGGCAGTCTAGGTCATTAGAAGCCGTAATAACAGGAGGTGGCCCAGACACGATCGATTGAGGGTGACTGACTGCAAGAACCCCTACATGTAGGAAGGCATGGCCAAGACGGAGTTGGGAGCCACCCGGGGTGATATACATGTGTGGCGGCTTCGGGGCGTCCTTCATTTGGTAAGAAAGCCTAAGGAAGCCAGGCTGGACAAGGCTTGCCGAGGGCCAAACATAACCGCATTTACTAGTACCCATCATCATACAATGTTATATGTATACATCATGGGGGTCGGTTTGGGATGTAAGGGGCTGTCATACAACATTAGTATGTGCCGTGCTCAGGCTTATGGCCAATAACCAACAGAACACATACACTGCGGGGGATCCGTTCAGATAAATGGCATCATGACCGGGCCTTTCGGAGCCAGCTTTGGAGAAGATGACCTTGGATGTTCTTGTAGTTGGTATAAGTTTCGCGTCTCAGCCAGTAATAACGGCACGTTTAGAAGTAAGCCGGTGCGATGCGTGCTTCCATGGCAGGGCGGGATCCGGGGACCTTCTTGCTCAGCTCTTGCGGACCGTGAAGTTTGATGTGCTTCGCAAAAAGGCCATTGGTGAGGGGTTAGTTATATGATATTGACGCGTCGTACCAGTACTAGAGATGGCGCAGGAGACGGGGAGGTTGACGGCGGCTATGCTGGCAAAGGCTGGTTCGCCTCATACCTGGCCTTTGTTGAAGGCAGGGTCATAGAGTAAGCATTCTGAGCAAAAGTTACGGACAAACGCTGTACAAGGTTGCGTTACGACACCCGTTCAAGTGGCTGTAGTACTGACGTGCAAGCGTACGGTGTGCCGGTACGGCCTTGACCTGCCGGCCTGAGTGCTCTTACGTGCCTCAAAGCTTTCTGAATCCTGAACTATATTACATAGCAATATTTCATGACACGTATTTTGCCATCGGATGCCTTGCATGCGTAGGTGCCCGGTGCCCCGAACATTGGTCCTGAGCCAACAAACAGGTTTTAATTGCATAAATCATTGTAATTTCATAATATATAAGTGCATTAGTTGGTGTGAGGTAGATCAGGGGCGATGATCAAGGAGGGCAAATCTGCAAGGAAGGCAGCGCTCAAGCTCGGCTTGACCTGCTCAGCTGCAATGGTAGCCGAGGCCGTAACATATCCTATTGACATGGTTAAAACACGACTTCAGTTACAGGTGCGTACTCTAGGCTTTGCAGGCAGTCAGGAGAAACCCTTGTTACCTTGTAATTCATGGCATTGTAAGGCTTGTAGAGGAACGATGCTAATGTTAAGCGTCAAGCAGCACAACGACGCAAGGGGCAAGTACACCAGGCAGTGATGCTGCAACGGAAAGGGGAGGCCAACGGGATCAGTCATTACGTTATTTATTCATGTTGTTCTGCAAGTTACTGTTGCTTTCGGATAGTAAGGATAAAGTACATTGTCAAGAATGAGTTTGGTTAAGTTTGGTTGAGTTTACTTAAGTTTGATGCATCTGGTTGACGCCGTACGAGAAGAGACGCAAGACGTCCAGCAATTCGTATTGCATAATCTTGGATTGTAGTTCCCACCTTTCCTGCTGACACCGATACCGTCTGCCGTCTTATGTCCCGTGCAGCTTACTCATCGAAGGCGTGAACCCACAATCCCTCTGCCAAACCTTGAGCGTGTATAAGATATCATGGCATACGATCGCAATCGCCTCTGATGAACATTTTCACCCACGTTTGTGTTATCTAGGGGGAGCTGGGCCGCGTGCTCCGAAGTGCCAGTTTGGCGGCCACTGCACCAAACATGATCGGCACCGCGGCCACTTCCGCCAAGCCGTATGGAGCCGTAGGCATGGCCATGGAGCTGCTGCGGCGGGAAGGCCTGAGGGGTCTATACGCCGGTCTGTCTCCTGCGCTTATCCGTCATGTATTTTATACAGGTGCGCCTCCCATTGATCATACACCTGACTTATGAACAGGCTCCGTATCTTCCGTTCGCTTAAAATGTCAAGGGCGCGTTGAACGTCGGATTCCTAGCGCATGTTTGTTATGAGGGATTACGCGGGTAAGGTAAGGAACTTGTTGCACAGGCTGCTAGACACTACTGGGGATGATGTCGTGGTACACAAGATGTTCATACCGTGTCATTGCCACGCATACGAGCAACGGGTACAAAACTGATAACCAATCGTGGCTCTGGCATTAATTATGAGAGAAACTCAACAAACAAACACGCACATATACAAATACACAAACACACAAGTAGACACACGTAACTGCACGGTGAGGTGCCGTGCCGTTAAGGTCCTCATATGTGTATCGGGCACGATTGCGCACCATCAGCCGCCCCAGCGGCGTTCATTGCTTGTTGTCGGGACCAAATGCGCGAATTAGCTCTTAGCGTATCTTGCTTGGAGTGTATATGGGACGGCGTCGAGAGGAAAGGAGCAGGAACCATCATTCAGCTGCCATGGGAGGCAACTCCATATGGGGGTTGTTGGTATGTCGGTATGAAAGACAACGGAACCGAAGGGGAGAGCACTAAGTGTCCAGCCATACAACTCGTCGCGTTGCCATGAACTAAAAGTTCATGGCAACGCGACGAGTTGTATGGTATTGTATATTATATGGTAAACCATGTCTCCATGTTGGGCGGAGAAACGTCCTGGCAGCCGTCGACGGGTGATGATCCCCTCCGCCTGAGTTGCCTCTTCTTCAGGCAATGCCGGATAGAGGTCAGCAATCTTGCCTCTCCTGTTCCTCATGTGGCTTGGTCGGTTGTTCTCCTCCTTGTTTGCTTTCCCTCCGGGCCCGTTACTTTTTCTACCGCAACCCTCTCCCACATCCCACCATCCGTACCTCCCATCTTGTCTGCGGGTGCCGGCCACATCCGCAGGCACCCGCATTACGGTGTACGAATGGCTTCGAGGCACTGTAGCCACCGGAACCCCAGTAGGCTCTGCATCACCTTTCACATCCGTGTCTTCTTCGGCAGCAGGTGCGTTATCCTTAAGTTCTGCAACACTGCACACGGGACCCCGAGTGACCCCCCAGAGAACCCCGAACGACCTACCTACTTCAGGGTTGTGCGGCTGTGCCCCGACCTCGGACCTCTATTGGTTGGCAGTTGTCGTACCATTAACCGCAACAACCGTCCTGCATAATACCATCGAGAGATCAAGCTTACGAGGGAGGTCATCATGTCATATGTGACAAACAAGGCGGCCTCAATCCGCCACCTTGCGGCTGGCCACTGGTCTTCCAGTCCTGCGATCACCTTCAATATGCCACCTGAAGCACCTTTGTGCGCCCTCTCCCCCGCCCACTCCCCCGCCCTCTCCCCCGTTTGGCCCTTTTACCCTGTTACCAGAGCCTCCCAACCCATCCGAACCCCACATACCAACCCCCGACGCAGACACCAGCACAGACACACAACCCCGCGTCTTCTTTTAACAATCACAAGCCCTTCCCGGCACCCGCGTGCAGGCGGTGGTGCCTGCAAGAGTTCAGGCGCCAGCGCCAGCGTCGGCGGTCTGGGCTCCAAGTTGCTGATGGGCTTGACCGCAGGCGCGGTGGGGCAGGCCGTGGCAGTGCCGGCCGACCTGATCAAGGTGCGATGGGGCAGTGCAGGCTGATGAGGGGGACTTAGGCTGTACGTGAGTATTGGTCGATGGACCCAATGGGACGAACGCCTGGGGTATCTGTTTTCCCTGATCAAGTTGTTATTCACATAGTCTCTGCCGTTGAGTTACCCTTGCTCACATGCTTGAGGGCGGGCAGGATGAGGGATGAGGTCCGACCAGGCACGTGTGACAGGTGCAGAATAGGAAGCGGGTTCGGCCTCACGGCGTACGTTGCCCTGATTGCTGTGGACATGCAGTGAAAGAAGACGTCGTAGGGAAGGGAAGGGAAGGGAAGGGAAGGGAGGGGAAGGGAAGGGAAGGGAAGGGAAGGGAAGGGAAGGGAAGGGAAGGGAAGGGAAGGGAAGGGAAGGGAAGGGAAGGGAAGGGAAGGGAAGGGAAGGGAAGGGAAGGGAAGGGAAGGGAAGGGAAGGGAAGGGAAGGGAAGGGAAGGGAAGGGAAGGGAAGGGAAGGGAAGGGAAGGGAAGGGAAGGGAAGGGAAGGGAAGGGAAGGGAAGGGAAGGGGAGGGGTTGAGAATCCCGTCAGCACTGAGATGGTTGTGGGGAATACACCAGGGGGGATCTTTAGTGCTTGGCAACGGGTCGTTGTAGCTTGCCGCGTTGAAGCCCGCTGGGGCTCCGATGAGCTCCGCGCCCCCGTTTGACTGCTGGCTTTCCCCCACGGTAGGTCCGGTTGCAAGCTGAGGGGCGACTTGTGGTGGCTGGCAAGCTGACAGCGCCCAGGTACAAGGTAGGGTGAGCAGGTGCGTGGGAAGAACGCATTCCTCCACGTACCCGCCCTCCCGCGTGAAGTCCGGTTACTAAGTACGTAATGGAATAAGTAAGAGCCCAAGCCTAAGCGAGCGCATCATAATACGGCTGTCCGAGTGGGCCGCATATACCTGTTTTCTAGCGTTATTTGTCTATATCCCATACGGGCCACACGGCACGTATTCGATTCTGACCGTCAGCTTTTGTTTTCATCACAGGCACATATAAAAATGCCATCCGTTAACCGGCAACCGACCGGTTGGTTTACTGGACCTCCCATACACCACCATAACACCGCGGGATGGCGAATACGCCGCATGAGCCGCGAGTAGGGACGTCCTGCAGAACCGGTTGCCACGTTTGCAGAATGTAGAACGCAGTATGCCTGTCAGTTGCAGGAAGGTCTGTTAGGAAAGGTGCACTACACCAAATGCATGCGCACGGACGTTGTTTATTATTTTTATTATCATATTTTGTCGCTGTGTAATACCCTTATGGATCATCTGAAGGGGACAAACGGAAACAATTCCTTGGTGGCGGGGAAACCACATCGCTATTCGTATGTGCGTCAAAGCTCTGAGGATACTTACCGCTACTAAGTTTTGGGGGGCTCGTATGGCGCCTCTCCCCAACTAACCATCTGACTTATGCCTCGTTCAGAAAAGGGTTTTAGGGTTTTAGGGTTTTAGAAACCCCTAAAACCCTAACAGATCTTATCAGTGCCCGCAGCGCCTTGCGTACTGTTTGCATGGATATCGTTTAAGCGTTGTGTACCCCTGGTTTACGGGAACAGATGCGCACTAACAGGTATAGGTGGGTATGGAGGTGGCTTCGATTACCCTAACATTACTTGTATGCCGCACACAGGAGAGATATGGTAGATGCCGCAGCAGGGTATGGCACATTTGGTTTGTGCGTGAAGGGTTGTCGCCAAACATAGGTTGCCGGAGCAGCCCATTCACTATCACAGCATTACGGATTGGGGCTCCGGCATGAAAATTCCATAAAAGCTGTGAGTGACAATATCACTAACAGCTTGCAAGCACAACAAGTTTAAATGAGTTTGGATGCGCTGGGCTTGGTTTCCTGACCAAACTCAGATGTCTACACCGTCGGTATGCCAACGGCCCGTTAACTCAGTACGATTTTCGATACCGAATCCTTGACGGACTTTCATGAAACCAGCCCCCACGTGTTCTGTTCCATCCTGTCCTTTTACATCCCCATGCTTCCTTGGTGCCTGGTCCTGGCGGCGGTGGCGGCGGCGGCTGTCGGGCTATGTCGCGGCGGCTATAGGGAATGGCGGACTGTCTTCGACATGTCGTGAAATCAGATGGCTGGGTAGGGCTCTGGCGTGGTGGAGGACCCGCCGTACAGCGTGCGGCGCTGGTGAACCTAGGGGAGCTCGCCACATATGACCTGGTACGTAGTGTGATCATACAAGTAGTGTGGCGGATCAGGATTGGTGCTCGACGGTTCTATGACCGTATCTTCTGCGTGGAGGCAGCGGCAAGGGCGCTGGTGCCGACCGTGGGTTGATCGCGCTGTTGGCGGGGGCACAGTTGGCTTGCAAGCCGATCGGAGGCAGAGTCGGGATGGCGTTGGGACTGCATGCTTTATGCCTTCGCGGCATCCATGGGGAGTTGTGCCGAGGCATGATGGCTTGCTGCTTCAGCGCAGTTCCCTCTTCGGCACTGTGCCGAAGCTCCGGCTCGGATCTTGCCATCGTCACCTCCAGTGTCATCGTACTTTTGGCGTCACCGCAGCGAACCCCGCACCAACACACGGCTCGCACTTCCAATCGGACGGGTCGACGTAAGGCCTCTTGAGGTTTCGTTCCGGACGTCGGCTGTACCCATTCCAAGGCAGGAGGTCCCGAAGGATGATTCCCGGCCCCTTCCCAAACCCCCAAACTTCCACTCCCTGTGCGTTTCCATCAGGCCAAACAGGCCATCCTGGCCATGGGTGTCACGGGAGGTGACAACCTGGTGGCCCATACCGCCTCTTCCGTGTGCTCGGGGTTCTTCGCCAGTGTGGTTTCTGTGCCCGCGGATCTAGTCAAGACACGCATGATGAGCCAGGTACAATGGTGCAGTAGGGTACGATAGGGTACGGTATGGAAACAGGGGACAGCGAACCGGCTACAAGATATTGGATAACTTTGTGCTTGTGAATTTACCTGGCTGATTGGTGCGGAGGTAGCGGTAATATATAGGGTGGTTACCCGCTTCAATCCACGCATCCAGCTGCAACTAACCCCTGGACCCTCACCGGGTCCCTTCGTTTTCGGCCTTCGCTTCGCATGTTACCAGACGTGGAGTGAATGTCGCCGCACCATATCCGTCAGCGCGCATGCAGTCGTGTCAGAACTCGTCTTTGGAAATTTCATGTTATAATTGCCGTAGACTGCCCATTTCTTCCTGAACTAGATGGAGTGACCAAAGTTAGAATGCAGCAACCGCATAAAGTTCTCTGCTTGCTGTGACCCTCCATCATTCCGTGAACTCGTTCCACAGCTTCACCCCCTAACGTACCCCTCCGGCGACAGGACCCCGTCTCCCCCCACTATCGCTCCTCCCTGGATTGTCTGGTCAAGAGCGTTCGGGCGGAAGGTGTAATGGCGTTGTACAAGGGGTAAGGGGTTGTTACAGCCTGTCACCCTTTATGCAAGGCAGAGTGGCAAGCGAAGGAAGAGGGTGGGAGGCAAGCGGGATGGCTACTTGTGCCCTTACTCCAAAATCTCAATCTGCAATCTGGGACTAACCCTCTTCCGCCTCATGTGCGGCATCGACCGCATGTTTACGTTGATTTTCATGAAATTATCCGCCCGCCCTGACCATCAGTCTTTGCACCAGCCACTCTGGCCCCTGGCCAAAGCATGCAGAACTCCATACCGCATGTGCATGCAAACACACGTCGGCCTGCAAGGCAGTCCCTGCAAAGCCCCTCTGCGGCTGGTGAGCAAGCCACACACCCATTCCCTTTACGGAGTTATTCCCGGATTCGATGCTCCTTTGAAAACTCCTGGCCGCTGCACTCCGCAGGTTCTTTCCTACCTGGGCACGTCTGGGGCCGTGGCAGCTGGTGTTCTGGACGTCATATGAGCAGATGCGGAGGGCATGTGATCTGGGGGGCTTCTAATTTCTAGGCGCTTATATGGGCTGTTGAGAATGGAAGGCAGGGGAGGCGGCCTCCGGCCGGTCTGCCTTGACGGACGCACGTCTACGCTCAACCTAGGATCTAAGCCTCTTGGTGTCGCAAGGCTCAAGCTAAAAATGCGACCACGACCCTCGATAACGAACAATATTGTCTTCGTCTCGGCTCACAAGACTAGAAATGAACTGCTAAACAGGCAGGGCTGACCGGAGCGCGAGCAGCTGCCAAAGGCGTGGCTTATGAACAGGCAATGGGACAACCCAGTTAGGAAAACGGAAAGCCTATGCCGTGGTCGTGCACAAATTAGGAGGTGGCTTCATTAGCAAACGGTCAATCAAAGCGTACATACTTCGTACTTCATAGTGGCCCGGTGAGTTCAGTTGGTATAGCACAAGGCTCTTAATCTTATGGTCGTGCGTCCGAGTCCCAAATTGGGCGTCAGTGGAACGTACTGGACATCAGTACCGGAACATCCGCATAGCTTTTTTCAAGAATCGATCCAGTCTGAGAGCGGGATAAAAATCCCTTCACTGATTGAGGGTGGATGTGCCCCCGATGTTGATAGACGGTGAGGACCCCGGTTATGGTGACTTGCGAGCTGACCTGGAGTGGAGTTGAGGCCGTCATTGAACCAGCAGATTCCCCTGGATGCTGGCGATGGGTGCTGAACCCGGGAAAATCACTGATTTCGGAGAAGTCAACATGGCTGAACGGATGAGGGTGCCCCGAAATACAGGGGAAGGTAGGGACTGCCAGGTCGTGGTCACGGTTGAAACAAAGCCCCCTATCCCAAACATATACAAGTGCACTGGTTCGCATCCCGTCACAATGGCCAAATCACAGAAGGTCGCAACCTTCATCACTCAACTGTGCCAGGTCCGCAAAAGACCCTGAAGGCGCTGCTGGCCTGGGACAGTGGCACAGTGCCCAGCGGGAGTGAGGAGGCTTTTATGAGGGCTTCCTCCCTCGGTGGATGCCTCACCAACTTAACTCTGGATTCAAATCCTCCTGCTTACCCCTAACTTTTCTGAGAGATGTTCGTGTGCGCTCCCTAGTCAGTGGGTCATGTGGAACGTGATTACAGTAGCTGAGTAGAGTTGAGTTCCTTGCTCCATTGAACTGCTACTTCTGTTGAACGCTGCGGTTGAACGCTGAATGCATCAAATAAACGTCGAGGTGGATTTGGTGAATACATGAGAGAAGCACGCAGGGAGGAGGCCTCTGCCCGGTTTGTGGGCCGCCAGTAGAGGTATGCCAACCTGCAACGAAGGCGTGAAGCGCCACGTGGGTTGGCGACTCACTCCAAACAAGATTTCCTTCTGTCCTGCTTTATCGCCTGGTTCATACGATTCGTTAAATAGCGTGCTGCGTGATTGCATGCGGCTCGACACATTTTTGATGGAAGCCAATGAATGAGGGAGCCTCGCAATCACACTCGTTCTCTTGACTTTCCGAACCCTAGGCATCACGCTATGGGCGTAGATAGATCCCTGGGTTTCCAGAGACCCCTTAACTTCCCCAAGTTTGGGGCGCCCATGCTGCCGCCTTTGCAATTGACACCATGTGCATCCCCACCATCCCCTGCATATTCATTGACCTGGCCCTAGGTCCCAGTCCATCTCATGCCGTTGTGGGTAACAATCGCGTTGTGGATGGCGTGGACCGGCTGCTAGCTGACTGCTACCAACCTGTAAACTGAATCCGTGACTCTGATGTGCAAGGAGTTATAAAGGAATTTAAACAGAAAATTCAATAGAGGGTAAGCAGATCCCTGCGCAGAGCCGCGACGACAGCCCTTCCTCGGCAAAGTACAAACAGGTCAGTATGCCGCTCCTTAACATCTGTTCATTCAAGCAAGTTCAATAGATAAACAACGGGGAGTGCTATTAATTATCAATTGCTAGAATGATATGTATCTGCCTCAACTTTCTGGAAGGCCTTTAAATGCCGTACCTCATAGCCCGCATTGGACCTAAAGTATCATGCACACAGCTACATTCTTCATCCAAACTCATTTAATTAGGCCTGGGCGTCTACAGTTCCAAATCCATACTATCATATCTCCTTTGAAAACATTTAATCGGAAAAATGAACATGAATGGCCAGGATTGGGATACGGTGGTGATCAAGAAGAAACAGCCATCTGGTGCAGCGCTTAAGGATGAGGCCGCCGTGAACGCGGTGCGATGCGCTTCAGAGCCGATTAGCTAGCAATGCGCTGCTGATATTAGATTTTTTACAGGCACGGCGAGAAGGAGCAGCTGTTGAAACTCAACAAAAATGTAAGATGGGTTCTCCCAGCCCCTTACATGGATCTGTGTCATGCTTACTCTGCATATCACCTGCTTGGTGCAGTCAATGCTGGCAAGAACAAACCAGCACAACAGACAATTACTGGAAAACCTGCATCCAAGCTTGAGGCGGAGACGGAGGACTTCCATCGTAAGTCATGGATGTTTGGTGGCCAAAACTCGCTGAAAGACGTTTACCTTTTTAACTGCTTATGCGTGCATGCAGACGAGCGAGTTTCCTCCAACTTGAAGCAGCAGATTGTGCAGGCACGAACGGCGAAAAAAATGACTCAGGCACAGCTGGCGCAGGTGAGGAGTAGGCCCGACCACGTGGCATATGCAATTGTGCTTCACTCCGACGAGTTTTCTCCCATGCATTCTTTGATATTATGCCTCAGCTTCCTCACACGAGCCTCCCGGCCGTTCTGCCCCGAAACCATGTGACCACAGGCCATAAATGAGAAGCCTCAGATCATCCAGGAGTACGAGTCGGGGAAGGCCATTCCAAATCCGCAGGTGCTTTCGAAAATGTCAAGGGTCCTTGGCGTCGTGCTGAAGAAGTGAGGGTCACTTCGGCCTGAGTGTGGGGGGTGCAGTGGTTATGGCAGCCACCGCATGGCGGTTAGAGAGTAGCAATTTGTAAGAGAAAATGATGGGTTGCCGTTTGGTGCACAGCATAACAGGGCAGCTGGATGGTTCGATGGCAATTTCGACCGAGTCAGACTTCCGCCCACGGTGGAGCATCTTTAGGCCTGGCTTGAATGCTTTTGGTCGGATTGCTGCAGGTTGATGAGCAATGACCCATAGATGGGTATGCGCTAGGTGCCTTCGGCTAGGTTGTGCTGCATGTTTGCTCTTAACTATTTGTGCTCGTAGCGATTTCATATAGCGGTTCATGTAGCCAAATGGTTGGTCAATGTATGGAAAGGGTGAACAGGATGGGCAAGATGTATCCCCATTTACATAGGCAGCTCTGGTGTGCTACGTTGTGTTTTTTCTTGTGAGCTTTCAAGTGACGGCGCGTGCCATGATCTACCCTTCGAGGTTGCCTTATTTGACATTGCACATGTCTGAACTCATCAAGTCATCTAAGAAGCTGAAAGAACTCCGGGAAAAAGTCTTATTCCCTTGCACAAGCAATTTAACACATTCTACAAGAGCAAGGTCTGATGCTATAACGTCCTTTTTTCAGACACCATTAGAGTTCGCGGTTTAAAATGTTCAACTCTCGGTGTACAGCGATATCTCTATAAACGAAATGTCTAGTTGTGTACGATAGGAAAGCGGACGAAGTATACCATTCTTCCTAGTATCACCCTTACAAATGTTCCTGTCCATGCGTGTGCCGCAAACAAACAACGCGATCTGATATCCAGATCGCAGCTGCACTCGTCGTTATTTCCTCCTTAAGGAAAGGAGGAAATACCACCTTCGACCTATATTCACCCTCTCCCGTCCTCTAGCTCGATTAGCCAAAAGCAAACTTTTAACTCTCACCTCTTCTCGCTGCCTACCATCGCACACTTTCATGCACACAGCCCTTGTGGGCAAGGCTATCCGCACAGCCAAAGAAGCGGAACCAGCACTGATTGCTGGCAAAGAATTTTCGCGAAACGCCAACCTCAATGGCAACCGTTGAACCTGCCAGCGACTGGGAGCAACCAAGAACAGTTGCTAAGGGAACCAGTTGCTAGCTCGAAGTGTTTGTTATTAAGTCAATCAAATACTCGAAAGTATAATCGGTTCACTTTCGAATAGAGTAGTCGATATCGCCGATGATGTGATCATTATCATTCGTGGTTAAGCGCTCACACACTGATCAGGGAGAAGTACACAGGCATGTGTGTAGCCGACACCGCGTCCTTCGCACATAAAATTCAATTGACATGCGTCTGCCTAGGATCAGAGACATGCAGTAAACCTGGGAGGCTTAATCCACATATGCGCGATCCAAGCATATGAAGCGATTAAAGGATTAAACGTTCGCAGCACGTGCAAAACCGAGCGAGAATGGGAAGTCTAGACCTACAAGATTCCATGTCGATAACTATAACATTAAATGTCTCAGGACTCCAACGACTCCATACTTCCCCGAGCGGTTATCGTGATGTAGGACGCCGACCTCAGGTCTAGCGGACCACGACCGACCATACCGCCAACGGAAGCACCGAAACCCCTCACACAGATCCGGAATCAGGGTCGGACACATGCCTTGGACCGTTGACTTGGATATATATCAAACTTTTCGGCACGGATCGTCAGAGCCATCCCATATAACTGCAGACAGGACTCACAATAGTGCCGCCCCGCCGCGAGCAAACTGCTCCGCCACGATAAGGCCCAGCGTACCTATCATCGCAACCCGACCGTTCACTTTTTCCGCCAGCGCGTTCCAAGTGTACGGAAGTGGTCTGTCTGGAAAGCTGTCAGCCTCATTTGCGACCACCTTGGCCGCCGGCACCCGGCCCATGACGGCAGGGGCAATGGACGCTGCCAGTGTCAGCAGGCCTGCAACCGCTGCTGCGGCGGCGCCGGAGGTTGATGCAAGTTGCTGTAGCGCCGATTGACCGGTAATAATCTCCGTTGCAGCTACGCCCAGGAAGCCAACCTTGGGACGTGATGGGAATTTTACAGCAAGTTATATCAGTATTGTGTAAAATAGTACAACGCAAACATATAATACAAAAGCATTAATACAACTAGAGAAAGACAGGGAGGGCGGGATTGGCGATCAAACACATGTCTCAGGGGATGTGGTGCGCAGTTGCGGCAAACACCGCAGACGGCGTTAAATTGAGAGTCTCATAACTGAGGCCGGGAGGGCATATTAAGATGTGACAGCATATGCTGCTTTCCTCTTGCTCATTTTCCTTGGCCCTTGGTATATCAGGCGCAGGATTTATCACCACGGTCACTCGATGGTGCCGAATATGCGAAATCAGCAATCCATCCCGGCCACTTCAGCACCTTTAGCAAGGGCCCTTGGGGTTTTACCCAACCAATTCAGCAAGGCCGAACCGTCTGACAGGAGCCCGACAGGCTTAAGGCAGCTTAACCCAGCTTGTTCATAACCCAAACTCATCTGCCTAACCTACATCATGCAAAGAACGTACCATGGCAACGCGACCATTAATGGTCTCAGCGTTGGGGCTGTCGGCGCGCAGGACTGGCTGGTACGCCTCCACGTTGAAACCCGCAACGGCATGCGGCAACGGACTTGCTGCATCAATCCGAACACGATTCTGGTCGTCGGCAGCTGCAAGGCAATTAAGACCGCAGAGCGCACAGGATGCACAATTTTAGGGCTTGTCATCTCGGGGTTCGCTGAACCTGCTTTCCTTTCTACGGCCGTTTGTCAGATTCAGCGATACCGAATGAAGGGGTGCCCCAGGAGACAACGCTCCGCGCTGTACCGCGACACCGTCATGGTGCGATGGAGCTTCTGAGCATGTGAGTTGCGCTTCTAATTATGCCGTATGCGCGGGGTGAGGAATCTAGCTTGCAGGGGACCTAAGCGGGCCAGCATAAATTGACTTTGGTTTTGAGGCAGCGGATAATGCGTTTGACCCCGGGGGCCCACCTGCTGGAAACCGAACACCGAGCTTACGATCCACGACCACAATCTCATCTTTCGATGCGTCATAAGATACGAAGTAGACCACGCCGTCAACGTTGCGCGTGGTTTCGCCACCCTACAAAGGGACACGGAATACGGCCATGGGAATAATTTTCCTTGGTATAGCCAGCAGGTTGATAATTTAGGAACAACCGGGCTTGGAACATCACGGAGCAACATTGCCTGATGATATGATTAACCGGTATGGCCTTACACCTTGCTCCCTGACTTCTTCAGACAAGTTTACGCACATAACACATGCGGAAATTTTCAGCATTCGGCAATATCCGTAAACAGTTAAAAAAAACAACAAGGTAAGTTCCCTAAGTTAGACAATGTTGCGAAGGGCGGACCTGCGCTCCGATGAGATTATTCTTCGTCAGATTTATGGGCTTCCACAGCTTCAGGTCGACCACCTTGCCGGGAGTGGCCGTCGTAGTGGTCGTCGCCGTCGCGCTGCACCGCACGCGCGGGCGAGCTGCTGCGAATGGGTGTTTGCACAGGTGCTTGTTCATTCTTTAAATGCCGATATTTAAGGAATAACTTTGTTTGTCAAGCGTGGATATACGTAAGAAGTGTGCACCACTCATTTTTACAGAAGGCTTCTTGGCTCCGAGACCACGGGCTGAGCCACAAAAACACTTTTGAAGGACATGTTAGGACAACAAGATATCAGGGCTTGTCATTCCTCAAGACCCCTTGTAGTATATAATTTTCAAAATTACCTTCGACTTATAATCATGAACTAACAAATTTTACGAGGCACGTCTGCAATGATCGAATGATCTGTCAAGAGACCAAGATGATGCATGGTGGCTGGATGAAGGCCAAAGGAGAATAAAACTAAGTATTTTTTTGATCGGAAAGCTGATAAGTATCGTTTTTTTACAGGATAGGCGATCACTACAAGTGCACATGAATGCATATCTGCACCTTACTAATGATGGCCCCAACAAATAGTTGGTGTACGTGACGCAAATATGTTTTGTGTTTTAGCAAGCCCACTATGAAAACTCTCACGGACTTGTACGCGGTAATTTAGGCATTGAAGTAGTAAGGACCAGTGGGCGTTCCGGACAACGTAAACCGGGTAAAACCCCGAACTCATGATTCCCTCAGCGTGAAAGTGTTTTGCACTCCAATCAGCAATAGACCTGTTTCCGCAGGCCGTGGTTTCGGGCTGAATGTACGCCGCACATTTTCTACGCTAGGAATCCGAAATCGTTTGCTTCGCATGTACTATGGTTATATGTTATATGTTTTTGTATATACTATGGTACTATAAATACCATACTATAAATAATTATGGTACTTATAGTCATAAGTAAAAGGCGAAAGTAGGATATACTCGGTGTTCAAGCGGCTTAATGTTGGAATTGACCTTTTACATGAAGAACGCGACTTCATACTATTTAAAATGGCAATTAATCATTGTTTTACAATTCGTATAATATCAACGTGTTATCAAATATCAGTTGGGATTTGTAGCGATTCGTTCCAGCGACAATCGCGTTATCGAAGCTGTCTCGGCGGTACACTAGCGAACCTGTGCTCGTCCCATTTGTAGTGCTTTACGTGTGCCAATTCCGGACTTTCGCATACCATGTAACGAATACATTCTCGAAATGACGTCAGGCTGCCTAATGTCCGGTAGTCTACATTTCAACAGGTTATGTGCCCAGGTCAACGTGGACCGCGGAGCCTGACGTCTTTTGCCCTTCATTAGGTGACCTTCCATATGTAGATCTTCACAATGTAGACGGAAAGGCTAGACGAGAAATTTGACAGGGAAGGACTGGCGGTGATGTCTGGGTCGCCGCCTGGTGCGTTTTGGCGGCACAGTATACGTCATTCGCGAATACGAGGAAAATGGCGCTAAGAAGGAGCTCAACAAGTAAGTGGTGATTGCCTTCAAGGAAGTTTTAAAAACGCTAAGGACTGTTGCTGGTCGTTCGGAAGATACAACTAGGCCGACGCCAAAATGGAGCCGATATGGCGGCAACTTCACAGCAAACCTGAATTTCCGCCGCATTTATTTGATGGAGACTTTTAGAAGTCGTCTTTATTGATTGGGCTGCCTGCGGCGCCTGGAAAGTTCGTATTTCCAGTAAGGTGGGTCTCACCTATGTTGACTCCTGAGATAACAGTTTAGAGATGTCCAGATGTTTAAGTAGCTGCTATATTGTGTTGTTTAATCAGAGCACCCCGTAGTGAGTTAAGGCAGTCTATGTGCCTGCGGAGTCATGACCTCGCCTGTCAGCGGCTTGTGCCTATCAGTTTTGTTGAAATGTAGACTAACACGAACGCCACCCCTTGCATCGTTAGCGTTCCCTAAGATGAGATAACAGGCGGCTGACAGGCACAGGCCGCTCACAGGCGAGGTCCTTGTCTCGGCAGGTGCATAGGAAGCATCTCCTGAACTTCTCCTGAACACAACTGTTTGTTGTGATATTCGGTCAGACTTCCTTACTCGTATGATGTGTTCATTACTTGAACGCATTGTTAGGACCGTACTGCGTCTGAATTTTCAAATGTGAAGGGTCTTATGTACGATCCTTCACCAAGTCGCTACTTGTTCCCCGAAGCTGACTTGCTTCTTTAGCTGTTTGTAAAATTTATTGCTCGCCCAGACTTTTGGAGTGTCTTTGTGGCTTGAGGCATAGAGGCAGCTTGCCTGTCCAGCTTGTGCTGAACTGGACCTTTCTCAGCTGTTGCGACGCGAGTTTCACAACAGGTTATGAGCCCCACATAACACGGTGGCCGTTGTTGTAGGACTTCTCTTGTCCTGAGTTGTTTTGAGTGTTGCTAAAGCTTACTCTGCCGCCATGTCGCTTTCAAGAGAGTAAAGGAGCTCTCTTCGGCCAACACCAGGAGCTGGTTCCACAAAATGGAGTCAGTTCTGGACTTCGATGGTTATGGCGACTGCATTTCGCCTATGTTCGTCATGCCTGCAGTGGGAGACGCAAACTAAGCAAAAGAAAAGGAGATGGTGAGGAAGGCTCGAGCTGCTATTACTTATCGCCTTGATCCAGGGACAAAGGCAAGTGAGATTGCGTCTACTACTGGGGCGCTCGATTTGTGGGAAAAGCTGAAGGCATGGGTGGAGAACATTGAAAGAGCTGTCATTATTTCTGCTTCACATGCCTGGGCACATCTTGCCAAGAAAAATGATGACAGCATGACTGATTTCCTCACCAGAGATGAGGACTTGTTTCAAAAGTTAGACCTTGACGTTAACTATAAGGTTACGGAGGTGGCGGCGATTATGCACATTGTGGGGAGACTGCCCCCTGCATACTCGCATCTTGACAGCATGTTTGTTGCTTTTGGATATCCCAAGTCCTTTGCTGATTTAAAGATGGTGCTCGTCACTGAGGAGGCTAAAAGGATAAATGACGCCATGTCTGAAGTTAAGGAGTCAAGGCCGGCGCTGTTTGCTGGGCGTGAAAGACAGTGCTATACTTGTGGCGAGGTTGGGCACATCACTCACTTTTGCCAAAAGAAGAACCGATCATCAGCAGGCGCCAGTATGTCAACCAGTGAGTCATCCGGTGGGTCACGTACTGCAAAGCAAAGGTCCGTTGTGAAGTGCACTTGGTGTGGAAGGCCGGGTCATGTTGAAGAGAAGTGCTGGAAGAAGCGGGACAGTGTGGCTAAGGCCGTTGAGAAGGAGAGAACTGATGTAGTTGCCCTGACATTGATGTCATGGACATGTGAGTTTATCCCGCAAGTGACTGACCAGACTAAGAAGGTGATTGCTGAGTTAGAGTCTGGCGTCAAGTACATCAGGTATCTCCCGTGGTGAATGGAAAAAGTCACTGCGTTGAGTGTGGCGGTAAAGGAGATCTCCATTCAGGACCCTTGGTGGCTAGATCCTGGTAGCAAATACCATATTACCGGAAATAGGCTGGTCCTACATAATTTCCGTTAATATGCTATTTGCTACCAGAATCTAGCCACCAAGGGTCCTGAATGGAGATCTCCTTCTTTACCGCCGCACTCAACGCAGTGACTTTTTCCATTCACCACGGGAGATACCTGATGTAACGTCAGACTCTAACTCAGCAATCACCTTCTTAGTCTGGTCAGTCACTTGCGGGAAAAACTCACATGTCCGTGACATCAATGTCAGGGCAACTACATCGGTTCTCTCCTCCTTAACGGCCTTAGCCACACTGTCCCGCTTCTTCCAGCACTTCTCTTCAACATGACCCGGCCTTTCACACCAAGTGCACTTCACAACGGACCTTTGCTTTGCAGTACGTGACCCACCGGATGACTCACTGGTTGACATACTGGCGCCTGCTGATGATCGGTTCTTCTTTGGGCAAAAGTGAGTGATGTGCCCAACCTCGCCACAAGAATAGCACTGTCTTTCACACCCAGCAAACAGTGCCCGGCCCCTTCCTGGACTGTATTACTTGCTCTGACCTTCTTTCGTACATGAGTGTTGCTCATATTCCAACACCCCCCCTGTGAGCGACACTCCGTCAATTCTCACGTTCTCCACCTGACTGCCTTGCCCCGGCTACCCTGCCCTGGTCAACAGCCAGTGGGAACTGAACTGGTGACCCCGTGGCCAGCTGCGCACTTGCGCTCGGGGCTCATAACCTCTTGAACTTTCCCTAGATACGGGGACCAGAGAGCCGATTCATCACCAAGTCGCTACTTATTCCCCGAAGCTAACTTGCTTCTTTAGCTGTTTGTATCATTTATTGCTCGCCCAGACTTTTGGAGTGTCTTTGTGGCTTGAGGCATAGTGGCAGCTCGCTTGTCCAGCTTGTGCTGAACTGGACCTTTCTCAGCTGTTGCGTAAGAATTTCACAACACTGTTTTCCTGGTTTTCAGGAATCAACATAGCTGAGACCCACCTCACTTGAGCAATGAACTTTCAAAGTGCCACGCCGAGAGCTGCCCAGGAAATAAAGACAACTTCGAATAGATGCAGTGAGAATTCACGTCGCTGTGAAGTTGCCGCCACTGCGGCTCCATTTTGACGTTGGCTTAGTAGCTTACAAACAACCAGTAAAATTCCTCGGCACTTATTAGATGTCCTCGAAAACAGCCATAACTTGATCGCCGAGCTCTTTCTTAGCGCCATCGTCCTGGTATTCATGAATGATAAAGACTGTACCGCCAAAACGCATCAGACGACGACCCTGACATCACTGGCAGTCCTTCCCTGTCAAACTGTTTGTCTAGCCTTTCTTTCTTCATAGTGAAAATATGCGACCTTGACAGTAATGATGGGCAAAAGATCACTATGAATCCCAACTGATACATCATTGACAACAACCTCATCAATAACTCTTGGTAGGGAATGCTAACGATGCAAGGGGTGGTGTTCATGATAACAACAGCTTTGTTTCATGCAGTCCAGAGCATTGCATGATTGCAGCAACAGTAAAGCTGCTGTCCGGATTACCTTGAGGAAATGGGGCAGAGGTGTTGGTCAAACCACTGGGTACAGCTACATTTGAGTACTGCCATTGGGTGGTATGGCATTTCCTGAGGTTTGCTTGTGGGGGAGAGTTTGGCGACTTGAATAATCACTTGATTTGTTTCGGTCATGTCAGTGGTGCCTTGCTTAATCCCATTTGTGGAAGTTTGTCTGCCTGCAACTCAGAACTCATGCAGGGCAGCAAAATGACATCGTTTGCCTTGCCTGGGCCATGATACGGTTATGGTTGGTATCAACCGCTTAACGAGTAAGTGTGACATGTATTTGGGACTCGATGGTAGAGTCCTGCGGACTGTGCTTGATGATGGTTTGGGGGACATCCTGGATATCCCCTAATGTAATGAGAAATGGAAGGCTGCAACTATTTTGCGCATTTTTATGATAGCTATGCTTGGTTTGCACGTGGTTACCGTAGTATCCTGGGGTATCTACGGGTAGTGTCAAAGATTGGGCCGTCGACGGTCATCTCCTGATCGGGCCTTAGTAGGTCGACACAATAGAGATACAACAGTTACCTCATTGGGAGTAACGTCAAGTCATGGTCAATGGCCGTTTATGTTATTGGGATTTTCCTTACTGGTATTCATGGTCAGTTTGTATCAAGTCAAGATATTCAGACCCATGTTTCTGTGCTGGGTATGGCATGGTTTGGGGTTGGAGGTTCGGTTCCCATGTTGGGATGCTCAGGTTCAGGGTCCTACAATGGCCATTGAGGTTTGAGTCCTCATGTATACGGCAACACCGTCTAGCAGGTATTGCTCCGGGGGATATGATCAGCACATGTTCAAATGTGTGGGAAAGACAGTTTCTTCCCAACATACTTGGTTGTGTAATTGGTGAAGTATGTCTGCTTTTTGGGGGGGTTCAAGTCCTCTGAAGGGTGTGGCAGTACGGCGGTTTCTGTTGTTCACTAGAGCACAGCAGAGTGATGTGCTAGTGCAGGCCACGATGATACAGCAGCTTGTGGTCACAGCTGCAACACTATTGGGTGTTTTGCTAGTGAAGGCCGTATCAGTTCAGCAGTTTGAGGGAACACCTGGAGCGTGTCTAAATGCCTCCGTTTCCTATGAGGAAAGGCGGCTGAGTTCCGTGTTCCTAAGCACCCCTAACTTGGGGGATGGCGGCTGAGTTCCGTGTATCTGAATGCCCTTGAGGTGGAGGTATGGCAGCTGAGTAATCCCATAAGGGGGCCCATGAGGTGTGGGGTGGCTCAGCGTCTTCAAGCGGAAGTGGGGTTCGAGCTGAAGTGTTCGAGCCAAAGACGTTGGCTGAAGCTCAGGCTTGGGATGGTTGGCCACTTTGGAAGGCGGTGATGGATGAAGAGATGAAGTCTTTGATGGAGAATTGCACCTGGGATCTTGAGGAGTTGCCCCAGGGTATGAAGAAGATCGGGCTGAAGTGGGTTCGAAGGTTAAGCATGACGCCCATGGCAATATTGAGCGCTATAAGGCTTGTCTAGTTGCCAAGGGTTTTACCCAGAAGAAGGTATAGATTTTGGGGAGGTATTTGCACCCATGGGCAAGTGTGCTACCTTGCGTGCGCTGTTGGCTGTAGTGGCGGAGCAAAATCTCGAGTTGCATCAGCTCGACACCAAGACCGCATTTCTTAATGGTGTACTGGAGGAAGAGGTGTTTACGGAGCAGCCGCCTGGATACCAGCTGGGTGGTGAGAATGTGGCGTGTCATCTACGCCAGTCGCTGTACGGCTTGCGCCAGGCTCCCCGTGCCTGGTATGTGTGTTTGTGCTCTGTTTTGGAGCAGATGGGCTTTAAGCCCTTGGTTGATAATCAAGGTTTGTTCGTCAAGGATGAGAATGGAGAAAAAAGGTGTACGTGGATGATTTACTTATTGCCTACAAGTCAATCAGCCTGGTTGAGAGCATGAAGGCACAGTTGTGAGGGGTGTTTGACATGTGTGACCTGGGAGAGTCAAGCTTTTACTTGTGCTTTGAGATCATGCGTGATAGGCGTGCGAGGTCCCTACACATTTTACAGAAGCGTTACGTCTTGGAGGTCTTGTCCAAGTTTTCCATGGAGGGTGCGAATAAGTGGTGCACCCCGCTGGATGCATGCGTGCGTCTGACTTCATAGGGGGAACAGTTGGTTTCAGCAAAGTTTCCGTACAATGAGCTTGTCGGCAGTTTGCTTTACCTGTCTGTTTGCTCACGTCTGGACATCTCATTCACCATGGGAGCCTTGGCCAGGCACATAGCTAAGCCAACAACTGATCACTGGAATGCGGCAAAGGGAGTTCTAAGATATTTGTAGGGTACAAGGTGTGGGTATCTTGTTCACAGGCCGTCTGGAATTATCTGGATTCTGATTTGGCTGGCACTCAAGGGCGGCGCTCTTCGTCTGGATATATTTTTCTGCTGAGCAGTGGGGCGATTTCGTGGTCGTCCAAACTCCAGCCCACTGTGGCTACGTCCACTGCTGAAGCTGAGTACATGGCCTTGGCTGCTGCGATCAAGGAGGCGTTATGGCTACGTCATCTGATGTGCGATTTTGTGGTTCGTGTCAGCGCTGTCCCAGTCAAGTGTGATGGCAGCACTTGCATCGGCATGCTTGCAAGTCTGATTTCTATGGCTCGCAACAAGCATATTGATATCTGCCATCATTTCGCCCGTGAGTGAATGGAAAGTGGTGAAATTAGGATGGTTCAGTGCGCTTCGCAGCGCAAGTTGCAGATGTCTTTACCAAGGTGCTGCCAAAGGAAAAGCTGCGACTGTGCATGTCTGGCAAGGGCCTGAAGTACCTGCCCTGCGATTACTGTGTTTGCGGCTTGTCAATCGCGTGGGAGCATGAACACAGACCACCACCACTGCTTTGCGTGTCTAGCTGGTTGCGTGTATTGTAGCTGTACCTTTGGGTCTTAGCAAAAGACTGCAAAGAACCGTGTGTATTAGTCGGTCATCAGGAAGTCCATCCATGTGGGAGTGTTGAGTTATGGCCTGACTTCCTAAGGTTATGTTTCTACCGGTTGGTATTCTCAGTTAGACGTAGGTCTTGCCTGGTTAGGCTGTTATGAATCCCTTTGTGTTTGTAGGGTTCGTGGAGTAAGACTGGCGTTTGGTCTTCTGGCCTTGAGCCACTAACTACTTGCCTGATCAGTGCGCGCGTCTTGGTACGGCACTTAGTTCTGTGAGTATATCTTTGGCGAAGTTTCCATACCTCCACAGCTGTATTGTGTTGTATCTCTCTTCGTCGCTCATGCACTTATCTGCACGTCTGGGCGTTAAGTGCTTGTGCCAAGATGCTTACGAGACAGCAAAGCACCCGAATGCAATGTTAGAGGCAGCGGAAGACTTAGGAGTGAAGAAGATTATAACTTACAGTCAATGAGATGTGAAAGCGATGTGTCCGGTTAACGAAACCAATGATAGGTGATCATCATCCAACCGGTTAGCGAAGCCCAGGCTCGGCAGCATAGTTATGTCTGATATGATAATTCTTAAGGCAGCCCACTTAGGGCTCGATAAAAAGCTTAGTCAATTCGGCCGTCCTTGCGCGCATATTATACTCATGATACCAATACGCGGTACAACTCACACTAGATCGTCGATCCTCAAGTGTGACAAACCCTAGGAGCGTATCATGGATTGTTAAAGTCAACAAAGCGCCCGGCCCCTCCATGGGCCGTATTGACCGATCTGACTTCTTCCGTATATGAGTGTTGCTCACTCTCAACACGGATATCCACGTATACCTTTTTTAAGCCTTCCCGGCATTCATGCGATGCATATGGTCGAATATCCGTATTCGGTTGTTGGCTAACCACTGCGACTTCCGCACTTCTCACACTTATGCGTGATTCATGCAAGGATTGAAGTAAGAATATTGAAAATAATTATTACTTAACAATTTATGTCATTATAATGCCTACTGCCCTCGTTCCTCGGGCCGAGTCGAACGTTCGCTGGCGGGTGCATTAGTGATACGGCTTTTCGAGGCGAGGAGTCCCAATTGCATGAACTCTATAGGTCAAGGCTAGATAAATATATTCAAAAATATTATTACTAGAAATTCATTTATTGTGTTCACTTGTCACCTTGTTAGGTCGCATCGACCAACACATCTGTGATAATCGAACCCTAATACAACATATTATAACATACCGTTGCTTGCTTGAGACTTTGGTTCTTGTCTCTTATTAGGCTTAATAGGACACTCACCAGTCGGACATGCGGCAGCCGGGCTACTTATCTGCTTAGTGCCTGCAGGTTTACACGTAGGCTGCGGTTGCGTCGGCATTTTCTGACAATGACGATCATTGGCATGAGCCACGCATTCAAATTGACGAATGTTATGCCTGGGCATTTGTTTTCTCCGTTTTTTGTTGTACGATACAAGCACATAAGATGCATCAATATCGCGATTAAAGGTAACCAATATCATCTACAAAGGAAATTTGTTAGGGTTTTTCTAGTTGGTATTGTCTTCAGCCAAGCAAGTTTAATCCATGTTAAGCTCTCAGCTTACAGCTCAGGACACAGCTAACTACTTAGCTCAAAAGTCGAGAAAAGAGATACTGATTGTTACTAACTGACGCCAGGGACTTTGGGAAGGGAAGATTTTTTAAGAACAGCCATATAAGCTATTCTACATACATATATTGTTTATAAGCTACTCATGTAATGTATTTATATAAATGCATATTATGTATATGTTTATTTCGTTTAAGAGTCTGCCTATATGTGTAGCGCCACTGAAATGTTCATATTGCAAAAATAACTTAAATAAACGCAAACAAATATCATATATCCCACGTTATTCCTTTGCCCAGAACAGTCAACGTATGGCCCTTATCAGTTTTTCCCAGCAGCAGGACCTTTGACTTCAACATGTTACTTTATTTAACAATATTTATTGTCCAAAGTGTTTTCTTGTGTCATAGATAGCCATGGACAATGCTGAAGACCCAAATTGCTCAGGCCTTTGGATCAAGCGTGAACGGTGGACGAAACAACAGCTACTACCAGACAGCTATGGAGAGCTGGAAGAGACTTGCATGGACGGTAGCGAGTATGAAGAAGCCGGACAGCATGAGTCAGCCGCCGATGCGGAACTGAACGGTAATAATAAGCATATATACATCTGTCGTCAATTGGACAATTTATTTGACAGTTTGACTATTAAATTTGTCGGTTATGAGTATTTTACATTAACAGGGAACGGCAGCAAGAAACACCGTAAGAGCCAAGATGTTGCAGCTGGATCTAATGGTGCTGCTACACGCCTCAATAACAGTAATAATAATAATAGTGTTCCTATCCAAGTTATACCTAGACAACGGCATCGTCACGTGCTGGCGAGGATTGACCAGGCAAGTCATACGTTACGAACATAAGCACGTAACACTATAATTTGAATCTGCAGTCCATATTCCGTGTATTCTATCTGCCCCGCTTGACATATCCCCTGACCTTGTGTCCCCACGCATTTAGCTTCATTTAATATTTTATTTTTCACTGCAGCTATAAGGCCCGTGCAGCGGAACCCTGCGACCGGGCAATTCCAAGGGCAGGAGCAGCCAGGTCGCAAGGCAACACGTCGTATTAATATGGTGGAGGAGTTGCGACTCTAGAGCCAGAAGCTCAGCACGCAGGCTGGCAGTCCCTGTATGGGATTCCTACTCGTATATAAGCGTGATTTCGCAAACCTGCCCAGAGGATGTGGGTTTCACACCCCTCTCTCTTACAGCACCTCATCAACACCAGGGCCGCCTGCAATGGCCATCAGGTGTCCACGCCGAATCTTATGCGTCTTTCAGTGATTCGTGCATTTGTTGTCACAATGTGCCCCGGCACCACCAACGCTTGCGCCAGTGCAAGCATCGGCAACCCCCATCCCTCCAGCACCGCTGAACGTAATGCAACCTGCAGCTGTCGTTGAGCCTGTATCGGCAGGCGGAGGATTGTTGTCAGCAGTGCCTCCTGGTAAGGACCAAAAATACAGGCCGTGTTTCCTATATAGTGCACTGTCGTACAACATCCATACATATAAGGCTTATGCTCATTACATATGTTCAGGCACGACTGTTATGGCACGACTAATATGCCCCTGGAGTTCCAGGTTTTACCCCGACTGAGAGCGGGCCAAAGATCCAAAGTTAAGAGCAGGGTGCCCCCATGTCGATGGACGGTGACGACCCCAATTGAAGTGACCTGCGAGCTAACCAGTAGCGGAGTTGACGCCTTAGTTGATTCGGCAGATTCCGATGGATGCTGGTGGTGGGTGCTGAACCTGGGAAAACCACTGATTTCGGAGAAGTCAGCATGGGAGACTGGATGAGGGTGCCCCGAAACACCGGGGAAGGTAGGGACTGCCAGGTTAGTGGCCACGGGTGATGTACCCCCCTATCCTACACACATATAAGGCGACATCCTCAAACTTTCCTGGGGTCCTTTCTGACGCGCAGTTTGTGCCAATCATCTTTATGTTATGCAAAGAGATATTCAAATTTTATTATCGATCCTAGACTTGAGGAGAGCTTGATTATGACTGATGTACAACATCAGTATAAGGACATGCTCAGGCTTAAGAACTGTTTTTTTAACTTGAGCACATAACTGGGAAATACGATGTACAGAAATTCTATACAATTTGTTCGCCGAAAAAAAGCTTCAAGCACGGCGTTCACTGGCGGGCCGGTAATTGTTATGAGCATGCTCGAGCATGGTCATTGCTGGCTAGCCGGGAGCCCGGATATCTGGCGACCTCGCGCGAAATGTCAGTCCTATAATAAAACAGGTATACTTTCAATCTCATCAAAACTACAACATGTGTGAGGAACGTCGTGTATTTGCCTTGCAAACTTTCATTCTTGGCATAATTTATTTGGAAGAAGGCTGCGCTGCCAGCTTTGCAAATAACGGAAGCACATTAGACCACTCCAAAGCAATAGGATGCTCAGTGCAACCCGAATGTGTCCCAAGTACTACAATGAGAACCACGTGCCTTTTAGAGCTTTTTAGAATTACTTCTGAGGCAATGTTACGGGCCGCGTTAACGTTTTAGCTCCATCCGGCGTTGGAAATTCCTAGCCTGCTCGACGGCGAATAGGAAAATTCCTGCGGCTAGAAATGGCCGTACTGGACGACTATGGGACGAGCCACACATAGGAACGCCGTAAATTTGGTTTCGGGCTTGTAGAAACAGGCCTATTATGCCAAGCTGTGGCCTCGGCCTTTCATCCAGTTATGGTCTTCAGACGGGGAGGGGCAAGGGGCTCCAAGCAGGCTTGTAATCTTATGTGGTAATAGGGATAATAATGTTTTACTTCGTTGGTTCCAGATGAAAGGAAGTCGGCAAGTAGAGGGAATAGGTTCTGAGGTGACGGAAATGCACAAAGGTACTGAAATACCTATGACTCTTTATTGTCCGTCGGCGTCGTCAAACGTGAACCTCGCGCGAAAAGGTTCGCATACCTAACGCAGCCCACTTAAAAGCTGACATCGTGCTTCATACATGCTTTCCTAAGAGGTTGCCTATTCGGTATCCTTGAACTCTCGTGAAACTCCATTTTTTATTTACTTTTAGCACGTTAATATTACACAATATCTTTCAGGATGATATATATTTTTATTTTTTAGCAGAAGTGAGATTTCGCAAACGGTTTTCCTTCTGCCGCGTTACGGCGGGCTTGCGTTACATTGGCCGCGATTCGCACCGGGTTTCGCGGGCTTGCGCACATTTCTCTACAAAGCTTGCTTGCTCGCTTGCTTGCTTGCTTGGAACCAGGCGGGAGTCGGCGGGAAGTTGCTGCTCATGGGTAGTCACGGGTGCGACTGGTACGACTTAAGCGGCGACGATTGCCACAAGCAGTAAGATTCTCAGTCATGCCATACCAAAGCGTATAACTTGTGCCATGTCTTTACGTGCCTTACCAGAGAAATTAATAAAGATTTGTTAGAATGGATGTCGGCAAGGGCGAATATCACATGCACTATGTAGTTTTTGCATGCATCCATCACTCCAAAAGAAAGGCCTAGCACTTTCCCCATATGACAAAACAGCGAGTGACAACTTTGTTTGATGGAGGCGTCCTCGTTATGGCATAATAATCCAGTTACTGCAAGAATGACTTCCTTTCTCCTTTCCGTTTTCGGCCAACTGAAAGCATCTTATCAAGATGTTCTACACGATATGGGTGTCTCAGAGGAGTGTCTCATTGATGGCGAGTCTTTATTCTTGGAGGCCATTGTCGACGCAAGATGCCCAGCTGTTTTCTCAGGCGTCCCATTGCAGCTTATGTACTATATTGAACGGTTCCTTGCAAAGCTGAATGGCCACGGTGGACGCTTTCGCATCGTGTTTTTCGATGCCTATGGCTTAGTTTGGCGCTCCCTTCCTGAGGTACAAGGCGATACAAGACCATAACGCATAGAGTGAATGAATCCTGCTCCCTCTTAATTTTCCATAAAATGCGTGCGTGGGGAGGAGGGAGGGTACCAAGGCGTCTCAGCGAACTAAACAACGTCAGTGGAGCATGTTTTTGCTTTCGCAATTAGTACGCTCCCGGACGTGTCAATGTTGGTTTTGCTTGGAATCACCGCCACGCCTTCGCGCGAAAGCACCCTTGTGCGCACTAGTGCTGCTGACCCCTTGCATCCGCACACACCACTCCTACTTTTTTCCCTACTCGCTTACTTCCCCCCCCCTTCCTGTCTATCTGTCTGCCTGCCTTTTTGCCTTCCTGCTATCTTCCTGACTTTGTCTGTCTGTCTTTCTTGCCTGCCTGGCAGGCTGCCGCCCTCAGGGAGACCTTGGTTGCGCATCTAAGGCGCACTCTGCCATTCCATACTGTCCAGGTCTTCCGCTGCTGGTGGCCTACGTCTGCAGTTCAGCAGGCAAACCACCGGCCCTCAACACAATACATAGGACAACGGTTGCCGGTTCCCAATACATACGACGACGGTGACGAGGACGACGATGTTGACTTTATCCGCCTACTGGTCTCCATGCGCCCCGCCTTCGTCCTCGTTAGCAACCTCCTCTCAGAACTACCTAAGTTGCTGGCCAGCAGCTGCAGCACACCGGAAGTTAACACCGTCCCCATCCGCATGGACGACATGGAGACTGTCCGTCAAAGGCTGATGGGATCAAGGGGGCTACAGAAGGTTGCGCAGCTGTCAATAGGACTCTTGCTACGCTGCCTGCAAAGCTCGTCTGTCGTTCTGTTGTCATCACTAGACTTTGACGCTGCAACCCGGCCGTTTGGCTTCATCTTGGATGTAGATGCATGCGCAGCTTCCTTACGGCTACATCATGACAACTTCACCAAGGCGGTACGCGTGATCACTGAACACCTGGCACTGGGCGACATCCACCAACCCAAGGGCGCAGCGGGAGAACAGACATTGCAGTCGCAACTCGGGAAAGGGGATGTAGTGGCAGCACGGGCTATTCAGAACCTCCATGGTGCACAGAGCTCGCCTCCTCCTGGTAGGGCGCCTGTTACTCCGCGCACCGCTTTGGCAGCTGCTGTCATCTCCTCCTTACAAGAGGAAGGGCATTTCCAGCAAAGCACGGAGAGCATGGAAGCACTGCTAGGTCTGTGGGTATCTGAGGTGTTCTTACTGCACGCGGTGATGCTAGACTACAGCTGTCTAGAAGACCGCGCGCTAGCGTTACCGTACGGCTGTCTTCGAGGTCTGTACGACGTGCCATCGTCATCGGTGGCAGCATCAGGGAGTGCAGCAGCCGCAGGAATAACCTCGGAGGACCGCGACGCTGCCGCTACGCCGCGGCTCTCTTTGTACATGATACGTTTTATGCGGCGGCTCGTACTGCCGCTCGTCTCAGATGCAGTAAGATCGAGAATCTGGGATACGGCCGTCATTGCCGGAGGCAGTAAAGTGATGAGCAGCGGCGGCCCTCAGGTAACTATGGAGGATGGTGATGGTGATGCTGCTGGCGGCCACCCTTGTAAGTCGTGGCCACCGCCCTCCATTCTTGCAGCCCTAGCGGATCCCTACCAGGGCCCACTACTGCATGCACTGGTGATCTGCCTGGTTATGATGCGCAGCAGGATGGGAGAACATGCTTTCTCCAAGGGAGAACGACAACCGCTTTCATTGGAACATCAGCACCAACAGATCCCGGGACAGCGTCACTCCCCTAACGCTGCATCTGGGGCAGCAGTTGTGCCGCTCCTGGGGCTGCCGCTGGCAGCATCGGAGACCTGGCACACGGCTAGGCGGCTTGCGGGTTTGCAAATCCTGTTATCAGGAGCCCCAGCAGGCTCCGACGACGTAACTGGCGGTCCAGAGGCGGGATTTGGTCCGGAGGCGCAACAATATGGCTTTCCACATCCCTGCAATATCGATGAAGAGCGCACCACGCCGATCCCTCAGGGGAACGCAGTCGACTTGGGCGACTTGTTGCTTGAACACCTGCTGAAGTCCATGCCATATAGTGAGGACGAAGCGCAATGTGCAACGGCGTTTCGCACCCTGCTGCTGGGTCCTGGTAATGAAGACGGATCTGGTGGCGGTGAAGGCTTTGCTGCTGTGTTGGACCGAAGCGCTCAGCAGGCGCTGGTGGAGGCCTTTCACCTGCCGGAGCCGATGCGGCGCAGCCCTGTAGTACGAGCTGTGGAGCAGCTGTGGGAGAGGGTCGTTCCACCGCCGATGCCTATGACAACAACAGCGTCCATGGGGTTTGCCGCTAGTGCAGGAAATCATGCTGCAGCAAGGACGTCCGGAGGGGGGGTGGCGGTGCCGCCTATGACGAGAGTCAGAGGTTGGGGTCCTTGGGCGCATCTGGTTGCGCCGGTAATACAGAAATTGTCCAGAAGTGGTGACCGCGGCGCCAGCACAAGCAGCAGCGTCCTCGATGCGGGCCATTTCGAGGAGGTGTATCATTGGCATACCCGCAAGCCGCTCATTCCAGCTTTTCTAATGCAGGTCGGTCATGATACAATGGTCGCCCTATGGGGGCTCGGCAAATACTGGGGACTTTGACACATAGTATTGCTGCCAGATACAGATATGTGCCTGGGTATAATTCATGTGTGTCGTTAAGCTGGTAATTGGTGATTGGAATATGCTTCCAGGTGGGTAGGATCGGTAGGTAGAGAGGTCAGCGGTGTTAAGTATGTGTAGTCATACGACCGTACACTGCGTCGAATCGAAATCATCATAGTAAAATTTGAGGTGTTTGGACGCCATCTTGAGTCCTCAAAAGCGTTCTCCCTCTGCCCTTTGGTGTCATTCGCTCACTCCAACTGCTCCCCGGACTGCGCTGCACCCTCTCGTCACAGGCCGACAGCAGAGAGGCAGCCCGGCAGCGGATACTTCGACACGTTGCGGCGGCTCCTAATGATGCAGTTCTTGAGCGCTTCTTAAGGTCTCGGACGAATTCCCTAGGGAGTAGATTGCACTGTTCATTGATTGGGGATGTGACGGGGACGGGGGTGTGCCAGTCAGGCGGCTGCCTGGCGTTCTCGTGCCGATACCGGTTGCCTTTGCAACCACGATGCATGCAGAACAAATGCGCGCATGTATATACACATGTCTCCTCGCACGTGAATCACGCGATGCGATGCATGCAGAATATCGATTGGCCTAGTTTTCAGGTGCCGATGTCATCAGGTGTCTGTAACGCAGGTTCATGGCTCATCCGTACCGTGGGAGGGCCATTAGGCTTATGAACAGCGAGAAGCACAACGGTGGGATGCTTAAGGCGCTAGTGATGGAGGGTGTGCGGGCTTATTACGGACTCGAAGAGCAGGTATGTAATAAGCCGGTGGCTAGGGTGGGCGACTTTCAGCTGTTGGGAGCCCCGCAAGCTGCGCGGTTGCCGTTTGTCTCTCGCTTGCTCCCCGTAGAGCCCGTGAGGGGATCCTGCTTCTCCTTTGCCGTTCCCGGGGCCCCTGCTCATTGCCCACGTACGGCCTTTGGGTGGTGTACGGTAAGGTCTGACCTTCGATCCGGATTTGATACACGACTACAACAACAACAATATGAACACATTCCAGAATATGTGTTCCTTGCACGATTTCAGTGTTCCATACGTTTGTACCTAAGCCCGTGAGCTTGCGTTTATGTTGATTAACGACTCCCCCCCCCTGACCAGAATTCGGGGTTTTCGACTTCCCCTCGCCCGGCTTCAAGAGATATAACCATGCTAGTGTGTGCGCTGCCTGGCGGTCGTTGCAGACATCTCCTCACACTCGTCCATTGGTCCATGTGTTGCGCTCACCCACGCAGAAAGAGGAGCGGGCGCTCAGGCGCCTGATCGATTCCATGCAAGGCGACGTAACCTTTTTCAGATCTGGAGCGGGCGTTGGCGCGGCGTCGATGGCTGTTGCCATCACTAGCGTGCAACAGCTGGTAATTTCCAGCCTCGATGAAATCCACAGCATAGCGCACCTAGAGGCTATTCGGCAAGACCGCCAGGGCAAGGTGGCGCTGACAGAACTGCTCAGGGACTCAAAGATGTCGGCCGCGGACATGAAGAGGCGACTTGCCAAGGTAAGGATAAGTACTAATAGCTCTCTTGCTTTGAAGATTTCATGATTGATAAGGCGAAGCCTGATCCTTTACGCATGCGCCAACATGAGCCTCCGGTCCACTACCCGCCGTAGAGTTCCGTCGGCTTGTTGGGGTGTGTATCATGCCAAGATGGGTGCAGGTAGGGAGGTGACGTGCCATGATGCACTTTTGGCAGAATTAATCGGTGGTTGGTTCGGGGTCCAGGCGCAAGCGCAGGTAGAGGTTCGTCAGCCTTCTGAAATACGACATGGCGTACGACATATTGACGTGTTGATCGCGTCCGCAGTTGGAAGACGTCCGGGAGGCAGAGCGGCGGCGTGCAGCTGAGCGGCAAGGCAGCATCTTGAGGGGCGATGCAGCGCGCTGGAACGAGACTGTCGTACCTCATTTGATCAAGATGGCAGGTGCGGCTGACCGTTTTCACCCACCATGAGGTTATCCCGAGCCCTCCGCTCCCATCTGCGCTAACGTATATTCGCACACTTGCTGCACGGTAATGCATGTAACACATGCCATACAGCGCTCTCCTGCACGGCAGCCTGGGCGCGAAAAGGAATGCGGGCGTGTGGTGCATTTGTATCATGTGCCTGTAAGGTTTGATTGCAACAGCTAATACTGGTATTGCATTACTCTCCGAGTAAACCCAGCGTTCTCTCGCTGGCCATGTTTCAGCCGAGCATCCGTTTCGTTCGCATTTTAAAACTAATTTCTGGGGTTGAAAAAAACAAGCTCTCGAAAGATCTGAGGATTTATTAAGAAAACTAGGTATTTCCATTCCTTGTGTAACTTTCCGCCGCACCGTTCAGATCTCGGGACGACTCAAATGGACGAAGCACTGAAAGCCATGCAACGCTTCTGCTCTAACACCGCAACACTGCCGGAGTTTCGAATCATCGCGGCGGTGTTACAACTGCAGCTCCACATGAAATCTCTGTACGCTGTCATGAAGACGGTCGACAAGCGCAATTGTACAGGCAGCGGCAACACAGGCACCGGGGGCAGCGCCAGGGGCAGAACGGAGGTCGCGGACGAAGGGCCAGTGCTAGGTAGCCTTCTCCCCACATTCGTGGAGGCGCGACACGGTGGCGACGTGCCTCTCGAGATGCAGCGGGCGCTGGCTACCGTACTAGAAGTGAGTCAAGAGAGGCTAGAAACGTACTCTTAAAACGCAGTTGCTTAAATAGGCACATGAGCTAACGAATCAACAGGTAAAGAAGTCATGGACTGGACGGTGAACAGACGTAGGCAGACCATGTGCTCTACGGCGTATATACGGCGCATGAGATACGGCAAAAGCTTGTGTGCGGAACCCGCAGACACTATGTGTACCTGCTTGAACAGCGTGCGGTGCTTTCCAGAGTCGCCCTGCCTTCCCCCATGTCCCCAGTCCCTGGCAGGCTTCAAAAAGCTCTGCCGCGCCGGCGGCCGACAGGCGCTGTGGGTGCAGCCCTGCCCATTACTGGATGAGCCGCGGGTGGCAGCGCCCTGCCTGGTCATCGCCTGCGCCGCACTGCAGGCACTTGGTTTTGGAGAAGCAGCGGAGCGGCTGCACAAGGAGGCGGGTTGGCATGATGAGTCGCATTTGCTTGATCAGGCAAAGGTGATGGATGCACGGCTGAGTGCGCTGTTGAAGCTTGCGGGCGCCAGCGATGCCCCCAGCGGTGGTGGCAGCCGGGCAAGCTCCTGCGTAAAAACCAAGACGGGAAGAACTGGTGTGGCGACGGCTTCGGGGAAGGGCGCGGCGAGCAAGATCGGGTCTTCGTCGGATGAGGTTTCACCATTGGAAGTGGCAGTTGATGACGCCATGTTGATCATGTACTGCAAGATTAGGGACAATGACATAGGCTTCAAGGTGACTGACTCTCGGGGGCGGGGCGGGGGGGCGGGAGGTAGATGTAGAAAGCTGCAGCATAACGAACAAATATCCGCTTTACACATAGTCTCCGTTTCCTTCCACTATGTATACATGGTCATGAATGGCCGGATATTACGTTATGATACGAATTCACATATCAACAGACCACGTCTTCTGGTTTTGACTTCAAGCCATCCTATCGATTACAAATACGATCATCAATGTCCCGTCTCCCCGCTCCCCGCTCCCCGCTCCCCGCTCCCCGCTCCCCACTCCCCTCATCTCAACATGCCCGCACGCAACCTGTACGATGATGACCACTTGTTATTTCATGGCGCATAACACCAACTGTGCCTACCATTATGACTCAAAATCGCTTTGTTCCTAAATTCCAAACCTAAATTCCAAACCAATAAAGACCGAGGTCGAAACAAACGGAGGGGTGTCATGGCCACGGAAAAGGAAATCATGTACTATGCCCTGTTGCCGGCTGATAAGAAATCGGATGGTGTGGACCCATTCGGTGGGAAGCTATCAAAAAGCTAGAGCTCTTCAACCGTATTTCGTCACAGCTATTTCAGCTGCTTACAGGCCGCCATTGGTCCTTGGCTCTCTTAAGATTCTCTGCACTGTTGCCTTCATTGTTGCCTTCTGCCATCCCAGCCCCTTCCCCTGGGTATAAGCCTGGTGCGGTTCCAGCTGCGCTGCATGGGGGACCGACTGGAGCGGCTGGCAAGTGGAGTGCCAGATCCCCGCGTGGCATTCATCCCAGACCATTGGCAGCGCCGCTTGCTAGACATTGTAGACGAAGGTAGGCTCAAACTGGGGGCCTTCCATGTAATAGTGTGAACTGAGAACGGTACTGCTGGAGCGCCATCGGACATATCAACTAACAACGGTATTGCTGGAGCTATCTATATGTCCCCAGCGATGAGGCAGTGGGCGGACGGCGTCCAAACCTGCCGCCTGCCGCCTGCCACCTGCCACCTGCCAGCTGTCAGCCGCTTTTCCATGAGGCCATTCGGCCGAGTCGCAAGGACCTCCGTCCTGGTGCGCCGCTATTAGTATTATGCTTACGCATCTCACTGTCTGCCTCTGGGGGCGGAAGGTGATACCTTTCAGGACTGCAAGGAACGACGACAGCATCCCGTCCCTACCCTATCAGCCACATAAAGTACACGTAGTGAGTGAGTCATAACCCTAACTGCCCGGCGCCCGGCGGGCCACTTGCAGGCGGCTCGGCGGTGGTGTCCGCCCCCACCTCCAGCGGAAAAACATTCATCAGCTCTTACGTCATCCGGAAGGTGCTAGATGCGCATCGCGGCCGAGGCAGGGTGGTGATTGTCGTACCCACCAAGGTCCTTGTACTGCAGATCAACGCACAGGTGTGAGCTGGCTGCACCTGGAATGCATGCACCTAATCAATTTAGTCCTGTAGGTCCCTGTCCCACGTGGCAGTTGTGCTCATGATGATTGCATGGTTCATCCGAGCTTGGCGGAGCTGTCTCTGTGTGCTGCAACTACAATGATGATGCGCGCTGGCTGGTTTCGTTTTATTCGTCGCTGAAAAATGTTCCGCAGATTGCCAAAGATTTCCACGATGTGCGGGATCTGCCTGATGGGACGGTGGTCCAGGGAACCTTCACACGGGATTTCAGGTGAGGTTTGACGGCGTGTCGGAGTCGCTGTTCCTTTGCTTGGTTTATCTGTTGCTCGGTATGCTTGTGTATGTGTGTGCTTTTGTGATTTCTTACAGACAGGCATAAACTGACTCCTCGCTGTACGCCTTCTTCTTCTGCTGATCAAATAAAGTGCAAGTTGAGAAATATAGGCTTGCTTCCGTACTCCGTGCTCTTGTTTTGCATCGCCAGCACGTCACCAGCGAACCTCCCTAGTGACTGAATTCCTCGTGCGCCTACTTGACACATGCCTACGTGCTCTCAGACACAATTACATGAACTGTGTGGCGCTCGTGACAGTGCCCCAGTGCATTGAGATTCTGTTCATGTCTCCCGCACACCGCGAGTGGGTTGCTTCGCTGAAGTACGTAATCTTTGACGAGGTATGTTCGGCGGTGCGTTGCCCGAAGTGGCAAACAGCATGCGTACAGAGCACTTAGTCGCTGGTCCATACGCCACCCTGCGCACTTCGCAATACGCCACCCATATGCGTTGGAACAGTCGCAATCGTCTGGCAAAAGCAAAGGGTACATATGGTTACATATCCCTATATGGTCATCTGAAGAGATCAGTACGCAGTCTCGTATTTATTTATTTATTTCGATTCAGGGGGCAGAACGTGATCACCGCATTGGTTAATCTTCAGAGTACATGGACATACGCGAGTATGCTGTCATAATGCCGTGTTGCCGTACATTATACATCTGTATTACGTAGGTCCAGTGCATCACTGAGCTCGATATGGGCGAGTTCTGGGAGCGATCAATTTTGGCTACCAGGTAATGATAAAAGAAGCAACTTCCCTTAATGGCGGGCGTGGAGGTGTTTGAAGTGTATTTGACTACCCATTTATGGCAACCCGTGGTAGGTTGTCGCAGGTTCGTTTACGACTTAAATCTGAGGACCTAATCACGGATCTGTTACTGTCGAATTCCAGTGAAAGCTCCATAACTCCAAAAGCTGGTCGTTGAAATCGCCACAAGGTCTGCATGTGTAGTATCCTGGGGTATCTACGGGCAGTGTCAAAGGATCCTGGACCTTAGATGGTCATCCTTCCGATCGGGCCTTTGTTGGCCGACACAACAGAGATACAACAGCATGCATCAGGCCTGGACGGGCGGACGGATTATTATCAAGTGATGATGATAATGCGAATTCGATTCCACTCGCCTCTCACGTTGCAGGTGCCCTTTCTTAGCGCTCTCGGCCACCATCGGCAACCCCGAGGTCTTCACGGAATGGCTCCGGCGGGTCAAGGAGATCCAGAAGCTGCACGATGGGGAGATGGCCGCGGCAGCGCACGTGGCCTCTGGCCGGCAAGTGTCGACAACGGGGTCTCAAGGACAGCAATCAGCTTCATACGACGTGCACCTGATCGTGCATAAGGAGAGGTGTGCACCGCTGGAATGCCTGAGTGCGTTGCCTTAAGTTTACTTACACGTATATGCGAGCATACGCATGTAGGTAGCCATGTCCGCATGTTGTTACCCCTATGACGTACGCGTCATCTCAGTGGCGACCGGCGTGTGCGGTACTGTACATGTGTGTATGCGCCTGAAGCGGGAGGAGAATTAATGAGGTGCACCGCTTAAGACTCTGCGAGGCGGAGACCATCTGGATTAGAAGTGTTGTGTATTACCTTTCAATAGGGCAAGTGAGGCAGAGAGACAGACAGACGGACGGACGGGTGGGCTATCCAGCTGGGTGGTATTCAAAGGGCAAGGAACCTTGTTTGGCATTTTCCTGCCGGGGGATCCTTCGACGGGATGTTAGTGATGGGAGTGGTACAAGGTGGGATAATACAACAACACCCAGTAACACCCGACTACAAATGACAACATTTTTTTATAATTTTACGATTTTACAATTTTACAATTTTACAATTTTACAATTTCATTCGGACACAGGCATCAATGTAGGCGTCGCCACTGCCGTGTCCCTTGCTATTCATGTTGATTAGCTGCGTGCGGTAACTTGGATGTTATCTCCCAACCTGAGTCACGGATTCGATTGTCATCAAGTCGTCCCCGTTGATTATGATTGATGATTAGGTACAACGACCTCACGAGTTCCATATTCCTGCCTTCCTTGGAGTCCGTCCGGACGTCCGGGGCCTGGAGGATGGCCGATGATGAGGACAAGGAATATTTGTTGGATGCGCCTGCCATACAACAAGTTGGAGGACCGGGCAAAGCTGGTGATGGGTGTCATTTATTCGGCAGCATTCTGCCAATCCACCCCCTGATCAGCGTTGACTTGGACCGAGTGTCACATGCGGGCGACTTGCCCCCTGAACTAGCCATGACCCCGGAGGAGATGCTGCAATTATACGATGGTATGGTTTGGCAGGCATCTGCCATCAGGTCATCAGCATCAGTGAGGGTCGCTGCGGAAAGTGCTGATGGCGGCCACGCCAAGGGGGGCAGCACCGCCGCCGCCTTAGCGGCAGTTGCGGCGTCAGTCCAGCAGCGGCTTGCTCGCCTGGACCCGGACCGCCTATTTGCGCCGCTGGATCCCATAAACATGCCAGATCTGGATCCTGGTGTAATGTCGTACCTGAATACAATGCACGGCGGTCCCGGAACTGGAAGCTCAGCAGAAGCTCCTCCTGGCAATAGCGGCGCTTGCACGACAGCACCTAGCAGTTTAGTGATTCGGGACAGAGTGAAAGCCTGGGAGAAGCGGCTACTGCTGGAGGTCCTGATGTGGGCTTGCTCCTCACCCCGTCTCGAGGACTCACCTTATGCCGGGATCGCAGCGTCACCTGCCGGGGCTGCCGCTGATATCGGTGCTATGCCTTCTGCGGCACCAACCTGCTGCCAACCTGCAACCCGTGAAGGTCTGGGAGATGAGGAGGTCAGCGGCTCGACAAAGCAGCCTCAGAAGGCCCATGCGAGACCAGACAGCTCATTTGTACGGCTGTACGGCCCTTGGAAGGAATGTCTGATCGCCATTCGTAAGAGGCTTGAGGCGGACATGTGCGAGCGGCACGCGGAAGTTCAGAGCGCATGGGCAAGGGCTCACAGCGGGCGTCCAGGCACCAGCATCCCGTTTTTGGTGCGTATATGTACTGATGAGAGGTGCGATGAGCTTCGAAGATAACATGTGTTTTTTCGTACCTAATTTGTTGATGAACGCGCGTCAAGAGCTTGGCATATTTTGCGGCGTGGCGGTGCCGCCACTGCTGCCACCGGACATTCGGACTCTCATCAGACGTTGAGAATAGATCTACGCAACTTTCGTCAGGTGATGATGCGGAGAAGGGTAATGCTTGCATACCATAAACCATAGACCGCATCGCACACCTTTAGGACACGGAACACGGAACGAGCACACGCAGTTGAGGCCGCGTAGCAAATGCCTTCTCTAGATGGAGGAGTATGAAGCTCATTAGGTCATCAAAAATTTCCAACGATCTGCCCATTCCCAACCTTTTTGTGTTTTGGCTGTAGTACTACAATCTCCCGTCCCTCATACGAACGCTGCATCGTCAACAGAAGCTTCCCGCGATCCTATTCAACTTCTCCCGTAAGGGGATCGTGCTAATGTGTAAAACCATCGTCAAGCATCTGGAAGCTGTACAGAGGCATTACCGTAAGCAGTACGCGCAGCAGCTGGGATGCGCCATCGCCCGGAAAGCTGCGGCAGCTTCCACGTCGGCTAATGTCCTCGCTGCCTGCGGTTCGTTGAAAAGCTCCAACAAAGCGGCAGCTGGTAAGTGTCATTAAGTGTCATTAAACCTCAATACATGCAGCTTCACGTCTACGGACCGTTACCCAAGGCGTAATTGTAATTTCTCAGATCCCTATTTATGCGTATGATTGCATCGGTCGCTGGGGCGCTTGCCACCAACGGCTAACAGCAAGAGACGCCACCTGATGCGCTTAACCTGCACCGGTCAAAACCCATCCATCCGAATTCCCTTCACGGTGACTTACACCCAGATGCGCATGTACGCATGTACGCATGTGCCTTGTGGACGGTGCTGACAGTGATGGCGGAGGCCCAGGCAGGTGGCGTATCCGCGCCGCAGAGCCGCACGCAGTTGATCGATGGCCTCACCTTCAGTCTGCACCAGAGCCGCCCGGATCCGTCCTTCAGTCTCATCCCTTTCGCGCACATGGACGACGAACGACTGCTGGAAGCCGTTGATGAGCTTGGGTGGGCGCCCGAGGGCGGGCGGCTGTGGGTGCGCAGTAGAACCATGTATATGTGGGCATACCGGAGCTATAGAGGGGTGCAGAGCGCAGTACTTGCCGGGTTTATCCCCCCGGATCGGAAGCGGGAAAGAATTCGATTATAACAACTCTTATAAAGAGAACACATACCCGTGTACGGCATTACGGCATATCTTAATATACTCGAGTTGTAATGCCGCATATATACACATCATTATATGTTGTATCGTGGACACCTCTGGTGTTACCTCTACAGGTCATGCGTAAACCCGCTCCTTGTGCGCGCGTTGGAGTTTGGTGTCGGGGTACACCACGGTGGCCTAAACAAGCGCTATCGTACTGCCGTGGAAACACTCTTCCGTGCAAAAATCCTGCAGGTCAGTGGGGGTCCTGGTGTTGGGGCTGTACGGCATCATATGCAATCATACACCACGCTATCAGCAGCAGGATATTGTTCTTGTGCCTTTATCCCACACGTCTCCCTTGCATATAGGGCCCATCAGCTCGTGTTCTGTGCACACGTCGGGCTGCCGCACACACAAACGCGTGGTTGTCAATCCATTTATCGACACGTGTGCCTCGGATAATCTTCGTGATTTACCCGCGATGCTGACCTGAATGTACGGCCGTACGGCAGGTCGTGATTGCGACGGGCACTCTAGCGATGGGTGTCCACATGCCCTGCCGTACGGTCGTGATGGCGGGAGACAGCACCCACCTGGATGCGCTCAGCTTTCGTCAGATGAGCGGCCGCAGCGGCCGGCGGGGTTTAGACACGCTGGGGCATGTGGTGTTCTATGGCCTGCCATTGCACCGGTGGGTTGGGTGCTAGGACAGGTAGTGTGATGAGGCGGCGTGGACAGCAGCCCTCGCTTGCATCACCCAGCTGGATACCGGCATGTCATGTCATGATGGACTGCACATCTGATGGTGATATGAAACGGGGGTATGGCAGCGGCTATACGGTGTAATTTGGTTAACCCTTTAATCCGGAAGATCTGTCACACATGCTTCCCCAACTGGCAGCGGCCTTCTCTGGATGCGGGTGTAAGAAGGCTGCTTCGGTCGCAGCCTTGGTCCTGCCTATGATTGCCTGCCACATTGTGAGGCACCACCGCGGGTCATTTCGAGGTTGCACCCCCACGTCCCCCACTTCCGTGTCCTCCAGGGTGCATCGCCTGCGCACCTCACCCATGCCGCGTCTGCACGGCCAGATGCTCGTCACACCCACCACAACCTTGCGCCTGCTGCTGCTGGAAGAGCAGCTGCGCCTACGCAGCGGCGACAGAGGTGACAACGACAGGGATGATGACAAGCCGACGAGGATGGCCGGCGTCACCAAGGCCGGGAATGTCCGCATTGGGAGTCCGGCGGTTGACTTAATTCTGAAAATGCTCACAGAGCCCTTCATGGCGACCCTTGACGACCCCTCCAGCACATGCCGGTTGAACACGCTGGCGCCGGTCATGCAGCCACTACCATCGCCATCGCCATCGCCATCGCCTGTTGACAGTACGCGCCGACAGCTGATGCGACACACCTTCGGGCTGTCTTTGATGTATCTCCTCCGCTACCGTCTGGTGGATCCCGCCACCGGCCGGCCGCGGGGTCTCGCAGGCCTTGCAACGCACCTTTTTTGGACGGAGCCCGCGAACTTCGTGCTGTGCCGCTTGCTTCAGGAGGGAGTCTTCGCAAGGATGTGTAAGCGGCATCGGGGGCAGGAGCTCAAGAATGCGGCGGTGCTGCTGCTTTCGCATATATTCCTGCGGTAGGTGCCACCTGACAAGTTCCCACTATGTGCGCGTAATGTATGAACGACATTCATACCATACAATTTGTAAGACTCCAACACAATATGTTGGGACAACGGAAATATGGGAATATATGATATGATGGGACAACGCCAACAGCCGTGCCCTTCCCAACCCACTGGTCAGGGTGCCGTTGTCCCCAAACCTGGAGACGCTCGTTCGGTCTGGGGCTTTCTCGGGCACAACTTCGTCCGTCGTGCAGCTGCCGCCCATGCTCCCGGAGGCCGCGGACTGTATTCAGCGGTAGGTGGGGCAGAGGGCTTCTCGTCTCGGACCCGGACGCAAGGAAGGCTACAGCGGGGACCCTAAACCCTAAGACCCGCTCCGCAGTACTGGTTGATAACGGACGAATGTGTGCAGCCGAGCCGACGTAGGTCGCCTGGTCTGGATACCGTCCAGCTGGGCTAGGTGGCAAAATGCAAGAATATGTTAGTTGGGGCATCGTCCTGCAGGTCCTTACAGCACTGATGGTGCGTGCATATGCATAATACAAGGTTCAAGCGTCAGGAGCGTGCGTCTGGTCGGCACTTTGCAGCAACGAGGTTCAGCACGTATGGATGAAGAATGGTAAAGGCTTACTTGCAATACCATGTAGGTACAACCAAGAGAGCTTCGCCGCTGCGGTCGGCTACGTAATCCAATTCGTGATCAAACAGATGGCAGCTGCGGGGGAAATGCCCCTCCGTTTAGAGAGCCGACTGCCGCTTTCAGGCCTGGTGATTAAAGCTGCCGATGGCAGCGACGAGCGACCGCTCAGCAGTGGGACCTGCGCCGATCACACCAGCGCCACCGGCTACTGTCTGAGGCGGCTTCTTAGTCGAATGCAGCGCCATGTGGTGGCGTGCTCACCCTTCATGGCGCTGGGCGGCCGCGGTGACGAATTTGAATCGGTGTCCGAGATGCTCACGTGCGTGCGGCAAGGCGTGGAACTGCAGGTACGGCAAGGGCGCACCTTCGCACGTCATCTTTGCACCAAGCTGTTGGTACGACTGGAGACGTTCTCAACTGTTATTCAGTCCCTTAATACTGTAGATCTCACCACCTGTCAACAGAGGCAGATCACAATACGTATAGTGTTTGTGGCGCCACCCATCGTGGAACTGGTTAAACGTTTGGCTGTACGAAAATGGTGTGTCCATCCTCATGTCATTGAGACCAGTAGGGCGCACAGGAGCACAGAATGTCAGTAGGGCCCATACACCCACTACTCACCGACATGTAGCACGGATTAACGGCACTTGGCTCTACCAACATGCAGCCACCTCCCCCTCTCCCCGTCGCGCTACCCTGCACCTAACTGCTTGTCAACTCCGGACAGTCCAAGGCCATCCCAGTTCTGGAGCTGCGCAGGCGCCAAGGGGGCTCCGAACCGGCCCTGAATGCCTGGCTATATGACTTCTTCAAGGTCCATTCCGATGTGCCGCTCATACGGGATAACCAGGTATGAAGTTAGCTAGCTGGAGATACATCGTTGGCTGGCTATTGATATCCATGTGGTAGGAGCGGTTTAGAGCTTTTAATTTATTAAAGTTATTAGATATTGCGCCCCAGTTGCGCCAGATATTGCGCCCCAGATGCCAGGGCGGGACCCTAACGATACCGCACGCAAGAGGCCATACGTGCAAACGGCTTTTAAACATAAGTTCACTCCTCGTATGTGGGCTTTTTACAGTCATGCTGGCTGTTCCTTAATATCTTCTGTATTTGTCTGTACGACGGGTAATCACCCATTCCGTATAGATCCGAGAAGGGGATATGTGGGACATGCTGAAGTCTGCTCAAGGGGTGCTGAACGCGACGGCATTGGCTCTGGAGTTGGCTGTGGAGGCGGCTGCGGCAGCTGTTACTGACACGCCCACTGGTGCACAACCGACCATCAATGAAGAGGAGCTTGAGGATTATGGAATTGACTTCACCCCAGAAGGGCAGCAGCGACATGCCCCTTCAAGCGCCGCTGGCGCGTCCGAGGCCACGGGGTGTGAGTCGCTGGAGGCGGACCTGGAGCGGCTGCAGAGCCTCCCTCGAAATCACTCCCCAGGAAAAGAGACGCTACACAGCGCACAGATGGTTGCGCGACTGTTCCGGCTTATAGCTCAGGACTTCTCCGCGGGCTTCCGAAGTGTTGGAGCTTGATGGTGGTGGTGGTGGTGGTGATGGTATTGGTGGTCGTCGTGATGATGATGATGATGAGGAGGTGGACAAAGAGGGTCACACAAGTGTCAATTTACATGGGTGGTGCAGTACTTCTCTTTGCGATGGCGACCCGGATCTGTTCCTGCTTAACTGCTACCCATCCCTCGTTTGAGAAGCGTCAGCAGAAGCTTCGGAAGCGCCCCTACCTGGTGATATTTGTCGGGTTTTATTCCTAGCGGTTTGTTGGCCATGCTTTCTTGGGCGTGTTGTTACCGGTTGATGTTTATAGTTTGGGAATAGGGATGACCTTAGACTATTTGTTGTGATATTCGGTCAGACTTCTTCACTCGTATTATGTGTTCATTACTTGAACGCATTGTTAGGACCGTACTGCATCTGAATTTTCAAATGTGAAGGGTCTTATGTACGATCCTTCACCAAGTCGCTACTTATTCCCTGAAGCTGACTTGCTTCTTTAGCTGTTTGTAACATCTATAGCTCACCTGGACTTTGGTGTGTCCTAGTGGCTTGAGGCATAGTGGCAGCTCGCTTGTCCAGCTTGTGCTGAGCTGGACCTTATCTCAGCTGTTGTGACGCGAGTTTCACAACAGGTTATGAGCCCCACATAACACGGTGGCCGTTGTTGTAGGACTTCTTTTGTCCTGAGTTGTTGTGAGTGTTGTGAAAGTTGACTTTGCCGCCATGTCGCTTTCAAGAGAGTAAAGGAGCTCTCTTCGGCCAACACCAGGAGCTGGTTCCACAAAATGGAGTCAGTTCTGGACTTCGATGGTTATGGCGACTACATTTCACCTATGTTCGTCATGCCTGCGGTGGGAGACGCAAACTAAGCAAAAGAAAAGGAGATGGTGAGGAAGGCTCGAGCTGCTATTACTTATCGCCTTGATCCAGGGACAAATGCAAGTGAGATTGCGTCTACTACTAGGGCGCGCGGTTTGTGGGAAAGGCTGAAGGCATGGGCGAAGAACATTGAGAGAGCTGTCATTATTTCTGCTTCACATGCCTGGGCACATCTTGCCAAGAAAAATGATGAGAGCATGACTGATTTTCTCACCAGAGCTGAGGACTTGTTTCAAAAGTTAGACCTTGACGTTAACTATATGCGATTATGCACATTGTGGGGAGACTGCCCCCTGCATACTCGCATTTTGACAGCATGTTTGTTGCTTTTGGATATCCCAAGTCCTTTGCTGATTTAAAGAAGGTGCTCATCGCTGAAGAGGCTAAAAGGTTAAACGACGCCAAGTCTGAAGTCAAGTCAATGCCGGCCCTGTTTGTTGGGTGTGAAAGACAGTGCTATACTTGTGGCGAGGTTGGGCACATTGCTCACTTTCGCCTGAAGAAGAACCGTTCGTTGGTGGGCGCCAGTACGTCGACCAGTGAGTCATCCGGTGGGTCATGTACTGCGAAGCAAAGGTCCGTTGTGAAGTGCACTTGGTGTGGAAGGCCGGGTCATGTTGAAGAGAAGTGCTGGAAGAAGCAGGACGGTGTGGCTAAGGCCGTTGAGAAGGAGAGAACTGATATAGTTGCTGTTGTATCCTTCCTTCTTCACTTATGCACTAAATCTGCACGTCTGAATGTTAGATACAAGTGCTTTGTGCTTATGAACAGTAAAGCACTTCAGTGCGAGCAATGTGACAGTGGAAGATTTTAGAAAACAGATTCAACTCACAATAATCCTTAATTACAGAATGGTAGTCTGCCGTCAGACCCTGCGGGCAGCGTTCATCATATGGCTGAAGATGACATGCTGGAATAGCTCAGGCCGTTAATAAGTGATTATAATGTATGTATGACAATCAGATGGAATTAAGTACGCAAGTACTTATCCAAAGTAGCGTCGAGCCAACTTCGGTCTCTAAGCGGCTGTCCTCGCACCTATCATGCTCGCGATGCCGATGTGCAGTACAAATCACACTGGATCCCGATCCCAAGTGTGAGTACTATCAGAGCACTCTCCTGAATATCGTGTAATTCATGATATTAATGGATGCAACGTATGCAGTATGCAAGGGTCCAAATTGTTGTACCTCTCGTTCGCGTTTGCTCATGAGTATCTGCACGTCTGGAGACTATCGACACCGATGCGCGAGCACTTGCAAGTACAGCAAGGCAAGCGAGAGCAAACAGAGACAGCGGAAGACTTCAAGACAAGAAGAGATATAACTTACGGTCTTACAGATCGGAATGATGCAATGGACGAAATCGCCGTCAGCGCCGGAAGCAAGCAATCATCACGTGGCGGTGATTAGCGAAGTTCAGGCTTAGCTCGGGCTAAGTAGAGTATCGTATAGTAATAGTAATGTAGAACACACAAGTGTTCTCCGGTATCGAATGTCTCGTCTAGCTTAGCCGTCCTCGCATCTGTTATACTCGCAGCATCGCAATGCCGTACGATTCACATCAGGAGGCCGATCCTAGATGTGACAACCCTACTGCGTCTAGGCGATGTCTACGTATAACAACGTATAAGCCTTTCCGGCATTCGCATGATGCAAGGGCCCGGATAACGATATCCGGTTGCTGGGCATGTATCGCGACGAGTGCGGCGCTTTCAACGTGTGCTTAAATGAAGTAATATTATATCAGATAATATTACTTATCGTTTTGTAGCACGAGCATAATGCGCACTTCAATGCTTTGGTTATTCATGCATGCTAGGCGGATTTGCCATGATGCGATGTCGCGATGAATAATGACAACATGCCAGATGCATATATAAATGTATGCGAATACATTTATATCATGCAGATTCATTCATATGTAATGCGTTCATCACAAAAGCACTTCGCCTCGTAGGTTCGCGTCGACCTACGCGTCGGCGGGAAATGAACCGTAGCACAACAATTATCCCCCCTCCCGTATGCAGCGTCCTCGCTGCATCATACAGCATCGACTGTAGGGGTCATTGGGCTTGCGTGGCACGTTTGCGGGCTTCTTCGAGCAGGGGTTTCATGCCCTGTGAGAAGTTGCGTGCCGGTTCCCATGAGTTGTGCTCGTCGGTATACCCTGTCCACTTAACCAAGTACTCGTGTACTGTTCGCTTACGTCGGTGTCGGCCCACACGACGCGCGCGATAATCTAACACCCGCTCCACATCGTAAAACTTCTGTTTACCAGCGATCCAGGTCTCGGGAACTGGTTCGATCGCTGTGGGGGCGTTAGCAGGCTCAGGGACGGGTTCCGTACTACGATACGGACGAACAAGCGATACGTGAAACGTGGGGTGAATGGTCATATCAGTGGGCAATGCAAGCTCCACAGCCACATTCCCAACCATGCGCACGACAGGATACGGACCAATCCAGCGGGGTAAGAGTTTTCGGGATCCGTCGGCCAAGGAATGCAAGTTCTTGGTGCTTAGCAACACGAGTTGTCCCTCCGAAAACGTCACATCCTGCTTGGATTTGTTGTAGTATTCCGTCGTTCGTTGCTGCGCCGCGTCCAAACACGACTTCGCGTCTGTGATTCGGGACATAAAAGACTTGGCAAAAAGTTTAGCAGCAGGCACGTTCACTTCCAACTCACGCCACACGGGTAGCGCGGGATGAAATCCGTAGTTAAGAAAGAACGGACTTTTGCCTGTAGAGCGGTTAACAGCGTTGTTAAGCGCGAATTCTGCCGCAGTCAAATATGTATCCCAAACGAGTGGTGTGCGACCAGCATAATTGCGCAACATATCACCCAACGTGCGGTTTGTGCGTTCGGTTTGACCATCAGTCTGCGGGTGATACGCCGTGCTCAAGTTGACGCGCATGCCAACTAGTTTGCAGAGCGCTTCCCAAAACTTAGACGTGAACTGTCCACCGTGGTCCGAGATCACATTTTTGGGAATCCCGTGTAACCGAACCACATTATTGAAAAACAAACGTGCGGTTTGCTCAGCCGTGCAGGATGATGTGCATGGTGCTAGGTGAACCATCTTAGTCAGACGATCGACCATTACGAACACCGCATCGTATCCCCCCTCAGTTTTGGGCAGCGCGACTACGAAGTCCATGGAAACACTTTCCCAAGGCGCATCCGGGACAGGCAACGGTTGCAACAATCCATGGCCCTTACCGGACAAAGCCTTATTGCGCTGGCACAGACTGCATGTCTGGACGAAGTTCGCCGCATCCTTAGCCAAACGAGGCCACCAAAAGGAACGTTGCACCAAGTCGATCAATCGCTTGCTACCAGGGTGTCCTGCTAACGGGTCCTCGTGGAATCGCGCAAGGATGTCGTAGCGTAGCGCGTCGTCGTTCGGAACGACGATTTGCGTAGCTGCACCCTCCGTCCGTAGCCAAAGGCCATTCTGCTTGCGAAGGTTTTCTACATTAGCCGGGTCCGCGAACCAGGCGTCTGCGCTGTAGGCAACCTTCAACCGCTCCGCGAGGTCCGTCGCGATCGGAACCTCCTCGCTACTCGGCCGCACGACGGGCGCTGCCAAAATTGCAGCGTGTAGCGACGGATGTCGACTGAGAGCATCGGCAATATTCAATTTACCAGAAATATACTCCCAGGTGCAGTTGAACCTAGCTAGATATTCCATCCACCTAGCTTGACGGCGGTTCAACGTCGGAACGCTTTGCAAAAACGTTAGGGGCTTGTGGTCTGTCTTTAAAGTAAACGGGCGTCCCTCGAGGTAACAGCGCCATTCCTTTAAAGCATGCAGCACGGCCAGAAGCTCCTGTTCCCCGGTGGTGTAGCGAATCTCCGCACCAGAAAACTTCTTACTCGTGAAGGCGATCGGTCGTCCTTCCTGTAACAATACAGCGCCGCTTCCAAATATTGAGGCATCAGACACTACCTCAACACGAAATGGCAACGAGTAATCAGGGAATGCAAGGGTGACATCTTCGGCAACGATTCGTTTGAGCTCTTCGAATGCCCGCTGGCATTGCGACGTCCACGACTCGAGCGAAACGAAAACGCCTTTGCGAGTTAAGTTAGTAAGCGGGGCCGCAATGATGGAATATTTTTCAATGAACTTTCGGAAATAATTGGTCAAGCCAAGGAACTTACGCAGCTCCGTGAGGTTCTGAGGCGCGGGCCAATCGCGAACCACGGCGACCTTCCGCGGGTCCATCTTCACACCGGTGGCAGATACAATGTGACCCAAATATTCCACCTGAGGCTGCGCCCAAAAGCATTTGGCGCGTTTAGCAAACAATTGCTCCCGCCTCATAACGTCGAGCACGAGCCGCAAATGCTCCAAGTGCTCCTCGCGCGTCTTAGAATATACCAAGATGTCATCCAGGTAGCAAACAACGAACCTGTCGATAAAACGGCCTAAACATTCGGTCCATAACCGCCTGAAACGTCGCAGGGGCATTAGTCAAACCAAACGATAGGACCGTATACTCAAAGTGACCGAAGGGCGTCCGAAAAGCGGTTTTCGGGATATCAGAGGCAGCGATGCGAATCTGATTGTAGCCCTGTTGTAAGTCAATTGAGGAAAAATAAGCCGAGCCCTTCAGCTTATCCAACAGGTCGTCAACGCGTGGCAAAGGGTAGCGATTTTTCACCGTATTCGCATTTAACCCCCGGTAATCGATGCACATGCGCAAGGTCCCATCCTTCTTACCGACAAACAAAATCGGTGCAGAATACGGGGATGTGCTGGGGCGTATCATACCCTTCGCGAGCAAATCCGTCACCTGGCGCTTCACCTCGTCCAGCTCCAATGGACTCAACCTGTACATTGGCCGGGCCGTAGGCTGCGCTCCAGGCATGAGAGGGATTGTGTGATCAACAGGACGCATAGGTGGTAGGCCAGGGATATCTTTAAAGACGTCCTCATACTGCGACAGTAGGGCCTCAACCTCACGATGCACAGAAATCTGCGCGGTGGTGACACAACAGCTCACCCGCGGCCTTAAAAGCAGTCCGTGGGCACCCTTCCGTAACAAACGGACGGCCTCCTTACGCCCGACTAGCTCTGGTTCGATTCGTGCGGCCATTGCGGTCACAGCGAAATTAACCATAGGCACCGCCTCAGTTTTGCCCTCCTTTGGTGTGACATGTTCGAACGACAGGAAAGGTACCTTAATCGACAGAGTACCCTTGCACATATGCAGGGTTGCGGTCTCCATGTCGATGCGCGCGCGGTACTGTCGTAATGTCGACGACCCCATTATGTACGGTGCAGTCTCTGCTAAGCCCTGCAGCACGTACGGCCGGGTCACAACACGCAAAGGGCCTATCGATAGGCTAAGGGTAATCCTGCCCACGATGGGATGCTTACCCCCGTCAGCAAGGGTAACCTGTGGACAATCAGACGACTCTGGGGACAACCCCAGCGCGTTCACCTCTGCGACAGAGATGAAGTCGTCGCTGGCACCGGTGTCAACAAGTGCCTTCAGAGTACGGCCGTTCAAACCGATCTGAACCACAGGGACACGGTTATCTACGAGCGACTGCCCAGCAGACAACGTCAGTGCACTTAAGGCGGGTCCGTAACCAACGGCACCCCCATCAGGAGCTTCGTACCAAACGTCAACCGAGTAGGATAGGCATGGCCACGGAGCCAGCGTACCCTCCCAATCCACACCATTAAACAAAACGGTGCCCGGCTCGAACCGGTGGACATGCCGCATACCCCTTAACGATGCCTCTGCCTTGCGCCGACAGAAAGCAGGGAGTAATACACATGCGGCAGTGCCTGGATATTGACGCCTACATCTCCTGTATATGGCCAACTGTTCCGACATCTCACGCAGAGACGAGGGGATGAACAAAACCACGTGGTTAGACAGATCGATAGACGACAGGGGACGGCGAGGTGTAAACAAATTACACAACGGGTCGAAGCAGAGAAGTCCCGTGCGTCCGTCAAGCGTGATGCGTCGCGCAATGACTCGCTCGATGTGTCCAAGTACACAAGGCAACAATGCCTTAACGGCTGGCCGTAAGGATGACCACCGACCACGCGTTAGTTCAGAAATCCCGGGTGGTGCCCCCTCCACAGGAACCCGGGCAAGCCCCTATTTCGGCTGAGGTACAAACGGCGGCATTAGAGGGCAATCCTTCGTGGAATGGTTCTCCGCACACCGTAGACAAACGTTGGCCAATTTTCGACGCTCGAATTCGGAACGATTGCAATTCCATTTTGGCATAAATGTGTCGTCCGTACAAATACGCTTCGCGTTGGGGTCGGAACGCTGTGCGGCTGCCGACGACGGCGCACCACCACGCTTCCTGTTCCTAGCTGGGTCCGAGCTCGGACCTGCTCCTCCTGTACCACGGACACCCGAGCTAGCGCCCCCGCGCGCCTTGCGTTGCCCGTTGCTGCGTCGCGTCGCGGCGGTAGGCGTGGGGCGGGTCGCGCCGAGATCCTGGTCGAGAGCTACAGCTTCCCCAAGCGGATCCTGCACTTGCACGGCATTTGCACGAGGGGCAGACTTGACTTCTTCCTCGCCGGCAAGAAGTCGTATCTCCGCGCCTTTAGCAAAAGCGACCAACGCGTCATACGACTTGATCTGCGCTCCAACCAAGTCAGTGGCGCACCATTTAGCCAAAAGTTTCGTTAGGCCTCGCCTAAACCAAAAGACACGCTCAGATTCGGTGAGGTCAGCAATGGGAGTCACAAGTGCTTCGAAGTGTGACTGGTACGCAGGTACATTTTCATCCCGACGCATGTGGTAGCTACCGGCTGCCAAAACGTTACGAGCTTCCACATCGCGTGCTTGAACCTCAGTAGCGAATCGTGCGAGCAAAGCGGCGACTAACTCGTCAAAAGTATAGCTGCCCCGGGCGTTGGTCCAATTGCGATACCAGTCCTTCGCTGCGCCCTCGAGGGTGTTACCAACGAAGAGACACCTGATACCGTCGTTATCGCCACCATGAACAGCTTGGAGGTACTTTTTAGCGTCACGCACGTACGCACGAGTTGCATCGGCTATGCTATGCCCTGGTGTCTTGTCGGTCAGCGAAATATTGAGCCTAGGAACGGGAATCGACAATCTCATCACCTCAGGGATGTCATCATGCCCTCGAGCTTGAGGTAATGTCAGAACCCTTGGTCCAGCAGTGTTGTCCATATTCGTGTTCACTGCTGAATGCGGCACAATTAAGTGAGCAGGGGTCTGAAGGAAAAGGGGCTCTTGAGTGGCTCGCGCGCCAACAGTCTCAAGACCTCTATCCGGCGCTCTAGCAGCTACAACAAAATCGGGTTGGCTAGCTAGGCTAGTGTGCGGCGTATCGTCGTGTTCCGCGGACATGGAGCACGAAACGATACCCTAGTTTTGCGTAATAGAAGCCGACTTCTATCGCAAAGGCAAGAGTACAAAACGATTCGGTGAGCCTACCGACAGTACTCTTGAGAAGATTCAGTAAACTCAGCAAGTACTTGCCCAGCTGAGTCCTGATCTCCGTAGTTTGGGCAATGAGAGTCGCCAACTGGTCCGGACGAAAGCCGGTCTCAGTCGCCGCGGCAAGCAATGCCGGTGCACTGAGATTACCTGCGACTCAGAGCATACACTTACACAACAAGTGCAGCAATCTAAGCAAAAGCAATTAAACAATTACAAACCGGAAGCGGCGGCGTCCAAAACGGCGCGGCCTAAGTCTTCGGCAAAAGTATCTAGCGGTCCTCGTGGTTCGTCGCTGGAACTCGCCATAGAAAGAACCTACTTCCGATTAGACAAAGAGAGACAGTTAGGCAACGAACCTGTCTCGATACCAAATTGTTGTACCTCTCGTTCGCGTTTGCTCATGAGTATCTGCACGTCTGGAGACTATCGACACCGATGCGCGAGCACTTGCAAGTACAGCAAGGCAAGCGAGAGCAAACAGAGACAGCGGAAGACTTCAAGACAAGAAGAGATATAACTTACGGTCTTACAGATCGGAATGATGCAATGGACGAAATCGCCGTCAGCGCCGGAAGCAAGCAATCATCACGTGGCGGTGATTAGCGAAGTTCAGGCTTAGCTCGGGCTAAGTAGAGTATCGTATAGTAATAGTAATGTAGAACACACAAGTGTTCTCCGGTATCGAATGTCTCGTCTAGCTTAGCCGTCCTCGCATCTGTTATACTCGCAGCATCGCAATGCCGTACGATTCACATCAGGAGGCCGATCCTAGATGTGACAACCCTACTGCGTCTAGGCGATGTCTACGTATAACAACGTATAAGCCTTTCCGGCATTCGCATGATGCAAGGGCCCGGATAACGATATCCGGTTGCTGGGCATGTATCGCGACGAGTGCGGCGCTTTCAACGTGTGCTTAAATGAAGTAATATTATATCAGATAATATTACTTATCGTTTTGTAGCACGAGCATAATGCGCACTTCAATGCTTCGGTTATTCATGCATGCTAGGCGGATTTGCCATGATGCGATGTCGCGATGAATAATGACAACATGCCAGATGCATATATAAATGTATGCGAATACATTTATATCATGCAGATTCATTCATATGTAATGCGTTCATCACAAAAGCACTTCGCCTCGTAGGATCGCGTCGACCTACGCGTCGGCGGGAAATGAACCGTAGCACAACACAAATATCAATATTCGGTTGCCGACCAACCATCGTGATCATCGCATTTCCGCATAAGCGTATGGTTCATGATACGAATGATGTAATAATATTTGAAATATTATTACTTGATGTATTATGCCATAATGGTGTCATGCATTGGTGTCGTCCTTGAGCCAAACATGTTGACTGACAGCGCGATGTCACGACTGATGATGCGGAATGCTAATTTAGCTAGATATACACGAATATATCACGCTAGTATACTCATATCATGTTTATCCATGCTTTGGTAAACTCAAGCCTACTTCGGCATGGACGGTGATCGAACCGGGTGATATCCGTTCCACATCATAAACCTTTTGCTTGCCTGCGATCCAGGTCTCGGGACCGGAGTCCATTACTGCAGGGGCATTGGTGTCATTGGAAATGGGTGCCATGCCACGATAGGGGCGAATGAGGGAAACATGAAATGTGGGGTGAATGTTCATGTCCGAGGGTAGGGATAGCTCCACAGCTACATTTCCTACCATGCGTATAACGGGATATGGACCGATCCAGCGAGGTAACAATTTTCAAGAACCATCAGAGAGCAAACTGTTGTATGCCAGTTTGATCACCGGTTGCACCAAAATAGGCCGCAATGCATTCAAACATTATAAAGCATCATACAATCATATTAGCATGATATACTCGAGTATATCTAGCTAATCAGGCATGTCGCATGATCATCTACGACATGGCACTGTCGGTCAACATGTTTGACTCGAGGCTGATAATTAATGCGCGATCTATCCATTGGCATTTTATATCACGTAATAATACTTTAAATATTATTACCTCAATTACGTCATAAACCATACGTGTATGCAAGAAGGCGACGGTCGCGATGGTTGGGTCGGCACCCGAATATCGATATTCGGTCCTTTGCATATTGCATGCGTTGCATTCAATAATATCACGGATGACACGATATTTAGAACAGTACTACGAAGGTACTCACACTTGAGATCGGAATCCAGTGAGACCTGTACTGCACATCGGTATCACGACGTGATAGGTGCGAGGACGGCCACCTAGAGACCGAAGTCGTCTCGATGCTACTTTGGACTAAGTACTCGAGTACTTAACGCTATCTGATACGTATACATACGTTATACTCATTTATATTCGGCCTGAGCTATTCTAGCACTCCATCTGCAGCCGAGTGATGAACATTGCCCGCGGGGTCTGACGGCAGACTACAAATCTGTAATTGAAGAACATTGTAAGTTGAATCTTTCCTTATTGTTGAGTCTTCCGCTGTCTACTATTCGCATTGGATTGCCTTGCTGTTTGTAAGCTTGGTACGCACTCAGCTAACATCTAGACGTGCAGATCTAATGTATGATTGAAGAAGGAAGGATACAACAAATTTGGTAGCGAGACGGTTCGACTCACGGCTGTCTCATCGTTGCTATTGGGGAGTAGATCCTTTCACGAGTGAACGGCAGCGAGAAGCATCACAGGAAAACTTCGTCGGAAAATCGGTACTGTATTATCCTCTCTCTGAACTTTTGATATAACATTCGTCTGTTGATACTAATTGTATTTTCGCTACCCGGAAAGTTCTTAAGTTCACAGAAGGGATTTCTTTGCCATCATACTCGGAATCGCTTCCCCAATAAGTGGATACCTGACAGGTCCAGCTACTAAGGATATACTCCTTTGAAGGTGATTACGTAGTGGTGGATTACATTTTCACTCGCATCAGAGTTTACTCGAACGCGGACAGTAGGCGAGCGACAAACCCAAAGGTAGAGTCCTACCTTTATCTCTTTGTCCTTTTAAGGTACTAATTGGAATACATGTCATGTGATCAGTACCCACCAACTATGGAGGAGGGTGACCAGATTAATGTTAGTGTCCGTTATGAAGAACCGCAGATCACACCAAACACTGATAACTTATATAATCCCCAATCAGATATTCCCCAGTCGAATGCCCCTTATCCAGCCCAGAATCCTTCTGGGGCGTCAGATTCTGTGAGGTCCACCGAGGCGGAGCGGAATCCAGCGATGGTATCACTACAGCAACTTATGGATGAAGGTGGGGTTCCCGGTTTCGTAGTCCCAACACCTCAACTCCATATTCATCATGATGCCGAACCTAAGAATACTGCAAGTGCTACCTGTTCCTATGTTCGTGATGCTAAAAAGTATCTGAAGTTGGTAAAGGGTGGTGATCGCGATGAAGTGAAGTGTCTTTTCATCGGAGCTACACTAAGCGGCGTCGCGAGAGAATGGTATGATCATTGGACCACTGTACAGGAGCACTTTACGTTCGAAGAATTAATTAACGTGCTCCTTGCTCATTTCGCTCCTGGCAATCAGTCACAAGTGGCTGCTATGTACCGAGAATTACACGCAGGCAATTATCGCATGCGACCTAACGAGTCCGTGGAGGACTACCGGATGCGTTTCGAAGCAGTAACAGCACCCATGATTGGTTTCTCAGAAGGAGACTACATTTATTGGTTCCAACGCAGTCTCTCGCTTCAGTTAGCTCGAGTGAGTATTACAGACCTAACACGGGAAGGGACAAGATCGTATACACGATGGGTTCAGATCGTTCGTGGCGTCGAAGCTCGCCTTGGAATGGGACAGGAACGCCCGACATCTTTAGCACCGTTATCAGTTGACACGACGCAAGATATCTGTAACGAGACTGATCCAGCACCTGAGACTACTGGCATTCCACTACCTCCAGCTCCGATGCGCCGTGGTGGTGCTCCGTCGACCAGTCACGCTCATATTCCTGGCAGCCAGGTGTTAATCCCACGAGATTCTCAGATAACTCGGAGTATACGGAAAAGGAGGGACACACCACAAAATACCGCCGAGTCACGTGGAGTTGTGTCAGAATCGAAGCGGTCAAGGACGCAAAACCGATGGCTTACTAAGTGGGGATGCACCCAGGTGGAGTTCGTGCAGCGACGACAATTGGGAGTTTGCCTTCGGTGCGCATCAAATCATCCTACGAGGAGCTGCCCGCTCCTACCCCCGTTAGCCGTGGAATTACGATCGACGGACGAAGCACAGGGCACGACTTCTGTCGATGTGGTCGAACCACCCAGTCCGCGTTAACAAGGAACTGATACCCGGCATAGAGTTAGACATTATGCACTGACCGGGATTACTCTTATTTGTAACCAGCAATGCTGGTAGAAAGAAGGTCTTTCGCTAACTTTGACTAGATCATCCGATGGTTAGTAAATATGCGTCCTTAATGAATCCTTGCCTATGGAGCATTGTGGGTCACAGGAGCGTAGCGGAGGTTCACTACGCTTGACTTTTTCGATGACAATGAAGTCGTTTTTGTTACGGGCACCTATGTGTTACAGGTGTCACTGACGACCTTATCTCTATGACGAAGAGCGATAAGCATGATGGGGTTGACCCCATAGTCGTATGAGCGTTCAGGTTACCCTCGCTAATGAGGGTAAGCATCCCATCGTGGGCAGAATCACCCTTAGTCGTCGAAGAGACCCTCTGCGTGTTAGGGCCCAATGAGTGCAACAAGGTCTCTCGGAGACAGCACTACATGGACATTGGGTGCCGCGACATAACGACAGTACCGCACGCACATCGATATGGAGTCCAGCACAATTGGCCATTGTGCAAAAGGGAACCTATCGCCTAAGGTACCTTGTCTGTCGTACCAAGATGTCACACCAGAGGAGGGCGGAACTGTGCGGAGCCTGTGGTTAATATTGTCTAATCGGCGTCCGTTCGCCGGAATAAGGAACCCAAGCTTGAGGGGTGTAAGGCAATCTTATCAATGATAAGGAAAAACACCCATGAATTGCTTGTGAGGCCTTGGGTGCAATCGATTGCTACCACCGCACAGTCTCTTGTGAAAGATCCTGAGGTCACAGCCCCCTTCTACTGCCAAATTTTACTGATGCATTTGTCATCCTGGGGCTCCCACCTATGTTCCCTGCTGACTATACGATCCCTCGTGTGCTCGAGCACAACCCGTTTCATAACCTATGTATAGGTTAAACTGCCAAAGTTGCGCGGATGAAGCGGCAAGTGAGGGATCTGCTCGCAAAGGGTATGATTCGGCACAGCACATCGCCATATTCTGCACCGATATTGTTTGTCGGTAAGAAGGATGGGACGTTGCGTATGTGCGTTGATTATCGGGGCTCGATTGCGACAACGATTAAAAATCGCTACCCTTTGCCGCGCGTCGATGACCTGCTCGATAAGCTGAAAGGCTCAGCTTATTTTTCCTCGATTGACCTTCAACAAGGGTATAATCAGATACGCATTGCTGCCTCTGATATTCCGAAAACCGCTTTCCGGACTCCCTTTGGTCACTTCGAGTACACGGTCTTGTCGTTTGGACTTACTAATGCGCCCGCCACGTTTCAAGCAGTGATGGACCACATGTTCAGACCGTATATCGACAGGTTCGTCGTTTGTTATTTGGATGATATTTTAATATATTCCAAAACGCGCGAGGAGCACCTGAAGCATCTCAAGCTCGTGCTTGAGATGATGAAGCGGGAGCAATTGTTTGCTAAATGCGCCAAGTGCTTTTGGGCGCAGCCGCAAGTGGAGTATTTGGGCCACATCGTGTCGGCCACTGGGATAAGGATGGACCCACGGAAGGTAGCTGTGGTTCATGAATGGCCTGCGCCTCAGAACCTCACCGAACTACGCCAGTTCTTGGGTTTGACCAACTACTTCCGTAAGTTTATCAATAAATACTCCATTATTGCGGCCCCGCTTACGAATTTGACGAAGAAAGGAGGTTTCACTTCCCTCAAAGCCTGGACATCCGTGTGTCAGCGGGCACTCGAAGAGCTCAAGCGAATCATCGCCGACAACGTTACCCTCTCTTTCCCTGATTACTCGTTGCCATTCCGTGTTGAAGTTATATCAGATGCTTCCTTGCATAGAAGCGGCGCTGTATTGTTGCAGGAAGGATGACCGATCGCCTTCACGAGTAAGAAGTTCTCGGGTGCGGAGACCCGATATACAACCGGAGAACAGGAGCTGTTGGCAGCTCTGCATGCTTTGAAGGAATGGCGTTGCTACCTCGAGGGCCGCCCTTTTATGCTAAAGACCGATCATAAGCCGCTGACATTCTTGCAGAGTGTTCCCACGCTTAACGGACGACAAGCCCGGTGGATGGAGTATCTATCTCGTTTCGACTGCACATGGGAGTATATCGCCGGCAGAATTAATATTGCTGACGCCCTCAGTCGACATCCATCATTACATGCTGCGATTTTGGCAGCACCGGTTACTCGTTCACGCAGTCAGGAGGTGCCGATAGCAGCGGATCTCGCGCAACGACTGAAGATGGCGTATCAGGCTGATCCATGGTTTGCCTCACCAAGCAATGTGGAACATTTGCACAAGTGCAACAATTTGTGGATACGGAAGGATGGCTCTACCACACAAATCATCGTGCCAAATGACGACGCCTTGCGCTACGATATTCTTGCGCGGTTCCACGAGGACCCGTTGGCAGGACATCCTGGAAGCACGCAATTGGCAGAGCTCGTACGACGCTCGTTCTGGTGGCCGCACGTGGTGAAGGATGCGGAAAACTTCGTGCAAAGGTGCAGTCTATGTCAGCGCAATAAAGCACTATCCGGTAAGGGCCAGGGGTTATTACAACCTTTACCTATACCAGATGCCCCTTGGGAAAGTGTTTCTATGGACTTCGTAGTCGCGCTGCCCAAAACTGAGGGGGGATACGACTCGGTGTTCATTATGGTCGATTGCTTGACCAAGATGGTTCACTTAGCCCCCTGCACCTCGTCTTGCACCGCTGAGCAAACAGCATGATTATTTTTCGATAATGTGGTCCGATTACACAGCGTTCCTAAAAATGTGATATCCGATCGCGGCGGTCAATTCACGTCTAAGTTTTGGGAAGCGCTATGTGAGCTCGTCGGTATGCGCATTCATTTGAGCACAGCATATCATCCACAATCCGATGGGCAAACCGAACGCACAAATCGCACGCTGGGCGACATGTTGAGGAATTTTGCGGGACGCACACCTTCCGTCTGGGATACATTTCTGACTTTGGTAGAATTTGTGCTTAATAACGCTGTTAACCGCTCTACAGGTCAAAGCCCTTTCTTTCTGAATTATGGATTCCATCCTGCGCTACCCGTGTGGCGAGAGTTGGAAGTAAATATCCCTGCGGCTAAAACCTTTGCCAAGTCGTTCCTATCCCGCATGACAGACGCGAAGGCATGTTTGGATGCGGCACAACAATGGACGACGGACTATTATAATAAATCCAAACGAGATGTAACATTTTTGGTGGGACAAATGGTTCTATTGAGCACTAAGAACTTGCGTTCGCTCGCCGACAGTTCCCGTAAATTGTTACCTCGCTGGATTGGGCCATATCCCGTTGTTCGCATGGTAGGGAATGTAGCTGTGGAACTATCCCTACCCTCTGACATGAATATCCATCCCACATTTCATATATCCCTCATTCGTCCTTATCGCGGCACGGAGCCCGTTACAAACAACACCGATGCCCCTGCAGTAATGGATCCCGGTCCCGAGACCTGGATCGCAGGCAAGCAAAAAGTGTATGATGTGGAACGAATACTGGATTATCGGGTTCATCGTATAGGTCCACAATGATGGAAGCGGAAGGTGCATGAGTATCTGGTCATGTGGACTGGCTATTCTAGCGAGCATAGTTCGTGGGAGCGGATGCGTAACTTCTCGCCGGAAATGAAGCCCCTGTTGGAGGAAGCTCGCCTACGTGCCACGCAGACCCAATGATCTTTGCAGTAGATGCTGTCCGATGCAGCGAGGAGGCTGCATACGGGAGGGGGGATAGTTGTTGTATGCCAGTTCGATCACCGGTTGCACCAAAATAGGCCACAATGCATTCAAACATTATAAAGCATCATACAATCATATTAGCATGATGTACTCGAGTATATCTAGCTAATCAGGCATGTCGCATTATCATCTACGACATGGCGCTGTCGGTCAACATGTTTGACTCGAGGCTGATAATTAATGCGCGATCTATCCATTGGCATTTTATATCACGTAATAATACTTTAAATATTATTACCTCAATTACGTCATAAACCATACGTGTATGCGAGAAGGCGACGATCGTGATGGTTGGGTCGGCACCTGTTTAAAACCCTAAACAGGTGTAAGAACACCGAATATCGATATTCGGTCCTTTGCATATTGCATGCGTTGCATTCAATAATATCACGGATGACACGATATTTAGAACAGTACTACGAAGGTACTCACACTTGAGATCGGAATCCAGTGAGACCTGTACTGTGCATCGGTATCGCGACGTGATAGGTGCTGGGACTAAGTACTCGAGTACTTAACGCTATCTGATACGCATACATACGATATACTCATTTATATTTGGCCTGAGCTATTCTAGCACTCCATCTGCAGCCGAGTGATGAACATTGCCCGCGGGGTCTGACGGCAGACTACAAATCTGTAATTGAAGAACATTGTAAGTTGAATCTTTCCTTATTGTTGAGTCTTCCGCTGTCTACTATTCGCATTGGATTGCCTTGCTGTTCGTAAGCTTGGTACACACTCAGCTAACATCTAGACGTGCAGATCTAATGTATGATTGAAGAAGGAAGGATACAACACAAACGTAGGTTCTTAGATATATGATTGTAAGTTATATCTTTCCTTGCTCTGAAGTCTTCCGCTGTCTCTGTTTGCTCTCGATTGCCTTGCTGTACTTGCAAGTGCTTGTGCATCGGTATCGAAAGTCCCCAGACGTGCAGATACCTATGAGCAAACCCGAAGGAGAGGTACAACAAACACACGCCAGGCTTCGGCCGGAGTAATGTCATCATCATCATCATCATCATCATCATCATCATCATCATGCTCAATAATACCATTTGTCCCACCGAAAATGTTACATCTCGTTTGGATTCATTGTAGTAGTCCGTCGTCCGTTGTTGTGCCTTATCCAGGCATGCCTTCGCATCTGTCATACGCGTTGTACCCTTCCTTCTTCAATCATGCACTGAATCTGCACGTTTGGGTGTTAGCTACGCATGCATCGTGCTTATGAACAGCAAGGCGATTCAATGCGAGTAATGTGACAGCGGAAGACTTAACAATGAGGAAAGATTCAACTTACAATAGTCTTCGATTACAGAATGGTAGTCTGCCGTCTGCTGTATCCTTCCTTCTTCGATCATGCACTGAATCTGCACGTCTGGGTGTTAGCTACATGTGCACTGTGCTTACGAACAGCAAGGCAATTCCATGCGAGTAAGATGACAGCGGAAGACTCAGCAACAAGGAAAGATTCAACTTACAATAGTCTTTGATTACAGAATGGTAGTCTGCCGTCTGTTGTATCCTTCTGTTGTACCTCTCCTTCGTGTTTGCTCATCAGTATCTGCACGTCTGAAGGCTTTCGACACCGATGCGCGAGCACTTGCAAGTACAGCAAGGCAAACGCGAGCAAACAGAGACAGCGGAAGACTTCAAGACAAGAAGAGATATAACTTACAGTCTTACAGATCGAAGCGGTGCAATGGACGTAATCGCCGTCAGCGCCCGAAGCAAGCAATCATCACGCGGCGGTGAATTGCGAAGTTTAGGCTTAGCTCGGGCTAAGTAGAATAGCGTATAGCAATGATAATGTAGAACACACGAGTGTTCTCCGGTGTCGAATATCTTATCTTGCTTAGCCGTCCTCGCATCTGTTATACTCGTAGCATCGCGATGCCGTACGATTCACACTAGGAGGCCGATCCTAAGTGTGACAACCCTACTGTGTATAGGTGATGTCCATGTATAACAACGTATAAGCCTTTCCGGCATTCGCATGATGCAAGGGTCCGAATAACGATATTCGGTTGCAAGGCATGCATCGTGACGAGTGCGGCACTCTCAACGTGTGCTGTAATGAAGTAATATTATATCAAATAATATTACTTATCGTTTCATAGCACGAGCATAATGCGCACTTCAATGATTCAGTATTTTATGCATGCTAGGCGGATTTGCCATGATGCGATGTCACGATGTATAATGGTGTCATGCCAAATGCATATATAAATGTATGCGAATACATCTATATCATGCAGGTTCATTCATATGCAATAGTCATTCATACATTCATCAAGATAACACTTCGCCTCGTAGGGTCGCATCGACCTACACATCGGCGGGAAACGAACCGTAGCACAACAATTATCCCCCCTCCCGTATGCAGCGTCCTCGCTGCTTCATACAGCATCGACTGCAAGGGTCATTGGGCTTGCGTGGCACGTTTGCGGGCTTCTTCGAGCAGGGGCTTCATGTCCTGCGAGAAGTTGCGTGCCGGTTCCCATGAGTTGTGCTCGCTGGTATACCCTGTCCACTTGACCAAGTACTCGTGTACTGTCCGCTTACGTCGGTGTCGGCCCACACGACGCGCGCGATAACCTAACACCCGCTCCACATCGTAAAACTTCTGTTTACCAGCGATCCAGGTCTCGGGAACTGGTTCGATCGCTGTGGGGGCGTTAGTAGGCTCAGGGACGGGTTCCGTACCATGATAAGGACGGACAAGAGATACGTGAAACGTGGGGTGAATGGTCATATCAGCGGGCAATGCAAGCTCCACAGCCACATTCCCAACCATGCGCATGACAGGATACGGACCAATCCAGCGGGGTAAGAGTTTTCAGGATCCGTCGGCCAAGGTAAGCAAGTTCTTGGTGCTTAGCAACACGAGTTGCCCTTCCGAAAACGTCACATCCTGCTTGGATTTGTTGTAGTATTCCGTCGTTCGTTGCTGCGCTGCGTCCAAACACGACTTCGCGTCTGTGATTCGGGACATAAAAGACTTGGCAAAAAGTTTAGCAGCAGGCACGTTCACTTCCAACTCACGCCACACGGGTAGCGCGGGATGAAACCTGTAGTTAAGAAAGAACGGACTTTTGCCTGTAGAGCGGTTAACAGCGTTGTTAAGCGCGAATTCTGCCGCAGTCAAATATGTATCCCAAACGAGTGGTGTGCGACCAGCATAATTGCGCAACATATCACCCAACGTACGGTTTGTGCGTTCGGTTTGACCATCAGTCTGCGGGTGGTACGCTGTGCTCAGGTTGACACGCATGCCAACTAGCTTGCAGAGCGTTTCCCAAAACTTAGACGTGAACTGCCCACCGTGGTCCGAGATCACATTTTTGGGAACCCCGTGTAACCGAACCACATTGTCGAAAAACAAGCGTGCGGTTTGTTCAGCCGTGCAGGACGATGTGTATGGTGCTAGGTGGACCATCTTAGTCAGGCGATCGACCATTACGAACACCGCATCATATCCCCCCTCAGTTTTGGGCAGCGCGACTACGAAGTCCATGGAAACACTTTCCCAAGGCGCATCCGGGACAGGCAACGGTTGCAACAACCCATGACCCTTACCGGACAAAGCCTTATTGCGCTGGCACAGACTGCATGTCTGTACGAAGTTCGCCGCATCGTTAGCCAATCGAGGCCACCAAAAGGAACGTTGCACCAACTCGACCAACCGTTTGCTACCAGGGTGTCCTGCTAACGGGTCCTTGTGGAACCGCGCAAGGATGTCGTAGTGTAGCGCGTCGTCGTTCGGAACGACGATTTGCGTAGCTGCACCCTCCGTCCGTAGCCAAAGGCCATTCTGCTTGCGAAGGTTTTCTACATTAGCCGGCTCCGAGAACCAGGCATCTGCGTTGTAGGCAACCTTCAACCGCTCCGCGAGGTCCGTCGCGATCGGCACCTCCTCGTTATGCAGTCGCACGACGGGCGCTGCTAAAATTGCAGCGTGTAGCGACGGATGTCGACTGAGAGCATCGGCAATATTCAATTTTCCAGAAATGTACTCCCAGGTGCAGTCGAACCTAGCTAGGTATTCCATCCACCTAGCCTGACGGCGGTTCAACGTCGGAACGCTTTGCAAAAACGTTAGGGGCTTGTGGTCAGTCTTTAAAGTAAATGGGCGTCCCTCGAGGTAACAGCGCCATTCCTTTAAAGCATGCAGCACTGCCAGAAGCTCCTGTTCCCCGGTGGTGTAGCGAATCTCCGCACCAGAAAACTTCTTACTCGTGAAGGTGATCAGTCGCCCTTCCTGTAACAATACAGCGCCGCTTCCAAATATTGAGGCATCAGACACTACCTCAACATGAAACGGCAACGAGTAAGCAGGGAATGCAAGGGTGACATCTTCGGCAACGGTTCGCTTGAGCTCTTCGAATGCCCGCTGGCATTGCGACGTCCACGACTCGAGCGAAACGAAAACACCTTTGCGAGTTAAGTTAGTAAGCGGGGCCGCAATGATGGAATATTTTTCAATGAACTTCCGGAAATAATTGGTCAAGCCAAGGAACTTACACAGCTCCGTGAGGTTCTGAGGCGCGGGCCAATCGTGAACCACGGCGACCTTCCGCGGGTCCATCTTCACACCAGTGGCCGACACAATGTGGCCCAGATATTCCACCTGAGGCTGCGCCCAAAAGCATTTGGCGCGTTTAGCAAACAATTGCTCCCGCCTCATAACGTCGAGCACGAGCCGAAGATGCTCCAAGTGCTCCTCGCACGTCTTAGAATAAACCAAGATGTCATCCAAATAGCAAACAACGAACCTGTCGATAAACGGTCTAAACATTCGGTCCATGACCGCCTGAAACGTCGCAGGGGCATTAGCCAAACCAAACGATAGAACCGTATACTCAAAGTGACCGAAGGGCGTCCGAAAAGCGGTTTTCGGAATATCAGAGGCAGCGATGCGAATCTGATTATAGCCCTGTTGCAAGTCAATCGAGGAAAAATAAGCCGAACCCTTCAGCTTATCCAACAGGTCGTCAATGCGTGGCAAAGGGTAGCGATTTTTCACCGTACTCGCATTCAACCCCCGGTAATCGATGCACATGCGCAAGGTCCCATCCTTCTTACCGGCAAACAAAATCGGTGCAGAATACGGGGATGTGCTGGGGCGTATCATACCCTTCGTGAGCAAATCCGTCACCTGGCGCTTCACCTCGTCCAGCTCCAATGGACTCAACCTGTACATTGGCCGGGCTGTAGGCTGCACTCCAGGCATGAGAGGGATTGTGTGATCAACAGGACGCATAGGTGGTAGGCCAGGGATATCTTTAAAGACGTCCTCATACTGCGACAGTAGGGCCTCAACCTCAGGATCCGCAGAAATCTGTGCGGTGGTGGCACAACAGCCCACCCGCGGCCTCAAAAGCAGTCCGTGGGCACCCTTCCGTAACAAACGGACGGCCTCCTTACGCCCGACTAGCTCTGGTTCGATTCGTGCGGCCATTGCGGTCACGGGGAAATTAACCATAGGCATTGCCTCAGCTTTGCCCCCCTCTGGTGTGACATGTTCGAACGACAGGAAAGGTACCTTAATCGACAGAGTACCCTTGCACATTTGCAGGGTTGCGGCCTCCATGTCAATGCACGCGCGGTACTGCCGTAATGTCGAAGACCCCATTATGTACGGTGCAGTCTCTGCCAAGCCCTGCAGCACGCACGGCCGGGTCACAACACGCAAAGGGCCTAACGATAGGCTAAGGGTGATCCTGCCCACGATGGGATGCTTACCCCCGTCAGCAAGGGTAACCTGTGGACAATCAGACGACTCTGGGGTCAATCCCAGCGCATTCACCTCTGCGACAGAGATGAAGTCGTCGCTAGCACCGGTGTCAACGAGTGCCTTCAGAGTACAGCCATTCAAACCGATCTGAACCACTGGAACACGATTATCTATGAGCGACTGCCCAGCAGATAACGTTAGTGCACTTAGGGCGGGTCCGTAACCTACGGCACCCTCATCAGGAGCTTCGTACCAAACGTCAACCGAGTAGGATGTGCCTGGCCACGGAGCCAGCGTACCCTCCCGATCCACACCATTAAACAAAACGGTGCCCGGCTCGAACCGGTGGACACACCGCATACCCCTCAACGATGCCTCTGCCTTGCGCCGACAGAAAGCGGGGAGTAATACATGTTCCCGCACCTGTCTCCTGCACGACTGTCCCCGGCAATGTTTGGACCAAATGTTGGACAACAGGCCACTGCAAGGCCCCGCATCACATACACGGCGCTGGTTGCCACCGCTGTTATAACCTAGTCTAGTAATCGTAGATGATATCCTTATCTTTTTTATTTATTTACCTTATTAGGAAGTTTCATTATGTTATGTTAGGTAGTTTACTTAGCAATATCTATGTGCATTCGTGACGTGTTGGGGTCTCACAGGGTCCTATTGTCCAACACTTTGATACACCACCACCTTTACGTACTTCTGTCTGCGGCGTGCTGGATGTCTTGTTAAAAATGAAAGATTAGGTGGAAGTATGAGAAAAGAAAAAATAAGATAAGTTTTTTGGCTCCCATTCTCTTAAGGTCCTCGACACCCTCCACCCTCCAATCAGGGCTGAATCCGGAGAGTGCGAGTCCAACCCCACATATATCTGGGCTGCCACCTATGCGTCCTGTTGATCACACAATCCCTCTCATGCCTGGAGCGCAGCCTATGGCCCGGCCAATGTACAGGTTGAGTCCATTGGAGCTGGATGAGGTGAAGCGCCAGGTGACGGATTTGCTTGCAAAGGGTATGATACGCCCCAGCACATCCCCGTATTCTGCACCGATTTTGTTTGCCGGTAAGAAGGATGGGACCTTGCGCATGTGCATCGATTACCGGGGGTTAAATGTGAGCACGGTGAAAAATTGCTATCCTTTGCCACGCGTTGACGACCTGTTGGATAAGCTGAAGGGCTCGGCTTATTTTTCCTCAATTGACTTACAACAGGGCTACAATCAGATTCGCATCGCTGCCTCTGATATCCCGAAAACCGCTTTTCAGACGCCCTTCAGTCACTTTGAGTATACGGTCCTATCGTTTGGTTTGACTAATGCCCCTGCGACGTTTCAGGCGGTTATGGACCGAATGTTTAGGCCGTTTTATCGACAGGTTCGTTGTTTGCTACCTGGATGACATCTTGGTATATTCTAAGACGCGCGAGGAGCACTTGGAGCATCTTTGGCTCGTGCTCGACGTTATGAGGCGGGAGCAATTGTTTGCTAAACGCGCCAAATGCTTTTGGGCGCAGCCTCAGGTGGAATATTTGGGCCACATTGTGTCGGCCACCGGTGTGAAGATGGACCCGCGGAAGGTCGCCGTGGCTCGCGATTGGCCCGCGCCTCAGAACCTCACGGAGCTGCGTAAGTTCCTTGGCTTGACCAATTATTTCCGAAAGTTCATTGAAAAATATTCCATCATTGCGGCCCCGCTTACTAACTTAACTCGCAAAGGCGTTTTCGTTTCGCTCGAGTCGTGGACGTCGCAATGCCAGCGGGCATTCGAAGAGCTCAAGCGAACCGTTGCCGAAGATGTCACCCTCGCATTCCCTGATTACTCGTTGCCGTTTCATGTTGAGGTTGTGTCTGATGCCTCAGTGTTTGGAAGCGGTGCTGTATTGTTACAGGAAGGGTGACCGATCGCCTTCACGAGTAAGAAGTTTTCTGGTGCGGAGATTCGCTACACCACCGGGGAACAGGAGCTTCTGGCAGTGCTGCATGCTTTAAAAGAATGGCACTGTTACCTCGAGGGACGCCCATTTACTTTAAAGACTGACCACAAGCCCCTAACGTTTTTGCAAAGCGTTCCGACGTTGAACCGCCGTCAGGCTAGGTGGATGGAATACCTAGCTAGGTTTGACTGCACCTGGGAGTACATTTCTGGTAAACTTAATATTGCCGATGCTCTCAGTTGACATCCGTCGCTACACGCTGCAATTTTGGCAGTGCCCGTCTTGCGACCGCATAACAAGGAGGTGCCGATCACGACGGACCTCACGGAGCGGTTGAAGGTTGCCTACGATGCAGATGCCTGGTTCTCGGAACCGGCTAATGTGGAATACCTTCACAAGCATAATGGCCTTTGGCTACGGACGGAGGGTGCAGCTACGCAAATCGTCGTTCCGAACGACGACGCGCTACACTACGACATCCTTGCGCGGTTCCACGAGGACCCGTTAGCAGGACACCCTGGTAGCAAGTGGTTGGTCGAGTTGGTGCAACGTTCCTTTTGGTGGCCTCACTTGGCTAAAGATGCGGCGAACTTCGTACAGACATGCAGTCTGTGCCAGCGCAATAAGGCTTTGTCCGGTAAGGGGCATGAGTTGTTGCAACCGTTGCCTGTCACGGATGCGCCTTGGGAAAGTGTTTCCATGGACTTCGTAGTCACACTGCCCAAAACTGAGGGGGGATATGATGCGGTGTTCGTAATGGTCGATCGTCTGACTAAGATGGTCCATCTAGCACCATGTACATCGTCCTGCACGGCTGAGCAAACTGCATGATTGTTTTTCGACAATGTGGTTCGGTTACACGGTGTTCCCAAAAATGTGATCTCAGACCACGGTGGGCAGTTCACGTCTAAGTTTTGGGAAGCGCTCTGCAAGCTAGTTGGCATGCGCGTCAACCTGAGCACAGTGTACCACCCTCAGACTGATGGTCAAACCGAACACACAAACCGCACATTGGGTGATATGTTGCGCAATTATGCTGGTCGCACACCCCGCGTTTGGGATACGTATTTGACTGCGGCAGAATTCGCGTTTAACAATGCTGTTAACCGCTCTACAGGCAAAAGTCCGTTCTTTCTTAACTACGGGTTTCATCCCGCGCTACCTGTGTGGTGTGAGTTGGAAGTGAACATGCCTGCTGCTAAGCTCTTTGCCAAGTCTTTTATGTCCTGTATCACAGACGCGAAGGCGTGTTTGGACGCGGCACAACAACAAACGACGGAGTACTACAACAAATCCAAGCAGGATGTGACGTTTTTGGAAGGGCAACTTGTGTTGCTGAGCACCAAGAACTTGCTTACCTTGGCCGATGGGTCCCGAAAACTCTTACCCCGCTGGATTGGTCCGTATCCTGTCGTGTGCATGGTCGGGAATGTAGCTGTGGAGCTCGCATTGCCCGCTGATATGACCATTCACCCAACGTTTCACGTATCGCTTGTCCATCCTTATCGTGGTACGGAACCCATCCCTGAGCCTGCTAACGCCCCCGCAGCGATTAAACCAGTTCCCGAGACCTGGATCACTGGTAAACAGAAGTTTTACAATGTGGAGTGGGTGTTAGATTATCGTGCGCGTCGTGTGGGCCGACAATGACGTAAGCGGACAGTACACAAGTACTTGGTCAAGTGGACAGGGTATACCAGCGAGCACAACTCGTGGGAACCGGCACGCAACTTCTCGCAGGACATGAAGCCTCTGGTCGAAGAAGCCCGCAAACGTGCCACGCAGGCCCAATGACCCCTGCAGTCGATGCTGTATGAAGCAGCGAGGACGCTGCATACGGGAGGGGGGATAATTGTTGTGCTGCGGTTCGTTTCCCACCAATGCGTAGGTCAATGCGATGCTACGAGGCGAAGTGCTATTTTGATGAACGCATGAATGATCAACGCATATGAATGAACTTGCATGACATAAATGTATTCGTATACATTAATATATGCATTTGGCATGTCACCATTATCCATCGCAACATCGCATCATGGCAAATCCGCCTAGCATGCATGAAATCCCGAATCATTGAAGTGCGCATTATGCTCGTGCTACGAAATGATAAGTAATATTATTTGATATAATATTACTTCATTACAGCACACGTTGAGAGCGCCGCACTCGTCGTGATGCATGCCTTGCAACCGAATATCGTTATTCGGACCCTTGCATCATGCGAATGCCGGAAAGGCTTATCGATTGTTATGCTTGGACATCGCCTATACGCAGTAGGGTTGTCACACTTAGGATCGGCCTCCTAGTGTGAATCGTACGGCATCACGATGCTGCAAGTATAACAGATGCGCGGACGGCTAGGTAAGACAAGACATTTGATACCGGAGAACACTTGTGTGTTCCACATTATTATTGCTACACATTCTTGTACTTAGCCCGAGCTAAGCCTAAACTTCGCTTATCACCGCTGCGTGATGATTGCTTGCTTCCGGCGCTGACGGTGATTACGTCCATTGCATCACTTCGGTCTGTAAGATTGTAAGTTATATCTCTTCTTGTCTTGAAGTCTTACGCTGTCTCTGTTTGCTCTCGCTTGCCTTGCTGTACTTGCAAGTGCTCGTGCATCGGTGTCGAAAGCCTTCAGATGTGCAGATACTTATGAGCAAACACAAAGGAGAGGTACAACACTTTGCACTACATGCCGTAGGGCACGTAGATTCAGTGCATGGTTGAAGAAGGAAGGATTTAAAGATTAAGGACGCACTGTGGCTGCGTCACTTGTTGCACGATTTGGGTGTTCATGTGGGCGTGGTTCCAATGAAGTGTGATAGCACCGCATGCATTGTGATGCTAGAAAGCCCAATGTCCACGGCTCACACAAAGCACCTGGACATGTGCCATCATTTTGCACACGAGCACATTGAGCAGGGTGAAATCCGCATGGTTCATAGCTCCACTGTGGAGCAGTTGGCAGATGTGTTCACTAAATCCCTACCTAAGGGGAAGTTTCAGTTTTGTGTTGCAGGGATGGGTCTGAGATAGTTTTCCCCATTGATCCTACGTGGGAGATAGATATGTTTTACTCCCCTAGATCCACGTGGGAGTTTATCGAACACTTCTGTTCTACTTTCGGTCACCAATGTTGCACTTCGTCATAGCAGCTGAGTTTTAAGTTTGTCTTTGTTTGCATTCACAGATGCAACTGTTATAAAAGTGTGATATTGTATGCTTGCAGTGTGTACGGGTAGTCTGCCCACGTGGGAGTGTTGTGATATTAGGTCAGACTTCTTCACTCATATTATGTGTTCATTACTTGAACGCATTGCTAGGACCGTACTGTGTCTGAATTTTCAAATGTGAAGGGTCTTATGTACGATCCTTCACCAAGTCGCTACTTATTCCCGAAGCTGACTTGCTTCTTTAGCTGTTTGTAACATCTATTGCTCGCCCGGACTTTGGTGTGTCCTAGTGGCTTGAGGCATAGTGGCAGCTCGCTTGTCCAGCTTGTGCTGAACTGGACCTTATCTCAGCTGTTGTGACGCGAGTTTCACAACAGTATTTGTCCTCCGTCGCTCTAATATACGGACGGAAGCTATGACGAGCGGGTCCGAATTTGCACTCTGGGAAAACGGGGGGGTCCGGCTTCCATAAAATCCAGCATCCTTTTCCATAAAGTGGCCTCCATATTATTTTGATATGGAATCCATAATCCTGCCACCAGGTTGTGGAAGGCAGTTTATGGAATGGAAACGGCATTTAATGGAAAGTTACAATGGCTGGCATGGAGGGCACAAAAGGAAGCGTCCATTTCGCATGCAAAATACGGCGATTATTCAGCATCACGTACTGTCATTAGCTTCATGTCCTATTATTATTCGGCCAACCAATTATATGCATGATATGTAGATAGGGTATCTCTGGCCACCTATCTACATACCTAAAACGTGCTGTCACGGGAAGCAATGCCCCTCTGGTACCCCGGCGTGAGGACCTCAGTACCGGTTGATGTGCATTGCCCCCACTGCTTCCCGTGCCACTTGAGACCCCCGATGATGGTGCCATATCGCCGCTACTTGCAGAGGTGTCCCCACTTGCCGCCTCCCCCTACCACGCGCTCGGCCACCACTTTCCCTGATCGTCTTGACCAACAAATGTGCAAATCGTCGCGCCATAGGATGTCCAGCATATGGAAACCAAATTCGAAAGGCCTTTAACATGAAAATGCTATAGAAACTCGGATTCCTCGCGAAGTTATCGCCAGCCCGTTCCATCTTGGTGTCGGTGTCGCTGTAACTCATAAATAACCAGAAAATTTCCTCTGTGCTTCCGATTAAGCCCACAAAAAGCAACCAAGGCTTGATTGCTGAGCTCCTCCTTAGCGTCGTCTTCTTTGAATACGCGCGGCTAACATGCCCAATTGCCGGCAGATTGCCTTGGGCGGCGACCTCGAAATTATAGCCAGTCCATCTCCTTAGAAAGGATCGTTATGATATCTGAACTGTTTGGCCCAACCTCGATTATTAACCACGGTTCTGGCGCGTTCGCCCAAAGCCGGCGCCATCGCCATCACAAACTCCAAACAAAAGTTGATGTCCTCCATGTCGCATATTACCTCTATACGACCTTGGGTTCGGATCCTTATAAGCAAGTCTTGAGCATCAGCCATGATTGTTGCCGGCTGCCCAAAGTTGCCATCATCATTGGTTCACGGCGCACTTCCGGCGGCGCAGACCAGCTCTGAACGCCGCAGGGCTCATAACCTCTTAGATTGGCACAACTGATGGCAAAACGTTGGTTGGTTACAAGGTACAAGGAGCTATAGAAAGCGTGCGTAATAGAAGAACATGATTTGGCGGGATAATTACGTGATAGATTGAATCGTTACAAGTGGTAGAAGTCAGAAAGCAGTAGATGGAAAAGAAGTTGTAAAGAAAGAACAAAGATGAGTTGGTAGAATGACGGGTTGACGGTATTGTCGTACCACGTCACATCATATTAAAGTGGTCACCACGAGGTGCATATGGCCTCTAAAACAAACTGCATGCTACCAGAGTGGTATGCTCAAATTTGTTCATGGTTATAAGCTATAAGCACTGCACTAGGAAGTGTATTTTATGGAATTGGGACAATGGATTATGGAAGGTGTCAGGCTACCAGAACCCTAACGACCCCAAGTCACAGAAAAACAATTTTCCACAAGCTGTCATGACAGGACATATCTACTTAAAAACTTTTTTCATGGTTGTATGTGGATATTATTGCCTTCCATATGGGTTATATGGAAGTCCATATGGTTTTATGGAAGTCCATATGGACTTTATGGATCCAACGAAAAATATGGAGGATGGCTTTTCCCAGAGTGTTGGCCACAAGGTGGTTTTACCGTCGCACGCGGGGACGATTGCATTGCCATTCAACTAATTTTGCTTCTTTGTTACAACCGAATACAGGAAAACTGCTATCCTCTCGCCCTAGTTTTGCGTATTAAAATTTACATACTTTTTCATGGTTTTGATTAAAAAACAAGAACAAGCTTCGGTCTGGCAACACAACAACTTTTAAATAGACGATGTCTCCAGTCCATTCATCGAGGCAGAAATCTTAAGGATTTGTCAATGATTTGTCGACCTCTCCGGCACCGTGTCGCTTGACCGTATCCCAGCTTTTCCGGCATCGGGCGTGATCTCGCGACAGGGCCTAAGGGATCTGCGACTGAAAGCGCAGCTATCATCAACAGCACCAACAACTTCGACGATAGAAACAGCGCTATAAGCAACAGCAGCTGCGGAGAACGCCAACCTGTTGAGCCGCCTAAGGGTGGAGTCGTTGTTATTGAGCTCCGTGCAGGGACAAATGCTTTTGGTGTAGCGATGGAGATATTTTTTCGCACAAGGATCTCGACAGAAAGGGTGAGTGAGTGTTATCTCCGCTCTGGGTGGTTCGTTCTTAGTTCAACTCTCACGGACCCTGTCGCAGCTTATCATGTTTGTCGCCCCGATTCTTAATTCTGACATGCCACGCAACTTCCATGTTTTACAGCCACTTGGGCGGTTGGGGAAGCTGGAGGACGACGAGCCCTTGACCCTGCAGGAGCAGCGGTGCATGAGGCGCCAGCCAATGACTGAGAAGGGCACCCTGTCAAGCTTCTGCTACCCTGGGTGAGTTTGCGCAAGGTTTTCCCTCAGCGGTACTGCTAACTGATGCGAGGTCTCTTGTATGCCTTGTCTGGTAGTCGCTGGCTAGCTAGCTATGGAGCAGCTTATGTAAGAACGGTATTTGTGGAGTAACCCACATCGCTTGTCAGCCATTAACTTCTCGGTCGTCATTTACATTCGCAAAACAGAGAGAGGCACCGGAGGAGCTTGAGAAGCTGAGAGGTCAACTGGAAGCCCAGCTGGTTCCGGCAGCACAACAGGTGGGTCTGTGTAGCAACAGCTAAACGTGTTTCTATGGCGCTTCCTGACGGTGTGCTCAGGTATGAGGGGTCACATATGCTACCCGTGCACAGCTTTTCGTGCACTTCATTGGCCAGCGTGCAGGAAAGCAGCGTTGAACAGGGAGGTGGGGAAGTATGGGCCCCGGGGTGGGGGGGAAGGTGAGGTAGGAAGCTACCAGCAAGCGGGTATTGGTGGGTGAGCGCTTCCCATTTTTGCAATGATACATGCGCATGTGTGTGTGTTTAAACATCCAGTCCTCCCCTTGACATATGTAGAGTGGGTTTACTTGGCTCAGATATCAGCCTATCCATGGCTGCTTTTATGTTTATGTTAACTGGCTGGCAGTGATTTGCAATGTATGCCTCATTTGCTGCAAATGGAGCTGCACAGTGAGGAGGACATGCTGGACATGCTGCAAAGCACGTGTAGTAGTCGTATATGTATGGCCCACACAACAGCACAAGGTGCAAAAGCACCCTTTCAGCATCTCAAGAGGCCTTTGCAGCTCTCAACTACTACAGCACAGATGACATGATAGCCCCTCTGGATTTTGCAGGCCAGCAGAGGCCATCGAGCTAGTTATCCAGCGAGAAGTGCAGCATCTCATATGATGTACGGGGTGACAATGAGTGGTGGTATGAGTGCACGACAAAAAATGACAAATACCTAATAATGCTGTGCGCTCTGCTTTCCTCCTGAAACCCATAATTGCCACCCCGTACATCATATAAGATGCTAAACTTCTCACTGAATAGCCAGCTCAATGGCCTCTGCTGCCCTCGCAAAATCCAGTGGGGCTATCATGTCATCTGTGCTGTAGTAGTTGAGAGCCGCAAAAGCCTCTTGAGATAGTGAAAGGGTGCTTTTGCACCTTGTGCTGTTGTGTGGGTCATACATACACGACTACTACATGTGCTCTGCAGCATCTCCTCCTCATTGTGCAGCTCCTGCTTGCAGCAAATGAGGCATACATTGTAGCAGTCGTCTCAATGATGCTAGGGTTTTTATGTGGAAGTGTTGACTTTGTTGGCTTAAGAATAGCTCACAAGTATGACAATGCAGCAAACTGGTAAACCTAATGGAAATCGGTGGCTGGGGAGTCTTGAATTCTGGACAACTAGTAATGTGATACTTCATTGTCTGGCCATAGCACTCCACCAGGGTGACTTTTATATTGGTTCACTTGCCAAGATGTACAGCAATCTGCTTTTGCAAATTGCAAGTTTTTTAGGTATCATGCTTATCACATGATTACCTATATAACATTTTTAGCCTAAAGGTATTTAGTTAATGTTGTATTATGGTTCCATTATTGTTGATGCATTGTTGATGCGACCTGACACAACGATAAGCAAATGCAATTAATGAAATACTATCAATAAATTTATTTGTATATTTTTAGCTAGCTATGCATTGCATAATCCATGAAATTGGGATTCTTTGTAATGTGTTGCCAGCTATATCATTAATGTGTCAACTAATAAATGGTAGGATTGAGCCAATATAAGTAGTTAATGAGCATTAGAATGGCATAAATTGTGAAGTTATTATTTTTATTATTACATTACTCCTGGCCGAAGCCTGGTGTGTGTTAAGGGGGAGACGGTACTGAGGGGGTACACTCACGGACTCCCTATACTCCATATCTCCACCGCTATACCGGTTGATCGTCCATCTTCTTTGACCAACGTTGAACCATTATCGCTAGGCCAAACGCCGCACTCTCACTGTGGGACACAACCCGTTCTTGCATCTTACCAGAGTCGGGTGCTCCTGTATACACCAGGCCTCCTGAAATCTGCACCGCCCATGTCACGTTATCTACCACCACATGGCACCCTGTGCTTTGTCCTGGCGGAGGGTACTCAGCCCCCTACGACCCGCTTCACCCGCTGAGGAATTCTGCACCCCTCGAAGAGGTCACCATCTAAGGCTCGTGTGAGGTTCGGCCTAGCCATGCTTTTTAGTAGCCTCAGATCAATTTCTTGTCCAGTTCCAGAGGGGCCTTGTTCGTCCATTTTCTCCTCATCCACGGCTCCTAGCCTTCTGGTGATGGGCTTGCCACCACATACCCCAATGGTTGCTGAAAGCCTCGAACAACCCATGGTGACAGTGATGGGATCCGAACCCATACCTTCCTGACGGGAATGTCAGTGCTCTTCCAATTGAGCTACGCTGCCATTGTGAAGTAATTAAATTTGCTTTTTTATTACATCAATGCTGGCATGATCGATGCATAAGTGTGAGAAGTGTGACGACCACAGTGGTTAGTCAACAACCAAATATTGATATTCAGCCATTTGCATTGTGTAAATGCCGGGAAGGCTTGATAATATGCTGTATGTGAATATTGGTGATACGTATGCTAGGCTTTGTCACACTTGCGGATCAATGATATGGGTTTAATGTGTGTATAATATGTGCAAGGACGGCCGCCGCCTCCGTGACCTTATAGTTAACGTCAAGGCCTAACTTTCGAAACAAGTCCTCAGCTCTGGTGAGAAAATCAGTCATGCTCTCATCATTTTTCTTGGCAAGATGTGCCCAGGCATGCGAAGCAGAAATAATGACAGCTCCCTCAATGTTCTTCACCCATGCTTTTAGCTTTTCCCACAAATCGAGCGCCCCAGTAGTAGACGCAATCTCACTTGCATTTGTCGCTGGATCAAGGCAAAAAGTAATAGCAGCTCGAGCCTTCCTCACCATCTCCTTTTCTTTTGCGTAGTTTGCGTTTCCCACCGCAGGCATGATGAACGTAGGTGAAATGTAGTCGCCATAACCATTGAAGTCCAGAACTGACTCCATTTTGTGGAACCAGCCCCTGGTGTTGGACGAAGAGAGCTCCTTTACGTACTCTCTTGATAGCGACATGGTGGCAAAGTCAACTTTCACAACACTCAAAACAACTTCATTGAACTACTACCAACTGCTCTATTGCTGCAACCCGAGCTAAGTTCGAGCTTTGCCATCAGCTGTATGATGATCACCGCCCACTGGGTCTTGTTGTATTATGGTTCGATTACCGCCCATGGGAAGGTAGATGCGTGTTGTATCCTTAATGCATTTTGGTAATTCATTAAGTATAATAATTATCTGTTTAATATTTAAATATATAATATATTTAATTATCAGATTAACTGTTTTATGTTCCCATCTGGCATTCGATTTGTGGATTTGGTCTCGGCTGTCGACAACCAATGCTAACCGATTTCCTGAAACATCCGAACCTGTCGGTTACTCCATAACCTGTATGGAATGGGCCATTTACCGCCTGAATGGTAAATGGTGGAACATCTGGTTCCTGGTTCACTGAATCACCGGTTGTAGTGGTGACTTCTGAAGGTCACACCCGGTTCGAGGCCTTATGGTCTCTCAAGTACGACCTAGTCGGCGGCTCTACTTAATCGGGCTCTGGCACAACAACCGGTATCTTTTGATACCACCCTTCGTGGGTACCATATACAACAAGCTGGTATCGAGACTGTTCCTCCCTGGGACGTCTCGTCAAGTCTTCCGCTGAAATCGTTCAAGCCTTCTCAAGTCTTTCTGTGGTAACTGCTCAAGCCACTCTAACCGCGCAACACGCTCAAGCCACTCAAGCTGCCCTTTTATAAATGGACATCGACCACGATCTTCCTCCTGCCGACATCCCTCTGGACATGGAGACATTGCCTGAGGAGCTGAGCGCCGCCATTTTCGCTGCGGCTACCACCGGTCTGTAATATTCACGAAATTAGTCTAGTGACACTTAGAACCTGCTCTCTGTGAGTTTGGCTGTGCTTTCTGTTAAAGTCAATCTCTAAGTTAGTCGCGGTCAACGTGGCTCGCGACCTAGACAATTCTGCCTTCTCTGTTAGGTAATATCTTCCTGCAACACTGCTTTCTATCTAGAACTTGTATTGCAGTTTTGCTGAGGAATCCCTGTAGTTGCGGGTTCGATAGTACCTTCGCATCGAATCCAACGAGGAGTCGACTTCGTGAATTCACTTCGGCTTTCACTAATACATATATATCTCTATTACTTGAAAGGTATTGTGTTTGTTCCAACCGCCGTGAGTGCTTCTGCAGTGTCAACACCTCAGACCCATCGGAGCGGCACTTCTGCCCAGTCACTTCGATCCATCGCAAATCAACTTCACGCGCGGACTTCAAAATTTTTGAAGTTCATCGAAGGCATCCAAGCGTTGGGTAGGCCCTGGTCCTTGCCTTTGCTTTGCCTTTCGCCAGAACAGTCACTCGCAGTTCGATCTGTTAGGCTTTCAGGCATACAATATGCAAGCCTCGAACTTAGCGAATGCTGTCTCGGCTCTTGCTGCCAACACCTTTCAGTTTGTTGGCCGGATTGCTACTAATGCTAGCCAAGCGAATAGGTGGGAATGGCTCTCTAGGTTGACACAGCCACCAAATGCTGCTGTGGCAGGTGGTATCGACCTTCCGAACCAGCCTTCACCTATTCCCAGGCAAGGCGGCACAGCATCCCCTGAGGCACCTACATCACCTATTTATGCCCCATCCCCTTTTTATGTTCATGGCCCTGCTGTAGTGTCAAACCATTTGACACCTGGTGCCGTGGATATTCCTGGGATGGCTCCCGCTGCTGCCGCAACAACTTGTGCTGCTGTTGCGGGCACCTCTTCCAGGCCACCTGGGCCTCCTCATACTGGACATGAGGACGAGGTGATAAAAATAGCGATCGCAGTGCCTAAGCTGAATATCCCTATGGATGTTAAGCTTTCTGATTTAGGACGAGTTGCTGCGCCTCTAACACGGGCCTTTGTCCGTAATGTTAGGAACTACTTTGCCACAGCCCGTGGGGGTCAACAGGACTCTACGCGCCGTCTTTTCTTGGCCACTGCCTTTGAAGGCGCGGCAAGATTATGGCACGATCAATGGACTAACGCAAGGGATTCCTATACATCTGAGGAACTGCTAGAAGCACTGCTTGTCCGTTTGCACCCCAGGTCCAGTCACGTGACACTGAGGCACGCCTGAAATTAAATGCTGGCAAATACCGCATGCGCCCTGGAGAAACTGTCTCTGCCTATCAGAGCCGCTTTGAGGCTCTTGTCACGCCCATTGCGGACCTGTCTGATAGTGAGCGTGTGTTTTGGTTTCAGCAGGGCCTCTCATCCGACCTTAGTGGGGACTGTGCAACTGACCTGTCGGGTAAAACCTTTAAGCCATATACAGACTTGGTTCAGTTCTCCCTGGGAGCTGGACTTAGGTTACTGGCCCGACGGGAATCTGACAAACTGGTCCGTCCCAAAATGAACATGATGTCGGTACAGGACATGGCCTGCGACGACCCTGACGAGAAGACCCCGGCGCCCCTGACCAAAAACCCGCGGGCTGCATCCGTTCGTCCAGGCATCACCGGGCATGAGGATCAGCCACGGCAGGTTAAGGGCGCCGGTAAGTCTAAGAGGGGCGGCGGACAGCAGGGGAGGCACTTGGCCCCAAAAGGGGGCCACGTGCAGAAGAAGGGGCCTAAGCAGAACCTGTGTTGTATATGGTACAAATCACACTGGATCACTGATTGCAATTGTGAGCACCTGCATTGCACACCTTCAATATTCGCAAACATCAGTAAATAAGCCTTCTTAGTATACACAAGATGCAAGGGTCCGAATAGTGGTATTCGGTTGCCAGATAACCACTGCAATTGCACTTCATTCATGCCAGTGATGGCATAATAATATAACAAATATTATTACTTAACGAGTCGTGTTATAATAATGCCGCACGCCTATGTTTGACCACATGTTAAGTGTATGCAGCTAATGGCGCAATGTGACAAGTCGCAGTGCGTGGTGTCAAACTAGCCAAATATACGTGAATATATTACATGCTAGATTGCATACATTACGTTCGTTTATCGCCTGGTAGAACCGCATTGTTGTATATGGTACCCACGAAGGGTGGTATCAAAAGATACCGGTTGTTGTGCCAGAGCCCGATTAAGTAGAGCCGCCGACTAGGTTGTACTTGAGAGACCATAAGGCCTCGAACCGGGTGTGACCTTCAGAAGTCACCACTACAACCGGTGATTCAGTGAACCAGGAACCAGATGTTCCACCATTTACCATTCAGGCGGTAAATGGCCCATTCCATACAGGTTATGGAGTAACCGACAGGTTCGGATGTTTCAGGAAATCGGTTAGCATTGGTCGTCGACAGCCGAGACCAAATCCACAAATCGAATGCCAGATGGGAACATGAAACAGTTAATCTGATAATTAAATATATTATATATTTAAATATTAAACAGATAATTATTATACTTAATGAATTACCAAAATGCATTAAGGATACAACAATTGTTCCCCCTCTAGATGCAGCGTCCCGATGCATGAAACGAGAGCAGACAGGTTGAGGTAGGACAGCGTCAGAGAGGTCCGTCCTTAGACTGTGCCCGCAGCCTAGCTTCATCAAGCAGGGGTTTCATGTCAGGGGTGAAGTTACGTGCCGGTTCCCAGCTATTGTGCTCAGACGAATACCCAGACCACTTAACCAGGTACTCATGTACGTTACGCTTACGCCTGCCTTTGCCAACACGTCGTGCACGGTAATCCAGGATACGTTCGACAGCATACAGGGTCTGCTTACCCGATAACCAGGTAGAGGGATTAGCTTCCGTAACAGGAGGGATGCTATCGTTAGCCTCAGGCAGAGTACCCCGATATGGACGTACGAGAGATACATGAAATGTGGGATGAATGCGTAGGTCAGATGGGAGTTGTAACTCTACAGCCACCGACCCTACCATGCGTACGACAGGATAAGGCCCCACAAAGCGCGGTAATAACTTGCGAGACCCATCAGCCAGGGAACGAAGGTTCTTCGTGCTCAACATAACCAGCTGGCCCTTAGTGAACGTGACGTCCTTTTTGGACTTGTTATAATAGTCCATAGCCCGTTGCTGTGCAGCTTCCAGGCAAGCTTTAGCGTCAGTTAGACGGGACACAAAAGACTTAGCAAACGTTTTTGCAGCTGGAACATTTACGTCCAACTCCCGCCAAACAGGCAAAGCAGGGTTAAAACCGTAATTCAGGAAAAACGGACTATTACCAACGGACCGGTTAGTAGCATTATTAATGGCAAACTCAGCAGCGGTTAGGTAGGTATCCCATGCAGTAGGGGTGCGTCCTGCAAAGTTACGGAGCATATCACCCAGGACACGGTTAACACGCTCTGTTTGCCCATCAGATTGGGGGTGGTAGGCGGTGGACAGGTTCACCCGCATTCCTACCAGAGTCCCCAGGGCGCCCCAAAACTTACTTGCAAATTGAGTGCCGCGGTCAGATACCACGGACTTGGGGACCCCATGCAAACGTACCACATTGTCGAAAAATAGACGGGCCGTTTGCTCAGCTGTGCAGGATGATGTCGTGGGGGCCAGGTGGACCATCTTGGTGAAACGGTCGACCAGGACCAGCACGGCATCGTATCCTCCCTCAGTTTTGGGCAGCGCAACAATAAAGTCCATAGAGACGCTTTCCCACGGAGCGTCAGGAATAGGAAGAGGTTGGAGATGCCCATGTGCTTTACCAGACTGGGCCTTATTGCGCTGGCACAGGTCGCAACAGAGGACATAATTTTCGGTGTCCTTAGCCATGCGGGGCCACCAGAATTGACGCCGCAAAAGCTCTAGTAACCGCGTGCAGCCAGGATGCCCAGCAAGAGGGCCGTCATGAAAACGTGAGAGAAGTTCATGACGTAATGAATCATCGTTAGGTACGACAATCTGACGGTGGGATCCTTCCGATCGGATCCATAAGCCATGCTCCTGTACCAAGTGCCCCGTGTTGTTGTGAATTGTGAACCACGGGTCGGCTGCATAAGCCTGTTTCAAGCGCTTGGTAAAATCGGAGGGCACGAAGTTAGGTTTTGCCTGAGACCTACTCCGTGTGCTTACCGCCAGAATGGCTGCATGCAGTGAGGGGTGCCTACTGAGAGCATCAGCTATGTTAAGTGAGCCGCTCAGGTACTCCCAATCAAAGTTAAACCGTGCCAGGTATTCCATCCAGCGGGCCTGGCGTCGGTTAAGGGAGGGCACACCTTGCAGAAGCGTAAGGGGTTTGTGATCAGTCTTGAGGGCAAAAGGCCGGCCCTCAAGGTAACATCGCCATTCCTTCAAGGCATGTAGGACCGCCAGAAATTCCTGTTCCCCAGTGGTATAACGGGTTTCAGCCCCCGAAAACTTCTTACTCGTGTATGCAATGGGGCGTCCCTGCTGCAACAGAACTGCCCCTGTCCCATGTATAGATGCATCAGTTATGACCTCTACACGGAACGGCAATGAGTAGTCAGGGAAGTGCAGGATAATATCATCAGAGATAGCACGCTTCAAAGCATCAAAAGCTTCTTGGCATGCGGGGGTCCAGGCCTCAGGTGAAGAGAAGGCTCCCTTACGTGTGAGGTTTGTTAGCGGTGCAGCAATGACTGAGTAGCGCTCTATGAACTTACGAAAGTAGTTGGTCAGGCCCAAAAACTTACGCAGTTCCTGAAGGTTGGAGGGCACTGGCCAATCCCGAACAACAGCAGTTTTCCGGGGGTCCATCCGTATGCCACCCTGAGACACTATATGCCCCAGATACTCCACCTGTGGTTGTGCCCAGTGGCACTTAGAACGCTTAGCATACAGCTGCTCACGCCGCAGAACCTCAAAGACCAGGCGGAGGTGTTGTATGTGCTCCTCACGGGTCTTTGAAAACACCAGGATATCGTCCAGATAACAGATGACGAATTTGTCGATGTATGGCCTGAAGATGCGGTCCATGACGGCTTGGAACGTTGCAGGGGCGTTCGTCAGTCCGAAACTAAGGACGGTATATTCAAAATGGCCAAACGGCGTACGGAAAGCCGTTTTAGGGATGTCAGATTCTGCTATACGAATCTGATTATACCCCTGCTGGAGGTCAATAGAGCTAAAGAATGCAGAATCTTTTAGCTTATCCAGCAGATCATCGACACGTGGGAGGGGGTAACGGTTCTTAACTGTTGCGGCATTTAACCCCCTATAGTCAATGCACATTCTCAGAGTCCCATCCTTCTTTCCCACAAACAGAATAGGGGCGGAGTATGGGGATGTGCTTGGCCGTATCATACCTTTTTTCAGCAGCTCAGTAACCTGTCGTTTGACCTCGTCCAGCTCCAAGGGGCTTAACCGATACATGGGGGGGGAAACGGGTACTGCACCAGGCACCAAAGGTATGGTGTGATCCACAGGCCGCATTGGAGGCTTACCAGGGACCTCCTGGAATATATCTGCATATTCCTGTAACAGGGCCTCAAACTCAGGGTCAGTGGCATCAGCTGGGATAGAAGTTGCATTCAGGTACAACTTGGGCCGTACTAGTAAAGCATGGGCCCCCTTGCGAATCATGCGAACTGCTGCTTTTCTGCCAACAACTTCAGGTTCAGTGTGCTGACAGATAGCAGTGGTTGCATAATTAAAGCAAGGCGCAGGTGTCATCTGATCTGGTGGCTGTCCGGCAGTAGTAAAGGGTACCTTGCAGACTAGATTCCCCTTGCGCAGGCGCAAAGATTTAGACTCATAGTCAAGGACAGCCCCATACTGTGCTAGCGTGGAAGAACCCAAGATATACGTGGCAGTGTCAGTTAGCTCAGGCAACACGTATGGGCGGACATTTAACCTTAAAGGACCTGCAGATAGACGAAGATTAACCTGCCCCAAGATAGCCTGCTTACCCCCATCAGCAAGGGTAACTTCTGACCAGGAGCATGGGCTAGGTTTCAGGCCAAGCTGCGTAACCACTGATGCCGAAATGAAATCATCACTGGCTCCAGAGTCGGCTAGGGCGGTGAACGTACGACCTGCCGTACTTACGGTGATCAGAGGTACGCCAGCACCTATCAGGGCAGCAGCTTTAGGCAAGCAGAGAACTGAAATACAGGGTTCAGTCTCAGGCAAGTCCTCCTGAACCGGTTTAGGAGCAGCAAACCAGACGTCAACAGAGTATGGGCTTCCAGGGAGCTGAACGACCTCACCTGCCATATCAAGGCTATGGAAAAGAGCCGTCCCTGGATTAAACCTTAAGACCCGTTGCATTCCCGACAGAAAAGAAGGGTTGCGTCGGGACACATACTCAGGCAGCAAGATGCATGCTGAGGTATCAGGGTGTTGACGTTTGCATGCCCTAAAGTGAGCTAATTGCTTCTGTAGCTCGCAGAGTGAAGAGGGAGTGAACAAGATAGTATGCCCACCCAAGTTAGCGGAGGATAGGGGGCGACCTTGAGGCTCAAACAGATTACAAAAGCCATCAAAGCCGGCACGGATAGTTCGTGCATCAAAAGAAAAACGTCTCCCTATCACCTGCTCCACTTGGTTTAAAACAGAGGGCAAAAGAGCCCGTACTGCACGGCACTTTGCTACCATCTGGCCCACAACAAAGACCCCAGGTGGTGATCCCTCTATACCAGCCTGGGCAAGTTCCTAGTGGTCCTTACCCTTATTTTTCTCCGCCCCCAGCATTGGGCAGGAGTCGACCCTATGTTGGTCGGAACCGCAACGGAGGCACATCCCATGTTGTTTACGAAAATGGAACTCCCGTCTAGTACATTTGAATGTGGTTAGATACTCCGCCAGGTTCTGCTTAGGCCCCTTCTTCTGCACGTGGCCCCCTTTTGGGGCCAAGTGCCTCCCCTGCTGTCCGCCGCCCCTCTTAGACTTACCGGCGCCCTTAACCTGCCGCGGCTGATCCTCGTGCCCGGTGATGCCTGGACGAACGGATGCAGCCCGCGGTTTTTTGGTCGGGGGCGCCGGGGTCTCCTCGTCAGGGTCGTCGCAGGCCATGTCCTGTACCGACAGCATGTTCATTTTGGGACGGGCCAGTTTGTCAGATTCCCGTCGGGCCAGTAACCTAAGTTCAGCTCCCAGGGAGAACTGAACCAAGTCTGTATATGACTTAAAGGTTTTACCCGACAGGTCAGTTGCACAGTCCCCACTAAGGTCGGATGAGAGGCCCTGCTGAAACCAAAACACACGCTCACTATCAGACAGGTCCGCAATGGGCGTGACAAGAGCCTCAAAGCGGCTCTGATAGGCAGAGACAGTTTCTCCAGGGCGCATGCGGTATTTGCCAGCATTTAATTTCAGGCGTGCCTCAGTGTCACGTGACTGGACCTGGGGTGCAAAACGGACAAGCAGTGCTTCTAGCAGTTCCTCAGATGTATAGGAATCCCTTGCGTTAGTCCATTGATCGTGCCATAATCTTGCCGCGCCTTCAAAGGCAGTGGCCAAGAAAAGACGGCGCGTAGAGTCCTGTTGACCCCCACGGGCTGTGGCAAAGTAGTTCCTAACATTACGGACAAAGGCCCGTGTTAGAGGCGCAGCAACTCGTCCTAAATCAGAAAGCTTAACATCCATAGGGATATTCAGCTTAGGCACTGCGATCGCTATTTTTATCACCTCGTCCTCATGTCCAGTATGAGGAGGCCCAGGTGGCCTGGAAGAGGTGCCCGCAACAGCAGCACAAGTTGTTGCGGCAGCAGCGGGAGCCATCCCAGGAATATCCACGGCACCAGGTGTCAAATGGTTTGACACTACAGCAGGGCCATGAACATAAAAAGGGGATGGGGCATAAATAGGTGATGTAGGTGCCTCAGGGGATGCTGTGCCGCCTTGCCTGGGAATAGGTGAAGGCTGGTTCGGAAGGTCGATACCACCTGCCACAGCAGCATTTGGTGGCTGTGTCAACCTAGAGAGCCATTCCCACCTATTCACTTGGCTAGCATTAGCAGCAATCCGGCCAACAAACTGAAAGGTGTTGGCAGCAAGAGCCGAGACAGCATTCGCTAAGTTCGAGGCTTGCATATTGTATGCCTGAAAGCCTAACAGATCAAACTGCGAGTGACTGTTCTGGCGAAAGGCAAAGCAAAGGCAAGGACCAGGGCCTACCCAACACTTGGATGCCTTTGATGAACTTCAAAAATTTTGAAGTCCGCGCGTGAAGTTGATTTGCGATGGATCGGAGTGACTGGGCAGAAGTGCCGCTCCGACGGGTCTGAGGTGTTGACACTGCAGAAGCACTCACGGTGGTTGGAACAAACACAATACCTTTCAAGTAATAGAGATATATATGTATTGGTGAAAGCCGAAATGAATTCACGAAGTCGACTCCTCGTTGGATTCGATGCGAAGGTACTATCGAACCCGCAACTACAGGGATTCCTCAGCAAAACTGCAATACAAGTTCTAGATAGAAAGCAGTGTTGCAGGAAGATATTACCTAACAGAGAAGGCAGAATTGTCTAGGTCGCGAGCCACGTTGACCGCGACTAACTTAGAGATTGACTTTAACAGAAAGCACAGCCAAACTCACAGAGAGCAGGTTCTAAGTGTCACTAGACTAATTTCGTGAATATTACAGACCAGTGGTAGCCGCAGCGAAAATGGCGGCGCTCAGCTCCTCAGGCAATGTCTCCATGTCCAGAGGGATGTCGGCAGGAGGAAGATCGTGGTCGATGTCCATTTATAAAAGGGCAGCTTGAGTGGCTTGAGCAGTTACCACAGAAAGACTTGAGAAGGCTTGAAAAGATTTCAGCGGAAGACTTGACGAGACGTCCCAGGGAGGAACAGTCTCGATACCAGCTTGTTGTATATGGTACCCACGAAGGGTGGTATCAAAAGATACCGGTTGTTGTGCCAGAGCCCGATTAAGTAGAGCCGCCGACTAGATCGTACTTGAGAGACCATAAGGCCTCGAACCGGGCGTGACCTTCAGAAGTCACCACTACAACCGGTGATTCAGTGAACCAGGAACCAGATGTTCCACCATTTACCATTCAGGCGGTAAATGGCCCATTCCATACAGGTTATGGAGTAACCGACAGGTTCGGATGTTTCAAGAAATCGGTTAGTATTGGTCATCGACAGCCGAGACCAAATCCACAAATCAAATGCCAGATGGGAACATGAAACAGTTAATCTGATAATTAAATATATTATATCATAAAATAATAAACAGATAATTATTATACTTAATGAATTACCAAAATGCATTAAGGATACAACAACCTGGCGGAGTATCTAACCACATTCAAATGTACTAGACGGGAGTTCCATTTTCGTAAACAACATGGGATGTGCTTCCGTTGCGGTTCCGACCAACATAGGGTCGACTCCTGCCCAATGCTGGGGGCGGAGAAAAATAAGGGTAAGGACCACTAGGAACTTGCCCAGGCTGGTATAGAGGGATCACCACCTGGGGTCTTTGCTGTGGGCCAGATGGTAGCAAAGTGCCGTGCAGTACGGGCTCTTTTGCCCTCTGTTTTAAACCAAGTGGAGCAGGTGATAGGGAGACGTTTTTCTTTTGATGCACGAACTATCCGTGCCGGCTTTGATGGCTTTTGTAATCTGTTTGAGCCTCAAGGTCGCCCCCTATCCTCCGCTAACTTGGGTGGACATACTATCTTGTTCACTCCCTCTTCACTCTGCGAGCTACAGAAGCAATTAGCTCACTTTAGGGCATGCAAACGTCAACACCCTGATACCTCAGCATGCATCTTGCTGCCTGAGTATGTGTCCCGACGCAACCCTTCTTTTCTGTCGGGAATGCAACGGGTCTTAAGGTTTAATCCAGGGACGGCTCTTTTCCATAGCCTTGATATGGCAGGTGAGGTCGTTCAGCTCCCTGGAAGCCCATACTCTGTTGACGTCTGGTTTGCTGCTCCTAAACCGGTTCAGGAGGGCTTGCCTGAGACTGAACCCTGTATTTCAGTTCTCTGCTTGCCTAAAGCTGCTGCCCTGATAGGTGCTGGCGTACCTCTGATCACCGTAAGTACGGCAGGTCGTACGTTCACCGCCCTAGCCGACTCTGGAGCCAGTGATGATTTCATTTCGGCATCAGTGGTTACGCAGCTTGGCCTGAAACCTAGCCCATGCTCCTGGTCAGAAGTTACCCTTGCTGATGGGGGTAAGCAGGCTATCTTGGGGCAGGTTAATCTTCGTCTATCTGCAGGTCCTTTAAGGTTAAATGTCCGCCCATACGTGTTGCCTGAGCTAACTGACACTGCCACGTATATCTTGGGTTCTTCCACGCTAGCACAGTATGGGGCTGTCCTTGACTATGAGTCTAAATCTTTGCGCCTGCGCAAGGGGAATCTAGTCTGCAAGGTACCCTTTACTACTGCCGGACAGCCACCAGATCAGATGACACCTGCGCCTTGCTTTAATTATGCAACCACTGCTATCTGTCAGCACACTGAACCTGAAGTTGTTGGCAGAAAAGCAGCAGTTCGCATGATTCGCAAGGGGGCCCATGCTTTACTAGTACGGCCCAAGTTGTACCTGAATGCAACTTCTATCCCAGCTGATGCCACTGACCCTGAGTTTGAGGCCCTGTTACAGGAATATGCAGATATATTCCAGGAGGTCCCTGGTAAGCCTCCAATGCGGCCTGTGGATCACACCATACCTTTGGTGCCTGGTGCAGTACCCGTTTCCCCCCCCATGTATCGGTTAAGCCCCTTGGAGCTGGACGAGGTCAAACGACAGGTTACTGAGCTGCTGAAAAAAGGTATGATACGGCCAAGCACATCCCCATACTCCGCCCCTATTCTGTTTGTGGGAAAGAAGGATGGGACTCTGAGAATGTGCATTGACTATAGGGGGTTAAATGCCGCAACAGTTAAGAACCGTTACCCCCTCCCACGTGTCGATGATCTGCTGGATAAGCTAAAAGATTCTGCATTCTTTAGCTCTATTGACCTCCAGCAGGGGTATAATCAGATTCGTATAGCAGAATCTGACATCCCTAAAACGGCTTTCCGTACGCCGTTTGGCCATTTTGAATATACCGTCCTTAGTTTCGGACTGACGAACGCCCCTGCAACGTTCCAAGCCGTCATGGACCGCATCTTCAGGCCATACATCGACAAATTCGTCATCTGTTATCTGGACGATATCCTGGTGTTTTCAAAGACCCGTGAGGAGCACATACAACACCTCCGCCTGGTCTTTGAGGTTCTGCGGCGTGAGCAGCTGTATGCTAAGCGTTCTAAGTGCCACTGGGCACAACCACAGGTGGAGTATCTGGGGCATATAGTGTCTCAGGGTGGCATACGGATGGACCCCCGGAAAACTGCTGTTGTTCGGGATTGGCCAGTGCCCTCCAACCTTCAGGAACTGCGTAAGTTTTTGGGCCTGACCAACTACTTTCGTAAGTTCATAGAGCGCTACTCAGTCATTGCTGCACCGCTAACAAACCTCACACGTAAGGGAGCCTTCTCTTCACCTGAGGCCTGGACCCCCGCATGCCAAGAAGCTTTTGATGCTTTGAAGCGTGCTATCTCTGATGATATTATCCTGCACTTCCCTGACTACTCATTGCCGTTCCGTGTAGAGGTCATAACTGATGCATCTATACATGGGACAGGGGCAGTTCTGTTGCAGCAGGGACGCCCCATTGCATACACGAGTAAGAAGTTTTCGGGGGCTGAAACCCGTTATACCACTGGGGAACAGGAATTTCTGGCGGTCCTACATGCCTTGAAGGAATGGCGATGTTACCTTGAGGGCCGGCCTTTTGCCCTCAAGACTGATCACAAACCCCTTACGCTTCTGCAAGGTGTGCCCTCCCTTAACCGACGCCAGGCCCGCTGGATGGAATACCTGGCACGGTTTAACTTTGATTGGGAGTACCTGAGCGGCTCACTTAACATAGCTGATGCTCTCAGTAGGCACCCCTCACTGCATGCAGCCATTCTGGCGGTAAGCACACGGAGTAGGTCTCAGGCAAAACCTAACTTCGTGCCCTCCGATTTTACCAAGCGCTTGAAACAGGCTTATGCAGCCGACCCGTGGTTCACAATTCACAACAACACGGGGCACTTGGTACAGGAGCATGGCTTATGGATCCGATCGGAAGGATCCCACCGTCAGATTGTCGTACCTAACGATGATTCATTACGTCATGAACTTCTCTCACGTTTTCATGACGGCCCTCTTGCTGGGCATCCTGGCTGCACGCGGTTACTAGAGCTTTTGCGGCGTCAATTCTGGTGGCCCCGCATGGCTAAGGACACCGAAAATTATGTCCTCTGTTGCGACCTGTGCCAGCGCAATAAGGCCCAGTCTGGTAAAGCACATGGGCATCTCCAACCTCTTCCTATTCCTGACGCTCCGTGGGAAAGCGTCTCTATGGACTTTATTGTTGCGCTGCCCAAAACTGAGGGAGGATACGATGCCGTGCTGGTCCTGGTCGACCGTTTCACCAAGATGGTCCACCTGGCCCCCACGACATCATCCTGCACAGCTGAGCAAACGGCCCGTCTATTTTTCGACAATGTGGTACGTTTGCATGGGGTCCCCAAGTCCGTGGTATCTGACCGCGGCACTCAATTTGCAAGTAAGTTTTGGGGCGCCCTGGGGACTCTGGTAGGAATGCGGGTGAACCTGTCCACCGCCTACCACCCCCAATCTGATGGGCAAACAGAGCGTGTTAACCGTGTCCTGGGTGATATGCTCCGTAACTTTGCAGGACGCACCCCTACTGCATGGGATACCTACCTAACCGCTGCTGAGTTTGCCATTAATAATGCTACTAACCGGTCCGTTGGTAATAGTCCGTTTTTCCTGAATTACGGTTTTAACCCTGCTTTGCCTGTTTGGCGGGAGTTGGACGTAAATGTTCCAGCTGCAAAAACGTTTGCTAAGTCTTTTGTGTCCCGTCTAACTGACGCTAAAGCTTGCCTGGAAGCTGCACAGCAACGGGCTATGGACTATTATAACAAGTCCAAAAAGGACGTCACGTTCACTAAGGGCCAGCTGGTTATGTTGAGCACGAAGAACCTTCGTTCCCTGGCTGATGGGTCTCGCAAGTTATTACCGCGCTTTGTGGGGCCTTATCCTGTCGTACGCATGGTAGGGTCGGTGGCTGTAGAGTTACAACTCCCATCTGACCTACGCATTCATCCCACATTTCATGTATCTCTCGTACGTCCATATCGGGGTACTCTGCCTGAGGCTAACGATAGCATCCCTCCTGTTACGGAAGCTAATCCCTCTACCTGGTTATCGGGTAAGCAGACCCTGTATGCTGTCGAACGTATCCTGGATTACCGTGCACGACGTGTTGGCAAAGGCAGGCGTAAGCGTAACGTACATGAGTACCTGGTTAAGTGGTCTGGGTATTCGTCTGAGCACAATAGCTGGGAACCGGCACGTAACTTCACCCCTGACATGAAACCCCTGCTTGATGAAGCTAGGCTGCGGGCACAGTCTAAGGACGGACCTCTCTGACGCTGTCCTACCTCAACCTGTCTGCTCTCGTTTCATGCATCGGGACGCTGCATCTAGAGGGGGAACAATTGTTGTATCCTTAATGCATTTTGGTAATTCATTAAGTATAATAATTATCTGTTTAATATTTAAATATATAATATATTTAATTATCAGATTAACTGTTTCATGTTCCCATCTGGCATTCGATTTGTGGATTTGGTCTCGGCTGTCGACGACCAATGCTAACCGATTTCCTGAAACATCCGAACCTGTCGGTTACTCCATAACCTGTATGGAATGGGCCATTTACCGCCTGAATGGTAAATGGTGGAACATCTGGTTCCTGGTTCACTGAATCACCGGTTGTAGTGGTGACTTCTGAAGGTCACACCCGGTTCGAGGCCTTATGGTCTCTCAAGTACAACCTAGTCGGCGGCTCTACTTAATCGGGCTCTGGCACAACAACCGGTATCTTTTGATACCACCCTTCGTGGGTACCATATACAACAATGCGGTTCTACCAGGCGATAAACGAACGTAATGTATGCAATCTAGCATGTAATATATTCACGTATATTTGGCTAGTTTGACACCACGCACTGCGACTTGTCACATTGCGCCATTAGCTGCATACACTTAACATGTGGTCAAACATAGGCGTGCAGCATTATTATAACACGACTCGTTAAGTAATAATATTTGTTATATTATTATGCCATCACTGGCATGAATGAAGTGCAATTGCAGTGGTTATCTGGCAACCGAATACCACTATTCGGACCCTTGCATCTTGTGTATACTAAGAAGGCTTATTTACTGATGTTTGCGAATATTGAAGGTGTGCAATGCAGGTGCTCACAATTGCAATCAGTGATCCAGTGTGATTTGTACTGTACTGCACATCAGTGTTACACACTGGTGTGCGGTACAAGTCACACTGGATCATAATAGCATAATAGGTGCGAGGACGGCCTTGTAGAGCGTTGTTGTTGTTGTTGTTGTTGTTGTTGATAATTATCGAACAATACCTGCATAAGTATTCACATACTTATCCCGACTTCTAATATTGCTATACACTCTAACAACTTGTTATCGGCCCGAGCTAAGCCCAAGCTTCACTATCAGCCATATGATGATCGCCGCCCGCTGGGTCTGACGGCCGATCATATTATTGGCATCCATTAATCATTGTAAGTTGCGTTTCTCCTTGCTCTGAAGTCTTCCGCTGTCCCTATCATCGCATCTGAGTGCTGTGCTGTCCACAAGCATTCCGGCACTAGTGTCTAACGTTCAGACGCGCAGATAAAGTGCATGAGCGAAGAAGGAGAGATACAACAGGTCTGACAGCTGATCACACCATTGTATTCTGCAATCATTGTAAGTTATATCTTTCTTTGCTTACAAGTCTTCCGCTGTCCTATCGCTGCTACGGAGTGTTCTGCTATCTAAAGAGCACTTCTACCTTAGCGTCTAACACTTGAGATGTGCAGACACTACATTAGCAAAGCAGGAGAGATACAACATAACCTGCCATTGGTTTCTCAATTGACAGTCTCAGTTTCACAAGCCGGATCGATCCTGCAGTTGCATGGCAAATACATAAGGGACAGGTCTCAAAGCACTTTGTCTAGCCAAGATACACATCTCAGCCCCATGAGCAAATTGCACCAAATCCACATAGGATTGAAACTTCCTCCCCATCAAGTCAGTGGCACATTCACCAGCCAAAGATTGTGAAAGACCACCCTGAAACCAGAAGATGCGGTTGTTGTACGCCGGTTCGATCACCGCTCATGTCAAAGTAGGCGTGAACTTACCAAAGCATGACTGAACATGATATGAGCATATTAGCATGATATATTCGGATATATCTAGCTAATGTAGCATACTGTATCACCATTCACCACATCACGCTGTCGGTCAACATGTTTGACTCGGGGCCGACATTGATGCACGAGTCCATTATGGCATAATATATCAAGTAATAATATTTCAAATATTATTACATCATTCGTATCATAAACCACATGCGTATGCAGAAATGTGACGATCGTGATGGTTGGTCAGCAATCCTTTGCATATGCATCCATTCATATCATAAATTACGCAATGTTCAGGAGAGTGCTGTGATAGTACTCACACTTAAGATCGGGATCCAGTGTGACTTGTACTGTGTTGTATCCTTCCTTCTTCAGTCATGTGTTAGATCTGCACGTCTGGGTGTTAACTGAGTGCATACCAAGCTTACGAACAGCAAGGCAATCCAATGCGAATAATGGACAGTGGAAGACTCGACAATAAGGAAAGATTCAACTTACAATATTCTTCAATTGCAAATGAGAAGTCTGCCGTCAGACCCCGCGGGCAATGTTCATCACTCGGCTGCAGATGAGATGCTAGAATAGCTCAGGCCGAATATAAATGAGTATAACGTATGTATGCGAATTAGATAGAGTTAAGTACACGGGTACTTAGTCCAAAGTAGCATCGAGCCGACTTCGGTCTCTAGGCGGCCATCCTCGCACCTATCACGTTGTGATACCGATGTGCAGTACAGGTCTCACTGGATTTCGATCTCAAGTGTGAGTACCTTCGTGGTGCTGTTCTAAATATCATGTCATCCGTGATATTAATGAATGCAATGCATGCAATATGCAAAGGTCCAAATATCGATATTCGGTTGCTGACCCAACCATCGTGATCGTCGCCTTCTCACATACGCGTATGGTTTATGACGCAAATGAGATAATAATATTTAAAGTATTATTACGTGATATAAAATGCCAATGGATAGATCGCGCATTAATTATCAGCCTCGAGTCAAACATGTTGACCGACAGCGCGATGTCGTAGATGATGATAATGCGACATGCCTGATTAGCTAGATATACTCGGATATATCATGCTAATATGATTGTATTATGCTTCATAATACTCGAATGCATTGCGGCCTACTTTGGTGCAAACGGTGATCGAACCGGTGTACAACATACTGCACATTGGTATCGTGAGCGTGATAGGTGCGAGGACGGCCGCCTAGGGACCGAAGTCGGCTTGACGCTACTTTGGATTAAGTACTCGCGTACTTAACTCAGTCTAATTACCATACATACGATATACTCATTTATTATCGGCCCGAGCTATTCTAGCATTCCATTTCCAGCCGTATGATGAACGCTGCCCCGGGGGTCTGACGGCAGACTTCTACTTTGTAATTGAGAATCGTTGTAAGTTGAATCTTTCCTTGTCCTTAAGTCTTCCGCTGTCATGTTGCTCGCACTGGAGGGTCTTACTGTTCGTAAGCACGATGCACTTGTAGCTAACACTCAGACGTGCAGATTCAGTGCATGATTGAAGACGGAAGGATACAACAGCGGTCCCCGTCAGAAAGATCAGCGATAGGCATTACAAGAGCCTCAAAACATGATTGATACACGGGTATTGTTTCATTTGAACGCATGCAATACGAGCTTGGGGCTAATGTATGGTGTGCCTCAATATCATGTGACTGAACTTCTAGGGCAAAGCGTGCAAGCAAAGCGGTAGCCAACTCATCAAACGTGAAGGTTTCCCGTGCAGTGGTCCATTGATTGTACACATGTCTTTACCATACCCTTGAAGGTATTTCCGACGGAAAGACATCTCATGGCATTACGATCACCACCATGGACCAGCTGCAGGTACTTCCTAACATCACGCAGATATGCACAAGTTGCACCAGCAGTGCTACACTCAACAATCCTCTGTCTCATATCATGTGAGATGCACAATTTTGGTACAGGGATAGAAAGTCTTATCACCTCATCACCGTCGTCACAACCTTGGTGCAGAGATGATGGCAGACCCCCTTGTTCCCCATGTTGATCAGGAACCTCTGTGGCTGCCGAGAATGGAACAATCGGATGGGCAGGAGTCTATAGGATTGGCAAAACAACGTGATCTTGGACACCATGATTGACAGTTTCATCAGGGCCCCTCCAAGATATCCTTGGAACGGTAGCCAAGTCAGCTTTGCTGTAATTCTCTCCGTCGCTCATGCACTTAGTACACCCCAGTACAATATGATAGGCAGCGGAGGACGTAGGAGTGATGAAGAATCCGACTTACAATCATTGACAGGCAAAACTGATATGTCCGGCTATCAGCACCGATGACAGGCTATCATCATCCAGCCGGTTGTGAAGCTCGGGCTTGGCTCGGGCCGAAAATATTACGGTTAAGTCCGATAAGATACTTCTTATGGCAACCCTGCTTAGGGCTCGATAAAAGCTTGTTCTATTCGGCCATCCTCACGCATATTATACTCGCGACATTGATACATGGTACATCTCACACCAGATCGTCGATCCTCAAGTGTGACAAACCCTAGACGCGTATTCGGATATCCCCATATGATTTTAATAAGCCGTCCCGGCATTCACGCGATGCAAATGGTCAGATATCGATATTCAGTTGTCAGCTAACCACTGCGACCGCCGCACTCCTCACACTTATGTGCGATTCATGCCAATATTGATGTAATAATATAACGGATATTACTTAGCAATTCATGTCATTAAAATGCCTTCTGTCCTCGTTCCTCCAGCCAAGTCGAATGTTTGCTTGGTGGGCGCATTAGTGATACAGCTGGCTTGCGAGGTAAGGAGTCGCAATTGCATGAACTCAATAGCGCATGACTAGCTATATATATGCAAATATATTAATTACTAGAAGTGCGTTTATTACATTCGCTTATCGCCTCGTTAGGTCGCAGCGACCAACGGATCGGCGGTAATCGAACCGTCATACAACAACCTTGACTACCATCGTCAACCAATCCCATCTAATCGCTCCCAGATCCCATGGTCAGACAATGAGGACCTCACAACTTGTGTGCTTTGAGGCAACCCACACAAGTATAGGTCGAGCGCAATTCAATCGGCTTCAATCCTACTGAGAGCACTTTCAAACACTCCAGACAGACACAGCAAGTATCCGTTTAAGCAGTCCCTAGTTTCAGTCGTTTGTGCAATCATGGCCTTTAACTGATCCGATTCACCTGCGGCTCAGAGCACAACCTCATGCAAGCGACACGGCAAAGCTACACAATCGACAAACCAACTGCAAACTGGAAGCGGCGGCAATCATAATAATAGCATGCCCAAGATCCTCCACAAATGGCCTGTTGTTGCTGATGTTGGCCATAGTAGGGACCTACTTACAGAGAGATCAGGGTAAGAGTCCGTGAACGAACCTGTCTCACTACCAAACTTGTTGTATCCCTCTTTGCTGCTCAGTGTGCTAAGTGTGATAACCCTAGCATACGTCTCACAGATATTTACATGCAGTATATATATCATTGTCAGTCCTTCCCGGCATTTATGCAATGCAAATGGCCGAATATCAATATTCAGTTGTCGACTAACCACTGTGGTCGTCACATTTATGCGTCAATCATACCAGCATTTAAGTAATAATATAGCAAATATTCTTACTTAACAATTGATGTCATATTAATGCTCATTAACTACGCCTGCTGACTCAATCCAAACATTCGTTACTTGGCGCATTAATGATACAGCTGGCAATTCAACACAAGGAATCCCAATTTCATGGATTCTGCAATGCACAAATCCCTCTATATATATACAAATATATTTGTTGATATCAATGATTTAATTACGTTCGCTTGTCATCTTGTCAAGTCGCATCGACCAATGCATCGATGATAATCAAACCATACTACAACACAAGGCGCTAGGTGAACCATTTTAGCCAAATGGTCGACCATGACGAGCGCCGAGTTGTATCCCCTCGGTTTGGGGCATCGACTACAAAGTCGAAACCGTACTAAACCGTACATTTTGACCACACCGACCAATAGCAAGACTGAGTTGATCATCCGGCTTCTTACTTTGTCACTTTGTGACAAAAGTTTTGTAATAATATGTATTATACCAGCATAATGCCCAAATTCCTGACCGGCAATAACTTGCATTCTTGAACAAAGTTGTATGTTAATAGCGGCAAAGGCTTAGGGTTTTAGGGTTTTAGGGTTTTTAATGCTAAGAAAGCAGTGTCATTACAGAAAGCAGTGTCATTCATGAGAAGTATATTTTTCAGAAAAATTCGTTTCATCAGCGTTTCGTAGAACCAGTACTACCAACCCTTGCTCGGGTGAATACTTGTAGTATCCTGGGGTATCTATGGGTAGTGTCAAAGGATCCTGGACCACAGATGGTCATCCTTCCGACGGGCCTTTGTTGGCCAACACAACAGAGAGACAACAATAGTTTTCTAAACATGCATCTGTTGCAACACTTTAGTGGGCAAGTTTTAGGGAGATATTAACAGTTGTTGAGTTTGAAGAAATTAAGAATGATGACGAAGTTAAGTGTTGAAGATATTTTAACTAATTCTTATCAAGAAAAGGAAAAACATAAATCTATAAGCTCAGTTAAGTCAGGTTATTTATAAAGCGGATAATTGTGAGAGGCCTCATTCAACTAGATAAATATAAACAGATTTCTTATTTATTGATAACAATGCATTAATTACATTCGCTTATCATCTTGTGGGGTCGCATTGATCGACACATCCATGATAAACGAACCATAATACAACAGCTGCAGGGCAAGGAGGATTGTAAGGGGGGAACTGCACCCCAGCATCACGTGCTTTTGAAGCCTGTGTAACACTTTTCCTGCTTTCTACCACACCTCTTGACCCACTGCATGCAAAATGCATTTGTCTAAGCCCTGCCAGTTGTAGTATCCTGGGGTATCTACGGGTAGTGTAAAAGATTGGACCACCGATGGTCATCTTCCGATCGGGCCTTTGTAGGCCGACACAACAGAGGTACAACACCAGTCCTTGCCCTCATAATTGTTGCACATCACCCCCGAAGTGCCGGGACTAAGCCTTTAATGTACCAGCTAACCTGGTCAGCTGGTACATCAAAGGCTTATCTTTTGCTTCACCAAGGATTTCATAAAAGCACTGGGTGTACTCAGCAACAGATTCAGCGGTTTTCATGTCATATTCATAGGAGTGCAATTGATCATGTGTGCTCATATTGCGGTATTGTGTTGTGTATCTCCATATTGTAAGAGAAAGGCCGCCTGTAAGGTTTCACGCATGAGGGGCGGCTTCCCTGACTTGTGCATCTCTAGGACATCTGCCGCCCAGACCTGATCTTTGCCCATCCGGAGTAAGTGCTCAAATGGGTCCATATGCATCAAGTCAAAATATTGCATGAGCACATCAAACCAAGACCGTGTGCAAATGATGGTGTTAAATTTGGGAGGACGTAGAACCCTCTTATTTGGGCCCACCTCACTTGGTCGACTGGCATTTGGTGCTGTGGATTGGAAGCCACTGCCCCCAGCCAGGTGAGCTTTGGTCTCCACCCAGAGGGATTGGATCTCCTCATGGGTTGGAACCGGCACTAACTGCTTCTAAATGACAGCTTGCAGCGTTGTTTGCTGCCATGCATCCTTACGTAGCAGGCTTCCTACCTAAGGTAGCAGGCTGCTCAATCAACGCGCTCGTGCGTTCGTTGTCAGCCCGAAGGGAATCTAGTCAGTCCTCAAAGATTCCTCCAGGCGTGTCAGCACGCCTTCCAATGCGACAACGCGATTATGAGTCGAAATGCGAATTGTTTCTGCAACATGTTGTGCCGCCCGGTTTGTTCCGCGTTACACTGCGGAAGGCCGGTGGAATGCAATTCCAAATCGCCTTCATTTGTGCCTGAAGCGCGCGGACATGATTATTGTGTTCATTTTCTGTATAATAATTATTGCCGGGAATTACCGGAGCCAAAGGCGCCGTTTCTGGTTCGTCAATGTTTGAGGGATATATCTCGGTGTTAAAAAATATAGATTTGGTTTAGCAAGCAGAAAAAGTGAAACTTCGAACTGCCGTAGAACAGCTGCCCCATAAGAAGTAACTTTTGAGCCGATTCTTGTCTTAAATTTACGTTGATTAGTTTTCTTATTGTACCAAAAAAGCTACTAATAGAAACGACGTTATGGAGCCGCTTTATGGGCTTACCTGTTGTGAGAGGTAACTAACCGCCAGCTGTCCTGATCTCCTAGGATAGATATTCCGCTGAGCCAATAATTCAAATTTTAATTTTTAAAAACTTCCGCTACGTGGGTTCGATTCCCATCACCCGAAAAAGACTGACTAAAGTTTGCTTTATATTGTTTAGAGAATAGCCTTCGAGGTGAACAGGTAAGGAAATCATCGGAACAGTTTTTAGCAAGATTTGACGGGAATTTAAAACGGGAACTCCGAACAACTAGTAATGCGATACTTCGTTGTCTGGCCGAGGCATTCCACCAGGGTGACTTTTATATTGGTTCACCTGCCAAGATGTACGGCGATCTGCTTTTGTGAATCGCGAGCTTTTTAGGTATCATGCTTATCGCATGATTACCTATTAATATTTTTAGCCTTAAGGTATGTAATTTACTATATACGCCGTAGACCACTGCCAGCCAGGTTAGAGGAACATAAAAGCAGCCACGGATAGGCTGATATCTGAGCCAAGTAAACCCACTCTACATACGTCAAGGGGAGGACTGGATGTTTAAACACACACATGCGCATGTATCATTGCAAAAATGGGAAGCGCTCACCCTTAAATACCCGCTTGCTGATAGCTTCCTACCTCCCCTTTCCCCCCACCCAGGGCCCATATTTCCCCGCCTCCCTGTTCAACGCTGCTTTCCTGCACGCTGGCCAATGAAGTGCACGAAAAGCTGTGCACGGGTAGCATATGTGACCCCTCATACCTGAGCACACCGTCAGGAAGCGCCTTAGAAACACATTTAGCCGTTGCTACACAGACCCACCTGCTGTGCCACCGGAACCAGCTCTGGGCTTCCAGTTGGCCTCTCGGCTTCTCAAGCTCCTCCGGCGCCTCCCTCTGTTTTGCGAACGTAAATGACGACCGAGAAGTTAGTGGCTGGCAAGCGGTACGGGTCGCCGACTGCTCAAGCTGCTCCAGCTAGCTAGCTAGACAAAATGCCACAGGAGTCTTTTCAAGGCGTGCAGTACTCACTTTGAAGTACATAAATTGTACAGCAAGTCGGTCATGTAAGCATGTGCTCAAAGATTTTGATTACTATTCCCCCAAGGAACAAATCACAATGCATTGGTGGCAACCCTACTCTATCCTCTATGTTTCATCCTTCCAATGTGGCCCTGGATCGGAGGGGTATCACAAACCTGCTTCATCTCGCATCTAGAAAGGGGTACCTGGCTGGCATCTAGCTTGCAGCGGCATCTAGACATTTTCCTAGCTGCATCTAGATTCTTAAGACCCTCCTTACCCGCATCTAGACCCTTAGACCCCCCTTTCTGCCGCATGTAGATACTTTAGACCCCTGCCCCTTTCGGTGCATGTAGATAATTTCTAGCCGCATCTGGATATTAAGACCTTCTTGTCACCCGCCCTAATTGTGTATTGCTGATGATATAAATACGTATATAAGTTCTAAGTGGTATTTGATGAGTGTTCATGTATGGAAAATGCGTGTCCCGAAACCCAAGACTAGCTCGACTAGCATTGAACACCGTAGTTGTAGAAAAATATGTGTACATATGTATAGCCAATAACTAAATATATAAACTGTTGATTAAGGTGAACCGTTTTAAGGTGAACACTTTGGACGCTTTCAAGGTGAGGATTTTGAAGCCCGCAATGTGATCAATGGTTCAACCGCTACCGGGAGGGACCTGATTGGACACCCACACTTTTTTCAGGCCTTGCAAACTCATCGTCTTTGACGTAGATATCCACATTATATAACTTTCCCAAAAGCTATATGAAGCGCCATCTCCAGCCCCAGGCCCTCGTACCACCAGCGTGCAGGGCAGGAACATCCCTCCGCGACTGCACAACACCTGCTCAACTTGACTGACATTTCTACTCCATCGAGTAGCAGAAATGAAGACTGTGGAACGATCTCACATTTCACACGGCTGACCCATGCATCAAACCCAGCCCTGAAACCCTAAGCTCCTCATTGAGGAAAGAAAGCGCCATATCTCACCATGTTCAAGTTTTGCATCCTCTTTTTCACATTTTACACTCGCCTCCGTAAAGTTGTACCACACGACCTGCTTTATGTGTCACCTACACACGATCTCACTGAGTAGGCCTGCTTTTCATACCACAAGTGTTTCAGCACTTCTGGATCCTAATTTATCAAGGCACATAGTTTGCATCGTGTTGTTTTCAAAAAGGAAACCGAACAAGCTCCGTTGAATTATAAGAGACAAGACTTATCATCGTCCCTAACCAGTACACACTCTTGCTTACATTCCGGTCTTAGAGAACAAAACAAAACAGGTGGCACTATGTAAGCACCAAATCTTTAAATCCTTTAATTAGGAAAGGATACCATTGACATCCTTTCCCAATTACATTTGCGTTAGACGCCTCAGCCTTCCCAAGGGGAAGTGATTGGTTACAGAGATGGAAGCACAGAGGGGGTGTCGGGCGGAGAATGGCCCGGATACGTCCTAATCTGAACCACATAAACATGCCATCGAGTAGGCCATCGACCGCCATACGCCGCCCTAGAGGCTCGCACCTCGCCTGCAGGGTGAAGGCCTTTACACAGCTGTGTAGCTAGCTTTCATCTCTCTAATCTATCCATATACCTAACATCGCCGTTTATCCTTGAGAGTCATAAGTCAAGGCGTTGGCACGACCTGGCTAACCAGCCCTACAGTAGCCTAGAGTCCACATCTCCAAGCCGCTTTTGACCTGCGATCCTAAATGCCACACTCCTCCTTTTTCCTATACAGATCCCGTATGTGTGTGTTCGTGTGCAACCTGGAACAACTCAACATCCCTTCAAAGCCCGGTCAGTTTTGACCCGCGATCCACCGCCACTCGCACTCATCAACACGCACCCGAGTTGTGTGTGTGTGTGTGTTTGCTTGCGCAGGTCCATCCCGGCGCAGGCAAGCTACGACGTGCACGCCACACGCGAGCCAAACTCCGCCACAGCCACTGCTATACTACCCAGCTGCAAGCCGCTCTGCAGCGTCACACCCGATGCCAGCGCTGCGATCCGATTCTCGAGGTCCCCCGCGGTGGTGCCGCAAGCCCCAGCCGGAGGCAACGTCCCGGCCGCCATGAGCTCCCTGTGCACTCGGGCCGACATGCGGTCAAGCACCAGCCGACGCCGCAACCGCAGGCGCTCCGCATCTACGTTAAATTCCCCAAGATGCGAAGGGTATGGGCTTTCGACCCTAAGTGATAACCTAGCTGCCTGGATGTTACGCGCGAACTCTAGCAACTGGGCCACTCGGTTGACGTCCCCTAGCATTTCCGGCATCTCCGCCGTCTCCCCTTTAAGCTGGCCGCCGAACAACTTCAGGTATCTGTCGTACAGACCACCGCCAAGGTTCCAACCCTTAAGATCCATCGCGGCCTGAAGCTTTATAGCATCTGTCAGTTTTTGGAGCTGTTCCCATGCACCGTTCAAGAAGAGCGCCGGCCCGACGTGGTCCACCAGGGTCTCGTGCGCGTCGGCATATTCGCCAGCAGCCAGAAGCGCCTCGCAGAACTTGTCTTCGTCACGGGTGTAATGTGCCCACGTGGCTTGAGCCTCAGCCAGCAGCGACTCCGGAATCTGAAGTGTATTGGCAAAGAAGTCCTTCCGGAAACTGCAGCCATCAAGGACGGGGAAAATGACAACGACATAAACGGAGGAACGCAGCACGAAGGGGACTGGTAAGGGGCCGGTAACTTGCGGCGGATGTAAGTGGAGTACATTGGCAAGGAGATGACACAGGACGAGATAAGCAAGCTCAGTTATTCAAGTCGACGAGGCCACGATGCGACAGTTTGTCTTTCAGTGTGTCGCGGCAGGACGCGAGAGACTCCTGGACTTGCAAGGACAAGAAAATAGAAACCGACGGTGACGGAGGACAGAACTTGTTGACTTGGGGCAGGATGAGAAAGACTTGACATGTTACAACGCCTCCGAGACAAACACACATCCCCGAAGCCCGAGGTCCGAGAGTGTCTGTTACCTGTCACCCTCCCATTCAGGTACCGTCAGGGTCAGCAGCTCCCGCAAAACTTTCTCCCGGACCAAAGGGCCCGTCTCTGGATAGTCCGGAATGGTGAGTGCCACGAATACCGCCCACTCACACATCCCCCCCGTCAACTGCAGTTGAGAAATGAACTCCAGTGAAACCGCCAGCAGGTCGTGGTCGTACGATGTATCCGGAGCCTCTCCAGCCTTCGGAAGCACGCCGATGGCCTACGGTTGCGGTCCCGGATGTACATCGCAAGCGAAAACAGAGGCGGCTTGAGTCCTCTTCCCGCATGGGGTCGGACGACGCGTTCCCGCTGGGTGCTGTGCTGTGCTGTGCTATGCTGTGCGACATGATGCGACAGAGTTCATGATGCGACAGATCTGGGATCGGGAGGGTCGTTTACGTCTCTTCGTAGTGAACTAAAAATGTCCGATGATGTTATAGGATGCAAGCCCTATACAGAGGCTGTTTCATGTGGGTTTCGCCTTGGCAGGCTAGAATCCAGAACAGATCTACCTAGGCTTACACTCGCCGAATAGGCTAAATACTCGAAGTTAACAGTCCAGCTTATCGAGCTGCCCTCTACAGCAATCCAATCCAATCGACCGCAATCATGTTAAGGCCGCCACCCTCGATAAGGTTTAATGCGGTTTTTTGAGCCTCAGCTAAAGAGGTTGAAACTCGTTCAACAAGTTGGGTGCGGCCCGCACGTCTGCGATGAGTCGGCGACCTGTACAAAGAGTACAGCCTTTCCACTGCCCTGCGCTATCACTCAAATTCCCGTCTCGCAGTCCTGTTGATATGGAACACGGTGACGCCCGTGACCCGGTTTCTGTCACCCGTGGGCTCGTGGTTGCATCATATCCCCAGTATCATATCCCTCACCTGCAGCACGGTCATCAGATACCAGGCCAGGCTGTGTTCAAGCGCATTCGAGCTGTAACCTGCGCAGCGCAGCAGCCTGCTACAGCCACCACTCGTTAGCCAAGACGCCAGCGCGCGCTGAGCCGTCGCCTGCACGTTCTGCACTGTCTCGACGTACCCCATTGCCAGAGCGTCCGCCATCGCTGCTGCTGGCGTCGTGGCCCACAGCTGGAGCAGCTCCCACTGCACGTCGGTAGCCCCCCAGGCGGCGGCGCTGCTGCTGGCTGCGGCGCCTGTCGCGGATGGCTGCAGCCCTTCCAAATAATATGGAGCGGGGTGCGGCACGATGTCGGGCTCGATTTGGCGATCCGTGAGGTAGCAGCTGACGGCCGCGATGGGAGACTTGAGATTTGAGACGCCATACCAAAGGTATAAACCAAGAAGCCGCCGCCAGTCGAGATGCAAGAAGCGCTGGGTCTCGAGGACCTGGATTGGCACGAAAGTGCATGTGAATGCAAAACAAATAAAAATATAAAAGGCCAGACCCCAATATTGGAGCCGCATACCTAGTGCGAAATCACAGCGACAAACATGATAGGCAAGCAATCAACTACTTCCAGGAACAGGTGATCTTCTTGTCTGGGTCTTCAGGAGTGGGCGGCTGGCAGTGTGGCAATCGATGAATCTCGATAAGGACCAATCCAGCGAGGTAGTAATTTTCGGGAACCGTCGGCGAGTGAACGCAGGTTCTTAGTGCTCAATAATACCATTTGTCCCGCCGAAAATGTTACGTCTCCTTTGGATTTATTATAGTAGTCCGTCGTCCGTTGTTGTGCCGCGTCCAAACATGCCTTCGCGTCTGTTTCTTAATGTCCTCTTAAGCCATGGAAATGGTCTAAGCGAGAGGCCACTGAGGGAAAACATATTTTCGCGCATCGTGTCTCTTTCGATTGGGCTGGGCCCCAGCACTGCCTTGCGCCACCCACCTTCCCTGCCAGCAGCTGGTACGTGGCAAGCCGCTCTGGTGCAATATGCTCCAAAAAGTCCTCCTGCTGCCAAATCGCAAGTTGAGCGTCCAGCTCGGTCCGAGCGGAATCACGACTGCCAGCCTGCTCCAAAGACAATAGTAAGTTCGTGGGAAGGGTATTCAACGGACGGCACGCCGGGCAAAGCGGGGATTATATCTAATAATGGCAGGTTGCTATATGAAGGAATACCCTGTGTAATGCCAGACTGGCGGAAAAAATAACGTTCGTGATTGTCTATAGCAAAGTCCTGACCGCCCAGTGGGCGCGGCAATGCCTACTGATGGCAACCTCCTCTCCGCCCTTGGTTGCGGATACTGGCTCCACTTTCTTCCCCCAGGCACGTACGCACACACGGGATATGCGCGGTGCTAGCTCACACTTTATTCCTTCTATTATCATTCTCCTGACCCACATTACCAGAAACATGTGGAGATGGCCCTCATCGCGAATCGTGTGTTTCTCCATCGCCGACTCACCCGTGCAATAAGCATGGCTAGCCGCGGGTCGCCCGCCGCTACCGCCGCCCCCGTCGCTGCCGCCAACTGATGTGCCGCCAGTAGCTGCAGCGCCACCTGCGCTGGGCTCCCCGCAGTATTCAAGTCCTCCTTCACCCGTCTCTTCGCCTGCCGCTGTAGCCACGTGCTTAGACATGCACGGCGCTGCAAGAACGCCCGTAGCGTTCCTAAATCGTGATCTTTCCCTTCGGGTGTTGTCCCCGTCCTCATCGGCTCACTGAAAGTGTGAACTGCCGCGGCTTCAGCGCTGCGGACACCGCTCTCGTCATCCATGCCTTGATCTTGCGGTGTCCCAGCAAACGCCGCTGCGGCTGTCGGCAGCGGCGTCGCTATTGGGGTAGAAAGAACCATCTGCGCAGCGCTGCCGTTCCCACGGGCATCCGGGGAGCCACTCCCAGCGGCGGCCTGTATTGCCAGCTGCGCGCCTCCAGGAGGCGACTCCTCCCCGCCGGAATCATCATCAGCTACCTCACCCTCAATTTTGCTAAAGAGAACCTCCATAAGTTGCCAGGTTTCCATCTCGTGACGCAGACGCGGCGCGTCGGGGTGATGTGCATCCGCGTCCACGGTGTCGCTGCTCAACAGCTGTTGCAGCTGACGCTGGCAAATATCCATATGAGCCTCGGCAATCACCTTCAGATTGCTCGAGTCGATATTGGGAGCGAAGTACGGTGCCTGCCCAGGAACCTGTACGGTTGCGAGCAAGGAAAACGAAAAGAAGCAAGGGTTGCGATATGGTCAGGATGGCGCGGCTTGCGATACACAACAAGATGCTACAACTTAATAAGGACTTCTCTTTGCGAGCTTTGCTACAAGGCTGGCTCGTACGTTGGGCCGCGCGCCTATAAGCCACTCAACCGTCCGGGTTTACTCGTCTCTTACAGACGCCAAAACGATCGAAAGCGGGCGCTTTTTCGTCAGCTTGGACACCCCACCATGTCCATATGACATCGTGGCGAAGAGGGGAAGCGCCTGCGCGACGTGCGTGGGTTCGGCAGACGCTCGTTTGCGTCTTGCTCGCGGCTCACCTCAACTTTCGCATGGTTTGCTAAGTGCACCGTCAACCCTCCTCGCAGCCGTTCCCGCAGGGCTTCCAGCTCCTCGACATCCTCTAAACCGCCACCAGAGCCGTACGACGCGCCTTCGCCCTCCACGCGCACACGCGCAATCTTGACTTCGAATCTTGCCGAACCATCAGCTGTAATTATGGGGCCTGGACCTACAGGAGGCGGAGGGGATAGCGGGTTCAGCTCTTGTCTTGAAGAGAATCCAATTTATACACATTTTGATGTGAAGTGCTTTTCATGTAGACTATCCTTAGTCGCTCTTATGTGTCCTTACATATGGCCACGTGTCTGCGCACCATACCAAACCCAAATCCCAAACATGTGCGCGCCTCCGGCACCTCTTCCACTCAACTGCATCCTCGATTCCTTTCCCTACAGTCTCCTACCGCTCCAGGAAATTCCGTTCCTGGTATTGTATACTCACCGTCCCGCTCCCCTCCTCGCGTTGCCAGCCTGCCGTCTGGGCCCCAACCCACGCGGAACGACCTTCCCAAGGCCAGTCCGGCGTCAGTGAAGCTCTGCGCGGTCCGCATCTCCTGCAGGGAAGTACGACCAGCCGCGTTTCCAAAACAGCATGGACGGTGTCAGCGACTGGCAACGAACCAAAGACACGTGTGTCATGCGAGGGATCGGGTGGTTAAAACAGATGCAAACCTTGCGACAGGAGAGGCGATGGAGCCAGCAGCGTGGCAACATGAACCACTGAGATATGCGCAAGCGTAAAAGGAGGAGCCGATCATGGTGAAGTCCAGCGACCACAATTCACTCGCCGATTGCAACCCAACAATTTGTAGCATTGCAACTGGCACTGTAACCGTAACTGTGGCTTATTAATACAGGCCATCGCAGTTGCATAAACTATCGATTGAGGCCTAACAAAAAGGTGCGCCACATCCCATGCGCCGCTGCATACCTGCTGGGGCAGCGCCACGACCGCCGTCGAAGCGTCGTCACCAAGCGGGACTAGGCCCATACCGGGCCGCGCAAGCGCCAAGCTCATAGGAAAGGACGCCACCCCGCTGCCGTCGCCGCTGCCACCACCCCCTCCAGCGGCTCCATCAGGCGCGGCCAACAGGAGCTCCTCTCGAGCCAGAAGGGCCGCTGTGTGTAGAACGAAGAGAACCACAGAGAGGCGAAGTAGAGAAATATAAGATGCACAGGGAAGACCACCAGGGGATGTAGCTGACCCGGGGGGAGTTGCAATTCGTGATCCGTAGAGCTGTTGCAGTTCTCCAATAACGATATAAAGCAACGTTATGCCGGCAACGCCCGAGTGACGACCGTGCACACACCCCCACACCCACACCCGCACACCCGCACACCCACACCCGCACACCCACACACCCACCCACACCCGCACACCCACACCCACACACCCACACCCACACACCCGCACACCCACCCACCCACACACACACACATATACATATGGATATATGCCAGGTATGGCGATAACAACACAAAAATGAAGTGACGTGCAGGATGATATGGAACTCATGCCAGCACCAATCAGAGGAGACAGGAAGGCTAAGGCACCATGGCGAAGGCATACACGCACATCGCAGCGCAGTTTCGAATGCGCTACATCGCTTCCACCATATTTCCTACCAGCTGCTCCGGGCGCCAATGCTGCCGCTGGCCGCCGCCAGGCCGTCGTCGCCGTCGCTGCCGCGGCTGCTGCTGCCGCCGCCGCCTTGCCCCCATGTCCGCGTCCGGCAGTAGCCACGGCACCGGCGCCGCCAACACCGCGTGCAGCAGGAAGCTGCAGGCCGCCACCAGCTAAACCAGGCAATATCACTAGCTGGGGCTGGGGCTGGCCGAGCTGATAGCCGCGTACCCCGGTGGTGCTGCCGAAGAAAGCCTCGCGCAGTGCGCTGACCCGTACGGGGTCCTGCGCCAGCGAGGCTGGCAAGGCGTGCTGCAGCGGCTGCGTCGGCATGCCAGTAGGTCCCTCGCGACCGGCTGTCTCCAGCCCACCCAAGCGGCCATCCTGCTCCTCTACGTCCGCCATAATGTCCTCCCCAGGTCGCGGATTAGCTCCCGCCTCGGACATGTCGTGATCACGGCCTAGACCGCCACATAAGATGAGCAGGTGATTCCACGGCAATGTTAGAGCTTATGTTGGAGCTTGAAGTGCTAAGGCAACAAGAGTGTCGACATCAATAGAGGCATGTGATCAGCTGGAGGACGCGGAACGCGCAGGCGCAGGGGCCGGCTGAAGAGCGCTTGGGCTGAGACATGCATGCATAATGGAAGAAGGGCCCATGCAAAATAACTGGCACAGGACGCCGTGCACGCGTTATGCCGCTAGGCGCGGTAGACTCAGGCGCTCGCTAGCGCAAGGAGGTAGTTGGGACGTGCTGAGTCCTATCATATCAACTATAATGGCGGTCCAGTTCGCGGTGGTGTCCTGATGGCATGAACTATACTACAGTTTCAGAATCCTTGCTCGCTCATGGGTTTAAGCTTGCTAGGTATGACACCTTAGGCTGGCTTTCTGTTCCTTACTCTAGGTTTCTGTGGGCATCTTTCCTCTAGTCAAAATTGTTCTGTAGAAGGTCTATATGCAAAGCCCTACGGGAATGCTTTCTGACATCATGAGACGAAGGTAGTTAAAGACGCTACAAATCCTGCTCACACAGGTCTGCAACGGCGGGCTATCTTCAACTGATAACCATTACACAGTACGTAATTTAGCAAGGGACGTAATGGGGAGCCTCAACCTCGGCCAACAACGTGTTTCCTATAAGAACCTATCAACGCCATAGGTACATATAGTTGTTTAGTCCTACACCAACCATGGCTCCCTAGGATGTCTCATAACCCTCGGGTCGTTATTCGCATGCACATCGAGGGGCCCACCCTCACCCTCCCGTAGCCGTTGCCAAAATCATAAGATTCAACTCAATTTTGTGAAGAACGAAAAGAAATGAAGCAGCTTGAAGATGACACCAGGTGCCTCCCTGCACACAACTCGCTCACAGGACATCAGAACGTCATACCCATACACCGATGTCAATAGCCGATGTCTGCAACCTACCAGCCGGGCGTATTAATATGTGGCACCGAAAGGATGAGTTTGGTTACTTTCCAATCCTGGAAAGGCAGGTAGCTCGAGCAAGGGGCTACCAAAAGGCCGGTAATTAGTCTGTAAAACCAAATCACGGCCTGGCACAGGTGGCGAGCGACTGCGGAATAAAGATCACACATAACCAAACGCACAATATCCCAGTTCCGTCGTAAGACGTATTCTTTCACAAATATCTCAAGTAGGCCCCGACACTCCACCACGTGGAGGTAATTCAAAAGTACATGCTGTGCAGTGCATCCTACTAGGACATAAAAAATACACGAAAGGTTGTAAGGCAGAGCTCCCGGACGCCTGATCCTCATGCAGCTTGCCTTGTATGGCTGCGGACTGCGCTCTCGCTGCGGTGAATGCGGTTAGCTACGGCTGTTGCGCTTCTTCCTTCGCTACAATTTCTTGTTCGAGAACTGCTACTGTTGTCTCCGGACCCGGCGGCCGGTGTTCACAGCCATCCCACGGGTCGCCACGCCACCTGCACACCAGCAGGGTGGCCAGGGTGGCGAGCATACACTCGTGGAGGGCAGGAGGGAGGCGACCGGCCACCGGGTCGCTGGTTGACAGTCAGAGGACTAAAGATTAGCAATTCAGCAAGGACCAAAAGCCAAGAAACTAGGATTCAAAGGCTCAGAAAAGCGTGAGGCGCTTGAAAATTAAAAATGGACGTTCATGGTGCAAGTAACGGCAGCTTTGTTCTGTGTACGGAAGCAATTGATGTTGCATGATGGCCTAAATGCCATCCCTCGTAAGGGATATTTCAAGGTTTCAGACCCCGCTTGGTGCCTTTAAGTCGTACTTTTCAAGTCGTAGCATCAAGGAACACGATCGAAAAGGCGTTAATGGGCAAAGCCAAATTCGCTATACGTTCTCAATGCTAGTTGGGAGGGGGCACCATCTAACGCCGCGTAAGTGTGGAGTTATCCCAAAAATCGCATTTAGCTGTGACAATGTCATTTAACGCCATGCGATGCGAGGATTTCAACGCATCTTGCTGCGGCCACGCTTGTGGCTAGGCACCAACACGTGGGGAGTACATGTCTCCAATTGTAATGAAACAATTATAGTGCGTGAAAGTAGCACTGGTTGGACGGGTTAACATCTGTCTGTCTGCAATGTGCTGTACCCGCACGGGCGCACTTAATCATTCCAGCCATGCAGTCGTTGCAAAAGCGCATTAGTCCTCATAATTACTGAAAGGAGTTGGTGGTTCATATTGCCACAAATTTACCGCATACATTTGGGGCAGAATCTTCACGGCAAATCTCTTTGTTCGCCGCTCAGCAGTCTCAACGGCTGTGAAAGATGCCTAGGCCTCTTCAAAGAAGCCTGGACGTGAGTAAGAAGTCCTTGGGACGGGGACACGAGGCATTGGGATTTGAGGAACCGCACGGAAGGAAGCAGAGCAGGGAAAAATGCGAAAGGGAGGATGCCCCAAACGCAGCTGCCGTCCCGCATTCATCCATGTAGTTCCTGAAGCCCCCGCCAATTATACCCACCTGCGCCCATGGTACCGGTGGCGTCGGAGCCTCCCGCCTGGGGACGCCCAGCGCCCTGTTGCCTCTGCGCCCATCGCGCCCCAAGAGACGGCGCCAACTCAGAATCCTCACTGCAAGCCGGGTCCCGGCCTACCATGGGGACGCGCTGGTCCTCACCAGGGACCCTGACTGCTGCATCCGCCTCGCCAACGCCCTCCTGCATTTCGTCATCATCATCGTCGTCATCCTCAAAAATCAAGCCATAGCGGCTGAAGTGCTCGACCTCGAATTTCCAGACGCCACCGTCGAGTTTATACAACAGGAATTTAGCGCCAGTGCTCGCGCAAACTTGCCGCAGCTTCTTTTCGTACGCCTGGCCGCGCGGACCTTCCTTGATGTAGGCGCCCGTTTCCTTGTCCTTTCTATATATGCCGTACAACGTGATCTCTGCGGGCTTATTTAGACCCTCGCCCATTGGCGGTTTTACGTTGTCATCGTAGACAGCCACTTGGCCGTAAGTAATAGATACAATTTTTTCCAGAGTCAGCGCGCGCACGTCCACAGGCGCCACCCAGCGAATCTTCCCCACGCCCTCACGAGTGATTGTGAAGTTGGACACCGCGGCCAGGTTCTCCGGATTCTGCCTGTGTAGCATCCTCAGCTCATCCACGTTCGGGCTAAAGGAATAGCCCTCCGATACCAAGCGGCCGAGACGCGGCATGTATGGTTCCGAAGCTTGGGAGTCCTGAAACACCGTTGCATTGCTTCGATTTGCCGCTGCCTGTGTCACACTAGGCCCGGCTGGGGCGATGGCAGCGCCACTACCTGCGCCAGCGTATACGCTACCGTAGCCATTTGCAGCTGCGCCAGCCCGGCCACCGTCTGGAGTCTCAGCTGCAGCGGCGTCCATGTGCCGCATGTCATCACCTTGCACACCAGACGTACCAGCAGCTCCATCTGGCGTTGCGGCACGCCGAGATGATGGTGGCTGCGCCGGTGTCAAGAAACTTGCGCCGCCAGACGCTTCGGTTGAGGGAGGCGGCACTGCAAGGAAGAGACGATGGGGATTCTGTCGAAGTGGAAGGAGGCCGGTACCACCGGCGGCAGCCGCAGCGGCGGCTGCGGCGCTGCTTCCAATGCCGCCAGGGACAGGCGCCAGAAGATCAGAGCTCATAGATAAGGATCCAGCAGACGTTACTCCGCCACCGAGCCCTGTCGGCTGCTCCATCCGCACCCGCACCGACGCGCCATACCGCAACGGGGTTGACCGCAAGGACAGTAGCGGGCTTGCCTTGCCGCTGCTAATGGAGGCGTTGCGGGACACTCGAGTTGTAATTCCCACTTTGACCTCCGGCATTGCCGGTAGCGTTCCGAAATTTCCATAAGCTGGCTGCGCCACTGTTGGCGGCTGAGCAGGCGCAGAGGGTGCTGTACCAGCAGCACCGAAAATGCTGCCACCGGCAGCCGGCGCCGCAGGCTGAGTGCCAAAAAAGTTGGGTGCAAAGGACATCGTGTTGCCAGCCGCGGTGTTGCCAAAAATAGAAGGTGAGGAGGCAGGCTGTGAGCTGTTAAAGTTAAAGGGGCTTGTGCTAAAAAGAGACGTGCCTGTCGCCGCAGGAACAGTTGAACCAAAGGGCGAGGCAGTGGCGCCGCCGAAGGGGTTCGCAGGCTTGGCCGCTGTTGTTCCAAACGCACCGAACGTGTTCGTACCTGCGATGAGAAAAAGTGGCACGACGAAGAGTGAGGGTAGGCAGTAAAGCTTACGCGAAGATGCCACAAGGACACCTTCAGACTAGTCAAGTAACACCCGGCTTCCATGATGCCAATCTTGTCCCGAAAATGTCCAAATACCGCTACAGGTACAATGCCGTAGAGTTTGCGTGGAAAAGCATCCCTCATTAAAATCTGGCACTTTACACCGCATTAGCATGGGGGACCCCAGGGGACCACAACTCACCAAAAGCGGCAGCTGATGATGCTGCGTTGAAGGGCGAGCCGACAGCACCCAACGTGCTGGTGGTCCCACCGAACGGACTAGACACAGGAGCAGGTCCAAAAAGACTTGTTGCCGGCGCCGAGGCAGCCCCAAAAGTTGCGGGGCTGCTGCTAAAACTGAAGGTGGCCGCGGAAGACGCACCTGCGAAGATCCAATAGAGGAAAGGAAAGGGACGTTGCAGGTAAGAAAGGTTGAGCGGACGAGGCTGAATCATGCCGTAGACACAGTAGCAACTAGAACATACAGAACAAGCGAGCATCGTACATCACCACCCACATAGCAGATATCCCACACCCAGACCCAAACGCACTCACCTCCAAAAGGTGATGCAGAACCGAAGGGTGCCGTGGCTCCAAAACCGGTCGTCGCTGTGTTGCCGAACAACGACGGCTGGCTTGCCGCCGCCGGCGCACCTCCGAAGCCGCCAAACGCCGGTGCTGTGGTGGCCGCACTACCAAACGCATTACTTGCCGCGGCTGGCGCTGTTGTGGTGCCAAATAATGACGGCTGACTTGCTGCACCGGTGCCGAAGGCCTGGGCGGTCGTTCCGAAAGCTGGCGTCGACGCCGGTGCACCGAAGGGGTTTGCAGGCGCTGTAGCGGCAAACCCTGTCGCACCTTGCTGTGCCGTAGCACCGAAGCCACCAAAAGCAGCGGGCGCTGCAGAAGGGGCGCCAAAGGCACCCGTCGTGGTAGGCGCCGGGCCCGCATTCATGTTCTTCACTCCCTCCTGGTAATCCTCCCACCGCAATTCCTCATGGGATTTAGCCTGATTCGGCGGTTGGAAGTTCGCAAGCGCCGAAATGGACAACAGATACGTGGGGGGCTGGCCCGCCCCGGTATCGGTGTCCTTGGTTTTGGTGTACGCCAAGTTCCGGGTGCCATTGGTTGACACGTTGGCCGGGACCGCACTTCCGAAGGTGCCAAAGCCGGTTGCGGGCTGTGTGGTCGTGGCTCCGAACGGCGATGGCGTCGCAGAAGGATTGCCAAACAGGTTGGTGGTTGCTGTACCTGGAATAAGCGTGATGGAGGGATGGGGGAAATTGAGACAGTTTACTTCCCTCATGTTGGTCACCGCCCGTCGGATGTAGCAAATGGAGGGAGTTGCGGCTAAGGAAAGCACAAAATGCATGTGCCGGTAAAAACACTTAGCAAGGGCTCTATTATGTCAAAACGGCTGAATGATACGGAAGACATGGCAAAATGTTATATACGTGGAAGGGTGAAATAAGCCTACGCCAATGTTGGAACCATTCTTAATGATCCATTGCAAGACTAATCGTAATGGTAACATTTTAAGCTGCTGTGATGACCTGGCGAGGATTTTGCATGGATATTTCACGTCAGCCTTCTGGTTAATGTTTGAACTTACCGAAAGGAGCCGCTGCTCCAGCTGGGGGTGCCCCAAAGCCGGTGGTTGCGGCTCCAGAACCAAAGGCCGGTGCCGTCGTCGCCCCAAATCCAGTTGTTGTGGCGCCGAAGGGGTTGGCAGCCGCGGCGGTAGCACCAAACGCGGGTGCGCTCGCTGCGCCAAAGCCCCCAAACGCGGTTGCAGACTGCGGGGCGCCGAAGGCAGGGGTTGACGAAGCGCCAAAGGCGGGGGCTGGAGTCAGGGTCGCGCCAAAGGAGGGCGCCGTGCCCAGGCCAGCACCAAAGGCTGGCGCAGACTGGGCCGGGGCTCCAAACGCACCAGGCATCTGCAAGAACACGTGCGTGAATCTGTCAGCGCATGATGCACCACGACAGTCCGGATGGAAAACCTCGAGGGGGACGTCCGCAACGCTAGGAAATTCTGTAATTTCGACATCTTCGTGCATGGCTGACTACCAGCCATAAAACGAGCCATGATAGATGTCAGTAACCAGAAAAGTACACATGTGGAGACTTGTATCTGCAATGCTGGTGATGACCCGGGTGGTCGACTCGTACCTGGGATGCAGCTCCGAAAGGGTTGGGGGCAGCAGTTGTAGTTGTCCCAAAACCACCGAAGCCAGCGGGCTTGGCTGCAGCCTGCTTATAATTTATGGAAAAACAGGTCATGAGCAGCCTTCACCATACATGCAAAAAGAGGGAAGCGAAGGGAGGGGACTACGTACCCCGAAGGCACCGGTTCCAAACCCAGTCGTGCTTGTCGCCGCACCGAAGGCGGGAGCTGCAGACGGGGCAGCCTGTCCAAATGCTGGTGCAGGACTCTGCGGCTGAAAGTCGAAGGCGGTTACTTCAGACTATAGCAGCAACCGACCGCCGCAATTGCACGCACCTGCGTCCCAAACAAAGATGCACTGCCTGTCGTCGCACCAAACGGGCTTGCTGCCGGTTGCGCCGGCTGACCAAAGGATGCTCCAAACGGACTGGCTGCTTGTGCGCCGAAGGCCGGCGCCGGCTGCTGCGCAGCCTGGCCGAAACCAGTGTTGCCTACGAATGCCGCCATGCTTAGCAATGCTTTTCTAAAGTCTCAAGACTTCCAATTTGCGTATATATATTATGAAGTTAGGCTGCTATGCCGAATGCGTGCTCACCCGAAAAACCAAACATGGTTATCGAGATCCTGAGACAGAAACGCTATAAGTTGAAGCTTTAGGGGACTTTACGACAACTAACGGTCCATAAAATTAAAGCGTGTCAGTATCACGCTGTTCATCGAAACAATGTTTGGCGGGACTTTCCCTTCTTCTGGAGGCGGACGCCGTTAAAGTTCGGTATGTGGCCAGGTAATAATCAAATGATTATGCCTTCACAGTGTAATATGTGAACAAGATATGACCTAAGCAGGCCTCTTGAAGATGGTAGAACACGGCGAACCCTGTGGGCCCATGCACCTATGGCCAACTACGATGCAAACTTTGTCAATCCGGCAGCATAACTTTTTACGTTCGAAATTTATTGAACATTTGCGCCCTATTAGGCAGCCGTGTTCTTGTTATTGATTCTCGACAATCCGGACGGCGAAAGGTTGGATCGTCCATTACTGCAAACAATCCCGTGGTATTACGAAATGGCTTTGATTCAGACATCTTTCCTGAGGTTCGGCCCTTTAACGTCTTGCAAAGGAAGGGCAAGACTCGCCGCTGCCTCGCGCACCAGGCAGCCCTTTGTGCTCCGCACTGCGTTCCTTTCTGAACCTGAGGTACAGGTGAAAATAACTGATTTAGGGAACTGATCTGTTAGGACTGCTTTGGACGCATTTCGCTTGCTAAGACGAGCGTCAAATCCTCCTGCAGACCTCACATTTACTTTTGTGTAAATCATATCGATTGGCAATTGCTGGTGTCCTTGCATCGGGTTTGGTATGGCTTTCACCTTCGCCTGTGGAGGCGGATATGCAGGTGAGCATTTCGGTCGCCTCGTTTCCTGCTATGCCAGTTCCCATGTCGCTGAGTCTGGTCCATACCTCCTGCGCCTCGCCCTGGCGATGCGGTGCACAGACCGTGTCCCCGCAGATGGTCACGCAGATGGCCCGGCCGCTGCCAAAGCAAACGGTCGATAAGGGTAAAATCTGGAGCATCTTCATTGGCGGGGCCGTGCTTCTGTTTGGCATTACCGTTGCCTTTGAAAACAACGAGAAGTTTTTCCCTGCCATTACCCGAGCCAACAGGGCGTTCCGTACGGCAGCCAAGGAATTTGAGGTCGGTGATCAAGCATCAACGATCCCGTGAGCGTGTGCACGTGTCGATGATAGAAAACTCTTCGCGTAGCGCGCTTGGGGAAGCGAACACCCCAGCCTAAGGCACCTGCATGCGCAGTTCGGTGACAGTAGTCGCCTTCCCCCACGTGAAATTCTTTTACAGAATTGAAAGCATATGATGCGTTAAAGAAACCACGGATCTTGCATGAAAGTATGGCTTGTTGCATGTAAGCTTGTTCATTATAATTTTGTAAGACATGAACGGAAAAGCCCGCATGGCTTGCCAATTAGCATGCATGTGTCCTTTGCAGCCGCACGCGTCCTCGTGGGGCCCCCTCCGAGCTTGATCTCAAATTTGCCATAACATCGACCGCGTGCAGGAGATGGAAGAGCGCCAGAAGAAGGAGGAAGAGCTGCTACGGCTGCGGCAGGTGCAATATGATGAAGAGCAGCGGCAACTGTCGGTTGTGCAGCTAGGCATGCAGGAGGCACGCACAAAGGTGCTTGGAACGGGAGCAGCCGCGGCGCCGGTGGCAGCTGCAGAGCCCGAGTCATCAAGCAGCCACCCGGTGATCCAGGCGAGCACAAGCACCAACACAAGCAGCAGTGCTGGCGGCGACGCAGCCCCGTATGTCGTTGTGGAAGATGTGGTTTCAGGCATCGGGGCCGTGGCCTGGCCACCGACTGCCGCCGCAGCAACAGCGGCCGGTTCTGCAGTTGCAAGCACGAGCGTTCATGTAGAGGAGGTGCCCACGCAGGCGGCATCGGCCGCAAACGTGGGCGCCCCGTTGGAGCCTCCCTTGTTGTCGGACACTAGAGCCGTTGCATCGGCTGACGACGCCGAATTAATGACGCGGGTGGCACGGCTACAAGGGTTCGTTTCCGGCACCATTTCGGGCAGCAAGAGCGCACTGGAGGCGTACAGAACTCAGCGGCAGTAAGGACGGGGGCACGAAGGTCTGCTGCGAAGCGAAGTAGATGCACGTCTTGGGGTTCAGACAGGATGTTATGGGGAAGGGCGTCTGGGCTCGGCAGTCACCCACGGCGAAGCGAACAGGACTTGGGCTCTATACTTGACGGTGGTGGCGGTGATGTGCTTGATACGTCATGTCAATGATTGATTGACATGGGGAAGTCCTAGAGGCATGTGGATGACTGTTTTTCTTATTCTCGTTAAAGACACATCGCCAGCTCAACCACTCCCAAACTTACAGCAACGCTGGGCAATATTGAGTTGGAGGCAACCGGCCATATTTTGAGGCTTGTTTGCTCTGACGTGCGGCATGTGTCGAACTCTTTTACTAAACCCTAACATAAAGAAGGGTTCTTCATCACCGGTTACGCTGCAAATACGAGAAGGCATTCATCTCATTGGAGATGGTCCAATGGCTGCATCAATTTGATGACCGGAATTGGGGGAGCATGTTGTTTCGTACGAGTAGGCAGAAAACATTGCCTTGGACAGCTGGAATCGGAGATATCCGCTTTGAAGGTCGCCGGAGTTGCCAACACGGATGCGCCAGGAAGTGGTGTTATCGCCTGTCTGGATTCCCATGGAACTTACATTCACATCTCTTCCAATGACTGCTCTCGCAAGATGGCACCGGAGGATCGGTAGAGCTAGGTAAAAGTCTTCTATTCCATCAGCGTCAACCCTCACATGTCCCAAACGCACAACAACACGCCCAGTTTCGTGCGCACGATGCCGACGTACAAGCGCAAAATGACATCATCTTATCGTTTAGGCGGAATGCTTCAGAACCGGTGTGTCCAACAGAAGCCCCTTCCCTAGGGATGTTTCGCCTGCTGAAGGCACTTTCCATGGGATCATGTAACCCACCACCACGAGCAATGCAGTCGGAAAGTGGTAGGGCCTTTGACGCTGTACCTTGGAGAACGGTAACTCTGGACCGTCACTGCATTCTACGCTGTGGTTTCAGGGAACCACAGCAGCCGCGATGAATGCACCAGTCCATCCTGCGAAGTGCCTGTTACGGTAAGAGATGTCCCCGCTCTCGCAAACATATGTAGCCCTCCCAGCTCGACACGACTTGGTTCACAAAGACCATTAAACTGGGTTAGGCCATCCACGTGCAAGCCACAGGGAGCACTTGTCCAACAGGCCCTAACCTTCCATAGCTTTGTGTTTATCCTTTTTGCTCGACTCCTTGCCTTCCTTCGCCTCCTTTTTACTCGACTCCTTGCCCTCCTTCGCCTCCTTTTTACTCGACTCCTTGCCTTCCTTCGCCTCCTTTTTACTCGACTCCTTGCCCTCCTTCGCCTCCTTTTTACTCGACTCCTTGCCCTCCCTTGCCTCCTTTTTACTCGACTCCTTGCCCTCCCTTGCCTCCTTTTTACTCGACTCCTTGTCCTCCTTCGCCTCCTTTTTACTCGACTCCTTGCCCTCCCTTGCCTCCTTTTTACTCGACTCCTTGTCCTCCTTCGCCTCCTTTTTACTCGACTCCTTGCCCTCCTTCGCCTCCTTTTTACTCGACTCCTTGCCTTCCTTCGCCTCCTTTTTACTCGACTCCTTGCCTTCCTTCGCCTCCTTTTTACTCGACTCCTTGCCCTCCTTCGCCTCCTTTTTACTCGACTCCTTGCCCTCCTTCGCCTCCTTTTTACTCGACTCCTTGCCCTCCTTCGCCTCCTTTTTACTCGACTTCTTGGCACCCTTGCCATCATGCTGCTTCTCGCCCCCAGCGGATGCTGTGGCATTGGAGTGCACATCTCCGGTCCCTAGGCCAGTCATACGAGGCGTCGAGGCTACCGCTGCTTTTGCCGCCATTGCATCTGCATGCTCCGCTGCCCCGGTCACAGACACGGCTGCATGATGAGAAGGCTTGTCCTTTGCCCCATCCTTATCCTCCTTCCGCTGGTCGTTCTTTGCCTTGTCCTTCTGTTCATCCTCGCCACCGTCCTTGGCCAAGCGTTTGTCCATCTTCTTGCCACTTCGGATCTCATACGCTGTGGCCACTGGTGCAGGAGTCAGCCCATCAGCGCCCGCGTCTTCTCCCTCCTTTCGACGCCGCTTCCCTTTCGGCTCTTCCACAACGCCTCCACGACGCTTCCGCGTGCTTTGACCGTTCCCTTTAATGTCAACGGCCCCATGTCTTGTGCGTTCCATCGGCTTTTCAGTCGCAGTCGTCACCGCCTCATTTGTGGTACCGGCACGACCGAAGTCGTAAGCCTCCCCTCCGCTCCCTGGGTCTGCGGAACCATCTACCATACCAATGTCTGCTGAAAGAGGGGGCAAGCAGGAGGGAAGGAGTTTAGGGGTTTGGTTAGGGCCACGTTTTAAGGTTTTAATTACCAGCTCGCTACTGACCCAGAGCCAGCACACAACTGGGTCGGCCCTCACCCGGCTCCGGCTCAGCTTTAAGGGAACCGGAAGCCCACGGGGTCAATAAACCACCTGTTCAACCCACTTTGAAGCAGCACATACGAGCATTCCCCATCCAAGGGACACCCCGTTTAACCCCGAGACGCTCTCAGGTATCTCACAAACACATCTTAGCCGTTGGAAATTCGTACTACAACTCAGCTACCAAGCTTGACCCGTCTATATTTACACCTCGCAATAGCCCATTCCAACTCAGAAGCATTAGGAGCACACGCCAACGCCGGGACGGCAGCCCCGAGCGTCTTCACACCAACCTGTCCAAGCAGGTGAGGGTCCCCCCGGCAGCTCCAGCCCCGGATGCAGAAAGTCCAACGCGCCGGTGTTGTGGTCACGTAGGGAGCCCGCGATTTGGAAGTACCCGCCATGATTGCGCACTCTGTACGTGGTTGATGGGCGCGGAAGCGGGCAGTGGTAAGGGTGAAGGGCCAATGGTGGGGTAATGGACGATGCGAAGGTAGTTGGGCTCTTGAAACTACGAGTTCATCTTATAACCGTCGGCCAGCGCTCGCGCAATCTCTGCGGGCCTCATCCCGCACACCTTTGACCTTGCCCATCCAGTTCCGACTCACTCCTCCACTTTAAACACTATGTAGCTGTTTTCCAGTATTTGGTGCTGTGGCTGTTGCGTGTGAATCCACTTGGCCTCCTGCGGTGTACGTGGCGAAAGCGAACCCAGCACACCCTTTCCTCTCAGTGAGAGGGACAGCGGCATCTTGAAAAGCGCGGGGCCCAACCTACTTGATTCCTTGATTCCCAATCCAGGCACAGCTGGCCTCTCATCGTCAGTCCGTCTAACAGGGCTAATCAGGTAAGTCCGGGGACCTAGCCAACAACCGTGGCTCCATAGCAGGGACAGATGATGTTATAAATCACTCCAGCACATATATCCAACTTGGAAACCGGGTTATGCACGTCTGGAACAAGCTCATTGGATACACCAGGGTGGCGTTGTTGAGGCAGTGGCAACTCCAGTGGCAACTGCATCAAGACGGCTGGTGGCCCCGCTGCACTGCCGAAGCCCATGAACCGCCCTCGAGCCACTGGGCTTCGCATTCAACCAACTGCCCGTAGGGTCTGGCAAGATGCATCAAGCGAGATGCCTCTTCGCACCCGTCCTTTTCTTCCCCTTCTTAGGGTTTAAGCCCTATGCATGGATCCCTGATCCACACCTCCCGCAGAAAGTGCAGCTCCTTCATAACGTCCCGCGCGGGAATGGCCACATTAAGAAACCCGAACACCAGAGCACTGATGTAGTCTTCGCCCAACAAGTTAACCTGACCCACTGCAAGGGAGTTAGGGGCATGGAAGGTTGGTAGGTAAGAAGGCACGAAGGCACGTGGGTTGGCCAAGAGCGGAAGGGGTTATAGGGGCGACAAGGTGTGAAACTTACCTAAATTCATGCCCGGTTTAGGCTTGAAGATGAGAACGTCCGTGCGGACATTGAGATGGAAGAACGGGAAATATGGATGGATAATTGGCTGCAGTAGAAGGTTTGCGATCAAGTATACATAGGGGTCGGCGGCGAGGGCGGCGGCACCACGCACGTGACAACCTCGTCGCACCTTCCTCGTAAGAATCGCCAAGTTTGAGTATGAAAGTAGCACACCTTCAAATTCCTCGACATATCTGCGACAGCGCGAGGTGACGATAGGAGTCGGTCGAATTGTTCATCGCTTGGCGGCGGGAGACCTTTAAGTACTCCTAATATGTACCTTAACAAGTTTGCATTGAGCTGGTCTTTCACGCCCTCTGTGACGTTTTCAACGGTACTAGGATGCAGCTCAAGTGCAAAATGTGTGCGAGCCTTGTGCAGCGCATTGCTGCTAAATGGAAATTCGCTCATCCTTGTATACCCCTTAAAAACCATAGAGCATCAACGTTCACAACCTAAGCATCTAGGTTGTCAGTGCCCAATATATAGGCACCACTTATTGATGATTATGGGGCATAACATAACATAACTGTTGTGGGCAAAACATATACATGAACGGATACCATGTGCAGGTAATGTGCTCAACGCCATCGCGAAACCGATTACAACTGCCGCTTTCGTTGCCGTATGTGTTTTTGGACTAATAGAAACGTTGTAATCAAAATGAAATTAAGATGCAAATTATTCATCCATAACGAAATAGTACGTAAATAATTCAATATCTTGCATTTGCGGCAGTGCCACAGCCAAAGTCCATATGCTTACGTATCGTAGCGCAGATCAAATTCATTAGGCACTCCTTGATTACTTGAATTATGACAGATGTCGCTGATTTTGCGGAGGACGGGTTTGATCCGATCTCTTGGATTAATCAGGCTTGCGGGTCACGGCCTGTGGAGGAACCGCTGGAAAAATTTCTTGCAGAACTGGAAATGCGTCTTCAGTTGAGCGCTGAAGACATAGAGGCGACATTGAGCGACAGCAGCGCCCAGGCCATGCGACGCATACCCTTCGCAATCCAGGAGATTTACCGGTTACAGGGTGACATCCAGGGCATGCAGGACCAGGTCCAGATCATGGCCCAGACGGTTCAGCGTGACGCGGAGGAGGCGCGCGCCAGCGTATCTCACATTGCGGAGCTGCATCGTGTCAAGGCTAACATGGAGAGCGCCTGTAACTCTCTGAAGGAAGCCACCGAGCTATCAGGGCTCTTCGTAAAGGTGGAGGAGGTGTTTGCGGCAGGCGATCTGCCCAAAGTAGCTGAAGTCTTGGCCTCCATGCGGCGCAGCCTTAACCTGGTCGGCGATGTTCCAGAGTTTCGTGCAGGTCCGTGTTCCCTGGTGGATGGTATGATATCAACGGATCCGGTCGTACGATACCACCTCAAATGGGAGGGATGGGGAATGGGAGTAAGAACGTGTGGGAAAGGTGAAGGTAGAAGTCGGAGGAAGGTAGAAGGAAGGATAGCAACGGCCCACGAGGGTAGTGGGAGGGAGGGGTGATGATCAGGGTGCAGGTTGAGGCCATCGTCCTGTGCCCAACGTCTGGGAAACCATTTATGCGGTCATTGCATCCACACTGTACAGCGCCCTCTGCGCTGTATCCGCCGCCTGACTTTTCTGTGGCCCAACTGATTCCCTCTACATGTTCAACCCGCACCTACCTACTACTACCACTCCTGATGAGCTTCTGTAAATGGCTGAGATGTTTTGTTTCTACATCCAATCTCCTTGCCAGGCCGCCAGAAGCTACGTGCCTTGGAAGACCGGCTGCAGATGCAGGTGGAGGGTAGCCTCGGAGACGCCCTGGCCCGCGGCAGCGATGATGCCAACACGCGAAATCTATGCGGACTCCTGCTTGCAGTGGATAGGTGCGGCCATGGTTTGGAGTCTGTCCGGTTCCGAGCGGCCCCCCTGGTCTCAGATGCGTCTGTGTGTGCTTCATACCTTACTGGGCCTCATGCTGGCCCGAGGTAGCTTTCGTGGTTTCGTTTGACCTTGGGGGTCACATTCCGCCCAACATGATGACGAATGGATCAAAACTACGATGCAAGCTCTTAGCAACCTTAAAAACCACTTGGAGGGGCGGACAGCGCGCACTGGAGCTAACACGCCAGGGTTTGGCACCGTGGCATGGCCTGCTTTGTTTTTTGTAATATCATCAGACTGTATTTATGGGAAGAACGGAAGAGCATAATGCCAATGCCCAGGGCCTGGCAGTTTGTGTGTCTTGAGTAGCTGTGAATGTGCATGTGTACACCTTACAGGTATGGCACCATCGAGAGCATGTACACCTCCACCAAGCTTGCGCAAGTGCACGCGCTGTGGGAGGAACACGCCGCCTCGGGTGGTGGGGCCGAGTTAGTTGCGGTCTGGCTGCCCTCCTTCCTATCGCGGCTGCTGGTGCTGCTGCAGACGGAGGCGTTCTGGGGTGCAGGGATGCTTCCGGGCCAAGCGGCTATGCTGCTGGGGGCGCTCTGCTTTGAGGTGTTTCTGAAGGTAAGCTTCAAGATGCAAGATGCAAGTCCATTGATGTGATTACAATTTAAGGAAAAGCGACCGTTGTGGGGGAAGATCAAAATCTTGCTATTAAATTAGACCAACGACTATCGTTGGTCTCACGGTCAAAGCTTTGTCGTAATTACTGTCACCAACCACCACTACAGCCATATTAAGTATATATCACCGAGTACGTTGATTGGCAACGTCGCAAGGTCGTAAACGACATCCGTCTGTTGCTGTCCGCTCTGTGACTGACCGGCTTTGTGATGGCCCCGGTCACACTTCACTGATCGGATCGTCTATCGTTTGTGAGACGTTGCCATATCACACATTGCTTTTCGTCTTGTCTGCAGATCAGTAAGGCCGTAAGGGACCGTCTGGCCCCGCTCCGCTCCATCACGCCCCTATCAGTCCTGGCTCGGGAGCTGGGGGTCTTCGGTCGGGGCCTGCACGAGCTGCTTCGAGAGGTGGAGGCGGAAAGGCGACGGGAGATCATACAGCTGGTGGGTTCGTCGGGAAGTGGCAGAGGGCGGTATTTGTGTGTGTGGGGGGGAGAGGGGGATGGATGAACAAGACTGAAATTAGCACACAGCGTAAAGGGAGGAAGAATAAAAGTTGGTGTCGGCTTCCTTGAAGCCGAAAAAAGGGCGGGGTCCCCAATATCTGTTCCGTGTGATAGCTTAGATGACAGTTTAGACATGCAGGTTTACACACGTGCAAGCTACAGACAAGATGCTATGAAATATAGAATGAAGAAAGCTATAAGCATGGATTCTAAAATGGAAAATACCTATGTTTGGTAATTGCACACACACACACACACATTCACAAACAAACACACACACACGCACGGACATGGGCAATCCTACAGGGCAGGGGCCCCTGAGGCGCTTCGCGCTGGCAGGGGCCCTGCCATGAAACAACGAGTCCAGGTACAGAGTGATTTAGGGGAGAGGTACAGGTTTGATCCGTTCTGGACTACGAAGATCAGATCGAGGCCGGCTTAGACAAAATTGTGCCTTTCGACAAACGTGGATGTGGAATTGGATGTGATACGAGGGCGGGCACAAGGAGTTAAAATGTATACAGATTAACGGTCAGAAGAACCGCACGCCCACATCCAAATTATTTTGCTGTTGGGGCTTGTCTTGTAATCTTCCTATTTGTCCGTCTCGTTGTGATGGTTACTTTCTTTTATTACCACGTCCCCGCCGCACCTTTGGGTGGTGCATCTAGGTGTATGGTCCCTTAGAGGACAAAATAGCGGTGTACGGCGAGCTTGAGGCTGCGCAACTCGAGGCCGACTTGCGAACTGCGCTACAGCCACCACCAGCACCCGCTCCAGGGAGTACAGGCGCTGCTGTAGAGGAGCCCGAGGCGGCCGTGTCGCGGCTGGCGAGCTCCATAAGGCCCGCATTTGGGGCCCTATACGCCGCCATAGAGAGGTGCGGAGATTTAGCGGACAGATAGGCTTTGTAGATCCCACATGACTATCTATGTGAGGAACCGCCACGTGCGGAGTGAGCTTTCGTCAGCCAGACACAGCCATTCAATGCGGTGTCCGTACTGGTTTTCCCTTACCTTGCCACCTCCTACCCAGTCCTCAAACCCCTTCACGCTTCCAATCATGCCCTTCAATCTGTTCCCCCCCCAAACTGTTCCCCGCCCCCATCCCCTTCCCACGCACTTCCCACGTCCAGGTGCAACGCACTGACGGGCGGAAGCGAGATGCGCGCGCTGCTCAAGGCCGTGGATTCGGAGCTGGCGTCGTACTTGGCCTCCATGCAGTCGGTGGTTGCTGGGATAAGCGGCCGTCAGAAGAGCCGGGCCGCGGGGCAGGACGTGGAGGACATCGCGACTGTGCTGCAGCTCATCAGGGTGGGAACCCGGGGATGGGGGATGTGAGATGGGTGGCCTGGATAGGGCCCAGCATGCAGGTAGGCTAAGATGGTGAAGAGCCGGGAATGGCTGGCATAGAAGAGATGGAAGAGGGCCGAGAGGGTAAGGGTTCGAACCGGACCTGAGCTGCACCTTTGGGCACACAATGGCATGAACCAAACTATGACCTGTGACCAAACCTCCTTCACTAAAAGACCAACTAAGGCGATCTGGTCCAGGTAACTTCCCAACACCTTCACGTCCACGCGGAAAATACTCTTCTAAGTGCCAATTTCGTTAGGACAGCCCCTGTCCTGGCAGTGGCGTGATAGTTTTTAGCCTGGCCGTGCAGCCGCGTTGACATGAACCGTACGTGGACGTGTATGTGTGTGCGTGTTACGGTAGTAGTGTGGAAGGAATTGTTACTCGCTGGTATCCTTTCGAATCCCTTACCCAAGGCGGACCACGATGTCACAATGCGGTATTGATGTGCGTCTGCAAGCATGAGCTGTAACTGTTAGCGCGGCAATGGTGGGGTCTTAATGTAATCCTTAAGACCGCGGGTTCCGCACGTTGACCTTCCAAAGTAATTTTACATCTGGTGTATCTGGTATTTTACGTCTGGTAATGTAACCTACACATTTATGCTGTGATGCTAAATAACTCGTAGTAACGGTGGCCGCCGCGCGGTCCTCAACGCTTCGCCTGAGATGGTATAGGTGCCTATAAGCTTACCCCGTTGTGCCCTCCTGGTTCCGGTGTTTGTGACGTGTTGGTTCAGGTCGGCCGGGAGCTGTCGGGAGCGGTCGGGCGGCTGGAGGCAGCGTTACGGACCGCCGCGGGCACTGCCGTGGGCCGGCTTCAGGCACTGACGGGCTCTGCGGCTGTGGTGGCGCCGTCGTCAGCGGCAGCCGCCGGCGGCACGCCGTTTTCCACAGCATCCGTAAATCTCGGCCCTGGTAATGAGCAGGCGTGTCTTCTGTCCGGGGAGGCGGAGGCAGACCCAGTGGCGCTTCGGCTGGTGGCGAACCGCGGCGAGCGGCTTGCCAAATTAGGCAAGCTGGGCGCGAGCCTGAACGACCCACGGTTCATCTTGCTGCCGTCCGCGGTGTCCCAGCTGGATCTCTTTTCGTCCACCGTCCAGGTAAAGCTACTGACCAGGGTGTACAGTTACGGTTACGAGTTCGATCAGCATGATAGGATAATGTGCAATTTGTTTCCGAACGATCTACGTATACCATGCTTATACCTTCATTACCGCCCGCGTCTTTGATTTGGGTTATGCAAAGAAGATATTTTCTGTAATCTGGGAGGACAGACTTGGGGCTGATGAGGGGCATGAAGGAGTTTTGCGGCACCCAGAGCTGTGCCCAACCATTGGACGTCCGAAAGCAGTTTTCGGGACATTAATTTTGGGTTATCCCTAATGTCCCTGACCCTGTGGTTAGCATCCCTGCTGGCTCTCTACGGCCCTCCTTCCCCTCCTCTGTCCTGCTCCTGCAGTCCACTGTATTTGATGTGCTGTTGGCTCGAGTGGCGTCACTGCTGGCGCCTCTGCCCTCACTTCCTGAGTGGCGCAAGGCGGCAGCCTCCGACCCCGCCGCCGCCGCTGCACCGCTGCCATCGTTTAACACGTACCCACAGTCGTACGTGACGGCCATTGGCGACCATCTAATGGCCATGCCACAACAGCTGGAGGTACGGTATGCCGGGAAACAACTTATTATATTGGGAGAGACAAATAGTGTATATATACACTATTTGTCGTTCCCAAGTTCATATATATATAATATATATATATATATAAGGTCCCTGGTTGATGGTTGATGGTGGTGTGAATAAGGTGTTAAATGATAACGGCGTCTGCACCTAACGGCGGTTTGGACTTAGTCCTTAGGAGCTTACCCCCAACTCAACTGATTCGCAGGTGTTAATGGGGTGCACAGGTGAAGAGGGGGCGGCAGCCTCAGCCTCAACCTCCCTATCCACCGCAGACGCGGTCGGCGTGGCCAATGACCCCTCCGCGGAATGGGAGGAGCTGGCGGCGGAATGGCTGGACAAGGCCGTAAGCGGCGCGGCGGGGATGTACGCAGATGCCATCTTCAAGATTCCCGTCCTGACAGAACAGGTAGGAGTGCTACCGCCCTCGGGCCGTGTGGGAGGGGCCTGCAGCACCACTCGCTGTGCTGTACACATCCTTGGCGCTGGCCTACACTCCTGGTTTGGGGTTGTCGACTTGCACGCGGACGGGGCGGCATCAGTGAGCGAGAACAGAACTGGTGAATTGGTCTAACCAACAGGCTGGTGGAAGATCCAATTTTCCAACTTGCAGTTGCTGTCTTGTAATGAAGGACAACAACTAATTTCTGTGTTTCGTGAGCTTTATGGGTATCAGATCCCAGTTTGCCAGCCATGTCGTTTCCCTACATTTTCATCGCCCGCTTAAACTGCATGCACAGATATATTTCGCCCAGCCTCACTCTCCGTGTATGAGCGCGCTTGGAGGGGGGGTAGCCTAGGGGTTTGCTGCGTCCATCATCAGTTTCTAACTCCACGCCCATCCCGGTCGCTCCAGGGTGGCTGCCAGCTGGCAACCGATGTGGAGTATTTTGTCAACGTCATGGGCGCCCTGCATGTGGCTCCGCCTCCCAGCCTGCTGACGGTGCAGTTGCTTGCGGGAGCCGCCTCTGAGGAGTTTAGGGAGTTAGCTCAGGGCGCCATGGCGGAGGGTGCCGCAGATGTCCCGGCGTTGAAGGCCCTGGCGGCGATGCGGAATCTGCAGCTTGAAGCGCCGGCTGCGTGAGACAGCGCGATTTGGGAACAGCGGCGACGAAAAAGGGTACCAGGCCTGCATGAATTGGGCTGCTGCAGCTTTCATTGCTCAAGGCTGTCGTATGTGTAGGCAGATTTCAGTGTCGAGGTAGAGGGGTGGCTCCCGCAATGCGGTGCAGTTCAATCAGTGGATTTGCGGAGATCGCATCAGTGGGTTTTGATGTGCGCTCAAAGGGGACACAGCGGTGTACACGGGGAAGGGAGTCTGCATGAGATAATTGGATGTGCCGGTGTTCCGCTGTATCCTCGCGCTATCCCCTTCAGCACGTATTGACGCATGTCTTGTTGGAATTATGAGCGATTCTGGTGAAACGCATGGAACTAGTTCGCATCAGACTTGCAGGAATAGAAGTGGCATTCATGCATTTTCGGTGTGTAACAGCCCGGACTGAAGCGCATTTGCAAAGATGGAAAGTCCTCGCCAGATGTAACTTGTTATTCGTCATCCTCCTAGGTTCTTCCGCCCACATCGAAGCGGGGCTGGAACAACAGGCTGTTCGTTCTCTCTTAGGTTTTATTGTTTCCGTTATGCTGGCGGACGAAAAGACGCCCTTATAGTGTGATCAATCACAAGTTCATAGAGGTTCGGCACACCCATCAGCCTTGATGTGACAGCGGGGTTCATGTGCAGAGATCGTGAAGGTCCATGCCGCACGACTACTGCTCGTGCTTGCTGTGTTTTCCGGCCTGGTTGCGTGATATGTGACCGACGACGAAGTAGGCTTCTGTCGGGAATCCACCAACTGCAAAATAGGGTAGATATTCTCATCTGGTCCGTAACCTTCAGGGGACATCAGAGAGCAGCCGTGATCCACACACACGCCTGCGGCAACCCAGTGGTGCAGGCCTCCAGTAGGCAGACTCTTGGACGATACCGCAGCGTTTCACACGTGCAGCACTGAGCCGCTACCAATTAGCCACAAGTGCCTAATAAGAGCGCATACCCAAAAGCCTATAACAGGTGAGCTCTAGCAATCTGCGCTTTGTGGGAACGGAAAGTTGAATACAGTGATATAGCCCTTTCGGCCATGTGTTGTCCTTTAATATGTAGCGGTGAACGCAGCATTGCGTAAGCCTCACAGTTCATTGATTTATAAAGATGCGGTGCTGCGCCACACGAACACGCAAGTATGTACCTAGAGTTTGGAATCGCCTCATGAACAAGTCAGATGATTACACGTTTGGTGAGCAGCCGATGACTAAGTGAAAAGTGCCACACACATGACCGTCGACCAACAAGACGCGGAGGCTGCTCCTCTCTCCTGCTGTTGCCGGTGATGGTGCCACAGACGAGCATTTTTATGAGGGCTAGCAACGTGGTAGGGGTACGGGGTGGACACCGCAGTCCTTCTCATGCTGGTAGAACGGGGCCCGGAAGAGCAGAATGGCATGTAAGGAACGGCATCCTTGAGCGTCGAGACCACCGCTGCCCCTCCTGTCCACTCTCCGCAGTCTTGAGACGTTGAGCCGCCCACCTACGCAGCAGCTCCGGACATACGCCAAGCCAAGCTATATGCGCGTCAGCCACCATCACCTACAATGAAAAGAACGGTCAACGCCGCACATTCATAGGGCTGCGCGTCCCCTCTCGCCCGAAGAAGGTACGCAATCTGCTGCCTCTTGCGTGCCTTCGGCCTCCTTGCACTTGAATCGCGCGATCCTATATCGCTATATGCCCGCGCTGTTGTTACCTATACCAAGCTTGGTCCAAAGCAAAACAGTGTTAGAGAACATTAATATCGTAATTGAAGCTTCCATAGTGGCGCACGCGCCAATCAGGCGCGTCCCAAGTGCATACCGTTCACCAAACACGCACACGCGCACAGGCACATCCTTGCACCCCGGGGGTTCGTCTCCTCTTCCCTTGGGCACCCACTTCTTACGCCACGCACCATCCGTCACCATGACAACATCCATCGTGACAATCGTGACGAATCACGAAACAGCAAAACACACGTGACGTAAGGTTTACCAACCAGAACACGGGCGGGTATGTTCACCTGAGGCAACAGAGACGCCTCTTCCAGATTTATCCAGCCAGGTCCCACACCGACCCGAGGAGGGGGACCCCGGTAGTGCCCACAGGCTCGCTCAACGGCTCGTGAAGATCCAGGATTGTTCAGTTCCTGCCGTGGGATTACTGCAGCTGTGTGACGCCATATGCCCCGTTGATCTAGAGGCAGCTGAATGAAGCTGGCAGAATGCCACAAGTAGCTGGTCAGAGGAATTGGGGCAAGACGCTCTTCCAGACAAGCGCGCCCGCGCAGTCCGCAGGTTGTTTGGGAGGGGATCGTCTACCATGCATTCAGGATTCCGTACACTGCTTCTGCCATACACTGCTCCTTCCGTGCGGGACAGACATAAAGCACATACGCACGGCCGCGGCAGAAACCGCACCGTTCAAATTATATGGAGCGCGCATTTTTTCAGCTAGCAAAGGACAACTATTTCAAAAGCGAATTGACTGGCGTACGACATCACAGCGGAAACATAGAAGCACATAGCCTAGCGCCTCTCTCTCGGCGTACTGCCGCATCTATCAACAAAACAACAGTTCTATTTTATGTATATAATGGTAATAGGCTTGGGATGAGCAACAAGCGGATACGTATCGTGACGTATGTGGACATCAAAAACTAAGCTACCTCGGTCCACACTACGCAAAATGTGAGCATCACCGAGATTTGCACGACCAGACTGCAGCTGCAGCAAAAAACACCCGCACGCAAATAGCTCTCCAAAAGCCCTGCGCCCGCGCGCACATAATAGTTGGTGCGGAAGCTTAAGAGAGGCGGCGGGACCCGTCGCGCACAGCCCCTCCCGCCACAACATGAGCCGCACTCGTCTGCAACACAGGACTGTGACGGAGGGTTCAAATGAAAACTCCCACTCGCATCCAATGTCTCGCGACGCCGTATCCGAGCCCTGAAGCACTCAATGATCCAATAAGTCCACCATTCGCTGCCCATGCCACTGTTGCCATTGGTGCCGCTGTTGATGCTGCCGCTATTGCCGCTATCCTGCTGCTGCTACCCCCATCCCGTACACACTTGCGTCGGAAAACACGCACTACAACTTAGCGCGAATGAAAGCCTGAGTTTAGAGCCACACACAGCATGGGTATGAGAGCAACGGAACGGACTCGCAGTGCACGAACGCACTTCGCAGCCGCCTCCGGCCGGGAGAGGTGGAGTTGTTCTGTGCTCGCAGCTCCTCGAAACGTCGGACTCCTAGGGACATCCCTTCAACAGAAAATCCCTTCCCTTCCTTCATCACCCGCACTAACCTCGTGGGAGGTTGGCAACACAGCAACGAAAAGCGGTCATCTTGACCCTTCGGTCCGTTTTCTTACCCCCCAAAAATGGCAGCCATATGCCCTACGGTATACGCCAACACAGCTACGTGAAAATGAACGTATGCAATTTGTCAATGCGAGTCGCACACAACGCAAGTCGCGAAGTGTGTGTATGGTTAGAAATGCTGACCTGTAAGACCGTATTGCCGCTAAGACGGCCTGCACTTGTTTGCGCTAGGGTGGTGCGTGTCCATCCATATATCCTCTTTGCGGAAATCAAACCTCACACTTGCCGCTGGGTGCTGAGGGCTTCTATTTCCATGACCCGATCCACTTCTCGCTCGAGTAGACAGCGATCCCACACGTGCACTCGGAGAGATTCCACCTTCCCCTCCAAATCACTCCAGCCCGAGGCTAGCCACTTGGCGTCTAAAAATAAGGCCTCAAAGAAGCTTCCAAGCACCAGAGCGCAGGCTGCGTGCGCAAATCATCAGGATGGGAGTGAAGGGGGCAGCCCAGGCGGTGAGCAAGGAAGGGTAGGGAAATGATGACAAGGACCCGTCAAAACCGAGCGGCTGTAGCTAGCCCACTCAGCACGACACGTCTGCGGCAGACAATCTGAGCAGGCAGATTGTCTCCTCTGTATAGACACGGGAGGGAAAGATGGCGCCCTCTACTCGCGAGGCCTCGCAGCGCTCGCTCTGATGCCGCCCCCTCCGCCTCTCAGCCACAGCAACTCGACTATCCGAGTAACCGGCAAAGCTCGCAGGACCTTCCCAGAGCCGGCCCGCTCTTCCCATCTCACGCATCATCCGATTTACGCACACGCCGCCCGGAGCATGGCCCTTCCCTTAATCCTGGGCAGCGGTTAGGGGGGCCAAGGGCGTAGTGCTTCATTTGCATGGATTTATAAACCCTATCCGACCAACACTGAACCATACCCTCCGTCCCTACACTACATCATCATGCAAGAACCGCATTGCAGTCTGTTCGAGCGAAAACAGTAAAAACATTACCTTCCTGCCGAGCAACTACAACACATAAACATTTTTTTATCCTTTACCTGTACTTTGCCCCACCTCACCCCGCTGCCACATAACGTCGCCAAAACACATTCCGCTCTCGAATACTGCTCCCGCCGCTCAGCAAGGCTGTCGCTGTTCTACTATATTGCTGTCACCATCCCGCGACATGTCGCTGCCGCTGCCACTGCTGCCTACACACCGAATACTTTGCCGCTTCGTTTTCCGCTCTTGAGGGTCTCTGCGCCCTTCCGCTGCAACAAGTCCCCAACTAAATTGCAAGAGCACCTTTGGCCAATGCAAATGTGGCATCCCCAAGAACAGTAGCTTAATAAGGTCTGCCACGCCAAAGTGCACCGCGATCACGCACACTCTCCATTATGAAAAAACATTATTCTGCCCTAAACGGGGTGCAAGCTGTGCACCGCTTCAACCCAGATGGTAGGGCATTCCCATGGGCACTGCCGGCGCCATTGCCGCCCCAGGGATCAGGCCACCACCCCATGGGACGCCAGCGCCAGCGGAAGGGCCCGAGGCGCCGCTCGCCACCGCCACGGACCCCATCATCGGCCCCACTGCGAACCCCATCGTCCCAGCAGAACCTCCCCCCCCGCCCATCGTTGGCAGCGTCCCCGCCTGCAAGGGCGTGGCTATCGCCGTCGTTGCGTCTCCTTCTTCCTGCGGCGTCAATAGCGATGACAAGATTTCGGCCATGTGGCGTGTCTCCACAGCCGATGCGGCTCCGCGACCACGGCCCCTGCCACGGCCGCGCCCTCCACCCTCCGCACCCGCCCCCACTGTCACGTCCGTTAGGACGGCGGCGTCCAAAGCCAGTTTCCTCTCCGCAATAGCCTGTGAGAACAAACACACGGCAATCGGATCAATGGAATCAGGAGCCCGCACAATACATTGCGCCCTGACATTTACACAAACCCCAATATCCTCTCAATCTACAACACCGGTGTGTCGGCGACCCCACTGCGCAAGCCTTTCTTTCCATAGGCCCATACATGGCCACTGCTACGGTCATGCCCCCCAACGCTGTCCCCACCACTATCCCGAGAGCGACATAAACCTGTTTACACTTCACCTTGCCTTCCTACCTGGATGTTGCTGTCAACGGTCCCCTTGGTGATGAGGCGGTACACCGCCACCGTGCGAGTCTGACCCAACCTAGGGAAGGCGTCACGGACGTAACGGGCGAAGCAGCAGCGGTGGTGATAAATAATACGAGAAACGCTTTGGTATAAAACATTGCAGCGGTCCGAGGCACCAAGTTAGCTCATTCTAACGAAGGAGGGGCAGCCTCAAAACGCCAACGCATATCCTGCATTACTTTGTAGGTGCTATGTCCCGGCTGTAACGGGCCGCGGCACACATGAAGCCGTGACAGGCTCTGAATTGCTGTGATTCATATGATGTTGCGGGAAGACTGCCGCCGGGGCCACGGAGCAAGGAGGCAACCCTGCAGTAATTATTCCCGCACACCTGATGTTGCACGCATACACACACATATTTATTACATATGAGATGTGCAGCAGAATAAAAATGATGACAATTACATCGCAAGTCTAGACTTCACAGATTGCTTAGGGACACCGTAATGCCGCGCCTTAACGAAACGAGAAATTCTTCCCCGTTACTCCCGTTACTTTATTTGGGTCATGTTTTGTCCGCGATTTTTAAACAAATGTGCGTTATTCCGTATCCCCTTTCAATGGACTCTTCTTACACTGGCGTCTCCGTTCGTAAAATCACAACAAAGAAACGGCAAAATACCTCTCCGATCATGCCCCTCAATCTAACCCAATCACACATACCCTATACCTGTGTGCCCGGTCCTCCGCCTGCTTGTCGATCTGCGGGTTGAAGTCCACATCGTGCAGGATGACCGTGTCTGCACCGGTCAGGTTGAGGCCCTGGCCGCCCGCCCGCGTGGACAACAGGAAAACGAAATAGGGCGAGTCGGGTGCGTTGAAGGCGTCCACCAGGGCCAGACGCTCATCTACCTGCGTGCCTCCGTCCAGGCGGCAGTACAGGTATCCCCGCAGGTGCATGTACCACTCCAGGAGATCCAACACGGTGGTCCATTGGCTGCGGCAGACGGGCAGAAGGGTGGAGAAGACAGAAGCAACAGCGGAGGACCAGCACCTCAGCAGCTAAGAATTACAAGCTTTAACACCGTGAATATGTATGGATATAAGTTGATGTGCATCGTTATTCCCAGCCACCACCCCCACGACCCTCCAGACACATTTCTCTCTGGCGTTTCTTTTTACCTGAACAACAGTACGCGACTGCCCTTCTCCTTCAGCTTGGGCAGCAAACCGTCCAAATGCCGTATCTTGGCAGAGCTGAGTACGGCGTCCTCGGGCAGGATGTACGACTCCAGAAGCCTAGGGTGACCCACTGCGTAGCGTAGAGTGTGGAGATGCCGGGCAATTTAGGGCACCTCAGGGACTTGCGTACAACGGTCACGCTCCGGAACCCAGCAACGCCCTCCTCCCTTCCCCTGCCCCAGACCCGATGGCAACAACAGGGTTGGCTGAAGAAAACAGTCCTGACCCGAATGGTATCAACCCAGCTCAAACCCCAACTCTCACATGCAAAGCAGTGCAGCTGATGATCACTGTATGTGGACAGCTCCTGCGGGTTGAGGATTGGCGGATGAAGATTCAACGTGAGAACAAAGAGAATGAACATATGATATGAAGGACGGAAACAATAAATTGACGGGTCATCACAACTGGCAGCCTTTCAGACAACGCTTTGAGCTCAGTTCCGTCACTAGCGTCGGTAATAAATGACCTCTGGGGTCGGCAATTGGTTTCTTTGCATCCACCATTATTAGCCACTCCTTATTAGCCACTCCTTTTTCCATCCCTCTTTTCCCCCTCCTCGACACCCACCTGCAGGCACCGCTCCATTGTTGGGGCGCCGCCAAACAGACCGCGGGTTGCCGCTAGATTGGCCAGCTCCGCCACCTGCAAAAGGCAGGTCGGTAAGGTGCAGAGGAAGACGAGTCGTCGTAGCTCGCTTCAATACTTCACATCGGCTCCACAATCCTCCACGCTCAGCTGTAAAGTCCACTCACGCGCACCCGCCCGCTTACACTGCTTCCTCGTTACGCCGTTCAGTTCAAAAGACACGCGCATATGGGGATGCACAACCTTACCTGTTCTTTGGAGTACCTCGACCGGATGAGCAGTGGGTGCTGCGCCACCTTGCGCAGTTGCGTGAAGATGTGCTGCACCCTCGACGAGCTCAGTTTGGACATATCCAGAGGGCCCGCAGGCCCAGAGCCACCGAGGCCGGCTGTAGAGGCTGCCGCCTCCTCAGTCGCCTTCAGTGCCGTGCCTCGTCGGGGCCGACCACGACCGCGGCCCCGGCCTCGCCCGGAGCCGCTCGCCGCCGCTTGAGAGACTTCCTTACTGACCTCGTCACGCATGGAGGCGATAGTAGCAGCGTACAGCTCCCTCTGCTCCGGAACCATGTCCTAAGGACAAGGAAAGAGGCCGAGGGTGACTGAAGGTGCTGAGAGCTATGTGAAACGCAGGATAACAGCCCGGCTTCCAAAACGAAAACGTCCATCACTTCGCAGTTAGCTGCTGCATTTTCGGAGTACAGGTTAATTACGAGATAAAGGAGCAAGTTGGTCAGAGCAAGGGAACAACTTGTCGGTTTCACAGCTCGTTCCTCCCCCTTCTTCCTGGCCTGGTCTTATCCTTCGCTCACCAGTAGTACAATATGCTGCTGTTTGGCCACCAGTTGGTCCGCCACCTCGCTCTTGAGCCGCCTGAAGTAAACGGAGTCATGGGTGTGGTGGTGATCGAAAAAACCGAAGTTCGTGAACACAGAGCAAAGGGCTGACTAGGAACCGGCTGAAGCCCGCAGCAGGGTCTCCGCCACCTGCCCCATAAACAGAGCCATCCGACCGCTTCATGAGAAAAAACTCCATACCAGATAGGTAACCCGCTCCTCCATGCACACCTGAGAATGAAGGGCTGCAGTAGCTGCTTCATCCGCTCTACCAGCCGGCCCTGTGCCGCCGCCCGGGCCGCCTGCGCTGCCTGGCCCGCCCCCGAGCCTGCTCCTGGCACCGGCCGGGCCACCTCCGCTACCTGCATGGCCAACGCATCCGCCCCTTCGCCGGCATTAAAGATGGTAGGCAGCAGAAATGCCAACAGCGCGTGCAGCTCCAGAAGGTCGTTTTGGAGGGGCGTGCCTGCAGAGCGGTGACGCAGACGGATGATGGCACACGAGTGGAAACGCGATAAAACCAGTAAACAGAGCCACATCCACTTGAACCCCTCAACCCTAAATTATACAGTAAAGGCGCGGGTTGTGAAGGGGGTCAGAAGCGATGTTCGAGGTGACTCGTGGTTGCTGGTCAGGGGCCGGGGTCCTGTAGCACATACACTGATTACACAGCAGCTGATACTTATGCATTAAAATGATTACCTAGCTGCGTACTTGGGCCCTAAAGCTCAACCCCTAATAGTAACTGGGCAAAGCTGGCGGGAGCGTGTGACCGGAGAACTTGACCTCCTTATACTGAAATAATCGTGATAATGTGACAACCAATTATACCGATATGATGATATCTAATGATACATAATGAATCATTTAATAGGAAAACGTAACAGGATTTTGATCTCTATCTCTCTCCTCTTCATCCCACCAGTCAGACTACGTGCGCTTCCGGGGTTCCCACCCGGCAACTCGCATACATGTTACTCCTTGGTCCGTGTTTCAGGACGGGTCGATTAACGCTCTTCTGCCTGAGTCGTTAGGAGTGTCTCTCTCCTGACGTCGCTAGTGCCAAACCTCCTCCCTCCCTCCTAGCTACCTGTGAGCATGATGCGGGTGGCCGCCAGCTGCGCCACCTTACGCAGCTTCTTGCTTCGGGTCGAGGAGCTATTCTTCAGCGCGTGAGCCTCATCCATCACCTGAGGCACGGTGTTAGTAAGGTGTTAGCCGAACCCTCATGTGTCAGTGAATAACGAAAACGCAATTTTGAGATAAGATGGAGCGCGAATAGCGCAGAGCCCTGATGGTCGCCCTCCCAGTAGGGTGGCTAGACATGGCAGCGGTGCGTTCGTGACGGACGGATGGACGGTCCGTGTGGCCAGACCATTACATGCAGAACGGCAGGAAGGGTTTCCCTTCGCAGGTGCACTCCCCGGGTACCTCCCGGCCTGTAACTTACGAGACCGCAACCCGCAACCGCAGGAGCACGAAGCGAGGAGTCAGACTTTCACCAATAGTCCGGCTTTGTTTTTCAAAATCCCCATCGTATCATGACGGAGGGAGTCTTTACCGTAGCTTAGAATACTAACGTAGTTCGTGTAATCATATGTTGACAAGACATAATGCAGTAAGGAACGTCCTTGCACCAGGTCCCTGTTCTCGTTTGAAGCCGAACCCCCCTCGATATTCTACTGTAAAATATACGCACCCACTGCTCTATCACACACATGCATCTCCCGCGTCTTTCCCTCCCAACCCGTCCTTCGCCGAATGGCCGTTCCCCAAACCCACCACGTGAGACCAGGGCCACTTGGAGAGGAACGCCCTGTCGATGCCGTACGCGGGGCCCTCACGCTCCCACACTGTGTACGTGGTCAGCAACACGTCAAACAGCCCGCCGCAGCCGCCACCCTGAAGCCATTCGAAAAACGAGGCAAGTAAAAGTCAAACACGGTGTCAGGAAGGCACAAAAGACGCACCGCACGTACTATATCAGAGATACCCGAAGTCATTTCACAGTGACGTATGACGTCAACCTTCAGTGGAGTTCAAAAGTCTTGGGTCCAACAGCATTGGCTGCGTGGACGAGCCTCTTAAATAACAAAACAACAGGAACTGTCACAGGAACCAAAGGCGTTTTTGCTATTTGCAATCTGAAGTCCACCGGCTTCCGGCCCCGCTGCCGCTGTCCGCACCTTGCCGCTCTGGCGCTGTGGTGGCTGCACGTTGCCATACTCCTCCTCCTCGACTTCCTCCTCCTCATCGCCACTACCGCTACCAGCGAACTGCTCGTCCCCCTCCGCCGCGTCAAGGTCGGGCTGCGCACAGCACGGCAATCGGAACAATGGACTTTGGTAAGGGCCATAAAGGAAAGGGCGACTTAAGGACTCGCAAGCGGGGAAGGATGCAAAATTGGCAGGAATGTCCTTCGCCTTGCCAAGGTAACCCTTTAAATGATTTTCTTTAAAGTAAAGTATACATCACTTTTGTTCGCAGAGCCTGACGGCTGGGCATGCTTGTTGCAAAGCTTTGATCACTGTTCCTTTCCCCAGCCCCGAAACGTCAACGTCCATACACCCCCACACGTTCAACCCCTTACTTGTATCTTCCGCTCTATATCCTTGCCTGCCCGTCCTTTCATTCATGTACACCCGCGCAAGTGCGCGCACCTTCACCTCATGGTGTACCAACGCCGTCTGCAAACCCTTTGTTCTGCGTGGTGCTCCCCTTCTCTTTTGACCAAAGGCAATACATCCACCCCACCCTGCGTAGCTGCCCCACCTGCGGCTCCTCCTGTCCCTCCGGCACCGCCACCTGTGCCTCGTCCTCCTCATCCGGACCCGGGTCTAGTCCCGCGCAGATACGGCCCCACTGGCGCTTGATGCGGTGGCGTAGCTGCTCTCGGGTGGGGCCGTAGTAAGTCACCACTTTGAGAGTAGGCGCCCACAGCCTCAGCTCTCGCTGCCAGTTCTCAAGCAGCGAGGCGGGCACCACCACCAGATGCGGACCGGGGTCGTCAAGTAAAGGCCGTAGGCAAGCTGGCGAGGATAGAGCAGAGAAATGGTACAGTGTTAGGATAACAATGCCAGCGTAACAGTAAAAGGTCTAATATATTCCAAGGTTCAGTCACGAATCAACCAAACCCATTCAGTTTTCACTCATCATAGCAACAGACTCCCCATTTGGCCCCTTCTCACCCTTATCCCCGATGAATGCCCTCCCGTCACCGTGCCCTTATTCTCCTTCCTCGTCATACCTTTCCCCCATCCACCTTTATAACACTCTCTCCCTCACACCTCGATCACCGGGCTTCATTTGAGCATATAGCCACCTAAGGTAAACTGACCCCTCCATTACAAAGTGTGCAGACCTTATGGAGTAATTCCCGTGCCTCGTGGGTCCCCACTGTTTCCCGCCTCCCATTTCAGCAGCTCCTTGGTTCCATGTCGCAGTTCATATTCCCCATCCTTCCCCACACTTACACAGATAAACGCAAGTCTGCGCTGTCTTGCCCAGGCCCATCTCATCAGCCAGAATCGCCCCGCCTACTTGCCCAGCCGCCAGCTGCAGCAGGTAGTTGATGCCAACTAACTGGTAGGGCTTAAGGCGGGCAGCCACCGCCTCGGACCCGGTGGCGCGGGCAATGTCCGCCGCAGTCACCAACTGACGAGACGTAGCGCCTCCGGGCAGCTGCATGCCACCACCTAGGAGGTGCGCAGGGTTGGGCGGGCGGGTCATGAGCAAGATCGCAATAGTGGACCCGCAGAGCAGGGCAACGGGGAACACGAATGCGATCCAATAACAGTATGGAGGACAGGGGCCAGGATTGTATGAATATATTGCTCGTCTGAGCCCCAAGGACCCCTACACCAGACGATGGCGTCACAAGAGCTCTTCGCCCTTCCCACAACCCTAGCCCGCTTCCCGCTATATCGAACACCCAGCAGAGCCGTGCCGGAAAATACACACATGAAGGGAGAAACCGAGCACCCTACAACGCCAAACATGTTCCACACACACCCACAAAGGCATGCATCATACTTCATAACACACCTGGCATTATACCATGCATGATACCCATCAAACCGGCCTGCTGCTGGTGGCTGATGCCACCTATGGCCCCGCGCAGGTTGCGGCTGATAGACTCCACCTGCGGTGAGTACATGAAATCGTTAAATATGGAAACGGCCATGGCGCACACGTTCGGTGGCACGACAAAATCGGGACAGTACGGTTGGAGAAACTCAGTGCGTCTGGACAATGAAAGTTTTGAGCATTAAATCCACATCCGCCTGTCGCCCAAGTGTTGAAACGCTGCATGCTGCGAGGAAGCATTCTACGAATGCATGAGCAATAGAAGCAAAAACTGCATGGCGCAGCAAGGCAAAAGCAACATGGAGTGAGGCTCCGCAAAGGCCCCCTCAGTGTTGATCGCGACCGCGATCCTCGGTGGGATATGCCTAGTAGCATGGAGATAGTTCCTGTACACAACGCTGCGCAGAGTGTCTCTATTAGCATAACACTGACAATGTAGTCCCCGACCACTTCTTCCGGCAACTTTGATGAGCAGAGCCCCACGCACCCGCTGCAGGACTTCTTCGGCGGCGTCAGCATCGACACCACCCTTGCCGCCCTCCTCGTACTCCGAGTCATCGTCCCCCCCGCCGCTGGACAGCTCCTCCTGCACGCCATTGCGCCGCCGCCGCCTGCTTATAACCAATGGGGTGCTGCCACTGCCACTGCTGCCGCCACGCGGCGGTAAAAAAGTACCACCAAGGCCACAACCGACGGCAGCGGCGCCGCCTGCATTGGCGTAGCTACCAGCGGCAGCGGCGTAGGCGCCATAGACCCCCATATGTCCAAAGGGACCGCCAATACCGACGTTCCCGACACCGCCGTGGTGGCCCAGATGGCCGCCAACGCCGAGGTGACCGCCGACGCCGACGAAGTTGGGAACCAGGCCGACGGTGCCGACATGCCCTGGGACGCCATGCATGCCGACAGAGATTGATCCATGATGAGCAGCGATGCCGTGGACAGTTGCGGTGCCTGCACCGAAAGGTACCATGCCCGGTTGTGGTTGTGGTTGTTGTTGCTGCTGCTGTTGCTGTTGTTGCGCTTGCTGTTGCGCTTGTTGTTGCGCTTGCTGTTGCGATTGTTGTTGTTGTTGCTGTTGTTGTTGTTGTTGCGGCGCCCAAGCCAGATAGTTTATACCAGTGGACGGAATCTGGCGGCCACCCGATGCCGCGACGGCGGCCAGTGTGGAGGTCCCATGGTTGGATGCTGTGGGTAGGGGCTGAGTGTGGTGTGTCCCGGCGCTGGTAGAGCGGAAGGAGCCCCCGGGTGTTGCAGCGCCGGCGTGGACGACGAGGGAGGGCCGGGGTGGCTGTAGGCTGCCAAGGCGGGGGGCGGGGGGCCGGCGAAACTGGCTGTGATCACCGGGGGTGCCGGTAGAGGTCGTAACTGTGGTGGTATAGCCCAATGGCAAGGGAGTCGTGTTGTAGAGGTCGGCGGGCTCCGAGGGAGTAGACGAGCCATATTGCATGGGCGGCATCGCCGGGGCTGGAAATGGGTAGGGCAGGCGAAGGGGTAGGGTAAAAGGTCAGGTGAAGGGAGAGGGACCGCAGGATTTAGGAATCAGATGGACCAGGGAAGGGGGAAAAGAAGGAGACGAAGGTATTAAAGTCATGACTGAAGGACAGGACCAGCGGGAGCACCTACGGGGGGAACAAGGCACGTGTACAGTCTACAAGCGTGGCCATAGCGCATAAAAGCCTATGATAGACCTAAACATCCAGCTAAGATCATCACTGATTAGGAGTGGATGGCAGAGCTGAACGATACTGACTTCGACGGTTATGAAACCGGCAAGGTAGGATGGCAAGGCAACGCAAGAACTCGTTGACAGCATGACGCGCCTGGCCCATAAAGCCATCATTGAAGGTTCACAAAGCGCTTAATGCGTGAAGATACTGCCTTACCAGCGCAGCTTCCGGCATGCAAACCAGCGTCCGGCTGGCCATCGTCTTCGTCCTCTTCAGGATGTACACCGCGAACGCCACCTCGTCGACGCTTAGCCATCGGCAATTGATCGTCTATTTCATCTAGAGATGCTGAGATCATGCCACCATTCATCATCGCGGGCGGTCGAACACCAGCAGCTGAAGCCGGTCCTGCAGCTGGCGCTAAGCCGTGCAGGGGCATGTGAATGTGTGTGGGGTGTTGTTTAAAACCAGCAGATGCAGATGCAGATGTAACAGCTCCGGGGCCCCCATCGTGCGCATAACGGGCGAATGGATTGCCGCCGGCTGGCATTGGCCCCATCGAAGATCGGTTAGTTCCCGCAGCACGTGAAAGAAGAGAGCGAAGACTTCCACCATCATCCCGGTGGGGAGGCTCTGGGAGCGAGCTGCCGTCCATTGTTGCAACTGCGTTTAAAGCACCCGCGTTCCCAAATCAATGTGGATGCAATTGTCTCAATAGCTTTGTAACCTTATGCCATTTGGTAGAGCTTGCAGGTGTAAATCCCAGAGAACCGTTAAGCCTATGGATAGAGTAAAGGACCAGATGGGCTAAGGAAAGCTTCCGAGCTCCATTACACAGATATCGCTTACTGCATAAATAGGCCGTCTTATTGGTTAAAAACTAATGAGAAGCCGAACGTCATGCCGGCGGCCACCCTGACCATTGCACAGCGAATACGGCAATATCCACGCCGGTTGCACGCACTTGCTCGAATCAGATGAGAAACACCCATTAGACAATTCATAATATTAACGAGTGGGTAAAATGCTGATGCCTTCCAGAACCCAGAGCGACGGTGACTGACGAATTCTGCCGAAACGAAGTTACCATATAGTCATTGTGCTGCAAAAAGCAAGACGTAGCACATGGAAAGCGGTTTCAGGGGTATTCATGACATCTTTTCCAAGGAGCTCGACAAGTCCCATGGGTCTGGTCTGCTTATTCTGATTCACGGCTTTCAATATTATCAAACGCGGCTACCCGCAGAAACAGAATGATCTTTAAATAATCTATGTCAAGATTTAAGCTGGATATTAAAAGCATGGTTCCCATGGCACTTTAGAACCGCTCCGCCAGTGCCTCGCACCCAGCTGGTCCACGCATTGCGCTAGTAAAGGAAGTTAAAATCAAAACTGCAGAGGAGCTCAATGAGTCGTCGATGACAGCAGCGGGGCACGGGCAGCGCGAAATGGCTCTTCCCCTCTTTCTATCCCCACCCCCCCGCCGCCCCACATACTGCCGCGTTTGTGTTATGTCGTTACAGTGAGCTCCGGACTCCCATTGAGCAGATATAGCATGGGGCACATCGCTGGACACTGCAAGAGACACAGGCAGGAAAGGGAAGAAAAGTACCTAATAAAAATTGAAATCAAAAATGAATAGGAACCCTGTTGTGTCTCACAACGTGATTAGGGGTTCTGTTCAATCCCATCACCATTTACTTTGGGGCATTGTACACCGAGAATATGGGCATTGTACGCCATTAGACGTGTACCCCATTGTTTGATTCCAAAGATTCTCTTGCTCTCTGCGCCCCTTATGCATGTGCCAGCCCCGATTGGACCATCTACTGGCCTTTAGGTCAGTTTCCAAGCCGTCCCGCAAGTCATGGCGGAGCATTCAACCGCTGATGAGTCCTGCCAGTGAGGTCGGTCAAGGACACGATTGAAGAGCCGTGCTATCCCTGCTGCTTGCCCTCCTACTGGGGCCCCTCAGAGCCTGTGGCACCGCGGTTCTCGATAAAAAAGAAACCGTTGATAGATCGGATCGATTCTGCAATCGAAGGACGTCATTCATAACAATCCGTTAGAACTGGAGAGGTTGCCCAAAAGAAATTAGGTAAAACGGCACAATGTGGTCTGGCGATCTACAGGACATACCAGTCGCGGCTGCTGTTCTTGTTTAAGGCGTCTCAAAGATATGAAGCGCATGATCATGCGGGTTAGAGATATAATTATTAGGGATATAATATGAGTATGACTGATGCAAAACCTGCCTCGTTACCTTTAACGATGACTTCCGAAATAGCGCTTTAAGGTTACCTTGCCTAAGTCCTTTATAGTCCGTATGCAATCATCACCGTTTGATTCGCCTTCAAAATAAGTATTAGTTAGATCATATGGATTACTTTCATCCGTCAGGAATTTTAACGACTTTATATTGATGATGACTACTGCCAGGATGACCATCAGACACTGATGTAGTCTGCATAAAGCAGTATAATGGGGCGATATTCAACTGATACGTCGAAGCATCCCCAAAACCTTTGGGTACGCAACTGTTGTAATTGTCGCCTTAATACCCAATTATAAGGGTGGTATATTGGAAGGTACCGGTGTGGTACCAGAGGCCGATTACATATGGCATCACAAAGCCAGAATCGAAGTCGTAGAGTCTTGAAATCGGGAATGACTTTCATAGATCACTCCGACAACCAGAAAATCAGTGAACCTTCTCTAAAATCATCAAAAATAACTGCACGGGCCCACTGCAACTGCCCATGTACCGGTTGGTCGGTGTGGGGTTGGGCGTGACTTTGGGTGTGGGTTTCGGCGTCCGTGGCGGTGGCGGTTGCACCGGAACCGCAGGGATTAGAAGCCAGCAGGAGGAAGGTGAAGCAATGGATGGTTACGGACATAATGTACACAGCGCTTATTATAACTCCTTGTCCGTATCACGCATCTGTGCACCACCTGTCAAAGCACAAGAGGACTGAAATAACCCCCTGACATGCCGCATTCCTTGCCGCCACCGCCACCATCACTGTCTCTCGCAGATAGTCGCCTGGTCCCGTTGCTTTCCCCCGACTGCATGTTGCCGTACTGCGCCCATCTGGATCGTATCTATATCTCGTGCATAATACCCCAGACATGCCAATCAGCTATCAAGCTCCACATCCGAGCCCAGCAAGGCATCTTCCTGGCACAGGCAGCCCCTCTTCAAAATCTTTCAAGACCTGAAAAATGGCCAGTGGTTGGTTGCAACAGCTTGGAGTGGCCAATGGCCGCGGAGACCGCTACGCTATTCCTTCCTGATGATAGAGCAACTCGCCTTGAAAGATATTGCTGAAAAAATCAAGCTATATCCCTTTCGCATTCAGCCACATACATCAATTAGGAAGTCACCAAACATTAGTGACCAAACGCGTTTCAGTGCATGCCGCATCGGGGCATGAGGCAGCAGCGCGCAAGAGGGAAAGAGGGAGTTGCCAGCGCTGGGCTCCGCCACCACCCCAGCTAGTTGACAGATCTGTGCAGGTGCTCATGCGGTTGAATCCTGTTAGACTTCATGTCGTTCATTCCTCTCCCCTCATCCCCATCTCCCCTTTGCCCCTAGCTGCTGCCCCCACGCTTCTGTAACCAGCTTGTGATGATGGTGGGGGTGACGACTATGTGTCATGCTATTGTTGTTATTGTTATTGTACTTGTTATTGCTATTGCTATTATAAATTGTTGTTGTTGTTATAGTTATAGTTGTTGTTGCAGTTATAGTTGTTATAGTTTTTTAGTTATTGTTTTTCTTGTTGTTGTTGCTCGTGGTGGTGGTGTCCAGTTATCGGACTTTGGTTGTGTGCGCATGTTGAAGCCCGCTCCGGGGGCGGAGCAAGGCAGCAGACCCGGCTACCCGCACTTCACGGCCACATGGGCGCTAGGGACCCTCACAAACATGGCGCCGGTGGTATGTGTGTGTGTGTGTGTGTATGTATGTGTCGGGAAAGGGTGGAGAAATCAGACAGGGGCGGAGGAGAGGGTGTAGACAGAAAAGGATTGCTTTCTGCATCCTTGTGTTCCTTCCCCTCCCGTTTCTCCCCCCCCCCCCTCATTACCTGCCTACCCTTCCTTCCCCGCGTTCCCTCCCTGCCCCTCCCTCTTACCCACTTATCTGTCAGGTGATCAGCAAGGGCGCTCTGCTACTCTTCGGCTGATAGCTGAATCACCATAGCCCTGTATGTTTCAGGGTCCAAGTAAGGGGTTCGCCTCTCTCTCCCCTCCTGCGTTTATATGTGTGTATACGATTTGTACGGCTCACGCCAAGGGTTTGCATGTCCCATGTATTTGTGTGTGTCCGCCCTCCCCTCCCCTTCGTTTTTCCGCGCCTCCCACCCTTCCCAGGCACGCCACCAGCGACGCACGTGGCTTCGTGAGCTCCCGAGCAGGCCATGCGGGGTGGTTGATGGGCGGTACGGAGGGAGTTATGCCGATTGCCCTGGATGACCCATGGTACGACTCTGATCTGGTATGACATGCTGGCGAGCCCGCCAGGAAGCGGATCCGGGATCTCATAGGTACGGGGCTCAGAGGAGCGGGTTCAAATACGGGGTGGAAGTGTACGGGGCACGGTATAGTGCGTCCAGAGTACGATATAAGGGAGAAAGGGAATGGGGCATTTTGATGTTGTGTGGGGTTCGCTCAATCCCCAGGGAAGAAAGCCTCAACCTCCTCGGAACGCCTTCCCCTCAACTTTCATCTCTTGACCTAATTGTTCTCGACAGAAAGCCAGCGTGTTGGACCCAAAGAAACTTGCCCTTACACGAATATTTCCTCTTCTCTTCTCTTGTCCCCTTCCCACACATTCACTGCCTTCAGCCCCAATAAACTAACGCCATCCCATCCCAGCATCCACACCACTACAGCACACGCAACCACATGGCTGTTGCTGCTACTACTGCTTCCAACACTCTGTATCCGCTGCTGCCTCCTAAAGTTGTTGTCGTTATCATGGTGGGCGGTTCAGGTGACTTGTCGCTACTGGCTCGTGACGGTCATTCGGGTTTGCCGTGCGGCCACATTGTGTCGTATGATTCGGATCACGAGCTCAACGCCGCCTTCGTTCAGAAGCTTCTTCAGAAGCTTCTGGACTCCCTCTGGACTGGGTGCCCATATGCAATGTGACAGGTCGGGGGTGGGGATGGGGGTGGAGAGCACATAGGAGGAAAGGAGGGGAAGAAGGGGGCTGCCTTCCAGGTTTAGTGGTGGCTGTCTCCTCGCAGGCTTACGTATTCTCGGCCACACCCATTGAGAGCTGCAAAGGCCTCTCAAGATGCTGACAGGGTGCCTCTGCACCTTGATATTATATACAGCTGGTGTGTGGGCCGTACATGTACGGCTACGACACTCTCCCCCCTCTGGAGGACCACGTCTCGAGCAAATCAACCCTATCAGCTGACGCTGATCATCGCCTACCCCGGCCATGGGAGGTTATAGACTCTTCCCACGTCAGACATGTGTACCACATGCATTCAAGCACTCATGAGTTTTACTACAAACATGTCCCCATAAGCAACTCGACTACCATCCTACTTTTGTAGGGAACCTGGTTCCCGTCAGATCGGGTGTTCTGGAGAGATGATGCCTGCTGAGATTGAGTTAGAGGCCTCAGAAATTAAATCGGACGGTTCCGTCGCGATACTTGTATGCTTGTAATCATTGAGCGCCGCTAAGGCCTCTGGAGATGCTGTCAGGGTGCTTCTGCACCTGATATTGTGCTGGTGTGTGGGCCGTACATGTACAACTACTACAGGCGAGGTGGAGTCGGTGGTGAGGGTGGAGACGGCCGCTGCGATGGTGGCGATGTGTTGTATCTATGCTTGGGGAGTCGGTGGCGGGGCGGCTGGAATGAGGCAGAGGTGGTGTTGGAGCTTGCGGCTGAAGTGGTGCGGTTCAGGAAGGTGGTGGCGAAGGTGGTGGAGGTGGCTGAGATGGCAGCGGCAGCGGCTGAGGTGGTGGTGGGGCTTAGGGAGGCAGTTGAAGTAGTTTGGCTGGGTTGTGAAGTAGGCCATGGTTAAAGAGGTGGTGTGGAAGTTGGCGGCAGCAAAGGAAACGGCAACTGTGTGAAAGGGGGGAGCAGGGTTGGAGAGGCAATGGTAGAAGCGGCGATGGTGGGGGAAGTGCATGCGCAATGGTGACAGCAGCTAGGCCTGGGCCAGGGGTATTACTTTGCTTGGATGGTAAAAGTATTGTGTCACTTACCCTCTGAGCGAATCTCTTGGGCCAAGGAGTTGGACGCATATGATATTCATATCCTACAGTACAGAAGGGCGAAAAATAGTACATGGTAAACTCATGAATGAAACAAGGATTTCATGACCAGTCCAACACATAACGTTTCTCATGTCTCATCCCCCAATCCCCTTTCCTTCTTTACCCTCTATTCCTCCAAACAATTTCCTGCCATCATACCTCCTGATCAGCTCGACTGCATTTTTGCCCCTCCTCTCTGAAGGAGCAACCCCACCTTTGACACGTGCCTCCAGCCATTGCACCTTTGGCAGCTTCCGCAGCTGCCATCTCCTCCTTAGTCTGCATAGAGGGCGGGGCAATAAAAAAACATTACACCCCAATACCGTTGCAATAGATTACGTTGTTTCAGATACACCATTTACGGAGGGAAACAGGGAGGGGTACGGGTGGGAGAGGGAGGGGTGGAGGCAGGGAGGGAGCGGTGGAGGGAGGGACGGAGGGAGGCAGGGAGGGATGGAGCGATAGAGGGATGGAGGAAGGCTTTAGGATGGAGGAAGAGGTGAGGTGTGAGGGGCGGAGGACAATGAATGAAGGGGAAGGGAGAGGGGTAGGGGTGGCGGAGACAGGTAGGAAGGGAGGGGTGGAGGGGCGGTGGAGGAAGTGGTAATGGAGATGTAGGAAGGGGGGCAAGGAGGAAAGGAACGAGGGAAGTGGAAGAAAGGATGGTTATCACCATTATTCTGTTCATCACTTCTACTTCATAGCCCATTTTCCTGTCTCCCTACCATGCATGTGTAGTATCCTGGGGTATATACGGGTAGTGCCAAAGATTGAGGAAAAAGATGGTCATTTTTCGATCAAGCCCTTGTAGGTTAACACAAGAGAGATTTAGCATTGGTATCGAGACAGGGTTTTAGGGTTTTATAGCAGAATATGGAATTACCAATAGATGGGATAAAAATAACCTCACTTTAATCAGATTAATTTTAGGAAGAAGGATAGATAATTTTAAACTACTTGGTGGTGGAAGACTTGGTAGTAACATTACCCCAGAGTAAGCTTTTGATATGGGTTTTGATCATATAGCATTATGCTTGGGAGCAGGAACAACAAAATATATAAATTCAGCTTCTTACATCATTTATGGAGTAAAAAGTGCCGCTGATTTTTTAATGAATTTGCAACAAGGCGGTAGCTATTTGGCGCAAAGCAATAGCAATTTGCTCCTGAGGATACCAGTAGTAATAATAGATTGCGGTCTGACCGCTGTCGATAGTGCTGTCGAAGCAATACATTACTATCTAGCACAAGTTGAAATTTCGTAAATTCATATGTAGGTAACCTGATAAATCTAAATAAACTATCTTATGAGGAAAAGATAATTGCAGAAGAATTTGCTAGCCATGCAAGATTATTGCAAAAAAGCTAAATCTACAAGAGAGAAACTTGATATTATTCAGCAACTTGGAGGAGTAACAATTTGTTATAAAAAGGATATCAAGGAATCTTCAGCCTATAGAAGGAATCACGAAGAGACGAGAGGACTCCAAGGCGCGATTGCTTCTCCCAGCATACGGAGGCGCTCGCTGGCGAATGCGGAGGCGGTGCTGGGCAGCCGCAACAGCGAGACCAGTTCCCACACGGCGCTGCTGTGTATTCTTTTAGGGCAAGGCACCTCGAATATCTCATTTTCCTATCCTCCATACGAAAGTTAGCATAGTCTCCGATATTGCAAATGCTATTGATGAGCATCACAAATACTTCTGCACCCAGAGGATAGAGGTCGTGCCCACGGTATGATAGGAGCGGCACCAACGTTTCGGAAACTACTAAGTAATGATGAATTTCATTAATCACCAAATATTTGGACAAAGGTTTCTATCTCCACTGCGAAGGATGGCATCATCGGTATAACGCAAGGACGCAACGGGAATTTTCAGGCAGGGATCTTGACCTTAGGTATCAGGCGAAGTTGACCAAATGTTGATGCGAATGAGACATTATTGACTTGCTCCTTTATTCCTTGGCCTTTCCAAAGTTAGACCCTCCCTCTCAGCAGCCATAAACTTATCCGAATGGAGCATCGCAATTTGAACTGGAACACCGAACTGGTAATATAAGGAATGGGCGCTGTTAAAATTGCGTCTCCTTCTATGGACTCGTCCGCGCTCAAGTATTTGCTAGGATGAAGCCCACTTTGGCCGGGAAATGGAATAAGACAGGACGACCCCATCGAGCTCGGACTCGGGCGTAATTCGCTCGTTGATGTAAGTGCAATGCCCCGGAATCAAACCTGAATAACTCGCATGAGAACACGTCCTCACTGACATGCCGACTCGGCGGGTCCAAGGACCTATCGCCTTAGCTGATAGATCTAATATAGGCAATGTCTAGGCGCAATCCCGAGGACCCTAAACAGGATGGTTTGTGGGTCCAAAGCCTATTCAAAAACCGTGACAGCGCACATCCGGGACATTTCGTCATTTATAAAGCCTTTGCACATCATATCATTGCATCTGCCGACGTCTGCCGCCACTTGCATAAGGTAGCGCAGCTGATATCAGGACTCCGTTGCTGTATTTCCCCGCGAGAGACCGGTAATCCGTTAATTCTCCCGCAATGAGCAAATCGTTAAGTCATCCCGCAAGGGACTCCGGAAAGAAAGAGAACGCATACCGCCCTCGTACACTCAGTTTGTGCATCGGCGCCGCCTTCCGCCGCAGCTTCCCACAGACATTACCTGCACATCTCTCCAAGAGGTACGGCATGGCATGGCGTACTCTGTCCCCGACTTCGTCATGGGCTATTTTGCACACGGGTGTACCTCTGATAGCTTTGAGGACGTCGTCATCAGCGGCGCCGTCACGGTCGCGATGGGGGATCTTCGCCGACCTCGGGAATGGCCCCAACGGCGGCGGCAGCGGCGGCGGCCCAACCTGGCGAGCTTCGGGTATACTAGTTTCCGCAAGCAAGGATAGCAACGGCAATCGTTGTTGTGGCAGCGATGTCGTACATATTCCTGGGGACGCGCGCATCCTTCTAATCGGTGTTACGGGCATTACGGGCAGGTGTGTGTGTGTATGCATTTCTTTGTGTACGTCGTACATGCAGTGTATGTAGGTTATACCGGCCTTGCTGCATGAGAACCGAAAAGGCAAGATGTGGTAAGATCCTCTCGGTAAGACCCTCTCGGACGAACCCCCTTTTGTAATTCATTTCCTTCGCTTCCACATTTACGACACCATCTTTCTCCTCATCGGCTATTTTAAACTTTTAATATGTTGCCGACGGTGGCGGCGCTGGTGCTGCGGACTATCACCACATGCTGACGCATACTGGCACTGTTGTCGAGCCGTCAAGGAGTGCTTTACAGGTGGGATGAATACGGAAAAGAAAGGGAGGGAGGGAGGGGCTGAAGGGCTACGTCCGACTGGAGCGGTCCCTGTTCCCTCCCTTCCCCGCCCCTCCTTCGCCGCCAGCAATAAGGCCGATAATTATATACATAATTACGGTTCCTCTTCCTCTTTTTACAGCTTTAATTTGCGGCCTTGGCGACTACCTAGTCAGTTTATATCACAGCTCGTCTCCATTTTCCCTACTTTGAATGACGTCAGCCATCATGCGATGAGCCTTCACGGTTAGTGCCTCGTTCCTTCAGTACCATCACCAGCTGGGTCGTTTCATTCGCGGTTAGTTATTATTATTATTATGGTTACTCCGCCCTTGCGGGCTGGCGTGTATTATGGAAATCTCCGGGATTTTAACCGAGTGGGCACGCGTACCTCAGCGTCTTCATCTGAGGCCGCTAGAGATCACTTGTTTTTTGGTTACGCAGAGTTTCCTACTCTCTACGGCCCTTATCCATGTGCCAGCCCCTACGGACCTACTGGCATTTAGGTGGGTGTCAAACCACCCCGCACCATCAGCCCAGTTACGGGTCTCAGATGCGCACTTCACGGGCTATGCATTTAACCCTCTGTGAACTCGGACCCAACTCCGTAGATTTGGGCATTCCAAGCTGCATTCCCCCTACGCCATTTTGCCCTGACCCGGATTCGAATTGGCGATTTGGTAGTCTCTAACTTGGATCCTTAGGGAATGGCCTTGAGAGGCGGTCATTCGCGGTAAGTCTTACTGTTGAGCTCAGCAAAGCGCCGTATTACTCGAACTGACATCCTTTCGTATATGAGCGTTGCTCACATTCCAACACATACTTTACAGCAGCAGTATCATTCGTCCTCACCTCTCCCCCGTCCTGCATATGGATTAGGGGTCCCTACGGGTTTGCTACCCTGGTTAGCCTGGCGGCTACCGACATTACACACAAGGGCTTCACGGAAGTCTCTAAAAGGCTTTTAGAAAGCTTGCATTCAACTAATATGTAACACTTGTTTTTGTGTTATCGTCTGAAGTGGGATCCAGCTAATGTACGATATAGTATCATGAGAATGACTAAGATCTGTGCGTTAACTCGCGACATCTTTCTTGGAGCATGTTACAACATACTAAGCTGTAAGAAACACTAACATCCTTTCGCATCCTTTCCCCCTGTGCCCTCCTCCCCGCAGGGCCTGTTAAAGGTGGCGGGTCCGGGCCGCAGCTCCCACACGCTGTTAGTGATGACCCGCAATCCCAACAGCGCAGCGGTCCGGTCCCTCCCGAGAGGGGTCCAGGTGAGGGAGGACCCGAGGGAGCTGGGGCGTCGGGGAAAAGGGGAGGGTGGGAGGCGAAGGAGAAAAGACGAATGCTAAAGCGACGTGAAGCCCAGGGGGAGGGAGGGTTGTTACGATGGATGGTATGAAGCTGCCCAAGGTACCAAGGAACGAGCCGAGATGTACCGAGCTTTCGTTGATGATAATGCTAGTATATAATGATCATAGATACTTCATTATGATTAACGGAAATATTATGATGTAATAATGATGATACATAACACGTACATGATAAGAATACGGATCATTTGAGGTAGAAGTCACGTGCGTGCCGTGAACCCCCAGCAGCCGAGATGTCTCTCGTAACAGAGTCGGATTGAGAGGGTCGTGCACTTCAGCGGCTGACATTTGGGGAGGGGGAGGCGTTTCGGTGATCGTCTTGCCATCCTTGCATGGATTGAGGTTCTACGAACTACTATTGTACCACAGGTGGTGTTCGGGGACCTGGACGACCCCGCTTCCCTGGAGTGCGTCCTGCGGGGTGTCACCGCCGTTTACTGCCACGCGCTGTCCAAGTAAGCTGCCGGGGTAAGGGAGAGGGAGAGTACGGACAGATGCACGATTTACCAAAATGAAACCACTAACCAAACCCAGAAGGTTAGGTCTCCCGACGTGTGGTCGGTCTACCCTCCCGGGGGTGGGCCCCGCCGCTTCGTGGGGAGGGGGAGGGAGCTCATGAGTGGGTCACGTAATACGTATCAAGGGAGCCGTGTCGTGGTCAACTACCCGCTCCACGAGCGTGAAACCGCGTGAAACAGTTCGTGAGACCCAACCCCACCCTTCCTCCTTCCAGCTCCTCAACCCTCTCCCCAACGTTACAAAGGTCTTCTTGTTTACGGTTTTAGGTTGCACGCACGCTCCCTCTCTCTGTCAACTCCTTTCAGGGATGCCGCCACTGCCGATCCCGCGGAGCTCATCCGGGCGGGGAACTTGGCAGAGGCAGCGGAGGCCGCAGGTCAGGGGCTATGCGCGTTCGGCCATAGTGTGGGTATGTGTATGTGTCAGTAGGTGGGGCCAGACCAGGTGATAAGTGAACAGAAACTACTGTCCCAATCAACCGGAAGATGGGAGAGGTCTCTACGCTGGCTGGTCGCTGCATATCAGGCGGTCCTGGCCTACTGAGGAGATGCAGTGGGGCTGCTGAGGTGGGGCTTACCGGCCGGGGAGGAGCAGCAGCAGCACCAGGTCTTGGGCGCTTTTCGCTCCATACCAGATATGGGACCGCTTTGCCACCGCCTTCCTCTTTTACGTCCCCTCCCTGGAGGACAATGACAACCACAATTATCCTCTGTCCCCCGAATTGACATATCACTATTCAATACTCCCTCGATATAAGCCCCTCGGCTTCTCTTCTGCTTTCACACGTCACCACAGTTCTTTCCATTCACAAACCAAATCAATTTGACCTGACCGACCCGACCGATCCGCCCCGACCCGCCCCGGTACTTGCGAGTCCGATACGACACAGGTGTACGGCTGATAATGTTTAACAGCAGCGGTGGCCGGGGTTGTGGGTACGGCATTACTCAAATGGAGCAAAAACACCAAGTGGAGGACATCCTTGCCGGGTCGGTGCCCACTGTTGCTCTCAGAGTACGTCGTCATGTGTTGATATGCGTGTATGTGTGTAGGATAGGGGGGTACATCACCCGTGGCCACTAACCTGGCAGTCCCTACCTTCCCCGGTGTTTCGGGGCACCCTCATCCAGTCTCCCATGCCGACTTCTCCGAAATCAGTGGTTTTCCCAGGTTCAGCACCCACCACCAGCATCCAGCGGAATCTGCCGAATCAACTAAGGCGTGTGTATGTGGGGAACCAGGAAGTGAGTGAAAGTGAGCGGTCCAAAGGAAGCAACAGCCGTGTTGTGTGTTGTTGTGTGTTGTTGTGTGTTGTTGTGTGTTGTTGTGTGTTGTTGTTGTGGTGTGATGTGGCGGGGAAAGGTGCGGGTGACGGAGGAAGAGTTGCCGGCTATCGCAAGTGGAATCTGGTTTTGATGCTTCCGCCCTTGCCGGTGCCTCAGGCCAGTATGTTCATGGAGGAGCTATGGAAGCGCTACACGAGGCCTGGCATCCTGAAGGGCGTATTCAACTGGAGTACTCCTGGGGACAGGTGCGGTGCGAATGATTGTATTCCTAATAGTAGTGAGAGTTGGGGCAGCGGTAGCAGCAGTAACGGCAGCGGTAGGGGGGCTTGGGGCCTTGGGCGGGATAGCTTGGGTACCAAGGGGGGTATGAGGTACATGCGGAAAGGAGAACGAGAATGGACTCCCCCATCTCTCAACCCGCCGGAGGCCTGAATCTGAGGTGCATGGCCTGTGGCGGAGTCTTTAGCATCCGGAAACGTCGACATAAGACTCAAAACAAGGCCAGACATGGGAATTGCGAATTTAGGGATATTATGTGATGTTTTATTTACGGAAGTTACCTACAAAATCTGCCAAATCAATCACCAATCGGAGCTAGGACCTTGAGATGCGTCTCCGAAACCACTTACACCTAAAGCACATGCACAGCAGCTCTGTTACTTATCATGAACCATAGCGTCCTTTTCTTGGGCTTTAGTCCCCACCCCCCGTCTGCATGAATCCACACATGGACGTATCCCATCGTACCACAGTTTCCCGGCTGCGTGCGAACGCGCATAACACCGTCTCCCTCCAGGCCCATCCAGCTGGTGGCAGCTCGCGATCTGGGGCTGGCAGTTGGATGCCTTTTGGCCGGGGCGGGCGGAGGCGGCGCAGCCACCGCCGCCACCAGCCCTGCCGCCAGCGCCGGGGTCGACTTGGTGGTGCCCCTGATCCCCAGCTCTCCAGGGAGGGGGGTTCCGACCGGGGTCCCGGCGGGTCAGCGGGGCGGGCAGCGGCGGCAAGGGCGGCTACTGGGCGTTGAGCTCTCCGGCGACGAACTGACTCCGGAACAAATGTGTGACGCATTCAGGGGGGTAAGAACCAGGGTGGTGGGAGGTGGCACGGGACACCGGGTCATAGAAGCCAAGCTGCGGTGGCGCCATGCATTCGCTTTCCCCAAAGCTGTAATGCACTGTCACCTTGGGTTGAGCGGTCATACGGGAACAACAGGGATGGGTTGTGGATGGCAAGGGGTGGAATGGAGTCGGGTGAGGTGTGTGTTAAGGAAACGTAAGGGAATTGATTGAGAGATAGAGAGAGACATGCCTTATGTAATACCTTACTTTACCGTGCGTACGTGGTTAGCTGCCGGAAATTTAAAAAACCTATACCGCCGTCACCAGGGAGTTCGGGTATTTACCAAAATTATGAGTCTATATAATGAGGCTAAGATGTCATCGTAAAGCCAGACATACGCTTGGAAGAACGGACCAAGGTATCTGATTGTATTCGTAGCCAAGGCCTAATTACCTAGGTGCCTACATCGACGCTCGCGGCTTAAAATCCGTTTGCTGTTTGCGTCCGTTCGTGCAGGTCCAGGGCAGCCCTGTACGGCACAATCGAGTCCCCGCGTGGCCTTTCTGGTTCCTGGCCCGAGATGTATTCCGTATCTCCCGGTGAGATTTAGGTGGATTTCCGAGGGAGCGTTGGAGGAAACAGTAAATATAAACTTGACAGGGTATTGTTGTTGATTCATGTGCTTTGGTCTGGGGGAAGGTTAAACATTGATCAAGTGAGCGGGATAGGTAGCTATGCATGCATGATGCCTATTTACGCCCTTGCTGCATCATAACTGTCAAGCTAGTTGGCTTCGGGAGCTCCCGCATGCCGCAATCCGGTACGCGGCCTGCCCTGACCACCCTTCCGCCGAAGGGAACCTCCGATTGCACTTCTGACCATAAAGGGGCGAACTGTGCGTATGGGAGAGTGTGCTTGTAGTGGGGGAGGAGGGTCTCGTCTGCTGTTTTGCTGCCCGCACAGCAGCAGCAGCAGCCGAATATCACTCCAGGGGCGGGTGGAGTCGATAGATATCAATTTTGCGCCAATTGCGTTCGTCGGGTGCTTCAGCGTATCCTGGGGTGATGTTGCTGCCCTCCCTAGGGCTGCCCTGGAGAAGGTCACCAGCTGCCTGGAAGGCGGCATGTCCATACGGGGTGCCCAACCCCTCCGGGGTGCCCAACCCCTCCGGGGCTCCTGTCTTCCTGTATGACCAAAATCCCCTCTGTTCTATCTGTTTTATCTCTGCCGTACATAGCACCATGTAGTATCCTGGGATATCTACAGGATACTGTCAAAGGATTCTGGACCTCAGATGGTCATCGTTCCGATCGGGCCTTCGTTGGCCGACACAACAGAGATACAACACACCAAGCAACCCCTGCTTCCCATCCCACAATTCCGCCGGTTTCCTTTCTTTCCGTACGACTACGCCGTACGTTCCCCACCCATATTAATAAACGTCCTTCCATCCTCCATGATTACATTCTTTCCTTATCCTATTACTTGCTTCCCTCCGAACTCAGCGGCATTTTCCTCATCAAGTGCATGCGTCCGTCGCGTTGTCCGTACTGCTTTGGACTTGTGCTTACTCGCCTTCCTCTGTCCTTCCCTGTCTCTGCGCTTACTCCTCTTCTTTCCCTCGCACGCGCACATCGTTGCTATTACGACTGCCACCGCCGCCGTTGCCCCGCTGTTGCCCCCCCTCAAAGGTGAGTGGGTTCGCGCGGAACCGCGTTTGGTTCGGTTGGTACGCCCACGCGGTTCGAGCTGCCCAGGTTGGGTGGATGGGTTGGTTGGGTTCAGGCACGTGGAGGTGGGTTGGGAGGAGCACTCGCATGACAGCGCCAGCGCCAGCGGTCAGGTTAGTTTAACCTCGGAGTCAGCATGCCTTTCACTTCGCCGCCAGGAAAAAGGCCGACAGTATACATAAGTACGGTTTCTCCTCTCCCTTCTACTGCTTTAATTCGCGGCTACATACTTTACATCACAGCTCGTTCTTTTCCACTTTTCCACTTTTCCTTCTTTGGACGACGTCAGCCATCATCTGACTTTCACGGTTAGTCCTCGATCCCTAAGTATCAGCACCAGGCTTCTTTTTATTCGACTTCCCCCGTCCATACAACACACCCGTAGCGGCAGGCCAGGTTTCGTGATCGGGTGCGAGTGCCCTGCTGCGGAGCACCTTGTGCCCGTCAGCACCTGGCTCCCTGTGCTGTCCAGCAATAACGGGCCAAGGCACACCTGTTTGCCTGTCTGTCTCTGTCTATCTGTCTGTAAGGTTTCTCGATTGATAAGCCTCTGGTATGAGGGCTTGTTTTGAGCTGCATCACCCCCATTATTGATCTTGCCCATAAGGGCAGACTACTCCCACAAATAACACCAGTTTTCTACCTCCCTTTTTCCACCTTGGGACCATGCCACCTTGGGACCATCCCTCAAAATTCGTATGTTGTACCTAACCTCCGTACAGCTTCCTTACGGAGCGCGGCTACGACGGCAATATCGCGGCATGCCGGGCACAGGTACGTCCGGGCCGAAAACGATCACTCGGGGGAAGAGGTGGTGTTCGGGGGTGGGCGGGCGGAGGTATCCGGGCCCTCCAACCGCCCACACCTGAGCACCACCGGGGGCCTTTTGCATGCGTGTGTCCTCTAATTTGCCGGATGCTATGTGTAATATTCCGGGTCTTGCTGCTTGATGAATTGTATCATAACCCAGCTGTTAAAAAATAATCAATATCGTGTTAAAATTACTTCTGTGCTGATATTCGTTTACTTCTGTCGTCTGCGTCATCGTTGATATAGCTTTTGTTGTTGTTGTTATTCTGCCGCATCTGCAAAAATGAAAAGCTGACATACACATACTACATATATGACCGATGTTGTTGCATATTTTCTGTATTTTTGTTGATCTTGTTGTCCAGTTCCCGGCGATGTTGACCTTCGAGCAGTTCCTCCGAGCCACGGGCTGGGCGGATCCGTCGAAGACGTTCGAGGACGGGATTGCCTTCGTAGAGGACCCCGCCGCGGCACAGAAGCAGCAGCCATCCGCGAATGCCTGAACCTGTTCTACCACCACCACCATCATCCGACTCATTGCGTGTACCAATCCTATAGTGTATGAATGGTTTCTGCTCTGAGGATGTACTTGATTTTTTTCACAAGATGTATGTGCTAAGTGCGTCCTGTTGGGTGCACTTTGGTGAGTTGCTGTTAGCCGTACCGATTGCTTCTACGGCAGTGTGGTTCTTGGGCGATTTCTTACCACGAGAGGTTGGGAAACCGTTAGGAAAGCTGTTTCCGTTGTAAGTGGGAGATGAGGAAGCTTGTGTTCGCGGTTCTTATGGAATGAGATGGGGGTATGGCTCGGGCGCGAGGGGAGCTAGAGGCCTTGAGAGGCAAACGTCTTTTGCAGGTGGATGCAGGGACAGACGAGAGGCCTGGAGCTGCTAAGCACCCATGCTTTTACTTTTCTACATATGTTAGGAGTTCATTTTGCGGGGCAGTTTTCTTAGTCGGGTTGATGGGCGGTGATGAGTCAAGAGTGCGGCCGAGGAGGGGCTTGTTGTTGAGTATGTTCTAGCGAAATTTATTCACATCCCAGGTGCGATGTCAGTTGCATGTACGGTTGCACGTGGATGAATTGCCGCCGCATGGATTTCGTCCAGTAACTGCCAAGAAGTGATGCTGGCGGCGGTGGCGGTAGGATAGCGGTATAGGTTGTTGGTGGTGGCGTGGGATGGCCGGGGTTTGTGGAGGAAAGCCGGAAAGCGGCGGCGGCAGAGAGGTATGGTTGCCGGGATAAGCTCGGAGCACTGCCTGGGGGGGACCGGCAATAGTAGAGGCTATGGTAATGTGTAGAAAGGTTGACATCGGGGAATCAAAGTTGGCAGTGCAGCCAAAAGTTGGTAGAAAAGATAAACATTAGTAACAATTTGATAGGCCCGATGGCGGCGAAGGTTTATGCCGGGCTCTTGTCAATACTAAGACTAAATCTTTGACGCACCTGAAACATGGCCAGGCAGCTCGGGAAGGAGTGGTTGTGCGCATGTAAGGGGGGATCAGCGCTCGTGGCATCCCGCAACGCACGCTGTGTCCTGGTCCTCCTGGTATCGTATAACACGAGTCGGACCTAATGTCGTGGACCCGGTATCGTAGACGCTGCTTCGTTGTGTTAGTATCTTTAGTCGGGGCGCCGTTGGGGCCCTGGAAGGAAAGGTCTGCCAGGACCTCAGTTGCGAGGTTGCAAAGCGATGGACAGATGGATGGCTGCGATTTACGGATAGGCGGACGGGTGGCATAAGCTCCGATGGAGACATTATGAGAAATTCCTCCCAAGTTAACCTCCTTTCGGGTCACCCGTCATTTCTGGGGACCTCTGTCTGTACGGGTAAGCTGGTGCAGTAGGGGGTGACAATTCTATCCTCGGGATACGTTGGCCTCTGGCACGGTGCATTGAGTAAGATAGAACAGACATATGGACAGGAATGTCTGAAACGAGGTCGGATAACAAGTTGGGCCATTTGGGGAGCAGCGTACAAGTGCACCGCAGGAAAGGAAGACGCATCCATTTCGAACGTAATTCTCTAGCATGAAACTCGTTGACATATTTGCAAGTTGCAAGTTGCAAGTTGCAATATATATGAATGCATCCTTGCGATCCGCCGCCAGTTATCCTGTACTGGATGCCTTCGTACAGCCTGTGCACAGTAAGGTGCCCACAAATCTGGTGCTCATGGCCTGGGATTTAATCTAATCGTGATGAAATTTCTTATTTAATGGATGTGCAAGTTGAAATCCGGACTAGGGTTGCTGTTTTCTGTTTGCTCGTCCATTCTCTGAAAGGGAATCTGCCAGAAAAATGTCAGCCGCGTAGCACTTAAACACTTTACAAGTTGCTCAGTTAATGATGAATTAAGAGAACAGTATCATTTATTTTTATAAGCGAATTCCGAATTTTCAGGTTCTCATTGTCAAACGTTAAGGCATTACGACATGCGGTATCTAAAATCCTCAACGTACTAGCCGAGCCACCTTATCTCAAAGCTAAAACCAATACATTTTGTAATGAAGCAAGGATTACCGCCATCCCTTCACAAAACCTTAGCCCACTTTTAAGGTACATGACACGCCTTGAACATATGTTCCTTTTCGTCCCAAGGCACACTTCCTGTTTGCGACAACGCTTATATTCATAAATTTGGACCCTAGCATTTACCGCTCGGTTGCGAGGTTAGTTGGATAGGGGCAAGGAGGAGTCGCGTGTCGTTGCCCGATAACAATTGGGCGGTCCAGAACGCCAAGGTATGATAAATGCAGGCTCATGGTGTTGTGTGGCCTGGATTTTACCTTGGTTGGAACGTCGCAGGGTTTTCGATGCGCACCACCCCGCTGAGACCACAGCTCCGTCGGGAGCAGCCTTTAATTTCAACAGATGATGGATGCACTCTGTCCTTGTATTACCGTCCAATGTCTACACCGGCAAGACCTCGAGTCGGCGTTGCCTTGCAACGCTCAGTTCCTAGCAAATGCGGTGTTCAAGTCCGAAGCTGTGCCGTGGCTACCCCAGAGAGACACCATACCCTATATCGGAGTGAACTTGGGTACAGAACCGACTTCGCAGAGCAATACTCGTTACTGGACATCATCGGGAAGGCAGGTCTTTGGGCCGATTTGGACAATATTTAATTATGCTTTTCCTTGTTTGCGGTTTTGTCCATCCTGGCGACAACAAACCACATGAAAGACGGGTCTTAGTACTCGTCGCTGCAACTACCCCAAAGCACGGACTTTTCTTTTGCATGCCATGTGAGAGATAACTTTTCTCTACGGAAGCAGATAGCAGATGGCTCCAACAACGGTTTGCGGCTGGCTGTATGATGCTTGCTTGACTGACTGTCAGTACGCGCGGATGGTACTTCCACTACAGGGGAATTTTGGAACCGTCTGGCTAGCAGCATCACATCAGGATCCTTTGTACAAGGTAGCTGTCAAGGTTGTTCCCAAATCTCGGACAGACCGTTCCCACGAGGAGTCGCTGGAGTGCATCCGCCGAGAGGTGGGCATCTGGGTTCATATTGCTAGCGCATCGAATGCTGAAATTATCGAGCCAATGGACACGAGTACGGATGAACTTCGTAGGGAGTTCAGCTGTGGAGTGTATGCTGTGACCCTGCCCTGTACGGCAGCTAGAATTTTGATAACATTATGTACCGTAACCAAACAAAGGTGGCGTCATTGCTGAGCTTACAGTCTAAACGTAAAAGTGTTTTTTGTCTTTACCAGTTTTCACAACACACCCATCCTCATCTTTCACGCAGGTGTCCATGTGGGGCTGCCTCAGTGGCGATAGCCGCTATGTGGCGGAGCTGCTTGGCCTGTACGAGGATGGGCAAAACGTCTACCTGGTGCAGCAGCTGTGCCAAGGGGGTGACTTGTTAGAGGCGCTCAAGGTGGGCCGCTCTAAACTTTGGCGAGGGAAGGAGTGTTCTGAGAGCCCAGGTTTGCATACACATGAGCGGAGTGTATGCAACCTCGTTCGGAGCATGCTTCAAATAAATATGATTCAACCTTCCATGCCTTCATCCTTACATATCCACATTGTATGCTTCCGAGTCGAGCGCACCTAATTGCTGCGCCCCTTTCCCTTCCACTTCTGCGCGTTACCACGTTTTTTAACTCGAACCTGCAACACCAACATGACATCTGGACTACAAAACACGGCCGATCTCCACTCCCCTGTCGCAGGAGGGCCCGCTGCCCGAGGCATGTTGTGCAGCCATCATGTGGTGCGTCCTGTCCGCCATCCGCGACTGCCATGACCACGACTTAGCCCTCATTGACGTCAAGCCACAGAACTTTCTCTTGACAGCGGCGGCAGTGAGCTCGGGGGAGAGAAAGGGCCAGGACACTGGCTGTGGCGTTCGACACCTTCGGCTTCAGGACCAGATAGGGCCAGGCGCCAGCGGGCCGTGCGTCGTAGCCTGTGACTTTGGGTGAGCTGCGACAGAAGCGGATATGTGTGGTTATCGAGGTTGGCTAAACTTTGCCTTGACGGACTGACCAGATTGTGGCCATCAAGGTTCTAGTAAACGAATCGCAGCTTTCGACGAAGCACGGCTTGGAAAAGAGGGGACAGGATTGCGAAGAAATGGATTGCGAAATGGCGAAGCGGGGTGTGGCGTTTTGGTCGATATGAATCCGGGAAACCTGGCGCCCATGTCTTGTAGTTTTAACGATCCATTCGGGCCTTGGGCACCCTTGCAGCGGTTTTGTTCCTGCATGGCAATTGATGTTAGCTTCACTTCCTGCCCAAGCCTTTTTTTTACCATTTCTGTTATGGGGTATTTTTCCGCCCCCACATGCAGATGCTCGTTATCGTATACGGAGCTTATGCGTGGTGCCAAGCGTGCTGGCTCGCCGGTCTTCTTTGCACCCGAACAGTTCACCAGCAACTATAGCCTCGTGGTGGACGAGTGGGCTGCTGGTAAGTGGGGAGGGAGCAGGCATGGAAGCGAAAGGAGGTTGCGATGAAATTCCAGGGTTGTCCACGGCTTTCATGCCCGATGGCGGTCGAATTTGCTATCATGCATGCGAAGATATTTTTATGACCCACCCGTTTTCAGATGTTCATGAACGGCACTCATTTACTCCTGTCGTTCCAAGGTAGTGCAAGCTCCGGATTGGATGCGTATAAACGCTATATGCTATACGCTATCACAAAGCATATATATACGCTATCACAAAGCGCCGCGTTTCCTGAATATTATTTTTGTGACATTAAATGCCGCGCATTCTTCTTTGAGCTGGGTCAGATATGGAGCACCTCGCCTGTTCTGGGATTGTCCGACCTGGCGGTGCCCTGCTCCGCAACTGACTGCTCTAACTCAGCTTGCCGCTACCCTGCTCCGTCGACGGAACTGCCTTCAGGGGTCATGCTATACCTGCTGCTTAGCGGCCGGTATCCTTTCTGGGACTGCAAGCGCGAGGATCTGGATAAGAAGTTGCCGGCTTACCAGGTACGTATCGCAGGGTCCTTCTAGGACCTCCCTCTCAACATGTCATGATCTGCATGGGCTTAACATGTGCTCTACAAGCTCAGGTACCTTGTTCACCTTTCCCAACCGATTCTTGGTCTCGCCAACCCTGCACTGCGAATGAAGTGAGCGCACAATTAGGAATCTGAGACCTCCATGCGGTGGGGAAAAAACTATCTATTCATGCTGCCGCAATTTCACACCTTCGCTGCAAGACTTTTTCCTGCTTATACCCCGGTTACCCGGTAGAATTTCTTCCTCCCTTGCATCTTGTGATAATATTGCTTCCTTTACCTAATCCTCAAACCTTGGCAGGTGATGCTGGCGGTGTGCAGCGCGCCCATCGCCTTCAGCGGACCTGAATGGTACGACATCTCGCGGGATGCCCGCGATCTGTTGAGCCAGCTTCTCGACCGCAACCCTGTCACCCGACTTACTGCAGACAGGGCGCTGCGCCACCCCTGGTTTGTGCGCTGGATGAAGGCCGCCGAGAGTAACGACGTCGGTGAAAATGCAAGTGGGGCGGTGCGGCAATCGCCACAGCGTTTGTGGACGACTTCGAGTCGCGCTGGGACGGATGACTCAAAGCGGCGACATCGTGCTCAAGCGGTGACGGGAGCCAAGACGGTCGGATGTTGTGGGGGCCCTACGGATGCCATCATCACTGCCCAGCTAGAACAACCGGCTTTGGGCCCAACGCTGGCAAGTTGCTGTGGAGGCAGCAACATCGTGCCGCTGTTAACATCACCCGTATATATGCCATTACCTGTGGGTGTAACGGCAACGGCGGCGATGGTGATGAATGTTGCTGGATCGGACGACGAAGACGCCCCGGGATGCTCCGTCGCTCACCTACACCAAGCATGATTACCTCGTCTGGCAGCTTGGTTAGTCTTGCTTTGATGAGTCGCCAATTTGCTGCCTGCCTCAAGTGACTGTCCTTGGTCCCTTGGGCCGGTTGGTGTGTGCGTGTGTTCCGTGCGCGCATCTCCACTGTTTAGTATATGTGTTATGCCTCGTGGTAAGGTTTCTTTTTTGTGGCCACAAGCGTGGGCGGATAATGTGCTGGAAAACGTATTTGACAGCTCTCATTAAAGCGCGCATAAGGTTAAAAGTCCGCTAAATAATACCGGTGATGTATGTGCGTATCATCGGCAGTTTTGGAGTTCTGGTGTAGGGATCTCACTATGTTGCGGAGCACTACTCCGGGGGTGTCCGTCAGTCTCCTGAATCGGCTATACACCGACCGTGATTTGCCCAGCTTGCCGCTTGCTGATTTACGTCAGCTCTCTCTGTCGCCGTGCAAGCTGTTCGAAGGATCTCTTATGCCTCCATTCATACATCTCTGCGGACTGCTTTGGGCAATGGTGAGTGATTGCGAGTCTGTACGGAGAATCCGCAGGGAAGCCTGTCGGACCGTGTCGTGTGAGCACCTCGTTTTTGCTGCTAGGTATAGACTGCCTTGTGGGGTCCAGGGTCGTGGGGGGCTTTTGTCACCTCGTGGCTGCTGCCCTGGCCGCAGCAGAATGAATACGGCTACGATCTCGACATGACGCGCTGTCGTGCATGTTTGCAAATCGCTTGCGTGTAGAGTTGCCAGAGGTGACAAAAGCACCTGGGTGGAACAGGGCTTCAGGGGATGTTGAGGGAGCTTGGGTTCGTGCGTTTTTCCCTGTTACAGTTATGTTCATGTGATTTGGCGCGTGGGGTGTTTACCTTGCCAAGGTCGTTTGGCTTCTTAATCCTCCCCTCTCCCGGTTTTAGTGGTTCCAAACCTAGACAGGGTTTTCCGTGGTCCTGTGCGGCATTTTCGATCTGGATCTGGGTCCGGAGAATTTACCAACCTATCTTTTCTTCGAGTGCAGATAGGCATTGTGTGCGGAATTTGCTTTGCATTACCCAATCGCAGCTTGTGTATTTGTGCGAGATTATGGCTGCTGCCCGACCGTCCTCGTGACCGGGCAGAGTGAAATGGTGGTGCTTTCCCGGGCGCTGCCTCATAAGTGCAGGGCTTGTCTTTTTCGGGTCATTGCCACTTGGGTTGTGTGGCTATGGCGGTCTTGTGCGATCTGGGTCAGCGAATCGTGGAGCTGTTGAGCTCGGTTATTGGTGGTGCGAGGATGATGAGAAGTCTGAAGAGCTACACCAAAGGGTTGCGTTATCTGTCAAAGGAGGTTATTAACTTCCGTCTGTATTGAGCTGCCGCAAAATTCTCAGTAAAGCGAAATGGTTTGCGAGGAAAATATGTGTGTGTGACCTGCGCCAAGGTAAACCACGCTGCTGTGCAGCTGACCTTCCAACAAGTCTACAGACCGCCAAGTAGCTCCCGTCATGTGATTCTTTTATTTACTTTTTAAGCCGCCGAATGGCCGGGGCGCTGTGCGTCCAATGGTTGCTCTTTGCGGTACGGGCTGTGCGCTTGTGCGTGTAGGCGAGCTTGCTTTCTAATTTTGCATGTGTTTGGGTGTCTGCAAGTACAGGGCAGTGCAGATGCCGGCAGGCGTAGAGACGCTCACCTCGTCACCCTAGCGTTTGTCTGCCTGGCTCTCGTGCACCCTCGAGCTGGGAATGAATAAGATTTCAAATGAGACTTTTTCTGGGGTAACTTGAGATGTTGCGGATTTTGCCACGTCTGCGTGTGTACGACAACGTGCACACGGAGCAGTGCACAGCATTATTGGGGCATCGGCACTGCGGCGAAAGAAACGGAAGTGGCAATGAGGGCGGCGTGGGGCGGTTATGCTGTGCTTGTTATTTTACCGGTGTATTTGTTTTTTCTGAGCTGCTATTCGAGGACGCAAGTGTGTGTGTCCTATACGCGCCTTTTGCCATGTATGCATTCGTATTACACATGTATGCATACATGCTTAGGGGTCACCAACCCTTGGCAAGGAGAGCGTGAGCTTGTGTAGGCAGGTTATATGATGTGTTCGGCCTACCTGACTGCGATAGGGCTGCCATTGGCTCAAGACACGGTGAACGAACACGTCGATGCAACATAATCCAGGCATGTGTGTCAAAGCAATCCCTGCGCCTGCATCTTAAGTGCAATGGCAGTCCTCAGGCAAAGCGTTTTAGAGATTGAGAACACGGCGTGGTGAAGCGACGGGCAGTGCACTCCACGAATTCGTGCAAGGAGCATCGCGCCGTGGAGGGGCAGGGCGGTATTAACATGGGGCTGGCATCGGATAATCATTCCGCATATTGCGTGCCGCCCGGTTCTGTCCAGACCACGCGCGCGGGTCAGTCGCTGCGGGTATAACCCAAGGCCTGATTTAGCAGCGACGCTGGCAGTTGAGACTGAGAGTCTGCGTGTGTTGGCAACCTAGTGCGCGGTCTGCTGCGAGAGGTATTGTCTGGAGAATTGAATGTATTCATGAAGCACTGAATAATCAAACAGTATTTTGATGTAGTTCATGCGGGTGCCCTATGGACCCTGCGGAGTGTTGTGTTCATGTTTGTGGGAGATTTCAGCCGGTGCCCGCCGCTTCAGTGTCTTCACGGACCTTTTCTGCGTTACTATGGCGGATACGAGGTAGCATGTCCTTTTCTCCAGATGTCACCGGCCTGGGCGCGTGACCCACTTGTGAGGTGCGCTGTTTTCCCTGATGCGGACGTTTTGCTGTCTGCCTGCGGGTTTGCGGTTAGTTAGCGGTGCTAGCCGCTACGCTGAATATATGTATGTTGCCTGTCTCCTAATACAGGTGATTGAGTGTCTCTCGTTGGCCACTTGATATGCGTTGGTAGGTTTGCCAGTGAACGGCCGGTGCTTCTCCCGCTGGGTTTAGATTGGTGCCCGGAGCCAAGTGGCGAGACCACGCTCTATATGGAACCCAAATCCTAGATGGAATGACGCTTCGACAGCAGCCTTTCACGGGACTTTTGAGGGTCCCTGTGGCAAGACTGGGTAAAGGGTCTTGAAGAGCACAGAGCCTTGGGGAAGGCCGAGCGGAGGCTTGTGCGCTCTGCTGTCCCGGAAATTGCGGTCCCTGAGGTTAAGTTAATGGTAAGTTGTTCAGCTACTCCGAACTTGGTGGGGGCACCCTTGTCAAGCGAGCGTGCCGATCCGGCCGGTCAAAATATTTTCCATGGCGGATTAGCTTGCACAGGTGGAAGGTTTTATCTCCACAGAAGTATAGGGTATAGGGTGCTTTGGTGTTCTCTGCAGCGGACCTGCTCGAAAAGAGCTGCTGGATCTGGTATACGGACGGAGAAGCGCCTGGTGATTGCATGCCTGAAGGTGGCGCATCGGTGTTGACACCGAATTGGCCACGACGTGGTGCGCTCTTGCGATCGTGGTGGCTTGGCTGTTGGGTGGTTATGGCATCGCAGTGCCTCGTTCGGTCATGTCGGCAGAATGGTAAGCTTAGGTTTAGGGACTTTTGTCAGGTTTCATTGACAAACTGATGGATTCTGGTGTGTCTGTATGTCCGTGCCGCGTAGCGAAGGTAGGAGGTAGGGGCGTCGTGTACGGAGGCCGGGTGTACGGGTGGTCGTCTTTGATGTAACGCATGAACTGTAAGCACATATTGGCTGGAAGGGGTAATCAAGGTTTATGGAAAGTCCAGGTCGTTGTGTGCACTTATGGAGTGGGGGCGCGTTACCACATGCTACATTTCCCCTCCACGACCTGGATTCATGTTCCCCGGTCCGTTTTCTCCCACCACCAACTACTGGCAGGGCTAATTCAGTGCTAACCAAGCCTGGTTAAGCTCTAACCAAGCCTAATCAGGCCTGACTGACCTATCAGACCTGGTTAGCACAGCCTGTAGATGGCTTGTCCCGGCACGGACCCTTCAATTCCTGCGCTGTTCAGGCGCGGTGAAAACAGTGAAAACAATCCATGAAAAGGCATCTGGGCGTCACCACGTTTATACGATCTTGGATGGCCAGCTTAAAATTTGCCCTGTCGAATATGATTACGTCGCGGTACTCGCCTGCTTTGTTTTCTGTGACCGTCGCAGACTCAAGCTCGGAGAAATAGGTATTGCACGCTGGTCAGGGACGGGCACACTATTGTATGGTCCCACAGCATCCAACAAGCAGCACTGTGCAGTATACGGAAGACGCCAACAGGTTTTATTCTATAGGTCCACTTACCAATTTTCAGCGTTAAGGAATCGTCGTTCATTATCCTGCCACTCTCTGCCACCAGATTTAGGCCTTTCCACACCAGCGCTGGCAAGGCGTCCTTGGAGTATTCGCCTTGATCCTCCCATTTGTGGACATATACATAGCATTCATACAATAAAATTACATCATATGTATGGCGGGGCTATCACGATGCCAAGGATGGCATGTGTGCACGCAGGCCTAACATGGGCACAAGCAGAGTGCAGAAGATTATTAGGACTACCACATACAGGTCCATAACAGACGACATCATCGACGGATCTGACCACGACGTTGCCTGGTGACCCGCGGGAGAAGACATCACCCGAGAAATGAATAGTTTGACCTGAAAAGGCACCAGGACGACCCCATCCAGCTCGGATTCGGGCCCAATTCGCCTGTTGATGTAAGTCCCTCGAGTGAACCTAAAGTTTAAAGTTAAAGTATAGGTCGACAAACTTCAGATCCATTAGGTAAAATATCTTGAACAGTGTTGTACTGAGATTCGTCGCACATTTGCACTGAGCACGGACATAATAAGTTGACACACACTCGCAACTGTAGAATCCCCGGCTATGCAAATATTTATTACACCAAAAAGATCACCAGATCCTATTTTATCTCCATGCACTATCGACTACACTACGTAAGCTTGGAGTTGTCCCCTTAGATGACCAGGTAAGGCAATCAATATTCCATCCAATGTGCAATTGTACACGAGACAGATGTTTCAAAAAGTAAGTGATTAAATGTATAACTAATAAAAAATATTATAATTCTCCCATTTACTTGGCTCCTGTTTCGTAAAGACTTTTCGCGTCCGCTCGGCTTGCGGATGGGAGAAGCCATGTGTAAATGTACGGATGCCCTTGTTACTTCTTGGAAAACTATAGAAATATTTCATTTGAAAATTATTTGAAAATTATGGCCCGCTATCGCAACTTGAGATTATTCGGCGGTCCGACGGATTATGATGCCGCAATAAAGAAGAGCGGGCGTTTATTGCCTAGGAGGAAATTGTACTTACCTTCATATTTGTGAATTTTTATACCATCTCCCATTTTTCTATTTTCAAAGCGAACCATACGGGCTTGGAGAATCCGAGTCTGATAATCTTGTAAATGAATGTAACTTTAACTATATAAAAATTCGGTTATGTTTATTTAAGCTCAGGCAAGTGTAGCATCCCCTGCGCGTACGACCTGGTCAACTCTGAGTTGACATATATAACATATTGACCGAAATGCATGAAGCCCTAGTATGATAGCTAATAAGTAGAATTTGTTGTAATATTAATCCCACTGTTATATTTTTATAGTTCATCTTAATTCTGCATCCGTGCCGCGTATTGAAAGTGCTTGCGGCAACCGACGAACGTTTCGTCATCTCGTTAAATTGACCGCTTTCGTTGAATTCAAATGCCATGGAATTAGTTTAGATATTGTATTAGTCTCGTTGGCGAACGATTTTATGTGCTGGAGTACCCCGGCGAGTGCCTGCCTGGACGTCGGTCGTGAACTATTGTGGCAGCCCTCTCTTGCATAGAGGCAGTATCTAATTGAGTACTGTGACTTAAGGTAATTATGCTTCCTTAGAGGATGCTTTAAATGTCCTTTCTTTGACTTTTTCCTACGGCAAGAGCGATTCAGTGGACTAGAATTCATTTTAGGGGTAAAGAAAATATTTCGTACCTTCGGTGCAATCTCCCGGAGATGGACTGGATCGACTTCATACAGGGCCTTTGTGGAGGTTATTTGCTTAGCATGCAGAGCGCAGCACATCTCACATTCCTAAGGTGCCGCAGAGCTAATAGCTCGAGGCGTAAGTAGCCGATCTATCGTCTGTTGGGCCGTCGGACGCCCATCGTCGTCATCCGCGAGCTACCCACATTCCTGCCCTGGCCTCCTACCCTCAGCCACCTTAAGAATGCTTCCAAGAGCCACCATTCTGCTTGTTATCATTTTCATTGAATCTGCGCTTGGTCAAGGTGAGGGTTACTTATGCTGCGTACAAGATTCGGGAGCACCGCATGCAGGTGCATGCATCTTCTGGACCAGTTGCCTCGGTCTGCATTTCCATCTCGACATTCCTTCGCTGTATCATATCGCCGATGGTATCTCATGGCTCACAGACAGCGATAATAACTATTGGCCTTCAGGTATCCCGGTGTGGCCGCAGTACAATTGTAGCAACTCTGCAACCGTGTCGTACACACTGAACGACAGCGAGTCCTTGTACCTGACATCGCTGCAATTCAAGGTTTCTATTTCTCAACTGATGTTGGACAATCAGCTCAGCCACAAAAACAAATTAGTTAGTGGCCAGCCGCTAACGATAAACTGTCCAGGTGGGTGGATCCTAGGTGACCTAGGGTAATCAATCTACTGGTGATTGCTAGTTTACGTTTATTCCTGTCATACGTGGAATGGAAACGTGCAAACTCAGTCATTTTATAGTTATAAGTTATATGTTATAGTGCATGTGTACGCATTATCCGGTGATTGGCATTTACAGAACGCCACCATTCGATCTCTGATATCCGAGATAAGCAACAAAATGCATCACGAAGCTGGCAGCATGATGACTCGTTTTTGGTTCGCCTCGCCTGCCCGTGCCACCGGGTTATAGTCCCAGAAGTCGCTCTCCGGTCCCCCCCAGCCCCTCAAACAACTGGATCCAATCTACCCGACCCCATTTCGTCATTGCAGAGGGATTTTGGAGCCCGCCATTCGGTGTTATGGATTACACCTTAAAAATGTGGTACGGTATGGCAGCACTGCCTACAGTGCTCAGGTGCCCACCCAGCGAGTACGCCGTGTCTTTCTTCGCTGAAGTCAATCGGGACTGGTACTCCTGGCTCGGCACCCTCACCATGCGGTGCAGTGGCGGCCGCAACTACACGATGGACGCACAACCCAATAAGACACTCCGAGTTGTCGATGTGGAAAAGTCCCTGACCACTGGTATGCACCTGACACATAAGCCGCACAATAATCGTACAAGTATATCTGCCTGGACGTATCTGCCGCATGTGCGCGTCTACGCCCTTGCCGCTCGTTCCTGGCACTGTTTGTACGTACGCACATCACTACGTCCATCAGATAGATAGATGCATCTAGCATGCACCGGCAGCCTTATGGCAAAACCATACAGTGGACAAACTGATGGACTCCGCCGTCTTTGAAGCCCTTGTCTATGCATGCCTCCATGACTAATTACCAGTAGCACTATCTTACCTGCTTTCTCAACCCCGTCCCGGCATTCTCCGCCTATCAATCCTCGAATGAGTACCACTGAAATGTCTACGTAGCATGGTTAATTATTTGACACTACTACGGTCTAAGTACTACTGTTGAGTATATCCGTCTCAGTGGCGTATGTTTTGGATCCCACCTGCGTTCGTACTGCTGCAGGAGTTAGGACAATATCCCTCACCTCGACGTGGGCCATAGAGTCCATGTTTGGGGTTGGATCCAGCACTGGTGGGTCCCAAAGCGTGTTCACCTGCCCACCCGGCACCGTCATCACCGGATTCTCCGCCGGTGCATATCCACCTATGTACGAGACCGCCCCACCCAGCAGCTGGATCATGAACCTGCAGTTTCTCTGCCAAGGTATGCGATATAGTGTGCTAAACGAGAACCCGCAGACATATCGTGGGTGTCTTAAATTTGTAGGATGATAATCACAAAAGATTAGTTACAGGATTGACAGTAGCATAACATGCGCGCGGATCCCGGATTGCCGGATTGTAATAAATCTTTGGGGGAGCGCAGGTTGCAGTGTTTTCAGATTACATTCAGACGGAGATTTGCGACGATATGTTTTGACGTCGAAATGGCCAGCTTGGGAGGTTCATGTTATAACTTTGGAGGGCTATCACTTTGTTGTTGTCTTCCGGGAGGTTGTGTGCGGCGGGGTTACGCTCAGGTAGAACCCAGACCCGCGGGACGGCATGATCAACACCTTAACAACCGCCTTACAAGGACAGTGTATTAGCAAAAGGAGGCAGGTATACATCAATCCCTTGTCCCCAAACGTCGTTGTACGATGGCGTATGCTTGGCTCCTGCCTTCATGCAAGTGATTGCGCAACTGATCTCGCGACATATTGTGCCCATGTGGAATTATCGTACACACAGCGGCTTTAATCTTGCAAAGAGTCCTTTCAGATATCGTCCAGGTTTTGCGCAGCGAACGTTTCTCCTTCCGGGAGAAGGAGGCCGTGCTGGTTATCCATTTATGATTGAACTGTTTTGACCCCAGCCCAATAAACCTCCGCTGATCCTAACCGCTAACTCCCGCTGTTGCTTCCCGCCGGCTTCGACCGGAAGTAGGGCTTAAGAGTCACTTTTGGGGGTTCCAATTCGACAATTATTATTTACCCATCACTCTTCCTGTTCTGGCCCCCTCATTCCGCCTGCTCCACACCTCTCCCACATGCTTGTGCGCGGTATTTCTCGACCAGAGAGGAGGCTTCCGCCGTCCCCGCCCATCCCCTCTCGTCCCCCTCTCCCTCCTCCATCACCGCATCCACCACCTCCATCAGGTTGGTGCACGCCTGTAATAATCTCATGCGTTTGTGCGTGTAAATATGTAAATATGCCCATATGTATATGTATGTATATTTATATGTATATATGTGTGTACATGTATGTGTGTATACAAGTGAGGGAGATGAAAGATAACGAACACATGAAATTGAGTAACTCCCACTGGGTAGTTTGAGTGGCTAGCCTTGGTTAAATGTATTGGGATGAGCGAGACCGGTATCAAATGGGATACCGCGAGGGGGCTGGGGCGCTTTCCTTTTTAACACAATAATCATGTCCCGTCCCTGCAACACACGCGTATGTACGGCAGGGTCCCGACCAGAGCTGCCCTTGTTTCCGGACTTCGACTGTTCGAACTCCCGCGCTGTGAAGTACGTTTCGTCGGCCGTTGACAACCTGTACAATGTCGCGGATATCTTCAATACCTCCATATCACAGGTCATGTTGGACAACGGTCTCGATCACCGTACCCCGTTGTACGACGGACAGGAGCTTATTATTAACTGTCCGGGTAGGTTACAATTTAACGCTTAGGCTTGCGGTACATTGACACCCACGCTTCATAGCACTTGTGCATAGATTAGCCCTGACAGAGACTCTATAACCTGGATCGTGATTTAGTTGTCTTTAATTCTCATCACGATTTATTGACAAGAGTTCGGCAGTTAATAAGAACACACATCATTGTGCGCTATCACATCATTGTGCAACATTCTTTTGCATCGGATGTTTGCAACAATATTTAATTTTGAAAACGTATTGAAGATTAGCTCATATATGGGCGACTGCGCAAGGACAACGGAGATAATACGTAATGGGACTAACAAACAGAAAGCAACGCCGAATCGCGTCATCGCGAAATTGAGGATTGACAGCCGCCTGCTGCTTGCTGTTATTTCAGTTCAGTGACTCCATCGCTTACTCTAATAAAATTACTTCCACACCATTCTCAATGGTTTTCCGCCTCATGCAGTCCTTACAAACGCACTAATCACAAAGAGACTTGGCATAATGATACGTTCTTTATGTGGTGTACCATGTGCTGTTGCGGTTATGCAGTCGGGAAATGGACCATGCCGTACGGAAAGTACAACAACTCGGATCTAGAGGTATGGTTCGGCATGTCCGCGGCGGCGAGCCTTTGGTTGTGCCCGCCTGGTGAGTACGCGGTGGAGTTTTCCGTCACGTCAAACAGGATCTGGTACTCCTGGCTCGGCGCCCTCACCATGCGGTGCAGTGGCGGTGGCGTCTACACTGCTGATGCGCAGCCGTCTAGCCCTTATTACGGCATCGATGGTGTGACGTCCGCGCCTGAAGGTACGTGTTCTCACGTGCCTGCGCACAAGCGCACTTACCGTATGTGCTGTGAGAAGTGAATGGATGTTTGGATATGTGCGAACACATGTGTGTATGTGCCAATCCCGCCGCCTGAAACAATTCAACAAATCGGTCCACCGTTGATATATTTGCCAAGTTGAATGCATAGGTTACCGCATTATTGCACTGGCGAGGTATATATACCCCGTACATAAGGCAACTGTTGCGGTAAGGGATAAAGTGTACGTGTAGTATCCTGTGTGTGTGTCCATCTGTCTGCCGTACCCTGCTCCACCCTGCTACATCCTGCTCTACCCTGGGGCAGTAAAAGGCCCTGCCGCGCATTTGCACTCTGCGTTTGCATGTGACATACGCTTAACACAGGGTTTAAGTCGGGAACAGTCGAAGTGGACTCGGACGGCGCGTCCCTCTTGAGCGTCTTTGATCTGGGTCCGCTCGCCGGCACTGCGACACCCGCCACATTCCAGTGCCCCTGGGGCGCCACGATCAAGGGCTTTTCAGCTGGCGCGTATCCACCAAGATACGATGCAACCGAGCCCAACAGCTGGCTCATGAATCTCCAGTTCCTATGCCAGGGTACGACTGCGCGTGCGAATTGCAGGTGCCTTCCTTTAGCGCCAGTACCACGCCATTAGTGTTTGGTGGCAGCCAATGCTTGTTCTGTTGTAAATCCAATAGAAATGAAAATGGTGTGCCGAGTGCCGATATCTATCCAGGCTCGCAGACTTGCAGGTAGGGAGGGAAGACATGCATATACATTGGGAGATTCGGAAAAGTGTTCATTGTTAACGTAGGGCCTTAACTACCCCTCAACCCTCAACCCGCCGAGTTGAGCCAAGACATCGACATCAACATCGACATCGACATCGAAATCACTCGCTACATACGTTGCACTCGTCGTATGTGTTACGGCGGCCTTGTTGTGGCTATGTTGCAACTCCAGGCAACGTTTTGCAACACAACAAAGTCGTTGGACGAATGTGACATGTTTGTAAATTACAAAGCAAATACACCTGATGAGGCGGGGCCCGCCTTCGTTCCTTCAATTTACTCACTCACACTTGGCCTGCCCTGTTCTCGTTCAGTGGCAGTGCGAGATCCCCACGGCCCGCCTACCTATCTAGCTATTCTTCGTCCAGCCGGGTGTGTATCATATGCTCCCTGTATGTGCGTGTCCATGTATGTGCTAGACCACGCTCTCTCCGCTTCTGTTGTCGCCCCCCTCCCTCCGTCCTCCACTGTAGGTCCGGCGCCACCTCCGCTGCCGTCCCTGCCACCATCTCCCCCCCTCGCACCAGCACCACCGCCAGAAGGTGTGCTACGGTATTTCGCACTCGCTAGAGCTGCTGAGCTTCTCTCGTTCTACCTCTTCGGTGCTCTATTCATGCTCAGAGCTCTTATCTTCTCAAAGGGATTCACGACTTATTTTGCTTGCACGGCCTGCAGTGTTCGGCGAAAAAAACACGTGCCTCTATAAGCAGCGCAAGGCTGGCGGTCGACCGTATTATTCATTTATATTTCTGTTGTTGCTGTCATTGTACCCCTTAGATTTTTCCTTGATGCTCCACGCTAGCTGGAGTCCTCCCTGCTCGACGGCTTCCAATGTGTTTGTTCATGAGCAATCTGGACCGCATCGAGTTATGTATGATTGCTTGTTGCAAGGTCGCAGCTGCTGCTGCTGCTGCTGCTGCTAGTCACAATGATGACGCCCTCTAATAGCGCCCTCTCCCGTGATTCTTGCGTTTGCATTTGGTGGCGCCCTCCAATAGCGCCCTCCACAGATGCACCGCCCTCATCCCAACTTAACTACAGCTCCTATTTCTGTGGCAATAGCTCTCTAGCTTATGGCTTGGCCACCACCGACGCTGCATTGGCACAGAACTTCTCCATCAGCTCCGTCCGAGCCGGCCTCTCCTCCGGCTCCTTCATCAGCACCCTTACGTCCTTGTTTGCCAACGACAAGCTACAGGGACCCCTCCACGGAGCCATCGGCCCCAGCGCGCCCGCCCCGGTCATCGAGCAGGTCCTCACCTTCATCTCTGACTCGTCCCTCACCCCATCGCGTGTGGTGGCCGTCGGCGCCTGTTGTGTGCGATCGGAAGACTCCGTTTCCTCAACAGGCAATGGCGGCGTGCAGAGGATCCTGTTCAGGATGTTAGATGGTTCGGTTCGCAGCTTGGGTAACGGCACGCTGTGCTCGGGGCCGGGGGGATTCGAGTCAGTGCCACCGGGTTACCAGTTTGCAGGGTTTGAGACGCGGACGGCGGCGGCGGGGACCACTGGCGCGTCTGGCGTGGAGCAGCTGCGGTTTTTGTTCGTTATGCGACCAGGTGTGTGGCCGCTCCTGCTTTATGGCGGACCAATGGCGGCGGCCTGTTGACTATCCGCCGCCATTGCATAATCAAGTGCACTTTGGCGGATGTGGTCGCAGCTATACTCCACGTTTACCACGTTTACCTGAACAAATGTGATGATCGTGACCGTGATGACATTGCTTCAAGCCGCGTTGTCGCCGCATCTATCTGAACCGTACAGACCCATGCCCTGGCCTCCTATACTGTCTATGGGAATGAGCAGTGATGACAGTTCATCGTGCCGATACCCTGGATGTGGTGTTTACCGCCTTGTCGCTATTTGTCTGCCCGCCTGCCTGGCGTGGCGGGCTCCCTGACTGCTGTGAAAGGCGGGGATATCGGAACAGCGGTGAAGAGTATCAATCGTTTATCCTTGCAACGTACATCCATGCATGCGGATCATTACCTTAAACATTATATGTGCTTTTGCGTATGGCTGGCTACATGCATTATCCGTTCTGTTCTCATGGCCTAAGTAATAACCTTATCCCCAATACTGCATATGAGTTTGTGCGCACATTTGCTTGGGCAATTCATGCTCCATATTCATCGTTTATTCGGCCCCTTTCAGGTACACCACCACGATTACGACCGCCCCCTCCCTACGCCTACACTGGCACCGTCTACGGGGAAACACGCTCCCGTTGTAAGGGCCTACACTGTCTCAGCACCGACCGCGCATCGGCAGTTGGAATTCTCATCGCCATTGTTTGCGGTGGCTTATTCATTTGCGGTATGATCATCTTGGCGAGCATGTGGATGCGGCGCAAGAAGCGGCGGGTGAGCGGGCGTTGGCAGCAGTAACCGTATGGCGTCGTTATAGACGTTCAACCGTACTTCAACATGCCTAATTGGAAGAAAGACGATTCAAAGACTCGAAGTTATATTACAGGGTTTATTTTTGTTCGGCGCACTGCGCCGGTCATTCGTATCGTTCGGGTGTCCGGCAGTACGCGATGAACGTTTGAACATATCATCAGAACCCAAAGTTAAAATAACCTCATAGATTATGGAATGACGATAGATTAATATGAAAATATACGCTCAGGATGTATTTACAGACGGCTATAAGGACTAATTTTTATTTAAAAAAATGTCGTTCCAGAAGAAATGTTGTTGCGAACAAAGACCTGACGCATGCACGTGATTATTATCGCAGGTAATTCAGTACCTGATTGTCGCATCAGGCAACCCTCCGGATTTTAGAGAGGCCGCGCAATCTGCAGTCAATCAGGTACGGAGGTTTGTCCGCTTGTCAGCCAAGTTTGCTGCAAACGGGCTATCTTCTGTGGCTCTGGTGTACAACAATCGGATGCATGCGGCACAACGCCAAGCAACGCCGATACATGCCTCGGACTTTTCCAGCCTAATGCGCGACAGCCCGTTCTCCAACCTGTTTGAGAACCCCCTCTCGGCGGTGGAGACGGACGGCGTCCGCCGCCACCAGGGGTCAATGGTCCTCCGACCCAGGTCTCGATCTTCGTTTCGTGAGGGCATGATCTCCTCATACTTATCCCTGCAAGACAGCTGTGTTTGCCCGCCATCAGCACATCCCTCAAAGGAGCTTGCCTTGGGCCGCCCCGCCAGGTTGACTTCTGCCGACAAGTCCCAACCCACCCCATCACCTTACTACGACAGCACCCCCTCCTCTGTACCAAACGACAGCTCCCAAATCGCCCCCTCATCACCACTTCAAATTGAAGACATGAACCGCCTTTCCACATCGCCAGACAGCAATAGTAGTCCGCAAACCTCCTCCACTCCACCCGACAGGCCCCGCCGCCCATCTGCATTGTTCAGCAGCTCTCACCCTTCCGTACCGCCATCCGACCGACCGTCCTCCTCATTGCTATCTGATGGCCAACGTGTTGCGCCCCAGCAGGCTCAAATGGATGCGGACAAGCCGCCAGCTGGCACTGAACTTGCAGTGTCCATCGCCCCCGCTGTCGAGTCACCTGATAGCCAATCCCCGAGCGCGCCACAACCGCCAACGATGCAGACACCGTCATCGACCGGGCAGTCACTCGAAGGTGTGAAGGCAGCGACCATGGAGTCGGAAGAGAGTAAGTCTGTTGGCACTAATGCTGCTGCTTCACCACCTTCGTTACAGTTGAAATTATCACCACCAAAACCAGCATCAGAGACGACATCAAATAACAAGGCAGCTCCCTCCAGACACGTACCACCAAAGCCAGGATCATCAAAATCTCGGGCATTGACGGCTGTAACCAGGGACGGGGAATCAAAACGGGGAACGTTATGGCCTGCGCCTCCGCACACGAGGACGCAATCAGCACCACCGCATTCCAAAACAGAATCGTCGGGAGCTGCATCAATGGCAGCAAAACAACCCGCTGGGAAAAACATATCATCAAAACAAGCACCCTCTATACCGCTGTCATCAGCAGCGCCTGTTCGATTGCCAGCAGAGCGTTCGGCATCACTACGAACTACAACTAAAGCCCCATCAAAGTCGAAAATGTCGACATCGAAATCATCAACACCCCCTACAGCACTAACATCAACAACAGCACGTGAAGTAGGTGCATCATCCTCACAAACATCATTAGCACAACCAACATTTTCTGAGGCATCAGCATTGGCACAGCAAGCGGTTGCAGTACAACCGCCATCGCCACCGCTGGCTTTGTCAAGTCCAGATGCAAGACGGCCAACCTCACCAGAAGCACGTCGGCCGTCAGCCTTGCAACGGATTGCTGCTACGCTGCTAAGTCCCTTACTAGCACAGTTATCATCATCAGCACCAGCAAGCTCGGCACAACCATCACCATCATCAGAAGCAACAGCATTACCACTGCAAGCAGACACAGAAAAGGGTACACTGCCCTGGTTCTGGAGGAACCCCTCTAAAAGCCAATTTAGGTACGTATTCATGGAAAATGGTAGACATCAATCTATGATGACAGACAGGCGCCGTATGCATGACAGGTTAAGCTATTAGATCTACCTTCGGCAACATGCTTCACTCTAGCTCGTGCCTTGCCTCCCACTGGGTCGCACAATCAAGGTCCCGTACATCGTCCGTTGTTGATGAAGTACACCATGAGGACATCAAATATAATTCCTAACTCCGGATGCCCTCATGACTATTTTGGTCATATCCATACCTGTATTATTGCACATTATTGATCTCTCTCCGTATATAGGGAGAGATCAATAATCACAGGGGATGCACATTATTTATTTTATCTATTTACATATGATAGGCTATTATTGTATTGCTGCTATCACCGACTCTATAAACTGTTATAACCATGATTTTTGGTTGTAGTAGTTGTAGTATATGATGTCAATCTTTTGGATAGCTTAACGTCATCAACTTATGCTCGACAGAGCCCTTGTTATGGCTGGACGCCCAGGCCTACTAATCCCGACCAATTCGTCCGCAGGAGAGTCTGAGCTGCATACCTAGCGAGCTGGGTACTTAATGTGATTGGTCTCCAGATAAACGTCAGTAGCGGAGAGCCAAGCACAAAGTAATATGGCCTCTCCCGATGAGGCGATCATCAGTGCTCTAACATCCGCCCAAGTCCATCATTTCACAACGCCTATGGACACTCCCTCGAGCCTACAGCTCCACATGGCACCTTGTGACTTGCACCTTGCTCTCTCCCTACCTATCTACCTTCCAAGCTTCAACGTTCAGGCTGCATGTGTTCTTGTGCATCAGCCAAAAGGGTTGCCACACATGCACTTATGAACGGCAGGATTCAAGGGTATCATTCGGGGCATCTGCGGGTGGTGCAAGATGTGCGTGGGTCTAGAGATGGACAGCCGTCTTTCATGCATTAATTTATTGATGGGTTTTGAACATTGATCGATGAATGAAGATTAATAGCTTCACAACAAGGGACTGAGGCGGTCCTCACGACAGCATCTCATCATTCATCTTTTTATCGACAACCAGGCTTGAAGTGGTGTACCATGTAGTGTGCGCAGCGAGTAATGCGTCGGGGCAGTCACGGCAAAGCCGGCATAGCTATAGGATGCGTTGATGCCAGATGGTAAATTCGATGGTGACATGGTGTCGATGGTAAATTGTTGATGGTGATGATTGCATATTCATCAAAAGTGTGTGTTTATGTGTATGTGTGTGTTTTTTAATGTGTGCTTGAGAAACGAGCATTGATTATGCATGACGGTTTCAATAAATGGCGACGACAGTGGGGCTACACCATTGTGATTTTTGGAGCCGGCAGACGTACAGCCGTGTTCAGGTACTGATGCGTGTGCGGAGCTACAGGTGTAAGCAGTGGGGCGTCGGTCATCCTGGTCATCAGTGCGAGAAGTACCTACGCACGCTTAGATGTTGCTTTAACAGCAACAGCAAGGGAGGTGCTGCCCTCCTGCCTAATTTAAAATCACACCTTCTTGATTACACACTCCCGGCGGTATGCACGAGAGACATCTTGGATACTGGTGCCCCGCTGATTTTTTGGGGTTCCATCGACAGCCATTTCGGCTTATTATTGGCGAGTGTGTGTATCCACATCATTCATTACGTTTTCTATGCCAATCTCTCGCAGACGCACATATATCGGTGCGTCTTCAGCATCCACTTTGCCGGACAAACGATTCACTTTCCTGTTCAAGGGATCATGTGTTTTTGTTGGTCCATTTGCCTGATGTCCATCTGGCTCGCTCGCGTGATGAGACAACAATCCGTACATGTCATTCAGGACTGCATAATGACCAGGACTAGGACTGTTTAGAGCGATGTCACATCATATGGCCCTTCGTAACGCGGCCGGGAGACATGGACAACGGTGAGCAAGTGGCTGGTTTCGTTGATCAATTATCAGTCATGTTCAATGTCTGTAGAAGTTGACTTATCGGTCCTCGACCATCCATCATTACGCACGCATGCGGCTGCCAGTCACTGGAAGTGTTGCATAGCCTTCGTTTACCTAGAATCTGCCTCTTTGGGATGCGGTCGCTTGCGTGCTTCAGCATAGCTCTGTGGGTTGATTAGAGCCATAGCACCCACCTGTCCATGCATGACATCATCCAGTTTGAGCATGCATATTAATATTAGTCATTATTGCCACCTTTCATCAGGAGTGGTGCATGTAACATGTAATCCTGTTTTGCTTGTAACATATAATACGTATTGTATGCAACAGCTATTTCGTTACCGGGGTTCAATCCAAGTTGCAAACTTGCTGACGAAAGCTAGTAGTCATACGAAGGAACATAATCGTAATCCTGAAGCACATGCTGGACAGCTCTGCCACCTAAAACATACCATGCCGTGTGGTCCTCTACACACACTGCCTAACCATGCCTAGATCGCTACAAACATATGCAAACACCTCTCATCTGGCTCCATAGGGGAAGTTGTAGTAGGGGTTCGACGGGGTTGAGGTCCGGAAGGTACGTATGATCGATGTTACTACTTGAGGGTGGGGTTCAGTTGTTCACGCTCATCATCGATGATGTCTAAGTTCATCACACTTTACAATGCGGCCCGATGACGTTCCTTGCTCCCAAAATGCAGCCCATCACATCTGGTTTTGTTCCCTAAAGAAGCATGGTGCACCCGTACAGGCGGTAATGATGTTGCAAAGCGATATATGGATGGTACCAATGTAAGAGAAAGTAGCTAATAGAAAATGGAAGAGTAAATGGTAACAACATGAAAGGTGCTGCGCATTCATAACAGGCCTAGTGCAAGACGACTATGCAAGATTATTGGAAATTCTGCGAATATGTCTGTGTAGTATCCTGGAATTATTTACGGCTAATATCTATCCGGTTTGGAAAGGAAACTGGACATCGGGCCTCCACTGTTTGGCGGACTTTATCACAGAGATACAACAGTCTGTTTCTCCAGGCTTTGGTTGGCAGCAGGGACGACGACAGCGTTGGAAGCCTGATAAAGAAGGCTTCTAACCATGATAACGGTTGTGGAGTATTTAAAGTATGTACGTAATTTCTCACGCTTGGTAACGCGGGCTTGGCTTGCGGGTACGACGGGTTAACCAATGTTGGCTCTAGGGTTAACGGAGAGGTAGCATCGTAGGTGGCAAGTGAGGTACGGCATTTGCCGCACAGTCCGAGTGCTCAGGACGACTGTATTTAGCTTCGTGTTTGCTCAGTTGTTGAGTGTTGCTGGTATGTTGTTCTGATGTTCGTTTCGGAGCAGTCAAAAGCCTGCCCTTCCCTGGACTTGGGTGGAAGCCCTTCCCCCGCTGCCCTCAAGATCACCTCGAGCCGCCTTAAACGGGCCCGGTATGGTAAGTTTTACCAACAAGTGGCTCGCTCGTTTCGACGTTGCTGAAATTATTACCTTCGCAAACAAAATACATAAATATTCTTTTTTTTAAATTAAGGGTAGGGCTGTTCATGTCGTAATTGGTGTCATCTTCCGTGACCTGACTGTCCTCTTCGCCTATCTGACAATGCCCAATCCCTTCTTTTGCGTTCCTTTCCCTTTCAGGTTCAGATCTGTGACCGTCAACGAGTTTACAGGATATGTATAAAAGTCTCAAATTTTCCAGCTTCAGTTAATGCAAGAAATACAACCGTGAGTTCTGCGATGGTATGGTTTTAGTAAAATACAATATGATGTAATAAACAAATATTTATACTTGTCAACGTGCTGCTCGCGGTCACGAACAACCAGCAAATGCTGCTGGGTACCGGCGATGATCACAATCATATTGAGCATTTTTGTGGGATCAAGAGCAATATTAGATATATAGTTAAAAATGCAGTAAAGCGATAATCCAGCCCCATTCACGAATATGTGCCATCGAAAAATCGATCACTAACTGCCATGTCCGTGCGTTGGCGGAATACATGCACGAAAAAATTCTTGTAAAATATAACACTAAGCAGGAGGTTTAATAAGGGGCACTGGATATAATACTTTCAGAGATTGTAAAACGTAAGCCTTCCGTAATACCAATACCTATAGGGCCCTGATGTATTGAGTGTCTGGTGCCTGTCACCTGGAATCAATAGCGTAAATGCGAGCAATTGTGCCTCATTAGGTCATTCGTTATTGTGCGTGGTGGCGAGCTAACTTCAGCAGCTAGCGTAGGTTGATGCTGTGTTTCCTGCTGCAGAACCCTACCAGCCTTGTGCCTACCTGTCTGTATATGGGGGATAGGTTTGCCTGGAGTATGCACGCCGTTGATATCGTGAATCTCGTGGCATTGGGGATAACTGTTCACCGGCTGTTGTCCGCGAGAGAAACCTGATGGCCCGCTGGCCCTACATGCATACATACAAAGGCTGATATTCCCTTACCGTACTTGTGGAGATATGCATGATAGCAGTGTCGTCTAAGTATTTTCTTAACCCCACTTGCTGCCATCCACGGACTCTCTTGAATGCTATTGTAGTGGCGGATTGGCGCAATACATGATCTTAAATCCCATTTCAATGAACAGACGGTTAAAATAAGTAACGTTTGGTTTCGGGTTTCATGGTACTGACTCCCGGTCTCCCAGGGAATGCATTATTTGCATGCCTACTGGAATGGATCCACGCCTGATGAAGCTCGACATTTGCCGCACCTCAGTGACGGCAGCCATGCAGGAAAGCTCTAGACATGCAGGGGCATGTGCCGTCATCAGTTTGCTCGGTATTTGCAACCGCGGCCACGTGTGTTTTGAATTCGTTACGTGCCGCATACCGTGGGAGGATTTCGTAGGATGTGTGTACATGTTTATCTTACTCGCCAATCTAAACCCCAATCTTGTTCATTATTGGCATGTGTGAATTGTAGCTGGCCACGGACACTCCTCTATGTAAATTTCTTACTGTTTGTGACTAACTCACGCACAATACGTTCCACATTTCAAATGTACCTTTCCACATGGGTGCAGATGGAAGACCGTCTCTACTTAACCCAGACCTATCTGGGCCTCCACAGCTTCTGAGTCCCCCAACGCGAGGTAAGGAAGGGCAAAGCCGCTTTATCCAGCAAGGATGTATGAACGCGTGGTACACTGTGGGCGACTTCCCCTGAAAGGACAAGCACCGGGGGCCCTGACAGGGCCGAACCACAACGCAGGGGGGAACACAAGGCTTAGTCTGTTCGTCCTGCAGTGCACTCGTGCCCGTGCTTGAGTGTGTGGGATGAGTAGTAAATCGCAAGACGGTGATTTTATGCTGGTGTAAGTAGCAACAGGTTTACAAGTGTGCACGCGCGCTTGAGGCGCTTCACGCTGGGGCCCCACCCGAAGAAGCAATGCATCTTGCTCAGGATACGCTCTTCTGTAACTGTTTGTCGTGGCTGCTCCTCGTACCGTGTGTATGTTCACAGGCAACTTGCCACTGGGCAAGCAGGTGTACACATCCAGTGAAGGTTGGTCAGGTTACACCAGCTACGCAGTTGACGGCAGTCTGTGGACAACTGCATATGCTGGCGGTAACGACGCAGCCAAGTGGATATCTGTCGATCTGGGTGGAGTATGGGACATCAGTCGTATCCTAGTATGGCCGTATCAGTACTGCTGCTGGTATGACAATGAGAACTTGGAAGTTCGTGTTGGCTTGCCGAGCATCAGTTTGATGGACGACATCCCCGCCATTCGGGACAACAAGCTGGTGTGGAAGCAGAATGGGAGCACTCCTAGTAACCCAGATGCTCCATCAGACCGCTCGTGATTGATGTACAGCTGCCAGTCAGGGGCCGCTGGGTCACCTTCATACATTTTTGAGTCGTGACGGAGTGATACGTTCTGGATTCAGAACATGTTTTTCATCTGAGCTACACAACGCTACTGGTTTGTTTGCTGTAACTCGCCTGTGCAGACGATGTCTCCATGCATGCATCCCTTCCTGCAGATCTCTAAAGCTTGTGCTGTGTATCCCCATACACAAGCAGATCCCGCCGAACATGTTGCCTCCCCGCTGATGTGTCCAGCATGCCATCCAATCAAATCAATGTGATAAAGCTTGCTTTGTTCTGTGAGTAGTAACATTGTTATTGTTGTTTCATGCATAATATATATATATACATATATACATATATATATAGTAATACATTGATAAATCCATGAAATCGGGATTCCATGTGTTGTGTTGCTGGCTATATCAATAATGCACCAACTACCGAATATGTATATCAAGCTGGTATACGTAGTTCATGAGTATAACGATGACATAAGTCTTTAAGTATTAATATTATCTAGGTTATAACATCAATTCTAGCATGATCAACGCATAAATGTGAGAAGTGTGACTTTGGTAGCTGTTATCGTAATATGACGAGTTCGTGTATGCACCACAGAATAACTATGCAGAAGCGCGCTTAGACTCATACCGATTAGCATTGATATCTACACCATGGTTACGCAGGCATAAGCGTAATAGTGTCAGATATGATCATAGTGACGACCACAGCGGTTAAGCTACAACTGAATATTGATATTCGGCCATTTGCATAAATGCCAGGAAGGCTTGATAATGATATTATACTGCATGAGGATATCGGTGATACGTCTGCTAGGGCTTATCACATTGCGGACCAGAAATGTGTTTAAGTGGTGTGATATTTACCGCATATTGATATCGCATGTATAAGATGTGGGAGGATGGCCAAATAACGCAAGCTTTTACCAAGCTCTAACCGGACAATCTTCAATATTATCATATTGAACTATATAACGCTACGTTTGGCCCAAGCCAAGCCTGAGGATTGATAGCCGGTAAGATGATGATCGAATCGGCCCTGATAGCCAACACATCTGCATGTCCTATTTTGGATCTTGAGTTGTAACCTTTTCACTCCTGAAGTCTTCCGCTGCCCCTGAAATTCGTCCCAATTAGTTTGGCTTGTTTTGCAAGTACAACGGCACTAAATGTTTAGACGTGCAGATAAGTGCATGAACAGCAAAGAGGATTAAACATTTTCATGATTAGGCTCACAAAGCTTATCCTCCAAATAAACGTCCAGACACGTCCAGACGTCCAGATTGTTGGGTGCTTTGCTGTCCCACAAGCACTTCGGCACTAGTATCACTTCGGCCCAGACGCGCAGATAAGTGCATGAGCGAAGAAGGAGAGATACAACAGGCCCTGCCCTGCCTGTAGGATTGACCATGTAGGATTGCCCATGTCCATGTGTGTGTAGGCATATGTGTGTGTAGACATGTGTAGGCATATGTGTGTGGAGAACAACCCAACATATATATTCACCCACCTGAAAAGCAGGATGCTTACAACCTTACAAATAAGATACATTTCATTGTATCTTATCTACAGCAAAGTATATTTACATCTACAGCAAAGACAATTTGCGAGCACATACAGGTTTGGCGAGGTCACAGTAGTGATATGAATGCTTCTCCAGCAAAACCTGAGTTTCCGAAAAGCGCCGGGCGTGTGAACGTAAATGTAATCAATCAAAATATGATAATGAATATAACGAAATATTATAAAAATCTTATTTATGTCAATTTTGTTTACCTTTCCAGTATTAGGGTTTTATTATAAATAATAATAATACTAATACTAATACTAATACTAATACTAATACTAATACTAATACTAATACTAATACTAATACTAATACTAATACTAATACTAATACTAATACTAATACTAATACTAATACTAATACTAATACTAATACTAATACTAATACTAATACTAATACTAATACTAATACTAATACTAATACTAATACTAATACTAATACTAATACTAATACTAATACTAATACTAATACTAATACTAATACTAATACTAATAATACTAATAATAATAATAATAATGATGATGATAATGATAATGATAATAATAAAAATAATAATAAAACCCTAATAATAATAATAATAATAATAATAATAATAATACTAATACTAATAATAATAATACTAATACTAATAATACTAATACTAATACTAATACTAATACTAATACTAATACTAATACTAATACTAATACTAATACTAATACTAATACTAATACTAATACTAATACTAAACTAATACTAATACTAATACTAATACTAATACTAATACTAATACTAATACTAATACTAATACTAATACTAATACTAATACTAATACTAATACTAATACTAATACTAATACTAATAATAATAATAATAATACTAATAATAATAATAATAATGATGATGATGATAATGATAATGATAATAATAAAAATAATAATAAAACCCTAATAATAATAATAATAATAATAATCATAATCATAATAATAATAATAATAATGATGATAATGATAATGATAATAATAAAAATAATAATAAAACCCTAATAATAATAATAATAATAATAATAATAATAATAATAATAATAATAATAATGATGATGATGATGATAATGATAATGATAATAATAAAAAAAATAATAAAACCCTAATAATAATAATAATAATAATAATAATGATAATGATAATAATAATAATAATAATAAAACCCTAATCATCATCATCATCATCATCATCATCATCATCATCATCATCATCATCATCATCATCATCATCATCATCATCATCATCATCATCATCATCATCATCATCATCATCATCATCATCATCATAATAATAATAATAATAATAATAATAATAATAATAATAATAATAATAATAATAATAATAATAATAATAATAATAATAACGGAACTGAGGGGCAGCATAGCCGCCCCTGTATGCCCACACCACCGTGGGAAACCGTTTTGGTTTTACCGGTTATTTGGCTGCACCCTCTAGTGCTCGCCGCGCCCGTATAATGGCACCCGCTGTTTGGATTGTTTGCTGGTGTAGGTGCAGGCAGGTCTTCTGGGCATGCTCCGCAGAAGAGCCAAGCCTGCACAGGAGTGGTTTTAGCGTGTTGGTTAGGGTCCCTGTGCTGCCCAGGGTGACGATTTGCGCCTCAGTGTAGTGCACCTTCCAGCCTGCTTTCGTGAGTTCCTCTGTTAGCCGTGCGTGTTGTTCAGTTTTCTGTTCGAGTTTGTCGGTGTGTTGCAGGTCGCTAGTGTAGCCCACTTCGACAATGTACACATCGTGCATGAGCTTGCATTCCGGCCCCTGGTACCATTTGCGCTGGGTTGTGCACGTGGGGAGGTTGGGAATGAACATGATGTCTGGGCGGAGGCGGCGGATTTCCTCGTCTCCTAGGTGTGGCAGCATCCATTTGGGGGCGCGCGTCCCACTGCAGTATGGTGGGAGATCCGCTTCTTTACCGGCGTCCATAATCATGAAGCCACCACCGTTGCGGCCCTCGTGGACGCAGTCGGCAATAGTGCGCATCGCTTGGTTATGCCGGTTGATGTACATGCCTTTCATGGTTGGGTGGGGGCACCCGCCGAGTATGTGGGCTCCTGAGTCAGGTGTGGGGCCGGTCGTTCCGCAGCTGCGGCAAATAGGGCAGTTTCCGTCTCCGCCACGTCCGTAAAGTTTCTGCAGCTTAGCATTCAATAGCAGCCCGTATCGAGCTTTCAGTATTTGCAGTTTGAGCCAGTGGGGCGTCTTTGGGTTGCTAAGGAAGGCATTGCTGGTTTTGGGGTCTAACTTCGAGGCGGTGTTACGCCATTTTTCAGGTAGAATTGTGTTGTTTGTATAGCCTGCGAAGGTATCCTGCTGGAGACACTTATAGAGGCCTTTGTTCAGGTCACTAATGTAAAAGCAAGTGTCGCGCTGTTTTAGCCAGAACACTTTATTGAACGGGACGCTGTCTGCCTTTTCAGTAAAAGTTGCCGGGATCTTGCCTTGTGCGACAGATGTTGCTCCCTTGTCAGCTTTGTCATTACCATCAAGGCCGGTATGCGATTTCACTTTCAAGAAGTGGACGGTTATGTTCTTAGGGCTTTGTGCTTGGAAATGTGCAGTTTACTTGGATCGTTTATTGCTCTTTTGATAAGATCCAGTGATGTTTGTGAATCAGTGGCAATTGTTAGGGCGCTGTTCACTCCCTTTTGGGTTGATAGGGCCACGTGTATTGCCGCCAGCTCTGCCCGTTGAATGGTATTGGTGCATCCGACGCCTGCTGGGTCGATGTGCAATGTTTTTCCGGTGGGTCCACAGTACGCAGCCGCATCCAACTTGTTCGGGCCGTCGTTTTCAGCCGGTTTAATGCAGCTACCGTCAGTCCAGATGATATCTTGTGGGTACACGGGGAGTGGTATTTGTCCGGGGAAAGCTGCTGTCAGGCGCTGCTGGAGCATCTGTCCGTCCTTTTGGTGAACTATGGCGGTGGGTCTGGGTCCAGGCGGCTTTGAGGCCATCATCTTGCGCATGATCTGAGCAGCTTTGCTTGGGTAGGGACGCTGGATGTCGACGCATTGGGTGCCCTCGGGCGTGTCCCGCATGCACAGATGTTTTCTGGGGAGGCCGACGGCGTCCATCACTTTGAGTTCGGTTAGGAGCGCCTTCATGGAGCGGGCGTTTAGTCCTCGGATCGCCATGTCGTTGGCCACCACGACGAGGTCCAGGCCTCCCTTGTAGCCAGGGGTTTGGCCGTCAGTTCCCGTCCCGCTGGTGAGCATGCACGCTTCACCACGGCTCAGTCGCTCGAGATGGAAGACGTACGGTGTGTTGTATAGCTGCGTGTGGGGACCGGTCCGGCTGTGCGGGACAATGAGTAGTGCGGCGGTGGGCAGTGTGGATGTCATTGTGTGTGACGCGCCTGCGATTGCCCACATTACCGCCTTTTTAACGCTGGTGGGGTCAGGGTTCGGGTGTGCTATCGAGAGGCCTGTAAATGGCTGAGAGAATGCCTCTATGTTCGCCCCGAAGAGTTGGTCTTCTGCATGGGCGCTGAAGTAGTATTGCACTTCTTTGCAGTTAAGCGGGGATGAAAACCTTTCGACAACTGGGCCGGCGTCTAGGGTGTGCAGGGTGTCAACCAACGTGCGGCGCAGTTCTCTATTCATGGTCGCCTGCGACCGTGGCGAGTCTTTCGACTCTCGCCCGTTGGGATCCTTTCTGTACCGCAGAAGAAGGCGCGCAACGTCCTCGGCGAAGTCGCCCTGGGGGGATAGGCTTCTGTGCACCTCCGGGTAGGGTTCGATCGTGTGTTGGTATCGCATTCTGAGGGTCTCTAAGCGTTGCAGGGTGAGGGTGCCCACGCATTTCCCTCTCGGGTCGTAGGCAAAGGCCACGTTCTCTTCGGCCGAGGTGCCCTCTCTGGTTAGCAGTCCTATCTGGATTTGGTTCACTCGAACAAGGCGTGCCTGCTGGGTCTGCTCCAAGGGGGGCGGGTCCCATCGGCCGTGCTGCTGAGGGGTCGTTAGATTGCTGTCCTTGGGTTTTGGGTATTTCGAGAGGGGGTTCACACTCTGCGACCTCGTTTGCTCATATCTCTCCATCGCCATTGGTCCGTTGGGCAACCTTCCGAGTTGTGTTGCGGGGATATCAGACGGCTCCCATATTACTCTGCGGAAGTGGCGATCGATCCGCGTGCCATAGAGGCCTGTCACTGGCAAGAGCTGCTTGGGCACGTATCCCATACAGGCATATGCGCCGACGATAGACATCGGGGTAATAGTGTCTTTCCAGCGAACCGTGTAGTATTGTTCATAGGTTGAGGTTGTATCCGCCCCAGTTTTCCGTTTCCCTGGGGGGTTTCACCTTTGAGGGGACGGTGCGTTTTGTGATTGGGCCCGCAAGTATTTCCACGATGTCCTCTGCGTCGTTGTATAGGTTGTAAACTATCTGTTGTTGCCCCGTTGTGTCCTTTGCTTGTCCTTTTCCAGGCTTCCAGGGTATCCGGTCCTCCAGGATTTGATCGCGGGCAACCTTCCATCGAGGTCTCCACCATTGTGGGGTGAGGTGATCTGGTGGCTTTGCTGTCCCTGGTAGAGCTCTGGCCGGTTCGGGTGTAGGTGGGTTACCGGTGTATTTCCTGGCGGTGATGCTCGATCCAGCCCCTGTCGCACCCATGCCTGTGCTGGCACGGGGGTGGCGTGGCACTACCGGCGTGCAGTCAAGTCCCTTTTCAGCGAGGTATGCCAGCATGGGGTTGGGGGTGCCGGTTTCTCCTGGCACGGGGGTCATACCGGTGTTTAGTGTGCGACGGGTTTGCCGGCTTGGCCCCTGGAGGATAGGCCCGGGAGGGTTTCCTAGGTTGGGTACACTCCTGCGGGTGTCTTTTTGCAGGGCTGCCATGACGCGTCTCGCTTCTATTTATGACGTGCATTGTGGGGCCAGGTCGCAGAGTTGCGTGCCGTGGATAGCTGCAGTATCCGTTCTCACGTTGCTGTTGTCACAGCGTGTATTGTTGTTGATGAAGTCCTGTTGCCGCTGATAGGCGGATCTTGTGCGTTTCCGTCCTGTGCATGCTGGATCCGCAGGGCGGCTCGGCGGCGCTGGCGGGTCGCTCTTCATGTCGTCTGGCTTGGTGTGGGGATGGTGTGGTTTCTGCGTGGTCATACACCACCCGATAGGTGTATCACGGCGTACATGCGGGTCGAGGGATGGTGCTAGTATTGGGTTGGGAAGACTTGATTTGTGCCGGAGGCCGATGAACGGCGGGTCGCTGAGAATCTCGTGGAGGCGTCTGTCTTCCGGACGACCAGCAACGCGGGTCGTGTGCCTTCATGTGTGGGGCTTGGGGGCATTGGGCACTTATCGCTAGGCTTAGTCGATTCAGGGCAATCTTGTGCTGGTGTTGCACCTTGCCCCGGGGGAAAAGCTTCTGGAGTTCGGTGGTGGTGATGAGGTGTTGTGTTGTGTTCTTGTCAATGAGTGCGTGCATGTCTAAGCCCAGATCTGTTAAGGGGAACAGGCACCGGAACGGCAGAGTTCCGGGCTTTGTGTCCTGCCGTGCGTTGATGACGGAGGCGGCCATCATGAAAGTGTTTAGGGATGTGTTGTACGGCATCCCCTTGTCTGTGATCGTGATGCCGTGGTCTCAGGGTTTTAGGGTTCAGGGCCAGGGTCAGCATCATGGCTGATCCGCCTAGCATGTATGAAATCCCGAACGATTGAGAAGTGCATTGTGCTCGCGCTATGGAACGATAAGTAATATTATCTGGTATAATATTACTTCATTACAGCACACGTTGAGAGCGCCGCACTCGTCGCAATACATGCCTTGCAACCGAATATCATTATTCGGACCCTTGCATCATGCGAATGCCGGAAAGGCTTATGGGTTGTTATACGTGGACATCGCCTATACGCAGTAGGGTTGTCACACTCAGGATCGGCCTCCTAGTGTGAGTTGTACGGCATCGCGATGCTGCGAGTATAACAGATGCGAGGACGGCTAAGTAAGACAAGACATTTTGATACCGGAGAACACCTTTGTGTTCAACATCATTATTGCTAACCGCTCTTGTACTTAGCCCGAGCTAAGCCTGAACTTCGCTTATCACCGCCGCGTGATGATTGCTTGCTTCCGGCACTGACGGCAATTACGTCCATTGCATCGCTTCGGTCTGTAAGATTGTAAGTTATATCTCTTCTTGCCTTGAAGTCTTCCGCTGTCTCTGTTTGCTCTCGCTTGCCTTGCTGTACTTGCAAGTGCTCGCGCATCGGTATCGGAAGTCCCCAGACGCGCAGATACTTATGAGCAAACCCGAAGGAGAGGTACAACAAATTGGTATCGAGACATGTTCGTTGCCTAACTGTCTCTTTGTATCAAATCGGAAGTAGGTTCTTTCTATGGCGAGTTCCAGCGATGAACGACGTGGACCGCTAGATACTTTTGCCGAAGACCTGGGCTGCGCAGTATTGGACGCCGCTGCTTCCGGTTTGTAATCGTTTAATTGCTTTTGTCTAGATTGCTGCACTTGTTGTGTAAGTGTACGCTCTGAGTCGCAGGTAATCTCAGCGCTCCTGCATTGCTTGCCGCGACGACTGAGACCGGCTTTCTTCTGGACCAGTTGGTGACTCTTATCGCACAAACTATGGAGATTAGGACTCAGCTGGGCAAGTACCTGCTGAATTTGCTGAATCTCCTCAAGAGTACTGTCGGTAGGCTCACCAAATCGTTTGTACTCTTGCCTTTGCGGTAGAAGTCGTCTTCTATTACGCAAGCCTAGGGTATTGCTTCGTGTTCCATGTCTGCGGAACGCGACGATACACCGCTCACTAGCTTAGCAAGCCAACCTGAATTTGTTGTGGCTGCTAGAGCTCCGGATAGAGGTCTTGAGACTGTTGGCACGCGAGCCACTCAAGAGCCCCTTGTCCTTCAGACCCCTGCCCACTTAATTGTGCTGCGTTCAGCAGTTAATACGAATATGGACAACACTGCTGAGCCACGGGTCCTACCACTACCTCAATCGCAAGGGCATGCTGCCATTCCTGAGGTGATGAGATTGACAATTCCCGTTCCTAGGCTTAAAATCTCGCTGAGCGAAAAGACACCAGGCCATAGCATAGCCGATGCAACTCATTCATACTTGTGTGACGCTAAGAAGTATCTCCAGGCTGTTCATGGTGGCGATAATGATGGTATCAGGTGTCTCTTCGTTGGCAACACCCTTGAGGGCGCGGCAAAGGACTGGTATCACGAATGGACCACCACCCGGATTGACTATACTTTTGACGAGATGATCGCCGCTCTGCTCGCACGGTTTGCTACTGAGGTGCAAGCGCGTGATGTGGAGGCTCGCAAGGTTTTGACGGCCGGTACATATCACATGCGTCGGGGTGAAAATGTACCTGCGTACCAGTCACGCTTCGAAGCACTAGTGACCCTCATTGCTGACCTCAGCGAGAATGAGCGTGTCTTTTGGTTTAGGCGAGGCCTGACGAAAGTTTTGGCTCAATGGTGCGCTACTGACTTGTCTGGGGTGCCGTTCATGTCGTACGACGCCTTGGTAACATTTGCTAGGGGGACAGAGGTACGACTCCTTGCCGGTGAAGAAGAAGTCAAGTCTACCCCTCGTGCAAATGCCGTGCAAGTGCAGGATCTGCTTGGGGAAGCTGTGGCTCTGGACCAGGAACTTGGAGCTACCCGCCCCACGCCTACTGTCACGGTGCGACGCAGCAACAGACAGCGCAAGGCGCGCGGGGGCGCTAGCTCAGGTGTCCACGGGTCAGGAGGAGCAGGTCCGAGCTCGGACCCAGCAAAGAGCAGGAAGCGTGGGGGCGCGCCGTCGACGGCAGCCGCACAGCGTTCTGACCCCGAAGCAAAGCGGACTCGCATGGATGACCCATTGATGCCAAAATGGAATTGCAATCGATCCGAGCTCGAGCGTCGGAAAGCGGCCAATGTTTGTCTACGGTGCGTGGCATTCGAAGAGCTCAAGCAAACCGTTGCCGAAGATGTCACCCTCGCATTCCCTGATTACTCGTTGCCGTTTCGTGTGGAGGTTGTTTCTGATGTCTCAGTGTATGGAAGCGGCACTGTATTGTTACAGGAAGGGCGACCGATCACCTTCACGAGTAAGAAGTTTCCTGGTGTGGAGATTCGCTACACCACCGGGGAACAGGAACTTCTGGCAGTGCTGCATGCTTTAAAGGAATGGCGCTGTTACCTCGAGGGACGCCCATTTACTTTAAAGACTGACCACAAGCCCCTAACGTTTTTGCAAAGCGTTCCGACGTTGAACCACCGTCAGGCTAGGTGGATGGAACACCTAGCTAGGTTCGACTGCACCTGGGAGTACATTGCCGGTAAACTTAATATTGCCGATGCTCTCAGTCGACATCCGTCGCTACATGCTGCAATTTTGGCAGCGCCTGTCTTGCGACCGCGTAATGAGGAGGTGCCGATCGCGACGGACCTCACGGAGCGGTTGAAGGTTGCCTACAACGCAGATGCCTGGTTCTCGGAGCCGGCTAATGTGGAATACCTTCACAAGCAGAGTGGCCTTTGGCTACGGACGGAGGGTGCAGCTACGCAAATCGTCGTTCCAAACGACGATGCGCTACGCTACGACATCCTTCCGTGGTTCCACGAGGACCCGTTAGCAGGACACCCTGTTAGCAAGTGGTTGGTCGAGTTGGTGCAACGTTCATTCTGGTGGTCTCGCTTGGCTAAAGATGCGGCGAACTTCGTACAGACATGCAGTCTGTGCCAGCGCAATAAGGCTTTGTCCGGTAAGGGGCATGGGTTGTTGCAACCGTTGCCTGTCCCGGATGCGCCTTGGGGAAGTGTTTCCATGGACTTTGTTGTCGCGCTGCCCAAAACTGAGGGGGGATATGATGTGGTGTTTGTGATGGTCGATCGTCTGACTAAGATGGTCCAACTAGCACCATGTACATCGTCCTGCATGGCTGAGCAAACGGCACGATTGTTTTTCGACAATGTGGTTCGGTTACACGGGGTTCCCAAGAACGTGATCTCAGACCGCGGTGGGCAGTTCACGTCTAAGTTTTGGGAAGCGCTCTGCAAGCTAGTTGGCATGCGCGTCAACCTGAGCACAGCATACCACCCGCAAACTGATGGTCAAACCGAACGCACGAATTGCACGTTGGGTGATATGTTGCGCAATTATGCTGGTCGCACACCTCTCGTTTGGGATACATATTTGACTGCGGCAGAATTTGCGCTTAACAATGCTGTTAACCGCTCTACAGGCAAAAGTCCGTTCTTTCTTAACTACGGGTTTCATCCCGCGCTACCCGTGTGGCGTGAGTTGGAAGTGAACGTGCCTGCTGCTAAGCTCTTTGCCAAGTCTTTTATGTCCCGTATCACAGACGCGAAGGCGTGTTTGGACGCGGCGCAGCAACTAACGACGGAGTACTACAACAAATCCAAGCAGGATGTAACGTTTTCGGAAGGGCAACTCGTGTTGCTGAGTACCAAGAATTTGTGCACCTGGGCCGATGGATCCCGAAAACATGTTCCCCGCTGGATTGGCCCGTATCCTGTCGTGCTCATGGTCGGGAATGTGGCTGTTGAACTCGCATTGCCCGCTGATATGACCATTCACCCCACGTTTCACGTATCGCTTGTCCATCCTTATCGTGGTACGGAACCCGTCCCTGAGCCTGCTAACGCCCCTGCAGCGATCGAACCAGTTCCCGAGACCTGGATCGCTGGTAAACAGAAGTTTTACGATGTGGAGCGGGTGTTAGATTATCGCGCGCATCGTGTGGGCCCACACCAACGTAAGTGGACAGTACACGAGTACTTGGTCAAGTGGACAGGGTATACCAACAAGCACAACTCGTGGGAACCGGCACACAACTTCTCGCAGGACATGAAGCCTCTGCTCGAAGAAGCCCGCAAACGTGCCACGCAAGCCCAATGACCCCTGCAGTCAATGCTGTATGAAGCAGCGAGGACGCTGCATACGGGAGGGGGGATAATTGTTGTGCCACGGTTCGTTTCCCGCCGATGCGTAGGTCAATGCGACGCTACGAGGCGAAGTGCTGTCTTGATGAACGCATGAATGACTTATGCATATGAATGAACTTGCATGACATAAATGTATTTGCATACATTTATATATGTTTTGGCATGTTAACATTATACATCGCGACATCGCATCATGGCTGATCCGCCTAGCATGTATGAAATCCTGAACGATCGAGAAGTGCATTGTGCTCGTGCTATGGAACGATAAGTAATATTATCTGGTATAATATTACTTCATTACAGCACACGTTGAGAGCGCCGCACTCGTCGTGATACATGCCTTGCAACCGAATATCATTATTCGGACCCTTGCATCATGCGAATGCCGGAAAGGCTTATCGGTTGTTATACGTGGACATTGCCTATATGCAGTAGGGTTGTCACACTCAGGATCGGCCTCCTAGTGTGAGTTGTATGGCGTCGCGATGCTGCGAGTATAACAGATGCGAGGATGGCTAAGTAAGACAAGACATTTTGATACCAGAGAACACCTTTGTGTTCAACATCATTATTGCTAACCGCTTATGTACTTAGCCCGAGCTAAGCCTGAACTTCGCTTATCACCGCCGCGTGATGATTGCTTGCTTCCGGCGCTGACGGCAATTACGTCCATTGCATCGCTTCGGTCTGTAAGATTGTAAGTTATATCTCTTCTTGCCTTGAAGTCTTCCACTGTCTCTGTTTGCTCTCGCTTGCCTTGCTGTACTTGCAAGTGCTCGCGCATCGGTATCGGAAGTCCCCAGACGCGCAGATACTTATGAGCAAACCCGAAGGAGAGGTACAACACGTACTGCCATGTGCACGTAGATCGCTAGCAGGGACCCAACTCCCAATCCATACTGTTCTGCTGGTAGCAGCATGGCACGTGTGGGAAACTGGTGGGCAAGCCGTAGCAGCGTCGGGCTACGCGTGCTATCATCACGTCCAAAAGTTTGATATCGTTAGGTGTGTATGCCATGGTGGGGAAGCTGTACGACACTACCGGTTGTATACAAGTCTGTATGATTCTGATGCATTGGTCCGGCAATGCTAGGGAGCCCTGAAGTAGGTCACCCTTGTCCCTCACCGTCTTGCAGACATGGGACATCTGTGCACTCCAGTTGAGGGTCATCGTCACGTGTACCCCAAGGTATTTGTAGGGCTCCGTGGGGGGTAGGTACGGCACTGCCTGGCCGCTTATCTTGATTTTTTCCTCCAGGGCTGACTTGAGTGTGCGTGCACACGTGGGTCCGTTCAGGCCTCGGTCAGCCCAAGCTCTGTGATGTAGGATGCCCGTCACTGCGCTTTTTTTGTGGTTTACGTGCAGGCCCGCCCATTTTGAGTACAAGCTGATTTTGTCGCATTGCATTTGTAGGTCTTGTGGGTTGTTGGTCATTACAGCGAGGTCGTCGGCATATGCGGCTGAGCTTCCGTGGTATCTGGCATTCAAGCTGTCGGAGAGGCAGCCATACTTGTACCCTCGTCCGCCTGCATGGAGGCATCGGAGGAGTGGTTCGAGGAAGATAATGAATAGCACCGGCGAAAGCATGTCTCCCTGAACCGTGCCGCGTTCAATCATTATTGGTGCTGTGAGGCCGTGCTCTGTCCGTATAGTGGTCCGTGCCTGGCTGTAAAAGTCCCGTACGACATAGATGAGGTCCTCGGGTAGCCCCAAGTCGTATATGATCTGTAGCAGCAGGTCGTGGTTGATGGTGTTGAATGCCGAGGAGAAGTCGACATACAGCAAGTAAAGATCTTTGCATGCTAGGCCAGCATCCTCAATCACATGGAGCAGGTTTTGGATTTGCCTTTCCGTGGAAGGAGGAACCCTTCTTGCGCCTCACTGAAGAATGCGAGTTCGGGAGCGACGTCCCCGATGGACACTGTGACGAGGCTAGTCCATAACTTATAAAAGGTGTTGGCGAGGGCAATGGGTCTCTTGTTGCTCAAGGGGAGCGCATCCCCTGCTTTCAGTAGGAGGACCGTGACGGATTCAGTCCATGTCTTTGGTGTGCGGGCCTGGACCCACATAACTTTCAGGAGGTCATGGATGGTGATCTGTAAGGCAGCAGGCAATGCCCTCAGCAGCTCGTTAGGTAGTCCATCTGGTCCCGGCGTCTTATTACGGGCTACGTGTTGGATACATTTGTTAAAGTTAAACGAGTCGGCGACGCTGCTAAGCAAGACTTTATCCGTGGCCTGTCTCGGGCTGGTTAGGGAGAAGGCGTCTGGCGCGGTGCTCTGCAGGAATGGGTACGATCGTGGGATTTCCTCGGGGCGGTACCGTCCAGTCTTTGGGGCGCTAATGGGGGCGGCCTGTGTCTGGTAGTACTGGTGTACAGCTTCAAGGATGGATTCGGGTTCCATGCACACTTTTCCTGAGACTGGGTGTTTCACTGCAGGCAGGCCGCGTCCTTGCTGAAGATTTGTCCTGAAGGTTTGTCCTTGCTGAAGATACCTTGGTGAGCCCGTCGAGGGCATGTGGTGATCAGATGTTGGGTTCGGCGTCGCACTGCAGCTATGTTTTTCCGGCGTTCTATTGTTAGCGCGTGCCGTATTTGGCTACCGACCCATCGAATCGTGTCACGTAGTTGCTCCAGCAAGCCCCCCGCATCTTCGGGAGGTGTGTGGGTGCTGTTCGATGCCGACCCATTAGGGCTTGCTGAGTTATCCGCGCAATCAGGCTGTTGGTATCCAGGGGCGGCCTGCATCCGTAGTTCCCTTTTGTATTCGTGTTTGAGCCGGGTGTGTTCTCTGTGTAGCTTTTTCAGTCCTCTGCTGATTGTGTGTTTGGTGTGTATTTTGCCCGTATATGGCGGTTTCTGCGGGCACAGGTCTAGTAGGATGTCTAGTCCCTTGTTGAGGGTTGTTTGAAGCATTGCTGCCGCAATCTCTACATTGACCGCCGTGATGCTGTCGTGGTCACGAAGTAGTGTCATCAAGCGGATGGCTGTCATATCAGTGGGGTCCTCGGTGTGTTTCGCAATGCCAACCTCAATCTCATGGACGGCTGGGCGGAGGTATTCCTGGAGGCTGAGGATGTCCGACGTGAGCGAGGCATCCATCTTTTATTGCACTGCACGGATTGTGGTGTTCAGAACCGGTAGTATCACGTTTTTCCATTTAGTTCGGACCCCGTCTCCGTCTTGGTTCTTTGGGCTTGCCGGTCTCTTGGCGTCCCACAGGCGGATAGCGTCGGTGGGCAGGCGGGCATGTACGGGGTTATGGTCGAAGTTTCCTCCGGCGATAGAAACAGTGCAGTACGCTTGCGGTGTGTTCCCGTTTGCAGGTGTCCCCGCTTCTATACTCGCGTGTAGAGCGGGGCACAACAGGATATCATCTATTCGGCTTTGGTGTGCACAGCATTCCTTGCTCCACTGTTTGAAGGACGGGTGGCGGGGGGAGCGGTTTTCAGGCACCGGTGTGAGCATGTTATCGGTGATGAATTTGAGGTGTAGTCGGTCTGCTGTATCAAACAGGCCTGTACTGCGGTCGTCAGGGTTCAAGACGGCATTAAAGTCTCCGGCCAGGATTACATGTTCCCCGTTATTCGTGGCCTGTCTTCGAACTGTCTGGCAGTGCGCATATATGGTGGTTCGGACTAAGGTGTCTTCCGGGCAGTAGATTCCCAGCACGTGTACGGGGGTACTTGCTGACGTGGAGATCTTGCATTGGCACAGGTGCCCATGTAGCAGGGGCGGCGGTGGTATTTGTGTCACTTGTCCTGCACGGGTGTAACGGGCACCTGATGTGAGGCGTTCCTTGCCAGAGCTACGTGGTTTCAAGCTGCAGTAAAGTCTGTATCCCTGCGGCTCTTTGTGTAGGGCGTCCTTCATCCATCCAGTGTGGTTGCCGGTTTTGGTTTCCGTCAGAACAATGATATCGGCATCCCATGTCCGTACATTACACAGTGTACTGAGGAAGTTCGTCCCCAGTCCTCTCACGTTGTGAGTGACGATGTGCATGTACCTGTGGTTTGTTATATTGCGGCTTTCTGAGGGGTTTGCGTTTTACGGGTGTGAGAATGTGGTGTTTCTTACTGGGGTGGTCGACAGTCTTGGGCGCTGGGCACTGGGTTCACTGACGTTCCCATTTTCCTTTGTTGTGTGTGTCGTTTCCCCGGATGTTCAGCCCCGGCTGGGTTGGTGCGTTTGTTAGCTTGCTGTCGGAGATGGTCAGTGGTCATCAGCGGTTTGGGTCTATTACATGGCGTGTCTGTGGGTTGGGTATGCGGCGGGGTGTGCCCGGGATGTTGCTCTTGGCGGGGGTGTTCGTGCGGGGTGCCCTCTCTGAGGGATGGGAGAGGTACAGCTGTCGGGTGGGGTGCTGGTGGGTGGTCGTTGTCCTGTTTGGTTGGCTGCGGTCGTGTTCGTGTTCCTGGTGGCTTGGTTAGTGTTCTCCCCGTTTGGCGGGCTAGTTGCGCTGCACGTGGGTGTTTGATCTTCCGCCGTTTTTGGCCTTGTGGCGGTCTCGTTGCTGTACATATGGTCTCGTTAGTTGTTGTTTGGGTCTCCGTATACTTGGTGTGAGCTGTGCTCGTCCATGTGTCCGGGGGTATTATGTCTCGCAGGTCCACATGTGTTGCCGTGGGTTCTGTGTGATGCCGAAGATTTAGGTCGTATATTGCGCCAGATTCACGTGGCCAAGTGGCATTCTCGTCGCCGAGTTCCACAGGTTGCGGTTGCAGAGAGTCGTGGATGTACCACCGGTCCTTGTGTTTTCGTACTGCGATTGCGTGGCCTGTGAGGTATACGAGGAAGCCCCAATTGCGTGCATGTTCTGGCAGTTGGTGTAGTACGCTGCTTAACGTCGCGTTGGGTTTTATTTCCTGTCCGCTCCCTATGGAGGCAATATGCGGGTGTGCAGAGTCATTTCTTTGCTGTGCAGTTCGCACCGGCACATTGTAGCGTAGGTACAGGTTAATTGCCAGCGTTGAGAAGTTGCCTGTGTTTTGGTTGTGGGTTAGTCGCCATGTGGCGGCTGCATTGTGGAGTTCCCAGTCAGCCATGTGTTGCAGCATTGTACGACAGTATTGCAGTACGTGCTGTGGGTCGATGTACGATCCCCCTAGTAAGTTGTTTATGGCGTGGATCATGCAGAGCTCTTTCTGCTGTTGCCCGTGGTAGAGAGTGTCATCTGGGTTGTGCGGGTTTGTCATTATCGGACATGTGATTTGTTTTGATGGGGCCCCGGGTCCTGTTAGCCACCACGCTCATGTGTTGGTAAGGGTATGGGGTCGCTCGGTTCGCGTGGTTTCATCTTGTGGGCCTTGGGTGCTTTCCGTTCCTCCAGGGGGCCCCTCTGTCCCTGGAGCGGAGTCTCTATTCCAACTGCCAGTCATTATCGGTGTAACGGTGAGGGTTATTGTGGCACCAAACGTCGAGTTCTGCGATATTGCCAGGCCGATTATCAGGCAGATGTGTATCAGCCAGCTTGCATGTCCCTTCAGTCCTAGTATGTGTTAAGGCCTGAAGTACATACCAGGGCTAAAGGGACATGTAAGCTGGCTGATACACATCTGTCTGATAGCCGGCTTGGCGATACTGCAGAACATGATGTTTGGTACCACAATAACCCTCATCGTTACACTGATAACGACTGCCAGTTGGGATAGAGACCCCGCTCCAGGGACAGAGGGACACCCTGAAGGAACGGAAAGCACCCAATGTGCAGGCCCACAAGATGAAACCACGCGAACCGAGCGACCCCATACCCTTACCAACACACGAGCGTGGTGGCTAACAGGACCCGGGGCCCCATCAAAACAAGTCACATGGCCGATAATGACAAACCCGCACAACCCAGATGACACCCTTTACCACGGGCAACAGCAGAAAGAGCTCTGCATGATCCACGCCATAAACAACCTACTAGGGGGACCGTACATCGACCCACAGCACGTACTGCAATACTGTCGTACAATGCTGCAACACATGGCTGACCGGGAACTCCACAATGCAGCCGCCACATGGCGACTAACCCACAACCAAAACACAGGCAACTTCTCAACGCTGGCAATCAATCCATACCTACGCTACAACGTGCCGGTGTGAACTGCACAGCAAAGAAATGACTCTGCACACCCGCATGTTGCCTCCATAGGGAGCGGACAGGAAATAAAACCCAACGTGACGTTAAGCAGCGTACTACACCAACTGCCAGAACACGCACGCAACTGGGGCTTCCTCGTACACCTCCCAGGCCATGCAATAGCAGTACGAAAACACAAGGACCGGTGGTACATCCACGACTCTCTGCAACCGCAACCTGTGGAACTCGGTGACGAAAACGCCACTTGGCCACGTGAACCTGGCGAAATATAAACCCTAAATCTTCGGCATCACACAGAACCCATGGCAACGCATGTGGACCTGCGAGACATAATACCCCCGGACACATGGATGCGCACAGCTCACACCGAGTATACGGAGATCCAAACAACCAACGGGACCACATGCACAGCAACGAGACTGCCACAAGGCCAAAAGCGGCGGAAGATCAAACACCCACGTGCAACGCAACTAGCCCGCCAAACGGGGAGAACATTAACCAAGCCACCGGGAACACGCACACGACCGCAGCCAACTGCACAGGACAACGACCTTCCACCAGCACCCAACCCGACAGCCGTGCCTCTCCCATCCCCCTTAGAGAGAGCCCCACGCGAATGCCCCCGCCAAGAGCGACATCCCGGGCACACTCCGCCGCATATCCAACCCGCGGACACGCAATGCAACAGACCCAAACCGCTGACGACCACTGACCATCTCCGACGGCGGGCTAACAAACACACCAATCCAGCTGGGGCTGAACACCCCAGGGAAACAACACACACAACAAGGGAAAGTGGGAACGTCAGTGAACCCAGTGCCCAGCGCCCAAGACTGTCGACCACCCCCGTAAAAAGCACCACATCCTCACACCCGGAAAACGCAAATCCCCAAGAACGCCGCAATAGAACAATACACAGGTACATGCACATCGTCACTCACAACGTGCGAGGACTGGGGACGAGCTTCCTCAGTACACTGTGTAATGTACGGACATGGGATGCCGATATCATTGTTCTGACGGAAACCAAAACCGGCAACCACACTGGATGGATGAAGGACGCCCTACACAAAGAGCCGCAGGGATACAGACTTTACTGCAGCTTGAAACCACGTAGCTCTGGCAAGGAACGCCTCACATCAGGTGTCGCAATTGCGATCGGTGCCCGCTACACCCGTGCAGGACAAGTGACACAAATACCACCGCCGCCCCTGCTACATGGGCACCTGTGCCAATGCAAAATTTCCACGTCAGCAAGTACCCCCCTACACGTGCTGGGAATCTACTGCCCAGAAGACACCTTAGTCCGAACCACCATTTATGCGCACTGCCAGACAGTTCGAAGACAGGCCAAGAATAACGGGGAACATGTAGTCCTGGCTGGAGACCTTAATGCCGTCTTGAACCCTGACGACCGCAGTACAGGCCTGCTTGATACAGCAGACCGACTACACCTCAAATTCATCACCGATAACATGCTCACACCGGTGCCTGAAAACCGCTCCCCCCGCCCCCCGTCCTTCAAACAGTGGAGCAAGGAATGCTGTGCACACCAAAGCCGAATAGATGATATCCTGATGTGCCCCGCTCTACACGCGAGTATAGAAGCGGGGACACCTGCAAACGGGAACACGCCACAAGGGTACTGCACTGTTTCTATCGCCGGAGGAAACTTCGACCATAACCCCGTACATGCCCGCCTGCCCACCGACGCTATCCACATGTGGGAGGCCAAGAGACCGGTGACCCCAAAGAACCAAGACGGAGACGGGGTCCGAACTAAATGGAAAAACGTGATACTACCGGTTCTGAACACCACAATCCGTGCAGTGCAATAAAAGATGGATGCCTCGCTCACGTCGGACATCCTCAGCCTCCAGGAATACCTCCGCCCAGCCGTCCATGAGATTGAGGTTGGCATTGCGAAACACACCGAGACCCCACTGATATGACAGCCATCCGCTTGATGACACTACTTCGTGACCACGACAGCATCACAGCGGTCAATGTAGAGATTGCGGCAGCAATGCTTCAAACAACCCTCAACAAGGGACTAGACATCCTACTAGACCTGTGCCTGCAGAAACCGCCATGTACGGGCAAAATACACACCAAACACACAGTCAGCAGAGGACTGAAAAAGCTACACAGAGAACACACCCGGCTCAAACACGAATACGAAAGGGAACTACAGATGCAGGCCGCCCCTGGATGCCAACAGCCTGATTGCGTGGATATCTCAGCAAGCCCTAATGGGCCAGCATGGAACAGCACCCACACACCTCCCGAAGGTGCGGGGGGCTTGCTGGAGCAACTACATGACACGATTCGATGGGTCGGTAGCCAAATACGGCACGCGCTAACAATAGAACGCCGGAAAAACATAGCTGCAGTGCGACGCCAAACCCAACATCTGATTGCCACACGTCCTCGACGGGCTCACCAAGGTATCTTCAGCAAGGATGAACTCAAACGCGGCCTGCCTGCGGTGAAACACCCAGTCTCAGGAAAAGTGTGCACGGAACCCGAATCCATCCTTGAAGCTGTACACCAGTACTACCAGACACAGGCCGCCCCCATTAGCGCCCCAAAGACTGGACGGTACCGCCCCGAGGAAATCCCACGATCGTACCCATTCCTGCAGAGAATTCCCTAACCAGCCCGAGACAGGCCACGGATAAAGTCTTGCTTAGCAGCGTCGCCGACTCGTTTAACTTTAACAAATGTATCCAACACGTAGCCCATAATAAGACGCCGGGACCAGATGGAATACCTAACGAGCTGCTGAGGGCATTGCCTGCTGCCTTACAGATCACCATCCATGACCTCCTGAAAGTTATGTGGGTCCAGGCCCGCACACCAAAGACATGGACTGAATCCGTCACGGTCCTCCTACCGAAAGCAGGGGATGCGCTCCTCTTGAGCAACAAGAGACCCATTGCCCTCGCCAACACCTTTTATAAGTTATGGACTAGCCTCGTCACAGTGTGCATCGGGGACGTCGCTCCCGAACTCACTTCAGGGCTCCCTAGCATCGCCGGACCAATGCATCAGAATCATACAGACTTGTATACAACCGGTAGTGTCGTACAGCTTCCTCACCATGGCATACACACCTAACGATATCAAACTTTTGGACGTGATGATAGCACGCGTAGCCCGACGCTGCTACGGCTTGCCCACCAGTTTCCCCACACGTGCCGTGCTGCTACCAGCGGAACAGTATGGATTGGGAGTTGGGTCCCTGCTACCGATCTACGTACGCATGGCAGTACGCGCGTTGGTCTTATCCCTAAATGATGAAGGCTGGCTAGACGTCGTGACAAGAGCCATGCTTGAACTGCAGTGTAGTCTGGCGGCCGACACCAGGATGCACATGTTGACACGCGAGAGCAGTTTTTATACCACCTTAAAACAGCTGACCCTGGCGCGAGACCACGTCATCACGATCACAGACAAGGGGATGCCGTACAACACATCCCTAAACACTCTCATGATGGCCGCCTCCGTCATCAACGCACGGCAGGACACAAAGCCCGGAACTCTGCCGTTCCGGTGCCTGTTCCCCTTAACAGAGCTGGGCTTAGACATGCACGCACTCATTGACAAGAACACAACACAACACCTCATCACCACCACCGAACTCCAGAAGCTTTTCCCCCGGGGCAAGGTGCAACACCGGCACAAGATTGCCCTGAATCGACTAAGCCAAGCGATAAGTGCCCAATGCCCCCAAGCCCCACACACGAAGCCACATGACCCGCGTTGCTAGTCGTCCGTGCTACCTCTGGAAGACAGACGCCTCCGCGAGATTCCCAGCGACCTGCCGTTTACCGGCCTCCGGCACAAATCAAGTCTTCCCAACCCAATACTAGCACCATCCCTCGACCAGCATGTACGCCGCGATACACCTATCGGGTGGTGTACGACCACGCAGAAACCACACCATTCCCACACCAAGCCAGACGACATGAAGAGCGACCCGCCAGCGCCGCCGAGCCGCCCTGCGGATCCAGCATGCACAGGACGGAAACGCACAAGATCCGCCTATCAGCGGCAACAGGACTTCATCAACAACAATACACGCTGTGACAACAGCAACGTGAGAACGGATACTGCAGCTATCCACGGTGCGCAACTCCGCGACCCGGCCCCACAATGCACGTCATAAATAGAAGCGAGACGCGTCATGGCAGCCCTGCAAAAAGACACCCGCAGGAGTGTACCCAACCTAGGAAACCCTCCCGGGCCTATCGTCCAGGGGCCAAGCCGGCAAACCCGTCGCACACTAAACACCGGTATGACCCCCGTGCCAGGAGAAACCGGCACCCCAAACACCGTGCTGGCATACCTCGCTGAAAAGGGACTTGACTGCACGCCGGTACCGCCACGTCAGTCCCGCGCCAGCACAGGCACGGGTGCGACAGGGGCTGGATCGAGCATCACTGCCAGGAAATACGCCGGTAACCCACCTACACCCGAACCGGCCGGAGCGCTACCAGGTGTAGTATCCTGGGGTATCTACGGGTAGTGTCAAAGATTGGGCAGTCGACTGTCATCTTCCAATCGGGCCTTTGTAGGCCGACACAACAGAGGTACAACACCAGGGACGCCGAAGCCACCAGAGCACCTCACCCCACAATGGTGGAGACCTCGATGGAAGGTTGCCCGCGATCAAATCCTGGAGGACCGGATACCCTGGAAGCCTGGAAAAGGACAGGCAAAGGACACAACGGGGCAACAACAGATAGTTTACGACCTATACAACGACGCAGAGGACATCACGGAAATACTTGCGGGCCCAATCACAAAACGCACCGTCCCCTCAAAGGTGAAACCCCCCAGGAAACGGAAAACTGGGGCGGATACAACCTCAACCTATGAACAATACTACACGGTTCACTGGAAAGACACTATTACCCCGATGTCTATCATCGGCGCGTATGCCAGTATGGGATACGTGCCCAAGCAGCTCTTGCCAGTGACAGGCCTCTATGGCACGCGGATCGATCGCCACTTCCGCAGAGTAATATGGGAGCCGTCTGATATCCTCGCAACACAACTCGGTAGGTTGCCCAACGGACCAAAGGCGATGGAGAGATATGAGCAAACGAGGTCGCAGAGTGTGAACCCCCTCTCGAAATACCCAAAACCCAAGGACAGCAATCTAACGACCCCTCAGCGGCAGGGCCGATGGGACCCACCCCCCTTGGAGCAGAACCAGCGGGCATGCCTTATTCGAGCGAACACTACCTTTGAGACCGCGCCGTGCAATCCATACACGCGCCCCACAGGAAAGTACCGAATCCAGATAGGACTGCTAACCAGAGAGGGCACCTCGACCGAAGAGAACGTGGCCTTTGCCTACGACCCGAGAGGGAAATGCGTGGGCACCCTCACCCTGCAACGCTTAGAGACCCTCAGAATGCGATACCAACACATGATCTATGTGGTGCCCAAGGCGACAGTAAAGCTGATCTCAGCAGGCATCTTCGATGAGCGTGGCGCTACAATTCTGCTAGGTAACGACAAAGCCCTCGTTCAGGCAAAGGGGAGGACGATCCTACGTGCAGACAAGATGGGACGCCTCTATGCCATTCGACACCACGCAGCAGGGCGATCAGTTGGCAAAGGCCGCTCATGTGCGGCGGTCGGGTCAGAAGGCTCGAAGGCAGCGCTGTGGCATCGGCGCTTGGGACATCTGGGCTACAAGAGCCTGGAACGTATGTGCCGGGAACACATGGTAACCGGCATGGATTTGGATCGCGCGAGTCTGGAGGCAGCCAGGTCGCGGATCTGCGAGCCCTGCATTTATGCAAAGCAGACACGTGGACCATTCCCGTCCACTGGGCACAAGGCGGCGAAACCTCTGGGCCTGATACACCTGGACGTCTGTGGACCTATGCCTGAGACTTCGATAGGTGGATCCCGGTACGTTACTACACTGCTGGACGACTGCACGGGATTTTCTACTGTTGCATTCACTGACACCAAGGACGCAGTTCGCAAGAAGGTAAAGATAATGATTGAGGCGCTGGAGAACATGACTGGCCGTCGTGTGAAGGAGGCACGCACGGATCGTGGGACTGAGTTCCTCAATACAGTCTTGGGCGCCTACTTCGGCGAAAAAGGGATTATCCACGGGACGACCGTTGGGTATTCGCCGGAGCAGAATGGGGCGGCGGAGCGCCTCAACAGGACGCTTTTGGAGAAGACCCGGACAATGCTGGCGGAGTCAGGACTACCGCAGAAGCTCTGGGCAGAAGCCATGGCTACGGCGAATCTTTTGCGCAACGTTTCACCGGTCGTGGGGGCATCAGTAACGCCCCATGAGGCGTTCATGGGGGTGAAGCCGGACATAAGCCATCTGAGAGTTTTCGGCAGTACCGCATATGCACACGTGCCGAAGGAGAAGCGGAACAAACTGCAACCCGTGAGTAAAAAAGGAGTGCTGGTTGGATACGAGCAAGGGAGGCAGTACCGCATCTTGATCAACAATCTCATCAGCACCCACTCGACAGTCAAGTTCGACGAGTCAACAGTTGGAGATCGCTATGAGGATTCCGACGAGGAGGATGTCGAGGAGTCTGGCGGCGTTCCGTTGCCAGGGGGCGGCGGAGATACGCCGGTCAACACCGACATGGACCAGGGAGCTGCTGAAGTGAACCATGGTGCATCCACCAGCAGCGGCCAGACAGCGGCGCCACAGAGGCACGCAGGCATACCAGCAGCACAGTTTCCCAGGATGCAAAATACAGCGCAGTCCCGCGGAGGCAATGGTGGAGACGCTATGACAGGCGAAGGGCCGGTGCAGCAGCAAAACCACAACAACGACGGTGCAGACGTTAATATGCAGGAACGTCGCTATCCACTACGTGAGCGAAAGCGACTGATTGAATGGAGGCATGAGCCCAACGGAAGGGTTACGTTCGGGCGGATCAATGCTGCAATCGAGGAAGAAGTACCAGAGCCAGCTTCATACCAGGAGGCCACTGACGGCCCATATGCTGAGGAATGGAGAAGTGCCATGGATGAGGAAATCTCAGCACAGCTCACAAATGGGACCTGGGAGCTAGCAAAACCACCGCCAGGTGCGCGGATTCTGCCTTGTCGGTGGGTGTATAAGGTCAAACGTGCAGAGGATGGCGAGATCGAGCGCTACAAGGCACGTTTGGTGGCAAAGGGCTACGAGCAGCGGGCGGGGATTGATTATGGGGAGCTCTTTGCTCCAACCTCGCGTTTTGCTTCGCTTCGTATGCTCCTGGCGGTGGCTGCGGCTAAAGCAATGCCGATCCATCAGCTAGACGTTTCGACAGCTTTCCTGAACGGGGAGCTAGAGGAGGAGCTCTGGATGCAGCAGCCGCCTGGTTACGAGTCAGCAGATCCAGAGCAGGCGTGCAGGCTTCTACGCTCAATCTACGGGCTGAAACAGGCCCCACGCTGCTGGTATATGAAGCTAGCGGCGGAGCTGGACAAGCTGGGGTTCAAACCGTCAGTAGCAGACCCAGCACTGTTCATCAAAAAGGACGAGAAGGAGATCGTCTACCTGCTGGTGCACGTGGACGACATCATCATCACCTCAGAAGACGAGGCAATGATCAGGAGAGTAAAAACAGAAATCGGACAAGCCTTCAAGATTCGAGATCTTGGAGAGGCAAAAGTTTTCCTGGGCATGGAGATCAGCCGGGGAGCGCACGGGGAGGTAAAACTATCGCAGCGACGCTACATTGAGGAGCTGCTGCAGCGACATCAACTCGTCAATGCAAAGCCTCGAAAGACCCCACTACCTCCTGGTACTAGAGCCCTGCCTGCAGAAGACAACAACAAGGAGCTCGTAGACAACACCAAGTACAGGGCGCTTGTCGGCGAATTGAACTACCTGGCGACGAGCACAAGACCGGATATCTCGCAGGCAATGAGCGTTCTGGCGCGCTTCATGGGCAACCCATCTAAGGTTCACATGGGCTTGGCTTTGGGGGTGCTGCGATACCTGGCGGGTACCAAGGAGCTCGGATTATGCTATGACGGAGATGGCGATCTCACCATGGTGGGCTACAGTGATTCCGACTGGGCTGGAGATCCAGCCACTCGGAGGTCCACAACTGGCTACGTATTCTTGCTAAACGGCGCAGCTATCAGCTGGAACAGCCAATTGCAGCGCACGGCGGCAGCTTCAACAGTGGAGGCAGAGTACCAGGCCACGGCAGCTGCAGTGCGGGAGGCACTTTGGCTTCGCAAGCTGACCAGAGACTTGGGTCTGAGGACACAGGCTATTCAGATTCGAACGGATTCTGAGGGATCGATGAGCCTTGGGAATAACCCGATAATGTCGGTTCGTTCTAAGCACATCGACGTGCAACATCATCTAGTGCGAGAACGAGTCCTGCGGAAGGAAGTTGCCTTATCGCACTGTTCGACGGAGGATATGGTAGCAGATGTGTTAACCAAGGCACTTGGAGAGATAAAGTTTAAGAAGTGCATTACGGTGATGGGGTTGGCCGAGTAAGCTTTCTAAGTTTGTTTGGGGCGAACTCGTTTGGCTTTAGCTTTTCGGTTTCAAGAAGAATCCCTGGTTGGAATTATCTTCTTTCACTTGTTGCTAGGCATGTCTCGAGGGGGCGTGTTATAAAATGGTATATCAGTTCGATATAGCGATCCATACTAGCAACAATCCCGCTGTTGTAGCTGTACTCGGCGGTGAGCTATCGACCCACGTTCGTACTGCTTGTAGTGCTATACGCACAAGTATATGTGCCGACTCTAGAACGAACTATTCGGACTCCTTACTATCAGATAATATGTAACTCTACTTTCTCGTAATTACGTCAGGCTTCCTTATGTCTGATAGTCTACGTCTCAATAGGTTATGAGCCCCGAGCGCACGTGCGCGGTTGGCCGAGAGGTCGCCGGTTCCAATCCCGCTGACTGTTGACCAGGGCAGGGAGGCCGGGACGAAGCAGCTATCGGGAGACCGTGAAGCTCGACGGAGTGTCGCTCACGGGGGGGTGTTGGAATGTGAGCAACACTCATATACGAAAGAATGTCAGAGCAAGTAATACGGCCCACGAGGGGCCGGGCGCTTTGCTGACTTCAACACTATCGTCCAGAGGCCAAGCCGGCAAGCCCGTCGCACACTAAACACCGGTATGACCCCCGTGCCAGGAGAAACCGGCACCCCAAACACCGTGCTGGCATACCTCGCTGAAAAGGGACTTGACTGCACGCCGGTACCGCCACGTCAGTCCCGCGCCAGCACAGGCACGGGTGCGACAGGGGCTGGATCGAGCATCACTGCCAGGAAATACACCGGTAACCCACCTACACCCGAACCGGCCGGAGCGCTACCAGGTGTAGTATCCTGGGGTATCTACGGGTAGTGTCAAAGATTGGGCAGTCGACTGTCATCTTCCAATCGGGCCTTTGTAGGCCGACACAACAGAGGTACAACACCAGGGACGCCGAAGCCACCAGAGCACCTCACCCCACAATGGTGGAGACCTCGATGGAAGGTTGCCCGCGATCAAATCCTGGAGGACCGGATACCCTGGAAGCCTGGAAAAGGACAGGCAAAGGACACAACGGGGCAACAACAGATAGTTTACGACCTATACAACGACGCAGAGGACATCACGGAAATACTTGCGGGCCCAATCACAAAACGCACCGTCCCCTCAAAGGTGAAACCCCCCAGGAAACGGAAAACTGGGGCGGATACAACCTCAACCTATGAACAATACTACACGGTTCACTGGAAAGACACTATTACCCCGATGTCTATCATCGGCGCGTATGCCAGTATGGGATACGTGCCCAAGCAGCTCTTGCCAGTGACAGGCCTCTATGGCACGCGGATCGATCGCCACTTCCGCAGAGTAATATGGGAGCCGTCTGATATCCCCGCAACACAACTCGGTAGGTTGCCCAACGGACCAAAGGCGATGGAGAGATATGAGCAAACGAGATCGCAGAGTGTGAACCCCCTCTCGAAATACCCAAGACCCAAGGACAGCAATCTAACGACCCCTCAGCGGCAGGGCCGATGGGACCCACCCCCCTTGGAGCAGAACCAGCGGGCATGCCTTATTCGAGCGAACACTACCTTTGAGACCGCGCCGTGCAATCCATACACGCGCCCCACAGGAAAGTACCGAATCCAGATAGGACTGCTAACCAGAGAGGGCACCTCGACCGAAGAGAACGTGGCCTTTGCCTACGACCCGAGAGGGAAATGCGTGGGCACCCTCACCCTGCAACGCTTAGAGACCCTCAGAATGCGATACCAACACATGATCGAACCCTACCCGGAGGTGCACAGAAGCCTATCCCCCCAGGGCGACTTCGCCGAGGACGTTGCGCGCCTTCTTCTGCGGTACAGAAAGGATCCCAACGGGCGAGAGTCGAAAGACTTGCCACGGTCGCAGGCGACCATGAATAGAGAACTGCGCCGCACGTTGGTTGACACCCTGCACGCCCTAGACGCCGGCCCAGTTGTCGAAAGGTTTTCATCCCCGCTTAACTGCAGCAAAGAGGTGCAATACTACTTCAGCGCCCATGCAGAAGACCAACTCTTTGGGGCGAACATATATGCATTCTCTCAGCCATTTACAGGCCTCTCGATAGCACACCCGAATCCTGACCCCACCAGCGTCAAAAAGGCGGTAATGTGGGCAATCGCAGGCGCGTCACACACAATGACATCCACACTGCCCACTGTTGTGCTACGGTTCATTTCCCGCCGACGCGTAGGTCGACGCGATCCTACGAGGCGAAGTGCTTTTGTGATGAACGCATTGCATATGAATGAATCTGCATGATATAAATGTATTCGTGTACATTTATATATGCATTTGGCATGTTGTCATTATCCATCGCGACATCGCATCATGGCAAATCCGCCTAGCATGCATGAATGACCGAATCATTGAAGTGCGCATTATGCTCGTGCTACGAAACGATAAGTAATATTATCTGATATAATATTACTTCATTACAGCACACGTTGAGAGCGCCGCACTCGTCGCGATACATGCCCAGCAACCGGATATCGTTATCCGGACCCTTGCATCATGCGAATGCCGGAAAGGCTTATACGTTGTTATGCGTAGACATCGCCTAGACGCAGTAGGGTTGTCACATCTAGGATCGGCCTCCTAATGTGAATCGTACGGCATTGCGATGCTGCGAGTATAACAGATGCGAGGACGGCTAAGCTAAAAAAGACATTCGATACCGGAGAACACTCGTGTGTTCTATATTACTATTTCTATACACTATTCTACTTAGCCCGAGCTAAGCCTGAACTTCGCTAATCACCGCCGCGTGATGATTGCTTGCTTCCGGCGCTGACGGCGATTTCGTCCATTGCATCATTCCGACCTGTAAGACCGTAAGTTATATCTCTCTTCGTCTTGAAGTCTTCCGCTGTCTCTATTTGCTCTCGCTTGCCTTGCTGTACTTGCAAGTGCTCGCGCATCGGTGTCGATAGTCTCCAGACGTGCAGATACTCATGAGCAAACGCGAACGAGAGGTACAACAATTTGGTATCGAGACAGGTTCGTTGCCTAACTGTCTCTCTTTGTCTAATCGGAAGTAGGTTCTTTCTATGGCAAGTTCCAGCGACGAACCACGAGGACCGCTAGATACTTTTGCCGAAGACTTAGGCCGCGCCGTTTTGGACGCCGCCGCTTCCGGTTTGTAATTGTTTAATTGCTTTTGCTTAGATTGCTGCACTTGTTGTGTAAGTGTACGCTCTGAGTCGCAGGTAATCTCAGTGCACCGGCATTGCTTGCCGCGGCGACTGAGACCGGCGTTCGACCGGACCAGTTGGCGACTCTCATTGCCCAAACTACGGAGATCAGGACTCAGCTGGGCAATTACTTGCTGAGTTTGCTGAATCTTCTCAAGAGTACTGTCGGTAGGCTCACCGAATCGCTTTGTACTCTTGCCTTTGCGATAGAAGTCGGCTTCTATTACGCAAAACTAGGGTATCGTTTCGTGCTCCATGTCCGCGGAACACGACGATACGCCGCACACTAGCCTAGCTAGCCAACCCGATTTCGTTGTAGCTGCTAGAGCGCCGGATAGAGGTCTTGAGACTGTTGGCGCGCGAGCCACTCAAGAGCCCCTTTTCCTTCAGACCCCTGCTCACTTAATTGTGCCGCATTCAGCAGTGAACACGAATATGGACAACACTGCTGGACCAAGGGTTCTGCCATTACCTCAAGCTCGAGGGCATGATGACATCCCTGAGGTGATGAGATTGTCGATTCCCGTTCCTAGGCTCAATATTTCGCTGACCGACAAGACACCAGGGCATAGCATAGCCGATGCAACTCGTGCGTACGTGCGTGACGCTAAAAAGTACCTCCAAGCTGTTCATGGTGGCGATAATGACGGTATCAGGTGTCTCTTCGTTGGTAACACCCTCGAGGGCTCAGCGAAGGACTGGTATCGCAATTGGACCAACGCCCGGGGCAACTATACTTTTGACGAGTTGGTCGCCGCTTTGCTCGCACGATTCGCTACTGAGGTTCAAGCACGCGATGTGGAAGCTCGTAACGTTTTGGCAGCCGGTAGCTACCACATGCGTCGGGATGAAAATGTACCTGCGTACCAGTCACGCTTCGAAGCACTTGTGACTCCCATTGCTGACCTCACCGAATCTGAGCGTGTCTTTTGGTTTAGGCGAGGCCTAACGAAACTTTTGGCTAAATGGTGCGCCACTGACTTGGTTGGAGCGCAGATCAAGTCGTATGACGCGTTGGTCGCTTTTGCTAAGGGCGCGGAGATACGACTCCTTGCCGGCGAGGAAGAAGTCAAGTCTGCCCCTCGTGCAAATGCCGTGCAAGTGCAGGATCCGCTTGGGGAAGCTGTAGCTCTCGACCAGGACCTCGGCGCGACCCGCCCCACGCCTACTGCCGCGACGCGACGCAGCAACGGGCAACGCAAGGCGCGCGGGGGCGCTAGCTCGGGTGTCCGTGGTACAGGAGGAGCAGGTCCGAGCTCGGACCCAGCTAGGAACAGGAAGCGTGGTGGTGCGCCGTCGACGGCAGCCGCACAGCGTTCCGACCCCAATGCGAAGCGGACTCGCACGGACGACACGTATATGCCAAAATGGAATTGCAATCGTTCCGAATTCGAGCGTCGGAAATTGGCCAATGCTTGTCTACGGTGTGCGGAGAATCATTCCACGAAGGATTGCCCTCTAATGCCGCCGTTTGTACCTCAGCCGAAATAGGGGCTTGCCCGGGTTCCTGCGGAGGGGGCACCACCTGGGATTTCTGAACTAACGTGTGGTCGGTGGTCATCCTTACGGCCAGCCGTTAAGGCATTGTTGCCTTGTGTACTTGGACACATCGAGCGAGTCATTGCGCGACGCATCACGCTTGACGGACGCACGGGACTTCTCTGCTTCGATCCGTTGTGTAATGTGTTTACACCTCGCTGTCCCCTGTCGTCTATCGATCTGTCCAACCACGTGGTTTTGTTCATCCCCTCGTCTCTGCGTGAGATGTCGGAACAGTTGGCCATGTACAGGAGGTGTAGGCGTCAATATCCAGACACTGCCGCATGTGTTTTACTCCCCGCTTTCTGTCGGCGCAAGGCAGAGGCATCGTTAAGGGGTATGCGGCATGTCCACCGGTTCGAGCCGGGCACCGTTTTGTTTAATGGTGTGGATCGGGAGGGTACGTTGGCTCCGTGGCCACACCTATCCTACTCGGTTGACGTTTGGTACGAAGCTCCTGATGGGGGTGCCGTTGGTTACGGACCCGCCTTAAGTGCACTGACGTTGTCTGCTGGGCAGTCGCTCGTAGATAACCGTGTCCCTGTGGTTCAGATCGGTTTGAATGGCCGTACTCTGAAGGCACTTGTTGACACCGGTGCCAGCGACGACTTCATCTCTGTCGCAGAGGTGAATGCGCTGGGGTTGTCCCCAGAGTCGTCTGATTGTCCACAGGTTACCCTTGCTGACGGGGGTAAGCATCCCATCGTGGGCAGGATTACCCTTAGCCTATCGTTAGGCCCTTTGCGTGTTGTGACCCGGCCGTACGTGCTGCAGGGCTTAGCAGAGACTGCATCGTACATAATGGGGTCGTCGACATTACGACAGTACCGCGCGCGCATCGACATGGAGACCGCAACCCTGCATATGTGCAAGGGTACTCTGTCGATTAAGGTACCTTTCCTGTCGTTCGAACATGTCACACCAAAGGAGGGCGAAACTGAGGCGGTGCCTATGGTTAATTTCGCTGTGACCGCAATGGCCGCGCGAATCGAACCAGAGCTAGTCGGGCGTAAGGAGGCCGTCCGTTTGTTACGGAAGGGTGCCCACGGACTGCTTTTAAGGCCGCGGGTGAGCTGTTGTGTCACCACCGCGCAGATTTCTGCGGATCCTGAGGTTGAGGCCCTACTGTCGCAGTATGAGGACGTCTTTAAAGATATCCCTGGCCTACCACCTATGCGTCCTGTTGATCACACAATCCCTCTCATGCCTGGAGCGCAGCCTACAGCCCGGCCAATGTACAGGTTGAGTCCATTGGAGCTGGACGAGGTGAAGCGCCAGGTGACGGATTTGCTCGCGAAGGGTATGATACGCCCCAGCACATCCCCGTATTCTGCACCGATTTTGTTTGTCGGTAAGAAGGATGGGACCTTGCGCATGTGCATTGATTACCGGGGGTTAAATGCGAATACGGTGAAAAATCGCTACCCTTTGCCACGCGTTGACGACCTGTTGGATAAGCTGAAGGGCTCGGCTTATTTTTCCTCAATTGACTTACAACAGGGCTACAATCAGATTCGCATCGCTGCCTCTGATATCCCGAAAACCGCTTTTCGGACGCCCTTCGGTCACTTTGAGTATACGGTCCTATCATTTGGTTTGACTAATGCCCCTGCGACGTTTCAGGCGGTTATGGACCGAATGTTTAGGCCGTTTATCGACAGGTTCGTTGTTTGCTACCTGGATGACATCTTGGTATATTCTAAGACGCGCGAGGAGCACTTGGAGCATCTTCGGCTCGTGCTCGACGTTATGAGGCGGGAGCAATTGTTTGCTAAACGCGCCAAATGCTTTTGGGCGCAGCCTCAGGTGGAATATTTGGGCCACATTGTGTCGGCCACCGGTGTGAAGATGGACCCGCGGAAGGTCGCCGCGGTTCGCGATTGGCCCGCGCCTCAGAACCTCACGGAGCTGCGTAAGTTCCTTGGCTTGACCAATTATTTCCGAAAGTTCATTGAAAAATATTCCATCATTGCGGCCCCGCTTACTAACTTAACTCGCAAAGGCGTTTTCGTTTCGCTCGAGTCGTGGACGTCGCAATGCCAGCGGGCATTCGAAGAGCTCAAACGAATCATTGCCGAAGATGTCACCCTTGCATTCCCTGATTACTCGTTGCCATTTCGTGTTGAGGTAGTGTCTGATGCCTCAATATTTGGAAGCGGCGCTGTATTGTTACAGGAAGGGCGACCGATCGCCTTCACGAGTAAGAAATTTTCTGGTGCGGAGATTCGCTACACCACCGGGGAACAGGAGCTTCTGGCCGTGCTGCATGCTTTAAAGGAATGGCGCTGTTACCTTGAGGGACGCCCGTTTACTTTAAAGACTGACCACAAGCCCCTAACGTTTTTGCAAAGCGTTCCGACGTTGAACCGCCGTCAAGCTAGGTGGATGGAATATCTAGCTAGGTTCAACTGCACCTGGGAGTATATTTCTGGTAAATTGAATATTGCCGATGCTCTCAGTCGACATCCGTCGCTACACGCTGCAATTTTGGCAGCGCCCGTCGCGCGGCCGCGTAGCGAGGAGGTTCCGATCGCGACGGACCTCGCGGAGCGGTTGAAGGTTGCCTACAGCGCAGACGCCTGGTTCGCGGACCCGGCTAATGTAGAAAACCTTCGTAAGCAGAATGGCCTTTGGCTACGGACGGAGGGTGCAGCTACGCAAATCGTCGTTCCGAACGACGACGCGCTACGCTACGACATCCTTGCGCGGTTCCACGAGGACCCGTTAGCAGGACACCCTGGTAGCAAGCGATTGATCGACTTGGTGCAACGTTCCTTTTGGTGGCCTCGTTTGGCTAAGGATGCGGCGAACTTCGTCCAGACATGCAGTCTGTGCCAGCGCAATAAGGCTTTGCCCGGTAAGGGCCATGGGTTGTTGCAACCGTTGCCTGTCCCGGATGCGCCTTGGGAAAGTGTTTCCATGGACTTCGTAGTCGCGCTGCCCAAAACTGAGGGGGGATACGATGCGGTGTTCGTAATGGTCGATCGTCTGACTAAGATGGTTCACCTAGCACCATGCACATCATCCTGCACGGCTGAGCAAACCGCACGTTTGTTTTTCGATAATGTGGTTCGGTTACACGGGATTCCCAAAAATGTGATCTCGGACCGCGGTGGACAGTTCACGTCTAAGTTTTGGGAAGCGCTCTGCAAACTAGTTGGCATGCGCGTCAACCTGAGCACGGCGTATCACCCGCAGACTGATGGTCAAACCGAACGCACAAACCGCACGTTGGGTGATATGTTGCGCAATTATGCTGGTCGCACACCACTCGTTTGGGATACGTATTTGACTGCGGCAGAATTCGCGCTTAACAATGCTGTTAACCGCTCTACAGGCAAAAGTCCGTTCTTTCTTAACTACGGATTTCATCCCGCGCTACCCGTGTGGCGTGAGTTGGAAGTGAACGTGCCTGCTGCTAAACTTTTTGCCAAGTCTTTTATGTCCCGAATCACAGACGCGAAGTCGTGTTTGGACGCGGCGCAGCAACGAACGACAGAACACTACAACAAATCCAAGCAGGATGTGACGTTTTCGGAAGGGCAACTCGTGTTGCTAATGTTGTACCTCTCGTTCGCGTTTGCTCATAAGTGTCTGCACGTCTGAAGACTTTAGACACCGATGCGCGAGCACTTGCAAGTACAGCAAGGCAAGCGAGAGCAAACAGAGACAGCGGAAGACTTTAAGACGAAGAGAGATATAACTTACAATCTTACGGGTCGGAACGATGCAATGGACGAAATCGCCGTCAGCGCCGGAAGCAAGCAATCATCACGCGGCGGTGATTAGCGAAGTTCAGGCTTAGCTCGGGCTAAGTAGAATATCGTATAGTAATAGCAATGTAGAACACGCAAGTGTTCTCCGGTATCGAATGTCTTGTCTAGCTTAGCCGTCCTCGCATCTGTTATACTCGCAGCATCGCAATGCCGTACGATTCACATCAGGAGGCCGATCCTAGATGTGACAACCCTACTGCGTATAGGCGATGTCTACGCATAACAACGTATAAGCCTTTCCGGCATTCGCATGATGCAAGGGTCCGGATAACGATATCCGGTTGCAGGGCATGTATCGCGACGAGTGCGGCGCTCTCAACGTGTGCTTTAATGAAGTAATATTATATCAGATAATATTACTTATAGTTTCCTAGCACGAGCATAATGCGCACTTCAATGATTCGGTTATTCATGCATGCTAGGCGGATTTGCCATGATGCGATGTCGCGATGGATCAATGACAACATGCCAGATGCATATATAAATGTATGCGAATACATTTATATCATGCAGATTCATTCATATGTAATGCGTTCATCACAAAAGCACTTCGACTCATAGGATCGCGTCGACCTACGCGTCGATGGGAAATGAACCGTGGCACAACAGCTAAGTACCAAGAACTTGCGTTCCTTGGCCGACGGATCCCGAAAACTCTTACCCCGCTGGATTGGTCCGTATCCTGTCATGCGCATGGTTGGGAATGTGGCTGTGCAGCTTGCATTGCCCGCTGATATGACCATTCACCCCACGTTTCACGTATCGCTTGTTCGTCCGTATCGTGGTACGGAACCCGTCCCTGAGCCTGCTAACGCCCCCGCAGCGATCGAACCAGTTCCCGAGACCTGGATCGCTGGTAAACAGAAGTTTTACGATGTGGAGCGGGTGTTAGATTATCGCGCGCGTCGTGTGGGCCGACACCGACGTAAGCGAACAGTACACGAGTACTTGGTTAAGTGGACAGGGTATACCGACGAGCACAACTCATGGGAACCGGCACGAAACTTCTCACAGGACATGAAACCCCTGCTCGAAGAAGCCCGCAAACGTGCCACACAAGCCCAATGACCCCTGCAGTCGATGCTGTATGATGCAGCGAGGACGCTGCATACGGGAGGGGGGATAATTGTTGTGCTACGGTTCATTTCCCGCCGACGCATAGGTCGACGCGATCCTACGAGGCGAAGTGCTTTTGTGATGAACGCATTGCATATGAATGAATCTGCATGATATAAATGTATTCGTGTACATTTATATATGCATTTGGCATGTTGTCATTATCCATCGCGACATCGCATCATGGCAAATCCGCCTAGCATGCATGAATGACCGAATCATTGAAGTGCGCATTATGCTCGTGCTACGAAACGATAAGTAATATTATCTGATATAATATTACTTCATTACAGCACACGTTGAGAGCGCCGCACTCGTCGCGATACATGCCCAGCAACCGGATATCGTTATCCGGACCCTTGCATCATGCGAATGCCGGAAAGGCTTATACGTTGTTATGCGTAGACATCGCCTAGACGCAGTAGGGTTGTCACATCTAGGATCGGCCTCCTAATGTGAATCGTACGGCATTGCGATGCTGCGAGTATAACAGATGCGAGGACGGCTAAGCTAAAAAAGACATTCGATACCGGAGAACACTCGTGTGTTCTATATTACTATTTCTATACACTATTCTACTTAGCCCGAGCTAAGCCTGAACTTCGCTAATCACCGCCGCGTGATGATTGCTTGCTTCCGGCGCTGACGGCGATTTCGTCCATTGCATCATTCCGACCTGTAAGACCGTAAGTTATATCTCTCTTCGTCTTGAAGTCTTCCGCTGTCTCTATTTGCTCTCGCTTGCCTTGCTGTACTTGCAAGTGCTCGCGCATCGGTGTCGATAGTCTCCAGACGTGCAGATACTCATGAGCAAACGCGAACGAGAGGTACAACACCGGTGCCTGTTCCCCTTAACAGAGCTGGGCTTAGACATGCACGCACTCATTGACAAGAACACAACACAACACCTCATCACCACCACCGAACTCCAGAAGCTTTTCCCCCGGGGCAAGGTGCAACACCGGCACAAGATTGCCCTGAATCGACTAAGCCAAGCGATAAGTGCCCAATGCCCCCAAGCCCCACACACGAAGCCACATGACCCGCGTTGCTAGTCGTCCGTGCTGCCTCTGGAAGACAGACGCCTCCGCGAGATTCCCAGCGACCTGCCGTTCACCGGCCTCCGGCACAAATCAAGTCTTCCCAACCCAATACTAGCACCATCCCTCGACCAGCATGTACGCCGTGATACACCTATCGGGTGGTGTACGACCACGCAGAAACCACACCATCCCCACACCAAGCCAGACGACATGAAGAGCGACCCGCCAGCGCCGCCGAGCCGCCCTGCGGATCCAGCATGCACAGGACGGAAACGCACAAGATCCGCCTATCAGCGGCAACAGGACTTCATCAACAACAATACACGCTGTGACAACAGCAACGTGAGAACGGATACTGCAGCTATCCACGGTGCGCAACTCCGCGACCCGGCCCCACAATGCACGTCATAAATAGAAGCGAGACGCGTCATGGCAGCCCTGCAAAAAGACACCCGCAGGAGTGTACCCAACCTAGGAAACCCTCCCGGGCCTATCGTCCAGGGGCCAAGCCGGCAAACCCGTCGCACACTAAACACCGGTATGACCCCCGTGCCAGGAGAAACCGGCACCCCAAACACCGTGCTGGCATACCTCGCTGAAAAGGGACTTGACTGCACGCCGGTACCGCCACGTCAGTCCCGCGCCAGCACAGGCACGGGTGCGACAGGGGCTGGATCGAGCATCACTGCCAGGAAATACGCCGGTAACCCACCTACACCCGAACCGGCCGGAGCGCTACCAGGTGTAGTATCCTGGGGTATCTACGGGTAGTGTCAAAGATTGGGCAGTCGACTGTCATCTTCCAATCGGGCCTTTGCAGGCCGACACAACAGAGGTACAACACCAGGGACGCCGAAGCCACCAGAGCACCTCACCCCACAATGGTGGAGACCTCGATGGAAGGTTGCCCGCGATCAAATCCTGGAGGACCGGATACCCTGGAAGCCTGGAAAAGGACAGGCAAAGGACACAACGGGGCAACAACAGATAGTTTACGACCTATACAACGACGCAGAGGACATCACGGAAATACTTGCGGGCCCAATCACAAAACGCACCGTCCCCTCAAAGGTGAAACCCCCCAGGAAACGGAAAACTGGGGCGGATACAACCTCAACCTATGAACAATACTACACGGTTCACTGGAAAGACACTATTACCCCGATGTCTATCATCGGCGCGTATGCCAGTATGGGATACGTGCCCAAGCAGCTCTTGCCAGTGACAGGCCTCTATGGCACGCGGATCGATCGCCACTTCCGCAGAGTAATATGGGAGCCGTCTGATATCCTCGCAACACAACTCGGTAGGTTGCCCAACGGACCAAAGGCGATGGAGAGATATGAGCAAACGAGGTCGCAGAGTGTGAACCCCCTCTCGAGATACCCAAGACCCAAGGACAGCAATCTAACGACCCCTCAGCGGCAGGGCCGATGGGACCCACCCCCCTTGGAGCAGAACCAGCGGGCATGCCTTATTCGAGCGAACACTACCTTTGAGACCGCGCCGTGCAATCCATACACGCGCCCCACAGGAAAGTACCGAATCCAGATAGGACTGCTAACCAGAGAGGGCACCTCGACCGAAGAGAACGTGGCCTTTGCCTACGACCCGAGAGGGAAATGCGTGGGCACCCTCACCCTGCAACGCTTAGAGACCCTCAGAATGCGATACCAACACATGATCGAACCCTACCCGGAGGTGCACAGAAGCCTATCCCCCCAGGGCGACTTCGCCGAGGACGTTGCGCGCCTTCTTCTGCGGTACAGAAAGGATCCCAATGGGCGAGAGTCGAAAGACTCGCCACGGTCGCAGGCGACCATGAATAGAGAACTGCGCCGCACGTTGGTTGACACCCTGCACGCCCTAGACGCCGGCCCAGTTGTCGAAAGGTTTTCATCCCCGCTTAACTGCAGCAAAGAGGTGCAATACTACTTCAGCGCCCATGCAGAAGACCAACTCTTTGGGGCGAACATATATGCATTCTCTCAGCCATTTACAGGCCTCTCGATAGCACACCCGAATCCTGACCCCACCAGCGTCAAAAAGGCGGTAATGTGGGCAATCGCAGGCGCGTCACACACAATGACATCCACACTGCCCACCGCCACACTACTCATTGTCCCGCACAGCCGGACTGGTCCCCACACGCAGCTATACAACACACCGTACGTCTTCCATCTCACGCGACTGAGCCGTGGTGAAGCGTGCATGCTCACCAGCAGGACCGGAACTGACGGCCAAACCCCTGGCTACAAGGGAGGCCTGGACCTCGTCGTGGTGGCCAACGACATGGCGATCCGAGGACTAAACGCCCGCTCCATGAAGGCGCTCCTAAACGAACTCAAAGTGATGGACGCCGTCGGCCTCCCCAGAAAACATCTGCGCATGCGGGACACGCCCGAGAGCACCCAATGCGTCGACATCCAGCGTCCCTACCCAAGCAAAGCTGCTCAGATCATGCGCAAGATGATGGCCTCAAAGCCGCCTGGACCCAGACCCACCGCCATAGTTCACCAAATGGACGGACAGATGCTCCAGCAGCGCCTGACAGCAGCTTTCCCCGGACAAATACCACTCCCCGTGTACCCACAAGATATCATCTGGACTGACGGTAGCTGCATTAAACCGGCTGAAAACGACAGCCCGAACAAGTTGGGTGCGGCTGCGTACTGTGGACCCACCGGAAAAACATTGTACATCGACCCAGCAGGCGTCGGATGCACCAATACCATCCAACGGGCAGAGCTGGTGGCAATACGCGTGGCCCTATCAACGCAAAAGGAAGTGAACAGTGCCCTAACAATTGCCACTGATTCACAAGCATCACTGGATATTATCAAAAGAGCAATAAACGATCCGAGTAAACTGCACATTTCCAAGCACAAAGCCTTACTCATGGATATCGCCGAACTACTGTACGACTACGCCCACCAGAACATAACCGTCCACTTCTTGAAAGTGAAATCGCATACCGGCCTTGATGGTAATGACAAAGCTGACAAGGGAGCAACATCTGTCGCACAAGGTGAGATTCCGGCAACTTTTACTGAAAAGGCAGACAGCGTCCCGTTCGATAAAACAACGCGATACTTGCTTTTACATTAGCGACCTGAACAAAGGCCTCTATAAGTATCTCCAGCAGGATACCTTCACAGGCTATACAAACGACACAATTCTAACTGAAAAATGGTGTAACACCGCCTCGAAGTTAGACCCCAAATCCAGCAATGCCTTCCTTAGTAACCCAAAGACGCCCCACTGGCTCAAACTGCAAGTACTGAAAGCTTGATATGGGCTGCTATTCAATGCTAAGCTGCAGAAACTTTATGGACATGGCGGAGACGGAAACTGCCCTATTTGCCGCAGCTGCGGAACGACCGGCCCCACACCCAACTCAGGAACCCACATACTCGGCGGGTGCCCCCACCCAACCATGAAAGGCATGTACATCAACCGGCATAACCAAGCGACACGCACTATTGCTGACTGCATCCACGGGGGCCGCAACGGTGGTGGCTTCATGATTATGGACGCCGGTAAAGAAGAGGATCTCCCGCCGTACTGTAGTGGGACGCCTAGGAGACGAGGAAATCCGCCGCCTCCACCCAGACATCATGTTCATTCCCAACCTCCCCACGCACACAACCCAGCGCAAACGGTACCAGGGGCCGGAATACAAGCTCATGCACGATGTGTACATTGTCAAAGTGGGCTACACTAGCGACCTGCAACACACCGACAAACTCGAACAGAAAACTGAACAACACGCACGGCTAACAGAGGAACTCACGAAAGCAGGCTGGAAGGTGCACTACACTGAGGCGCAAATCGTCACCCTAGGCAGCACAGGGACCCTAACCAACAAACTAAAACCGCTCCTGTGCAGGCTTGGCTCTTCCGCGGAGCATGCCCAGAAGACCTGCCTGCACCTACACCAGCAAACAATCCAAACAGCGGGTGCCAATATACGGGCGCGGCGAGCACTAGAGGGTGCAGCCAAATAACCAGTAAAACCAAAACGGTTTCCCACAGTGGTGTGGGCATACAGGGGCGGCTATGCTGCCCCTCAGTTCCGTTATCATTATTATTATTATTATCATCATTATTATTATTATTATTATTATTATTATTATTATTATTATTATTATTATTATTATTATTATTATTATTATTATTATTATTATTATTATTATTATTATTATTATTATTATTATTATTATTATTATTATTATTATTATTATTATTATTATTATTATTATTATTATTATTATTATTATTATTATTATTATTATTATTATTATTATTATTATTATTATTATTATTATTATTATGATTATTATTATGATTATTATTATGATTATTATTATGATTATGATTATTATTATGATTATTATTATTATTATTATTATTATTATTATTATTATTATTATTATTATTATTATTATTATTATTATTATGATTATGATTATTATTATGATTATTATTATTATTAGGGTTTTATTATTAGGGTTTTATTATTATTATTATTATTATTATTAGGGTTTTATTATGATTATTATGATTATGATTATTATTATAACTTTCAGGAGGTCATGGATGGTGATCTGTAAGGCAGCAGGCAATGCCCTCAGCAGCTCGTTAGGTAGTCCATCTGGTCCCGGCGTCTTATTACGGGCTACGTGTTGGATACATTTGTTAAAGTTAAACGAGTTGGCGATGCTGCTAAGCAAGACTTTATCCGTGGCCTGTCTCGGGCTGGTTAGGGAGAAGGCGTCTGGCGCGGTGCTCTGCAGGAATGGGTACGATCGTGGGATTTCCTCGGGGCGGTACCGTCGAGTCTTTGGGGCGCTAATGGGGGCGGCCTGTGTCTGGTAGTACTGGTGTACAGCTTCAAGGATGGATTCGGGTTCCGTGCACACTTTTCCTGAGACTGGGTGTTTCACTGCAGGCAGGCCGCGTTTGAGTTTGTCCTTGCTGAAGATACCTTGGTGAGCCCGTCGAGGGCATGTGGCGATCAGATGTTGGGTTCGGCGTCGCACTGCAGCTATGTTTTTCCGGCGTTCTATTGTTAGCGCGTGCCGTATTTGGCTACCGACCCATCGAATCGTGTCACGTAGTTGCTCCAGCAAGCCCCCCGCATCTTCGGGAGGTGTGTGGGTGCTGTTCGATGCCGACCCATTAGGGCTTGCTGAGTTATCCGCGCAATCAGGCTGTTGGTATCCAGGGGCGGCCTGCATCCGTAGTTCCCTTTTGTATTCGTGTTTGAGCCGGGTGTGTTCTCTGTGTAGCTTTTTCAGTCCTCTGCTGATTGTGTGTTTGGTGTGTATTTTGCCCGTATATGGCGGTTTCTGCGGGCACAGGTCTAGTAGGATGTCTAGTCCCTTGTTGAGGGTTGTTTGAAGCATTGCTGCCGCAATCTCTACATTGACCGCCGTGATGCTGTCGTGGTCGCGAAGTAGTGTCATCAAGCGGATGGCTGTCATATCAGTGGGGTCCTCGGTGTGTTTCGCAATGCCAACCTCAATCTCATGGACGGCTGGGCGGAGGTATTCCTGGAGGCTGAGGATGTCCAACGTGAGCGAGGCATCCATCTTTTATTGCACTGCACGGATTGTGGTGTTCAGAACCGGTAGTATCACGTTTTTCCATTTAGTTCGGACCCCGTCTCCGTCTTGGTTCTTTGGGCTTGCCGGTCTCTTGGCGTCCCACAGGCGGATAGCGTCAGTGGGCAGGCGGGCATGTACGGGGTTATGGTCGAAGTTTCCTCCGGCGATAGAAACAGTGCAGTACGCTTGCGGTGTGTTCCCGTTTGCAGGTGTCCCCGCTTCTATACTCGCGTGTAGAGCGGGGCACAACAGGATATTGTCTATTCGGCTTTGGTGTGAGCATTACAGCATTCTTTGCTCCACTGTTTGAAGGACGGGTGGCGGGGGGAGCGGTTTTCAGGCACCGGTGTGAGCATGTTATCGGTGATGAATTTGAGGTGTAGTCGGTCTGCTGTATCAAACAGGCCTGTACTGCGGTCGTCAGGGTTCAAGACGGCATTAAAGTCTCCGGCCAGGATTACATGTTCCCCGTTATTCGTGGCCTGTCTTCGAACTGTCTGGCAGTGCGCATATATGGTTGTTCGGACTAAGGTGTCTTCCGGGCAGTAGATTCCCAGCACGTGTAGGGGGGTACTTGCTGACGTGGAGATCTTGCATTGGCACAGGTGCCCATGTAGCAGGGGCGGCGGTGGTATTTGTGTCACTTGTCCTGCACGGGTGTAACGGGCACCTTGCGACACCTGATGTGAGGCGTTCTTTGCCAGAGTTACGTGGTTTCGAGCTGCAGTAAAGTCTGTATCCCTGCGGCTCTTTGTGTAGGGTGTCTTTCATCCATCCGGTGCGGTTGCTGGTTTTAGTTTCGGTTAGAACAATGATATCAGCATCCCATGTCCGCACATTACACAGTGTACTGAGGAAGTTCGTCCCCAGTCCTCTCACGTTGTGAGTGACGATGTGCATGTACCTGTGGTTTGTTATATTGCGGCTTTCTGAGGGGTTTGCGTTTTCCGGGTGTGAGAATGTGGTGTTTCTTACTGGGGTGGTCGACAGTCTTGGGCGCTGGGCACTGGGTTCACTGGCGTTCCCATTTTCCTTTGTTGTGTGTGTCGTTTCCCCGGATGTTCAGCCCCGGCTGGGTTGGTGCGTTTGTTAGCTTGCTGTCGGAGATGGTCAGTGGTCATCAGCGGTTTGGGTCTATTACATGGCGTGTCTGTGGGTTGGGTATGCGGCGGGGTGTGCCCGGGATGTTGCTCTTGGCGGGGGTGTTCGTGCGGGGTGCCCTCTCTGAGGGATGGGAGAGGTACAGCTGTCGGGTGGGGTGCTGGTGGGTGGTCGTTGTCCTGTTTGGTTGGCTGCGGTCGTGTTCGTGTTCCTGGTGGCTTGGTTAGTGTTCTCCCCGTTTGGCGGGCTAGTTGCGCTGCACGTGGGTGTTTGATCTTCCACCATTTTTGGCCTTGTGGCGGTCTCGTTGCTGTACATATGGTCTCGTTAGTTGTTGTTTGGGTCTCCGTATACTTGGTGTGAGCGCGGGCAATGTTCATCATCTGGCTGGAGATGCTAGGATAGCTCAGGCCGAATATAAATGAGTATAATGTATGTGTACGAAATAGGTTGAGTTAAGTACTTGGGTACTTAATCCAAAGTAGCGTCAAGCCGACTTCGGTCTCTAGGCGGCCGTCCTCACACCTTTCACGTTCGCGATACCGATGTGCAAAACAAGTCTCACTGGATTCCAATCTCAAGTGTGAGTATTATCTTAGCACTGTTCTGAGTATCGCGTAATCCGTGATATTAATGGATGCAACGTATGCAATATGCGAAGGTCCGAGTATCGATATTCGGTTGCTGACCCAACCATCCCGATCGTCACGATCCCGCATACGTGTATGGCTTATGACTCGGATGAGGTAATATTTGAAATATTATTACGTGATATATTAGTCCAATAGTGAGTTCGTGCATTGATATCAGCTTCGAGTCAAACATGTTGACCGACAGCGCGATGTCGTAGATGATAACGCGACGTGCCTGATTAGCTAGATATACTCGAATATATCATGCTAATATGATTATATCATGTTTGGTAATGCTCGAATGGATTGCAGCCTACTTCGGTGTAAAAGGTGATTGAACCGGCGTACAGCAACTGTCCCCCCTCCTGTATGCAGCGTCCTCGCTGCATCGTACAGCATTTGACTGCAGAGATCATTGGGTCTGTGTGGCACGTAATCGAGCTTCCTCCAATAGGGGCTTCATCTCTGGCGAGAAATTACGCGTCGGCTCCCAAGAGTTGTGCTCGCTAGAATAGCCAGTCTATTTGACCAGATACTTGTGCACCTTCCGCTTACGTCGCTGTCGGCTTACATGACGAACCCGATAATCCAATATTCGTTCCACATCGTACACCTTTTGTTTGCCTGCAATCCAGGTCTCGGGACCAGGGTCCATTACCGCAGGGGCATCGGTATCGTTTGTAACAGGTGCTGTGTTGTATCCTTCCTTCTTCAATCATGCACTGAACCTGCACGTCTGAATGTTAGCTATTGTGCACCGTGCTTTCGAACAGCAAGGCGATTCAATGCGAGTAAAGTGACAGCGGAAGACTCAAGATTAAGGAAAGATTCAACTTACAATAATCCTCGTATACAAATCAGTAGATCGCCGTCAGACCCCGTGGGTAATGTTCATCACTCGGCTGCAGATGGAATGCTAGAATAGCTCAGGCCGAATATATAAATATATATCGTATGTATGCGAATTAGATTGAGTTAAGTACACAGGTACTTGGTCCAAAGTAGCGCAAGCCGACATCGGTCTCTAGGCGGCCGTCCTCGCACCTATCATGTCGTGATACCGATGTGCAGTACGGGTCTCACTGGATTCCGATCTCAAGTGTGAGTACCTTTGTAGCACTGTTCTAAATATCGTGTCATCCGTGATATTAATGGATGCAACATATGTAATATGCGAAGGTCCGAATATCGATATTCGGTTGCCGACCCAACCATCGCGATCGTCGCATTCTCGCATACGCGTATGGTTTATGACGCAGATGAGGTAATAATATTTAAAGTATTATTACGTGAGATATTGTGCCAATGGATAGATTGCGCATTAATTATCGATATTGAGTCAAACATGTTGACCGACAGTGCGACGTTGTAGGTGATAATGCAGCATGCTTGATTAGCTAGATATACTCGAGTATATCATGCTAATATGCTTGTATCATGCTTCACAATGCTTAAATGCGTTGCGGTCTTCATTGGTGCAAACGGTGATTGAACCGGCGTACAACAACTATCCCCCCTCCCGTATGCAGCATCCTCGCTGCATCGGACAGCATCAACTGCAAAGATCATTGGGTCTGCGTGGCACGTAGGCGAGCTTCTTCCAATAAGGGCTTCATTTCCGGCAAGAAGTTACGCATCGGCTCCCACGAATTATGCTCGCTGGAATAGCCGGTCCACTTGACCAGATATTCGTGCACCTTACGCTTTCATCGTTGTCGACCTATACGACGAACCCGATAATCCAATGTTCGCTCAACATCATACACTTTTTGCTTGCCTGCGATCCAGGTCTTGGGACCGGGGTCCATTACTGCAGGGGCATCGGTTGTTGTGCTACGGTTCATTTCCCGCCGACGCGTAGGTCGACGCGATCCTACGAGGCGAAGTGCTTTTGTGATGAACGCATTACATATGAATGAATCTGCATGATATAAATGTATTCGCATACATTTATATATGCATCTGGCATGTTGTCATTATCCATCGCGACATCGCATCATGGCAAATCCGCCTAGCATGCATGAAATACCGAATCATTGAAGTGCGCATTATGCTCGTGCTACGAAACGATAAGTAATATTATCTGATATAATATTACTTCATTACAGCACACGTTGAGAGCGCCGCACTTGTCGCGATGCATGCCCTGCAACCGGATATCGTTATCCGGACCCTTGCATCATGCGAATGCCGGAAAGGCTTATACGTTGTTATACGTAGACATCGCCTAGACGCAGTAGGGTTGTCACATCTAGGATCGGCCTCCTGATGTGAATCGTACGGCATTGCGATGCTGCGAGTATAACAGATGCGAGGACGGCTAAGCTAAAAAAGACATTCGATACCGGAGAACACTCGTGTGTTCTATATTACTATTTCTATACACTATTCTACTTAGCCCGAGCTAAGCCTGAACTTCGCTAATCACCGCCGCGTGATGATTGCTTGCTTCCGGCGCTGACGGCGATTTCGTCCATTGCATCATTCCGATCTGTAAGACCGTAAGTTATATCTCTCTTCGTCTTGAAGTCTTCCGCTGTCTCTGTTTGCTCTCGCTTGCCTTGCTGTACTTGCAAGTGCTCGCGCATCGGTGTCGATAGTCTCCAGACGTGCAGATACTCATGAGCAAACGCGAACGAGAGGTACAACATCGGTGTTGTTTGTAACGGGCTCTGTACCACGATAAGGACGAACGAGTGAAATATGAAACGTGGGGTGGATATTCATGTCAGAAGGTAGGGATAGCTCCACAGCTACGTTTCCTACCATGCGAACAACGGGATATGGACCAATCCAGCAAGGTAACAATTTACGGGAACCGTCGGCAAGCGAACGCAAGTTCTTAGTGCTCAATAATACCATTTGTCCCACCGAAAATGTTATGTCTTGTTTGGATTTATTATAATAGTCCGTCGTCCGTTGTTGTGCCGCATCCAAACATGCCTTCGCGTCTGTCATGCGGGATAGGAACGACTTGGCAAAGGTTTTAGCCGCTGGGATATTTATCTCCAACTCTCGCCACACGGGTAGCGCAGGATGGAATCCATAATTCAGAAAGAAAGGGCTTTGACCTGTAGAGCGGTTAACAGCGTTGTTAAGCGCAAATTCTGCCGAAGTCAGAAATGTATCCCAAACAGAGGGTGTGCGCCCCGCGAAATTCCTCAACATGTCGCCCAGCGTGCGATTGGTGCGTTTGGTTTGCCCATCGGATTGTGGATGATATGCTGTGCTCAAATGAACGCACATACCGACGAGTTGACATAGCGCTTCCCAAAACTTAGACGTGAATTGACTGCCGCGATCGGATATCACATTTTTAGGAACGCCATGCAATCGGACCACGTTATCGAAAAATAATCATGCTGTTTGCTCAGCGGTGCAAGACGAGGTGCAGGGGGCTAAGTGAATCATCTTGGTCAAGCGATCGACCATAACGAACACCGAGTCGTATCCCCCCTCAGTTTTGGGCAGCGCGACTACAAAATCCATTGAAACACTTTCCCAAGGGGCATCTGGTATAGGTAACGGTTGTAACAAACCCTGGCCCTTACCGGACAGTGCTTTATTGCGCTGACATAAACTGCACCTTTGCACCAAGTTTTCCGCATCCTTCACCACGCGCAGCCACCAGAACGAGCGTCGTACGAGCTCTGCCACACGTGTACTTCCAGGATGTCCTGCTAACGGATCCTCGTGGAACTGCGCAAGAATATCGTAGCGCAAAGCGTCGTCGTTTGGCATGACGATTTGTGTGGTCGAACCATCTTTCCGTTGCCACAAATCGTTGCACTTGTGTAAATGTTCCACATTACTGGGCGAAGCAAACCATGGATCGGTCTGATATTCCATCTTGAGTCATTGGGTGAGATCCGCTGCTATCGGCACCTCCTGACTGCGCAAACGAGTAACCGGTGCTGCCAAAATTGCAGCATGTAATGATGGATGTCGACTGAGGGCGTCAGCAATATTAATTCTGCCGGCGATATATTCCCAAGTACAGTCGAAACGAGATAGATATTCCATCCACCGGGCTTGTCGTCGATTAAGCGTGGGGACACTCTGCAAGAATGTCAGCGGTTTGTGGTCAGTCTTCAGCTTAAAGGGCGACCTTCGAGGTAACAGCGCCACTCCTTCAAAGCATGTAGAGCTGCCAACAGCTCCTGCTCTCCGGTTGTATATCAGGTCTCCGCACCCGAGAACTTCTTACTCGTGAAGGCAATCGGTCGTCCTTCCTGCAACAATACAGCGCCGCTTCCATGCAAGGAAGCATCCGATACAACTTCAACACGGAATGGCAATGAGTAATCAGGGAAAGAGAGGGTAACGTCGTCGGCGATGATTCGCTTGAGCTCTTTGAATGCCCGCTGACACGCGGGTGTCCAGGCTTCGAGGGAAGTGAAACCTCCTTTCTTCGTCAGATTCGTAAGCGGGGCCGCAATAATGGAGTATTTATTGATAAACTTACGGAAGTAGTTGGTCAAACCCAAGAACTGGCGTAGTTCGGTGAGGTTCTGTGGCGCGGGCCACTCGCAAACCACAGCTACTTTCCGAGGGTCCATCCTTATTCCAGTGGCCGACACGATGTGGCCCAAATACCCCACCTGAGGCTGCGCCCAAAAACACTTGGCGCGTTTAGCAAACAATTGCTCCCACTTCATCACCTCAAACACGAGCTCGAGATGCTTCAGGTGCTCCTCGCGCATCTTGGAATATATTAAAATATCATCCAAGTAACAAACGACGATCCTGTTGATATACGGTCTGAACATGCGATCCATCACTGCTTGAAATGTGGCGGGCGCATTAGTAAGTCCAAACGACAAGACCGTGTACTCGAAGTGACCAAAGGAGGTCCGAAAAGCGGTTTTCGGAATATCAGAGGCAGCAATGCGTATCTGATTATATCCTTGTTGAAGGTCAATCGAGGAAGAATAAGCTGAGCCCTTCAGCTTATTGAACAGGTCATCGACGCGCGGCAAAGGGTAGCGATTTTTAATCATAGTCGCATCAAGCCCCTATAATCAATGCACATGTGCAACGTCCCATCCTTCTTACCGACAAACAATATCGGCGTAGAATATGGCGATGTGCTGGGCCGAATCATACCCTTTGCGAGCAGATCCCCCGCTTGCCGCTTCATCCGCTCAATTTTGGCAGCCTAACCTGTATATAGGTTGTGAAACGGGTTGTGCTCGAACACAAAGGGGATCATATAATCAGCAGGTAACATAGGTGGGAGCCCCAGGATGACATATGCATCAGTATAATTTGGCAATAGGGGGGCTGCGACCTCAGGATCTTTCACAAGAGACTGCGCGGTGGTAACAATCAATTGCACCCAAGGCCTCGCAAGCAATTCATGGATGCCTTCCCTTATCACTTGATAAGCTACTCTTACATCCTTCAAGCTTGGGTTCTTTATTTCGGCGGACGAACGCAGCTAACGAAATTAACCACAGGCTCCGCACAGTTCCGCCCTCCTCTGGTGTGACATCTTAGTTCGACAGACAAGGTACCTTAGGCGATAGGTTCCCTTTTGCACAATTGCCAATTGTGCTGGATTCCATATCGATGCGCGCGCGGTACTGTCGTTATGTCGCGGCACCCAACGTCCATGTAGTGCTGTCTCCGGGAGACCTTGTTGCACTCATTGGGCCCTAACACACAGAGGGTCCTTCGTCGACTAAGGGTGATCCTGCCCACGATGGGATGCTTATCCTCATCAACGAGGATAACCTGAACACTTAGACGACTATGGGATCAACCCCATCATGCTTATCACTTATTTGAGATAAGGTCGTCAGTAACACCGGTAATACTTAGGTGTCCCAAGATTTCAGTCAACAAAATCGATTTTGTTGCCATCCAAAAGAGTCAGATGTGGCGTACATCCGCATCATACCTACGATCCATGCTAGACAGCAGAAAAGGATCCGTTAGAGGCACATAAATATTAATCATCGAGTATATTAAGTCAAAGTAGCAAAGAGTCCTCTCATATCAACATTGCCGGATTCAATCAAGATTTATCCAAGCCAGAACGTAATTTAGTACTCCATGCCAACTAACATTTCCGTGTTAACGTGGATTGGGTGCTCCGACAATATCAACGGAAATCGTGTCAGGTGCCTCGTCCGTTGAAGATGGTCCTACAGCTAATGGGGGTAAAAGCGGGCAGTTCCTTGTGAGGTGATTTGATGCGCACCGAAGGCAGACTCCCAATTGTCGTCGCTGTGCAAACTCCCTTTGCGTACATCCCCACTTGGAAAGCCATCGATTTTGTGTTCTTGACCGCTTCGATTCTGATGTAACTCCGCGTGACTCGGCGGTATTTTGTAGCACGCCCGTCCTCTTCCGCGTACTCCAAGTTATCTGCGAATCCCTTGGAGTTAGTTCTTGGGTACCAGGAGTATGAGCGTGGCTAGTCGGAGGGTTGCCACCCCGGCGCATCGGAGCTGGAGGTACTGGAATGCCAGGAGTCTCAGGTGCTGGATCAATCTCATTGGAGATATCTTGCGTCGTGTCAACTGATAATGGTGCTAATGATGTCGGGCGTTCCTGTCCCGTTCCAAGGCGAGCTTAAACGCCACGAACGATCTGAACCCATCGCGTATACGATCTTGTCCCTTCCCGTGTCAGGTCCGTAATACTCGCTCGGGCTAACTGAAGCGAGAGTCCACGTTGGAACCAATAAATGTAGTCTCCCTCGGAGAAGCCAATCATGGGTGCTGTTACTGCTTCGAAACGTAACCGGTAGTCCTCCACGGACTCGTTAGGTCGCATTCGATAAGCGCCTGCGTGTAACTCTCTGTGCATGGCAGCCACTTGTGACTGATTTCCAGGAGCGAAATGATTAAGGAGCGCGTTAATTAATTCTTCGAACGTAAAGTGCTCCTGTACAGTGGTCCAATGATCATACCATTCTCTTGTGACACCGCTTAGTGTAGCTCCGATGAAAAGACACTTCACTTCGTCGCGATCACCACCCTTTACCAATTTCAGATACTTTTTAGCATCACGAACATAGGATCGAGTGGCACTTGCGGTATTCTTAGGTTCGGCATCATGACGAATATGTAGTTGAGGCGTTGGGACTACGAAACCAGGAACCCCACCTTCATCCATAAGTTGCTGTAGCGATACCATCGTTGGGTTCTGCTCCACCTCGGTGGGCCTCATAGGGTCTGACGCCCCAGGAGGATTCTGAGCTGGATAAGGGGAGTTCGACTGGGGAGCATCTGATTGGGGATTATATAAGTTATCAACGTTCGGTGTGGTCTCCGGTTCTTCATAATGAACACTAATATTAGCCTGATCACTCTCCTCTATAGTTGATGGATACTGATCACACGACATGTATTCCAATTAGAACTTTTAACAGGGAAAAGAGATAAAGGTAGGACTCTACCTTTCGAATTTTCGCTCGAGTACTGTCCGTGTTCAAGTAGACTCCGTCGCGAGTAAAAATGTAGTCCACCAATACGTAGTCACCTTCAAATGAGTATATCCTTAATAGCTGAACCTGTCAAATGTCCGACTTATTGGGAAAGCGATTCCGAGTATGATGGCAAGGAAAATCCTTCCGTGGATTTAAGACCAGCCTGTGTGGCGAAAATACAACTAGTATTAACAGACGGGGGCTATACCAAAAGTTATAGGAAAGGATGATACAGTACCAACTTGCCAACGAAGTAAATCTATATTAAATGATTGTCAATATATTTAGTATTATAACCCTGGGAATCTATTATATTATTTATATTAGGGTACAATACATATTTATATTATAGTAGCCCTATACATATATTTAATCAAGTCCATACTTGATAGAAATGTGCTGATATATATATTTTTTCATTATTTGAACTATCGTTTGGGTGTATAGATAGAATGTATAGTTAAGTAGGAACTAACCAAATAATAATATAATAATATTATTTCATATTGCAAGCATGTCGCCTTTAATTAAAACGCAGATTCAAACAAAAATTGCAAATATCTGCTTTTCTGACAATTCTAAAGTTGGTGAACGATCTTCGGAGGTCATCGTTAAAGGTAAAGAGGCAGGTTTTGCCCTTGATATTGATGGAATCACCTTAGAAGAAGCGAAAGAGGTTAGGAATTATATAATAAACAAATTAGAAAATATTACTGCCCTTGAAAGAATCAATATTGTTTTAACAAGTTCTGAAAAAAAAAGGAGCAACCACAAAAAGAAAAATCTCAAATAATCCTTGATAATATTAAGAAGGTAATAGTTATTGCTGCTGGTAAAGGAGGAGTAGGAAAGTCAACAATAGCAGCGCTTTTGGCTCAAAAACTTGCCAGTGAGGGAAAAAAAGTAGGTTTGCTTGATGCGGACATTTATGGCCCTTCCATCCCAAACATCTTTAATCTCCAAGGAAAACCAGAGTTAATAAACAAAAGAATGATTCCTCTTTGTAATTATAATGTTAAAGTAAATTCAATCGGTTTCATTACTGATCCTTTTTCATCAATTAGTTGGAGGGGACCTATGACGAGCAAGGCTTTATATCAGCTTATTTCCTTAACTGAGTGGGGACAACTTGATTATTTGATAATTGATACCCCGCCCGGTACCGGTGATATACATTTGAGTTTATTGCAGAATTATGTAACTGCCGGAGTAATAATGATAACAACTCCGCAAAAAATTGCGACAATTGATGTGCAAAGAGCCATAAATTTATATACTAAATTTAGTGTACCGATAATTGGTATAATCGAGAATATGAGTGGTTATTTTCTCCCGAATGCAGAAAAAATCAACATTTTTTCAGGAAATAGCGGTAACCAAATTGCAGATGAATATAATATAACCCTTCTAACTGAAATAGCCTTAATTCCAGAATTATCGGAGTGTTGTGATAAAGGCCTAGCGCTTAAAAAGTATTTCGGTTTACTAGATTTTGCAATTTGATATTTTATTTTTGTGCTATAATTGGAAGTCCCAAAGAAGACCAAGAGTGAATTCCACCTTCGAGATTCCATAAATTAGACTCAAAACCTTCTTTTATTAAAGCCTGGCATCCGATCATCGATCTAATACCGGATTTGCACTGTAGAACTATTTTCTTCTTGCCCAAATCGGGAAGTTTATGGATTTTTAACAAAAGCTGAGCTAATGGTATATTAATAGCTTTTTCAATATATGCCTCTTTATACTCTAGGGGTTCACGAACGTGAATCAGTATCGCCTCATTTTTATCCAGCCAAGATTTTAATGTTTTGGGATCTAAAGTTTTTATTTCTACCATATATTTCTAACCTTCTAGTTAACCTTTATTACTAGACTTCCAAAGCTTGTCTGTAAAGTTCTAATATAGCATCTTGCTCAGCTAATTTATTTTTATCGAGTTTTCTTAATCTAATTACTTGTCTCATCGTTTTAACATCAAAACCGTTAGCTTTTGCTTCGTCAAAAACCTGCTTAATGTCGTCGAGTAATTCGCTTTTCTCGGTTTCTAGTTTTTCAATTCTATCTATATATTGCTTTAATTGATCTTTTGCTACTATTTCACTCATAAAAGTTTCCTTCGTTAATTATGATGTTTCTTATAAACACATTCAAAATAAAAAACTACTAAAAGCTGATTATTTTCTACAAAATATATTGATTAGTGCTATGGTTTAAACTATTTAATTACATGGCAAATTAAACTTTAAGTTTAATTTGGTTGTACATAATTTTACTTAATAGAACTATAAAATCTATGGATATAGATATTACAGGCAAAATTTATATTGCTTTATCAATAGTTGTTTTATATCTGTTTTTTAAAACAGCTACTGAATGGAAAAAAGGATTAGACAGAAAAAACCTAAGTTTAATGCAATTATACTTAGAACTCAAGTTTTTATATAAAAATCTTACTTATAGTACACAAGCTAGTTCCGGTGGAAATTTTTGCATCGAATTAATTTCATCTATAAAAGAATATTATAATTTAGAAGAGCTTATAATTATTGATTCAATCCATATGGAATTTAAATCTAAAACTTCTAACTTGTTTGAAAGAGAAATTTATAATTTCCTACACCCTAATCTAACCTCTCTTAAAGGAAAATTTCAAACTCAAGATCTTGTAGTTTTAGAAATCAAAATTAATGATAGAAGATATGTATTATATATTGCGGAATTAGCTTCAGGTATAGACTGTGATGGTTTTATTATATGTGCCGAGAATTACCCAAGCTTATTAAGTAAAAATGAATTGCTGGGTCTTGAATCCAATGTTAACCTGCTTAAAACGCGATTATTTTATGATTAAAAATTAATTAGTTCTTGTTTTGAAAGTAGATATTTGTTATAGTTTCCGCATAATTTATTTGCAAAAAGAATGGCAAAAGAGGAATTACTTCAATTTGACGGAAAAGTATTAGAGCTTTTACCTAATGTTCATTTCAGGGTTGTTCTTGAAAATGGGCACGAGATTATTGCCCATACTTCTGGTAAAATGAGAAAAAATCGTATTCGTATTTTGGCTGGTGACAAAGTTAAGGTGGAAATGACTCCATATGACTTAACAAAAGGTAGGGTTATACATCGTAGCTAGCTTAACCTAAAAATTGTTGAAGTTTTTTTTAAGGTACTAAAATTACCTGGAACTTATCTTAAAATAGTGAATCTATCCTTGAAATGATAAATTTTGATGTAAGCCAGAGTGCAGCCTTACGTATTTCTGAACTGCTAGAAAACGAACCGGAAAATAAGCTAGCGATTAGAGTTTCTGTAGATGGCAGAGGCTGTTCAGGCTTTATGTATAATTATAATTTAATTGACAGAATCAACGATGATGATTTTGTTTTAGAAAAATACGGAATAAAAATTGCTATAGATCAATAAATTTACTTATAATTTAATATAGATATGAAATATAATAGACTCATAATCAGTCCTTTTATAAGACAACTACCATATTTAGATATTATTACTATGACAGACTATAAACTTATATTATGGATATAAGTTTATATTACTGATATAGTACTTATATATGACTGACCTGTATATAGGTCTGTACTGTATAACCTATATAACCCTTCAGTATATATAAGTACTAATAAGGGTATATATATCAGTATATATTACTTATATAATAAATATATATTTTAGTCAGTTATAATAGTATACAGTCACTCTTTATATTAATATCTAATGGTACTGATTATACAGATAATGGTACTCTGGTAGTATTAGTATATTGATAGTCATATATTTAGATATTACAAATGTAAATATGTACTATAAATCGATCTATATTGTATTATGAAAGATTCTTTGGTGCTGCGTGTAATATAGAAAATGGCGGTTCGTTAACTATTATTGCTACTGCATTAATTGAAACTGGTTCGAGAATGGATGAAGTAATATTTGAAGAATTTAAAGGTACTGGAAATTCGGAGATTGTTCTTGACCGTAAAGTTGCAGATAAAAGAATTTACCCAGCTATTGATATTACTAAATCTGGTACTAGGAAGGAGGAATTACTTGTTGATAGAGCCATACTTTCAAAAATGTGGGTTTTACGTCGTATTATTAACCCAATGGGTACCGTTGATGCGATGGAGTTTTTGCTAAGTAAGTTTAAAGAGACGAAAACTAATAATGAGTTCTTTAATTCAATGAACTCTTAAAAAAATTACTCAATATAGGAGGGCTTTATGCATAAACGACCAAAAATATCTTTAATAGGCGGCGGTAATATCGGGGGTACTTTAGCCCATATTTCTGCTTATAAGGCACTAGGGGATGTAGTTCTATTTGATGTGGCAGATGGTAGAGCTAAAGGCAAAGCTCTTGATATTGCTCAAAGTAAGACTTTAGACGGCTCAGCTATCAGTTTAAAAGGCACTGGGAGTTATGAAGACATAAAAGGTTCAGACGTGGTAATTATTACAGCTGGTATTCCTCGGAAGCCAGGCATGAGCCGGGATGATTTAGTTGCTACCAATGCAAATGTTATGAAAGAAGTGGCCCAAGGTATAAAGCAATATGCCAGTGATGCATTTGTAATTGTCATTACTAATCCACTTGATGCTATGGTATATGTATTGCAAAAAGAAAGTGGTTTACCTACAAATAAAGTTGTAGGAATGGCAGGAGTCCTTGATTCAGCTAGATTCAATTATTTCTTAGCAGAAGAGTTCAAAGTGTCTGTTGAGAATGTAACTAGTTTTGTACTTGGCGGTCACGGAGATTCTATGGTTCCCCTAGTTAGGTACTCAACCGTAGCGGGTATTCCAGTCCATTTATAATATCTAAATTATTGTAATATGTATTATTACAAATAATTCTGGTAATATCATACCATATATATTACCAGATATATAATGGTACTGATTATATTTTTTAATATATATCCCTAGTCAGTCAGTAATAAATAAGATCATACATAACCCATATGATATAGTACTTAGGGTTTACTTATCCCTGTAAATATAAATATATTATATATAAAGTTACATTATCAGACTATATTATATACTAATAAAATGTATGTACTGATAGATTAGATTATCATATAATATTACTAAAATATGGTAGAAGATCTATATACGAGCAGTATTCAGTGTACAAATTTTATAAACCCCTTAAACAAGGGGAACCTCAAAAAGAATTATGGAAAGGGTCTCAGTCTATTGTTATAAAGAGTAAATCTACGGAGGATATACTTGCTTTATCCGGACAATTGCAGGAAATAGGATTAGTAATGAGCGACCTGCATTATGAAGTTTCCATTGCAAGAATTGAAGAAACCCGTACCACTATGGTCGAAAACGCTATCAACAAGCTATTATCACATGCTAAAAGGGTAGCGGGTATTATTGGCCTAAAAGAAGTTAAAATAAAAAACATTAACATTGATGGCGATAATCGTTATCCTCCTGTTCCTTATCCTAAATTAATGCGTACCGCCTCAGTAAATATGACAAGCAGCGTAACTGCTCCGATTTCTGCTCCTGGAAAAATTGATATAACATTGAATATTTCAGCTACCATTTTACTTAAAAATTGATTGGAAGAATTTATGTCCTTAAAAGAGCAGTCTGAAGGTAGTATTAAAGATTCTCTTTCAGAAAAGTATGAGTCAGGAATGGCGGAGGTACTGGAAGAGTTAAAAAAAGATGCCAATGTTGGTAAAGCTATTGACCGAATTATTGAAGAAGCAGCTGATCTTGGCGAAATGCAAAGTAAGCTGATTTTATTGATAAAAAAACACTTAGCTAAAAGTGAGTTAAAAATTGATAAATTAACTGGTAAAAAAATCAAATTTAATGATGAGGAGGTAGAACAGGACATTAGTAAATTTACTCGCGACCTTATTAAAAAATATGAAGGGGCAGATCGTGATATTGACGCAAATAACAGTATAAATGATAAATATCCTTTAGATGCCAAGGCAAAAGCTAACATAAAGAAAATCATAAAGGAATTTGCTATATACGAGGTTTACAAAGTAATGAATCCCAGAAGAATAGCTGGGGAAACTCAAAAAGATAATTATGCTCATAACATGATGATAGGCGAAGAAAAGCGAGCCAGTACAACTTATATTGATCTGTATTATAATATCATATTTTATGACTTACCAGTAATATCTGTATACATTAGTATCTGTATCTTATGTGATTATTACTATGTATTATATATTATATAATTATATACTATACTATTAGATACATTTTATAATAATATTCTAACAATTATTCTTTAGCTTAAGCAGCTTCTTCACGTTACTGCGAAGCAAATTATCCTTGAAAGCATTTTCTGCTCTAACTATATCTCTGCAAGTTAAATCAAATTTTTCTACTCTTATGCCATACTTAGCTAATCCGAGGCCCGAGAGCTCTTCTTCTACCACCGCCTTCTTTAAATAACCATCAAGGGCGCTGATTCTCCGGCTGCTTGCTATTACCCTTTCCCTGACATCCAAATATAGGCGCATAGCCCCAAGGTTTCCTCTAAGTAACTTATTACTTGCCCCCCCTGCTTGCTATACTCCCTATCAATTAAAGCTATTTATTTTAGTATATTAGATATACTAAAATATAGTATCAGATACTGGTACTATATACTGATAAGTATATAGTATATATAATAAATACTGTCTAGGATAAGTAATAGTACTGACTGACATATATATGGGTATATGCAATATAGTACATATAGGTTGTCAGTACTTATATATACTGTCAGTCAATACCCATATATTAATATATATATAGGTATGTATAATTTATAAACCCTATACTATAAAACCCTAATATAATATATATTTAAGTATTATGTGATTATATCTAATATACTCATCTGTACAATAATATCATATACTATAATATCTAAATATATGACGTAGTTGATATCTACCATATATTAGTAATATTATATATGTATATCTAATAGATATACATTAGGGTCTAAATATCGATTTCTTGTTTTTCTCCGCATTGGCTCTGGCTGCTGTATTTGATCTAACATTAAAACCAAGAATTATTGCTCCAGTTGCTTTAGAAAGGGTAACATCAGATTCGGTAATAGCCCCAACTCCTTGATGAATGATTCTTAGTTTTACCTCATCACTGACAATTTTATTTAAGCTGCCAATTATGGCTTCAATTGAACCGTGTACATCCCCTTTAATAATTATCGGCAATTCTTTGATCTTACCATCGCCAGAAGCTTTTTGGAATAAATCTTCCAGACTAGTTTTTGAAGCAGTAACCTTATTTTCTTTTGACTTGCGAATTCTATATTCTGTAATATCTCTAGCTTGCTTTTCCGTCGTAACGACATTAAATATATCACCCGCTGAAGGGGCAGTATTCAAACCAAAAATTTCAACTACATATGAAGGAAGTGCATCTAAAACAGATTTCCCCTTGTCGTTATTCATTTTCTTAATACGACCGTAGGTTGTTCCAGCGACTAACAGATCACCATTTTTTAAGGTACCACGTTGAACTAGAACACTAGCAATTACCCCTTGCCCTTTATCTATTTTTGATTCGATTATTACACCGGAAGCTATAGTATTAGGATTTGCTTTTAGGTCTTCCATCTCTGCAACTAATAAAATTGCCTCCTCAAGCTTATCAAGGTCCTTTTTCTCTTTAGCAGAAACTGGAACTACTACGATGTCCCCGCCAAGATCTTCAGGAACCAGTTCATGCTGAAGTAGCTCATTTTTAACTTTTTCAATATTTGCATCAGGCTTATCAATTTTATTAATTGCTACTATGATAGTCATATACGAAATGATTAATATTCAAATCTTTTTTACTTATATTGATTTTTACTGGTTATGCTATTAAAAAATCTACCTTAAAGCTTGATGATTTAAGCAATTCTTATCCCCTTTTATCCTAAACTGGCGTTTCTAACGATTGTAAATTTTTTTTGTAGGGTTTGAAGTTGTTCTTTTCCTGATTTACTATTATTGTAATCCTCTTTAATTCTATTAATGTGCCCTGCAAGCTCTTTAGCGTTTTTAGGGCCAATTTTGCCTGATACCTCTTGCTGCAATTTCTCTAAATCTGTTATGATTATGTCTAGGTCTTTATTGCTTTTTACAGCAGGTATTTCACTAACAGTCGTTTTCTTTTTTCGACTGAAGGTATAGAAGATTCCTCCATAGTTACTGTTGCTCTTCTTTCTGACGAAGATAATGAAGGTTCTTCAATAACAATGGTTTTTCTTTTTTCTACTGAAGGTATAGAAGGTTGTTCCTCCATAGCTACTGTTGCTCTTCTGTCTAAAGGCGGAGCTGGTGGTGGTTCCATCATAGGAGGAGGTATAGGTATGTCTGAACCTTTTTGTAATTCTGCTGATGTTACAGAAACTCTTGATTCTCCCGGAGCTTCTCCTCTTTCTGCAGCTCGGCGTACGTCTTCTGCTTTGGCATTTGCTAAGGCTTCTATAGCTTCGGCTTTAAGTTTTCCTACTTTTGGCTGTTCTTTTTTCTGGCCACCGCCAAAAAGCCCTGCTACTTTATCAAAAAGGCCAGTAAAAATGATACTCCTCGCAGCAGAGCTACGAGGTATCTTGAGTAATTGTAGATCTTGATATACTAACGCGAAGCATAGCTTCGGGGAATTAAACCCTAAGAGATTAAATAAAAATCTCGAATTTTCTAAAAATATGGGTTGACAGCTATTTTAATTAGTTATATAAAAATCCTCACGCAAGCTTAAACAAGTTTGTAGCTGTTTAAAAAGTTAATAAAGAATAAAAACTAATTACTACACCGCGATAAAAATTAATATCGTGAGTGGATACTGTTTGTGCAGATTTAACTCTGCATACATCGTTTGTAATCTCAAGTTTTAATAAAGTAAATAATATAAGAGCATTTGGTGGATGCCTTGGCGCTAGAAGGCGATGAAGGACGTAATACACTGCGATAAGCTCCGGGGAGCTGTGAATAGGCTTTGATCCGGAGATTTCCGAATGGGAAAACCCACCTGATTTATCAGGTATCATATGGTGAATACATAGCCATATGAGGCAAACTCAGTGAACTGAAATATCTCATTAGCTGAAGGAAAGGACATCAACAGAGACTCCGTTAGTAGTGACGAGCGAACGCGGACCAGGCAAGTGGCTTTTAAAAGTAAACTAGAACAGTATGGAAAGACTGGCAACAATAGGTGATAGCCCTGTATAGGTAAAGCTTTTTTAAGTCCTAGAGTAAGGCGGGACACGTGAAATCCTGTTTGAATATGGGGGGACCACCCTCCAAGCCTAAGTACTCTCTAGCGACCGATAGTGAACAAGTACCGTGAGGGAAAGGTGAAAAGAACCCCGACAAGGGGAGTGAAATAGACACTGAAACCGAATGCTTACAAGCAGTCGGAGCAGAATTTATTCCGTGACGGCGTACCTTTTGTATAATGGGTCAGCGACTTAGTTTGTCGAGCGAGTTTAAGCCGTTAGGTGTAGGCGTAGCGAAAGCGAGTCTTAAATAGGGCGATATAGTTCGACGAATTAGACCCGAAACCGGGTGATCTAGCCATGGCCAGATTGAAGGTGGAGTAACATCTACTGAAGGATCGAACCCACTAATGTTGAAAAATTAGGGGATGAGCTGTGGCTAGGGGTGAAAGGCCAATCAAACTCGGAGATAGCTGGTTCTCCGCGAAATCTATTTAGGTAGAGCGTTATATGATTACCACTGGAGGTAGAGCACTGGATAAGCTAGGGGGTCCAACAGACTTACCAAACTTAACCAAATTCCGAATGCCAGTGAGTACAGTATAGCAGACAGACCATGGGTGCTAAGGTCCGTGGTCGAGAGGGAAAGAGCCCAGACCGCCATCTAAGGGTCCAAAATCATGACTAAGTGTTAAAGGATGTGGGAAAACCAAAACAACTAGGATGTTGGCTTAGAAGCAGCCATCATTTAAAGAAAGCGTAATAGCTCACTAGTCTAATTAAGTTTTCTTGCGCCGACAATGTAACGGGGCTAAAGTCATGTACCGAAGATGCGGATTCATATGTAAACATATGAGTGGTAGCGGAGCGTTCCGTAAGCCTGCAAAGGCATCCTGTAAGGGGTGCTGGAGGTATCGGAAGTGAGAATGCTGACATAAGTAGCGATAAAGAATGTGAGAGACATTCTCGCCAAAAGTCCAAGGTTTCCTGCGTAAAGCTAATCTGCGCAGGGTTAGTCGGCCCCTAGGGCGAGGCTGAAAGGCGTAGTCGATGGGAATCAGGTTAATATTCCTGAACCAAGAAGAAGTGACGAAGTTCAAAAATTGTATATGCTTATTGGATTGTGTATGCTAGTTGCGAGCTTCCAGGAAATAACTCTTCAATTAAGACCGTACCCTAAACCGACACAGGTGGACAGGTAGAGTATACCAAGGCGCTTGAGAGAACGATGCTGAAGGAACTAGGCAAATTGCATCTGTAACTTCGGGAGAAAGATGACCTATAATTGGGCAACCAGTTGTAGGTGGCACAAACCAGGGGGTAGCGACTGTTTATTAAAAACACAGGGCTCTGCTAAGTCAATAGACGATGTATAGGGTCTGACGCCTGCCCAGTGCTGGAAGATTAAAAGGAGGGGTGCAAGCTCTGAATTGAAGTCCCAGTGAACGGCGGCCGTAACTATGACGGTCCTAAGGTAGCGAAATTCCTTGTCGGGTAAGTTCCGACCCGCACGAATGGCGTAACGACTTCCCCACTGTCTCCAGTATCGACTCAGCGAAATTGAATTCTCAGTTAAGATGCTGAGTTCCCGCGGTTAGACGGAAAGACCCCGTGCACCTTTACTATAGCTTTGCACTGGTATTAGGGATTAAATGTGCAGAATAGGTAGTAGACTATGAAGCGGAGGCGCCAGCCTCTGTGGAGTCAAAATGTGAGATACTACCCTTTTAATTCTTGATATCTAACCATGAATCCTTGAATCAGGATTTGGGACAATGCATAGTGGGTAGTTTGACTGGGGCGGTCGCCTCCCAAACAGTAACGGAGGCGCGCGATGGTTAGCTCAGGTTGGTCAGAAATCAACTGTTAGAGTGCAATGGCATAAGCTAGCCTGACTGCAAGACCCACAAGTCGAGCAGAGACGAAAGTCGGTCATAGTGATCCGGTGGTCCCGTGTGGAAGGGCCATCGCTCAACGGATAAAAGGTACGCCGGGGATAACAGGCTGATGATTTCCAAGAGTCCATATCGACGAAATCGTTTGGCACCTCGATGTCGGCTCATCACATCCTGGGGCTGGAGAAGGTCCCAAGGGTACGGCTGTTCGCCGTTTAAAGTGGTATGTGAGCTGGGTTTAGAACGTCGTGAGACAGTTCGGTCCCTATCTGCCGTGGGTGTTAGGAAGTTTGAGAGGATCTGCCTTTAGTACGAGAGGACCAAGGTGGACGTACCTCTGGTGGACCAGTTGTCGCGCCAGCGGCATAGCTGGGTAGCTAAGTACGGACGGGATAACCGCTGAATGCATCTAAGCAGGAAACCCACCTTAAAACTAGACTTCCCTATCAGAGCCGTGGAAGACCACCACGTTGATAGGCCAGGTGTGGAAGCATGGCAACATGTGAAGCTAACTGGTACTAATAGCTCGATTGTTTTATTTTGCTGAAAACTATGATTTTACACTTTGTATGTAGTGTTAATTTTGTACAATAAATGAAGATTTATTGTAAACTGGTCATAAGTATTGATAGTGGTATTTATATTATATAGTATATATAATATAAATATACCAGATTATATATTATATAATATATTATCAGTCTTATATATATAATAGTCAGTATACTTAAATATATTATATAATAACCCATATATCAACTTTATATGTACTATATGTACAGTCAAACTTCTTTTTTTCTATTTCTGGGCCACCAGGAAAACCGACATTCATCATTTTAGCCACTTTATCAAAGGCTTCTCCTATTGCATCGTCTAAAGTCTGGCCAAGAATCTTATATTTACCAAGGCCCAGTACCGCTACATACTGGCAATGTCCGCCGCTAGCAAGAAGCAGTAAATAAGGATACTTAACCTGATCGGTTAATCTAGCCGTTAAAGCATGCCCCTCAAGATGATTGATAGCAATAAAAGGTTTTTTAAGAACACTGGAGATTGCCTTGGCAAACATAGCACCTACAATAACACCACCAATAAGGCCTGGTCCGCTTGTTGCAGCTATAACATCAATTTCCTTGATATCCATTTTTGCTTCAGATAAAGCTACATTTATAGCTTTTTTTAAGTGTTTCATATGAGAGCGAGCCGCAATCTCAGGGACCACTCCTTGAAATATTTCATGCTCGCTCTTTTGAGAGATAACGATATTCGAAAGTATACAAAGATTAGAGTCAATAATTGCCACGCCAGTATCATCACAAGTGGGTTCTATACCAAGAACTCTAATATATTCAGACAATTACGTTGCTCTCTTCTAATCTTTATAATATTCAAATACTCACTTGACTTATATATTAGCCTTTTCCAAAAAGTAGTTCAGCCTTCTGGCAAAAGCACCAGCATCGTTAACAGGTTGACCTTCAATAACACAAGCTTGATCAAACAGTAAATGGGCAAGTTGGTTATTTTCTTCTTCATGTTCCTTATTATGTATTTGGCTAGGAATTTTTTTCACAATTTTGTGATTAGGATTAATTTCGAGAATTTTACTAGAGGCCGCAGATAACTGCTTTTGTTCTATTAAAAATCTTTCCATTCTTATATCCATAGCTCCTTCACCTACTGCAAGACAAGCAGGACTTGAAGTTAATTTTTTTGAAATTTTTAAATCTTTAACTAAATTACCTAATGTTTCTTTAAAATAACCGATTAACTTCTCGTTAGAAGAATCGTTATTTTCCTTCGAGTTTTCTTTCTTATCATCCTTATTTTCAGGTGAATCAGTTTTATCTAGATCTATATCGGCTCTGGTTACAGACTTAATTGGAATATCTTTATAATGACCGTTAACATTTACCCCTAAATTATCCATAAATGACTCCGGTAAAATACAACTCGGCGTATCTTATACACCTGATACGGCTAATACGGGTGTAGATAATCCATCAGTAAAATCAGACGGAATCAGAAAACACGGAATATATGCAAACGGTGTTGATAGATTTGAAATAGACAGGTCTATCAAGGATGCAGTTACTATAGGTTTATCATTAGAACAGAAATTAGCAGAAAACGTGGAATTAAAATTAACTACCACCGGTGAGTACGGTAAGTCTGTGGGTAAAATTAAGAAATTTGCTAGCAAGGATGATAAAAGCCCTCAAGGATATAAGCTTCATAATCTGGGCACTTATAATATAGGTGCTGAACTAAAAGTAAATAATTTCTTAATGAAATACAAAAGGACTATAATTATTTTGTGGGGTAAATTATACCAGTTAATCTGGTATATTAATACCAGATATATGTAATATATTATATATATTTAATGTATAGGATGTATATATATATATATCAGTATATATACTTCAGGTAAGTATATATAAGTACTGACCTGTAACATACTGACGGGCAACAGTTGTTTTCCCTGCTCCGGCGTTTCCGATAACTACTACGGTTTCAATTGGCTCACTGCGCCATCATAATTACTGCCATGGTTCCTGTAATTACCCCAAAAGCAAGTGCTTCATCAGCTTTTACTGTGCCGGTGACTATAGGCCATATATAGTTTACCTGTATACAATATAGTACTTATATATACTAACTGATGATATATAAATTATATACTATTATGGATATATAATATATTACTATAAAGATATATGAGAGTGACATATACTATATATTTATACTAAATATGTCTTGTAGTAATTATTTAAATATATACTCCGCGTACATTTAGAATGCATGAAATGACTTCTATTTCCCGTTGGGTAAAATATACGCCGTTGATTAAGTCTATTTTTGGAAGGTACATTTATAATAATTTAATGTCAGTGGCAGTTTATTTATTAGGTAATTATGCCTGAATAAGTTTCTAAGAGCCAATATAATAGCTATAATGTTAACTAACTCCTCTCTAACCTTTAAAAATCAAATTTTGGAAACTTTTTGTATATATCCGTATTAAATATTTGAGTTGATCAGTAAGATCTTTTATATTAATTTCCGTATCTTCTGCAAAAGCTGTAAAGAGATTTTTCCTACGTAAAGCAGCATAAATGTCGGTATGCTTAATACCTTCTTCTGTGATTTGATAACTAGTACCATTATTATCTGCCTTGGAAGATAATTTCCTAATCAATTTAAATTTAATTAGCTTTTTTATACTATAAGATATGGTGTAGTCATCATAAAAATCGGCAAGTAAATTGATGACAGTTACCGACTTTGGCTTTTTCTGGATCCTAATTATATGAAGGATAACTATCTCATTGATATTTAATTTAACACCACATGAAATTTTTTCTGCTTCTTCTAAAAAGAATTTTAATTTCTGATAAGCATGAATTAAGCAAAGTCCTACTTCTAGAATAGACATAGCCTCTTCATTCTCGCCTAAATGCATTTTGTTACCCCGCACTTCTTAGCATTTTTAACCTCTATACAATATATTAAGGTATCCCTGCAACAAAGGAATTATTTAAATATGGTAGATAATCTCTTACTAGAGTACTGATAGATAAGTAGTATAGATTCGTTAATTGAAGATTTTGCTAATTTTAAGATTACTAAAGACATGTTAATTTTAGAATATTAATATTACATTAAAAATTATTGCGGTTAAGAAAGATTAGTTTATTATTGTGGGCATTTAGAAGAGATCTACCAGACAGAAATTTCTAAAGATTTAATTTCAACGATAACTGACGGAGTTATTGACGAGGTAACGAGATGGCAGAATCGGCCACTTGATAGCATCTACCCAATATTATATCTGGACTGCATTCATGTAAAATCCCGAGATAATAATATTGTAATCAACAAGGCCGTATAGTTGGCAATTGCTAAATTGATAATATCTGTAAATATATATATACCATTATATATATTATATACTGGTATTATATAGTATATAAATATATTATAGTCTGTCTTTATACAGGTACTGTCATATATAAGTAATAGTATATAATAATATCAGTACTGTATATTTACTATATTATTATATCTATTATATAATATAATTTATAATGTCATATAAATATAATATAGTCATACTATATTACCAATTTTCATATTTATTTTATTACCGGAAGATTTTGAATCATAAATTACTTCGCTATTACTAAGTTTAGTAGTTCTAGCATTATAAATTGCATTACCTCCGCACAATAAAGGCAATTTATAAGCTATTTCATCATCAAAAACTTTAACATCTTCATTTACAAAATTTTTTGGCATTATTTCTTTCAGAATTACATTAAGTTTAAAACTATCTACTTTATCAGCTTGCGCCCCTACCCTATCTGTATATTTACTTGAAATTACGGTATGCCTTGTTTGTCCAACTTTCATGCCAACAATAACGGCATCCACACCAGGAGCTATCTGGTCGCTACCAAGAGGATAAGAAACTGTTATACTATGATATAAGTATTGTATCACAGTATATATCTGGTATTAATATATTATATAATATATTTTAGTCAGTTTATAACTGTCATAGATATATAATTTATGAAAACCCTATATATACTATTTATAAATATATACTTAAATGTATATTATACTATTATATAATATATTAATATCAGTATACCAGATATTACATTAATACCAGTAATTATATATATATAATGATATAAAGGTCAATATCAAATATGAGATTATATACATAATCATATCTTGATAGTCATAAATGTATCCTGTGAAGCTCCTCGCCGCCGTTCGCTCGTGCACGAATCTACTCCCCAATAGTGACGATTAGACAGCCATGACTCGAATCAGGTCTCGCTACCAAATTTGTTGTATCCTTCCTTCTTCAATCATGCACTGAATCTGCACGTCTGAATGTTAGCTATTGCGCACCGTGCTTTCGAACAGCAAGGCGATTCAATGCGAGTAAAGTGACAGCGGAAGACTCAAGATTAAGGAAAGATTCAACTTACAATAATCCTCGTATACAAATCAGTAGATCGCCGTCAGACCCCGTGGGCAATGTTCATCACTCGGCTGTAGATGGAATGCTAGAATAGCTCAGGCCTATATATATATTATATCGTATGTATGCGAATTAGATTGAGTTAAGTACACAGGTACTTGGTCCAAAGTAGCGCAAGCCGACTTCGGTCTCTAGGCGGCCGTCCTCGCACCTATCACGTCGTGATACCGAGGTGCAGTACAGGTCTCACTGGATTCCGATCTCAAGTGTGAGTACCTTTGTAGCACTGTTCTAAATATCGTGTCATCCGTGATATTAATGGATGCAACATATGTAATATGCGAAGGTCCGAATATCGATATTCGGTTGCCGACCCAACCATCGCGATCGTCGCATTCTCGCATACGCGTATGGTTTATGACGCAGATGAGGTAATAATATTTAAAGTATTATTACGTGAGATATTGTGCCAATGGATAGATTGCGCATTAATTATCGATATTGAGTCAAACATGTTGACCAACAGTGCGACGTTGTAGGTGATAATGCAGCATGCTTGATTAGCTAGATATACTCGAGTATATCATGCTAATATGCTTGTACCATGCTTCACAATGCTTAAAGGCGTTGCGGTCTTCATTGGTGCAAACGGTGATTGAACCGGCGTACAACATGCTGTACTGCGATAAGGGCAAATGAGGGAGATATAAAACGTGGGGTGGATATTCATGTCAGGGGGTACGGATAGCTCCACAGCTACATTTCCTACCATGCGAACAACAGGGTATGGACCGATCCAACGAGGTAACAGTTTTCCGGAACCGTCGGCAAACAAACACAGGTTCTTAGTGCTCAATAATACCATTTGTCCCACCGAAAATGTTACGTCTTGTTTGGATTTGTTATAGTAGTCCGTCGTCCGTTGTTGTGCTGCATCCAAACATGCCTTCGCGTCTGTCATGCGGGATAGGAACGACTTGGCAAAGGTTTTAGCCGCCGGAATATTTACTTCCAACTCTCGCCACACGGGTAGCGCAGGATGGAATCCATAATTCAAAAAGAAGGGGCTTTGACCTGTAGAGCGGTTAACAGCGTTGTTAAGCGCAAATTCTGCCGAAGTCAGAAATGTATCCCAAACAGAGGGTGTGCGTCCCGCAAAATTTCGTAACATATCGCCCAACGTGTGATTTGTGCGTTTGGTTTGCCCATCGGATTGTGGATGATATGCTGTGCTCAAATGAACGTGCATACCGACGAGTTCACATAGCGCTTCCCAAAACTTAGACGTGAATTGACTGCCGCGATCGGATATCACATTTTTATGAACGCCATGTAATCACACCACGTTATCGAAAAATAATCGTGCTGTTTGCTCAGCGGTGCAAGACGAGGTGCAGGGGGCTAAGTGAACCATTTTGGTCAAACGATCGACCATAACGAACACCGAGTCGTATCCCCCCTCAGTTTTGGGCAGCGCGACTACGAAGTCCATTGAAACACTTTCCCAAGGGGCATCTGGTATAGGTAACGGTTGTAATAACCCTTGGCCCTTACCGGACAGTGCTTTGTTGCGCTGACATAAACTGCACCTTTGCACGAAGTTTTCCGCATCCTTCACCATGCGCGGCCACCAGAACGAGCATCGTACTAGCTCTGCCACACGTGTACTTCCAGGGTGTCCTGCTAACGGGTCCTCGTGGAACCGAGCAAGAATATCGTAGCGCAAAGCGTCGTCGTTGGGCACGACGATTTGTGTGGTCGAGCCATCTTTCCGTAGCCACAAATCGTTGCACTTGTGTAAATGTTCCACATTACTGGGCGAAGCAAACCATGGATCCACTTCGTACGCCACTTTGAGTCGCTGCGCAAGGTCCGTTGCTATCGGCACTTCCATACTGCGCCAACGAGTAACTGGTGCCGCTAGAATTGCAGCATGTAAAGATGGATGTCGACTGAGGGCGTCAGCAATGTTAATTCTGCCGGCCATATACTCCCATGTACAATCGAAACGAGATAGATACTCCATCCACCGGGCTTGTCGTCGGTTAAGCTTGGGGACACCCTGCAAGAATGTCAGCGGTTTGTGGTCGGTCTTCAGTGTAAAAGGGTGGCCTTCGAGGTAACAGCGCCATTCCTTTAGAGCGTGTAGAACTGCCAACAGCTCCTGCTCTCCGGTCGTGTAGCGGGTCTCCGCACCTGAGAATTTCTTACTCGTGAAGGTGATCGGTCGTCCTTCCTGCAACAATACAGCGCCACTTCCATGTAGGGAAGCATCCGATATTACTTCTACACAAAACGGCAACGAGTAATCAGGAAAAGAGAGGGTAACGTTGTCGGCGACGATTCACTTGAGCTCTTTGAATGCCTGCTGACACCCGGGTGTCCTAGCTTTGAGAGAAGTGAAACTTCCTTTCCTCGTCAGATTTGTAAGCGGGGTCGCAATAATGGAGTATTTGTTAAAAAACTTATGGAAGTAGTTGGTCAAACCTAAGAACTGGCGTAGTTCGGTGAGGTTCTGAGGCGTGGGCCATTCATGAACCACAGCTACCTTCCATGGGTCCATCCTTACCCCAGTGGCCGACACGATGTGGCCCAAATACTCCACCTGAGGCTGCGCCCAAGAACATTTGGCGCGTTTAGCAAACAATTGCTCCGACTTCATCACCTCAAGCACGAGCTCGAGATGCTTCAAGTGCTCCTCGCGCGTCTTGGAATATATTAAAATATCATCCAAATAACAAACGACGAACCTGTCGATATACGGTCTGAACATGCAATCCATCACTGCTTGAAATGTGGCAGGCACATTAGTAAGTCCAAACGACAAGACCGTGTACTCGAAGTGACCAAAGGGGGTCTGGAAAGCGGTTTTCGGAATATCAGAAGCAGCAATGCGTATCTGATTATACCCCTGCTGTAGATAAATGGAGGAAAAATAAGCTGAGCCTTTCAACTTATCAAGCAGGTCATCTGTTGTGCTACGGTTCGTTTCCGCCGATGCGTAGGTCGATGCGAAATGCTATCTTGATGAACGCATGAACGATCAATGCAAATGAATGAACTTGCATGATATAAATGTATTTGTATATATTTATATATGCATTTGGCATGACACCATCATCCATCGCGACATCGCATCATGGCAAATCCGCCTAGCATGCATGAAATCCCGAATAAATGAAGTGCGCATTATGCTCGTGCTATGAAACGATAAGTAATATTATTTGATATAATATTACTTCATTACAGCACACGTTGAGAGCGCCGCACTCGTCGTGATGCATGCCTTGCAACCGAATATCGTTATTCCGACCCTTGCATCATGGAATGCCGGAAAGGCTTATACGTTGTTATACTTGGACATCGCCTATACGCAGTAGGGTTGTCACACTTAGGATCGGCCTCCTAGTGTGAATCGTACGGCATTGCGATGCTGCGAGTATAACAGATGCGAGGACGGCTAAGCAAGATAAGATATTCGACACCGGAGAACACTCGTGTGTTCTACATTATCATTGCTATACGCTACTCTACTTAGCCCGAGCTAAGCCTAAACTTCGCTATCACCGCCGCGTGATGATTGCTTGCTTCCGGCGCTGACGGCGATTACGTCCATTGCACCGCTTCGATCTGTAAGACTGTAAGTTATATCTCTTCCTGTCTTGAAGTCTTCCACTGTCTCTGTTTGCTCGCGCTTGTCTTGCTGTACTTGCAAGTGCTTGCGCATTGGTGTTGCAAGCCTTCAGACGTGCAGATACTGATGAGCAAACACGAAGGAGAGGTACAACAAATTGGTATCGAGACAGGTTCGTTGCCTAACTGTCTCTCTTTGTCTAATCGGAAGTAGGTTCTTTCTATGGTGAGTTCCAGCGATGAACCACGAGGACCGCTAGATACTTTTGCCGAAGACCTAGGCCGCGCCGTTTTGGACGCCGCCGCTTCCGGTTTGTAATTGTTTAATTGCTTTTGCTTAGATTGCTGCACTTGTTGTGTAAGTGTACGCTCTGAGTCGCAGGTAATCTCAGTGCACCGGCATTGCTTGCCGCGGCGACTGAGACCGGCTTTCGTCCGGACCATTTGGCGACCCTCATCGCCCAAACTACGGAGATCAGGACTCAGCTGGGCAATTACTTGCTGAGTTTACTGAATCTTCTCAAGAGTACTGTCGGTAGGCTCACCGAATCGCTTTGTACTCTTGCCTTTGCGGTAGAAGTCGGCTTCTATTACGCAAACCTAGGGTATCGCTTCGTGCTCCATGTCCGCGGAACACGACGATACGCCGCACACTAGCCTAGCTAGCCAACCCGATTTTGTTGTGGCTGCTAGAGCACCGGATAGAGGTCTTGAGACTGTTGGCACGCGAGCCACTCAAGAGCCCCTTTTCCTTCAGACCCCTGCTCACTTAATTGTGCCGCATTCAGCAGTTAACACCAATATGGACAACACTGCTGGACCAAGGGTCCTGCCATTACCTCAAGCTCGAGGGCATGATGACATCCCTGAGGTGATGAGATTGTCAATTCCCGTTCCTAGGCTCAATATCTCGCTAACTGAAAAGACAGCAGGACATAGCATAGCCGATGCAACTCGTGCGTACGTGCGTGACGCTAAAAAGTATCTCCAGGCTGTTCATGGTGGTGATAATGATGGTATCAGGTGTCTCTTCGTTGGTAACACCCTCGAGGGCTCAGCGAAGGACTGGTATCGCGAATGGACCACCGCCCGGGGCGACTATACTTTTGACGAGATGATCGCCGCTTTGCTCGCACGGTTCGCTACTGAGGTTCAAGCACGTGATGTGGAGGCTCGTAAGGTTTTGGCAGCCGGTAGCTACCACATGCGTCGGGGTGAAAATGTACCTGCGTACCAGTCACGCTTCGAAGCACTTGTGACCCCCATTGCTGATCTCACTGAAACCGAGCGTGTCTTTTGGTTTAAGCAAGGCCTGACGAAACTTTTGGCTAAATGGTGCGCTACTGACTTGGCTGGGGTGCCGATCAAGTCGTATGATGCCTTGGTCACTTTTGCTAAGGGTACGGAGATACGACTCCTTGCCGGTGAGGAAGAAGTCAAGTCTGTCCCTCGTGCAAATGCCGTGCAAGTGCAGGATCCACTTGGGGAAGCCGTAGCTCTCGACCAGGAACTCGGAGCGACCCGTCCCACGCCTACTGCCGCAACGCGACGCAGCAACCGGCAACGCCAGGTGCGCGGGGGCGCTAGCTCGGGTGTCCGCGGGTAAGGAGGAGCTGGTCCGAGTTCGGACCCGGCTAAGAGCAGGAAGCGTGGTGGTGCGCCGTCGTCGGCAGCCGCACAGCGCTCTGACCCCAATGCGAAGCGGACTCGCACGGATGACTCGTTTATGCCAAAATGGAATTGCAATCGTTCCGAGTTCGAACGTCGGAAAGCGGCCAATGTTTGTCTACGGTGCGCGGAGAGTCATCCTACGAAGGATTGCCCGTTACTGCCGCCGTTTGTACCTCAGCCGAAATAGGGGCTTGCCCAGGTTCCTGTGGAGGGGGCACCGCCCGGGATTTCTGAACTCACACGTGGTCGGTGGTCATCCTTACGGCCAGCCGTGAAGGCATTGTTGCCTTGTGTACTTGGACACATCGAGCGAGTCATTGCGCGACGCATCACGCTTGACGGACTTCTCTGCTTCGATCCGTTGTGTAATTTGTTTACACCTCGCCGTCCCCTGTCGTCTATCGATCTGTCTAACCACGTGGTTTTGTTCATCCCCTCGTCTCTGCATGAGATGTCGAAACAGTTGGCCGTTTATAGGAGATGTAGGCGTCGATATCCAGGCACCGCCGCATGTGTATTACTCCCCGCTTTCTGTCGGCGCAAGGCAGAGGCATCGTTAAGGGGTATGCGGCGTGTCCACCGGTTCGAGCCGGGCACCGTTTTGTTTAATGATGTGGATCGGGAGGGTACGCTGGCTCCCTGGCCAGGGACATCCTACTCGGTTGACGTTTGGTACGAAGCTCCTGATGAGGGTGCCGTAGGTTACGGACCCGCCCTAAGTGCACTAACGTTGTCTGCTGGGCAGTCGCTCGTAGATAACCGTGTCCCAGTGGTTCAGATCGGGTTGAATGGCCGTACTCTGAAGGCACTTGTTGACACCGGTGCCAGCGACGACTTCATCTCTGTCGCAGAGGTGAATGCGCTGGGGTTGACCCCAGAGTCGTCTGATTGTCCACAGGTTACCCTTGCTGACGGGGGTAAGCATCCCATCGTGGGCAGGATTACCCTTAGCCTATCGATAGGCCCTTTGCGTGTTGTGACCCGGCCGTACGTGCTGCAGGGCTTAGCAGAGACTGCACCGTACATAATGGGGTCTTCGACATTACGGCAGTACCGCGCGCGCATCGACATGGAGACTGCAACCCTGCATATGTGCAAGGGTACTCTGTCGATTAAGGTACCTTTCCTGTCGTTCGAACATGTCACACCAAAGGAGGGCGAAGCTGAGGCGGTGCCTATGGTTAATTTCGCTGTGACCGCAATGGCCGCGCGAATCGAACCAGAGCTAGTCGGGCGTAAGGAGGCCGTCCGTTTGTTACGGAAGGGTGCCCACGGACTGCTTTTGAGGCCGCGGGTGGGCTGTTGTGCCACCACCGCGCAGATTTCTGTCGATCCTGAGGTTGAGGCCCTACTGTCGCAGTATGAGGACGTCTTTAAAGATATCCCTGGCCTACCACCTATGCGTCCTGTTGATCACACAATCCCTCTCATGCCTGGAGCGCAGCCTACGGCCCGGCCAATGTACAGGTTGAGTCCATTGGAGCTGGATGAGGTGAAGCGCCAGGTGACGGATTTGCTCGCGAAGGGTATGATACACCCCAGCACATCCCCGTACTCTGCACCGATTTTGTTTGTCGGTAAGAAGGATGGGACCTTGCGCATGTGCATCGATTACCGGGGGTTGAATGTGAATACGGTGAAAAATCGCTACCCTTTGCCACGCGTTGACGACCTGTTGGATAAGCTGAAGGGTTCGGCTTATTTTTCCTCGATTGACTTGCAACAGGGCTATAATCAGATCCGCATCGCTGCCTCTGATATCCCGAAAACCGCTTTTCGGACGCCCTTCGGTCACTTCGAGTATACGGTTCTATCGTTTGGTTTGACTAATGCCCCTGCGACGTTTCAGGCGGTCATGGACCGAATGTTTAGGCCGTTTATCGACAGGTTCGTTGTTTGCTACCTGGATGACATCTTGGTTTATTCTAAGACGCGCGAGGAGCACTTGGAGCACCTTCGGCTCGTGCTCGACGTTATGAGGCGGGAGCAATTGTTTGCTAAACGCGCCAAATGCTTTTGGGCGCAGCCTCAGGTGGAATATTTGGGCCACATTGTGTCAGCCACTGGTGTGAAGATGGACCCGCGGAAGGTCGCCGTGGTTCGCGATTGGCCCGCGCCTCAGAACCTCACGGAGCTGCGTAAGTTCCTTGGCTTGACCAATTATTTCCGAAAGTTCATTGAAAAAATATTCCATCATTGCGGCCCCGCTTACTAACTTAACTCGCAAAGGCGTTTTCGTTTCGCTCGAGTCGTGGACGTCGCAATGCCAGCGGGCATTCGAAGAGCTCAAGCGAACCGTTGCCGAAGATGTCACCCTTGCATTCCCTGATTACTCGTAGCCGTTTCGTGTTGAGGTAGTGTCTGATGCCTCAATATTTGGAAGCGGCGCTGTATTGTTACAGGAAGGGCGACCGATCGCTTTCACGAGTAAGAAGTTTTCTGGTGCGGAAATTCGCTACACCACCGGGGAACAGGAGCTTCTGGCAGTGTTGCATGCTTTAAAGGAATGGCGCTGTTACCTCGAGGGACGCCCATTTACTTTAAGACTGACCACAAGCCCCTAACGTTTTTGCAAAGCATTCCGACGTTGAACCGCCGTCAGGCTAGGTGGATGGAATACCTAGCTAGGTTCGATTGCACCTGGGAGTACATTTCTGGTAAACTGAATATTGCCGATGCTCTCAGTCGACATCCGTCGCTACACGCTGCAATTTTAGCAGCGCCCGTCTTGCGACCGCATAACGAGGAGGTGCTGATCGCGACGGACCTCGCGGAGCAGTTGAAGGTTGCCTACAACGCAGATGCCTGGTTCTTGGAGCCGGCTAATGTAGAAAATCTTCGCAAGCAGAATGGCCTTTGGCTACGGACGGAGGGTGCAGCTACACAAATCGTCGTTCCGAACGACGACGCGCTACACTACGACATCCTTGCGCGGTTCCACGAGGACCCGTTAGCAGGACACCCTGGTAGCATGCGGTTGATCGATTTGGTGCAACGTTCCTTTTGGTGGCCTCGTTTGGCTAACGATGCGGCGAACTTCGTACAGACATGCAGTCTGTGCCAGCGCAATAAGGCTTTGTCCGGTAAGGGTCATGGGTTGTTGCAACCGTTGCCTGTGCCGGATGCGCCTTGGGAAAGTGTTTCCATGGACTTCGTAGTCGCGCTGCCCAAAACTGAGGGGGGATATGATGCGGTGTTCGTAATGGTCGATTGTCTGACTAAGATGGTCCACCTAGCACCATGCACATCATCCTGCACGGCTGAACAAACCGCACGTTTGTTTTTCGATAATGTGGTTCGGTTACACGGGGTTCCCAAAAATGTGATCTCGGACCGTGGTGGGCAGTTCACGTCTAAGTTTTGGGAAGCGCTCTGCAAGCTAGTTGGCATGCGTGTCAACCTGAGCACAGCGTACCACCCGCAGACTGATGGTCAAACCGAACGCACAAACCGCACGTTGGGTGATATGTTGCGCAATTATGCTGGTCGCACGCCACTCGTTTGGGATACATATTTGACTGCGGCAGAATTCACGCTTAACAACGCTGTTAACCGCTCTACAGGCAAAAGTCCGTTCTTTCTTAACTACGGGTTTCATCCCGCGCTACCCGTGTGGCGTGAGTTGGAAGTGAACGTGCCTGCTGCTAAACTTTTTGCCAAGTCTTTTATGTCCCGAATCACAGACGCGAAGTCGTGTTTGGACGCGGCGCAGCAACGAACGACGGAATACTACAACAAATCCAAGCAGGATGTGACGTTTTCGGAAGGGCAACTCGTGCTGCTAAGCACCAAGAACTTGCGTTCCTTGGCCGACGGATCCCGAAAACTCTTACCCCGCTGGATTGGTCTGTATCCTGTCATGCGCATGGTTGGGAATGTGGCTGTGGAGCTTGCATTGCTTGCTGATATGACCATTCACCCCACGTTTCACGTGTCGCTTGTTCATCCTTATCGTGGTACGGAACCCATCCCTGAGCCTACTAACGCCCCCGCAGCGATCGAACCAGTTCCCGAGACCTGGATCGCCGGTAAACAGAAGTTTTACGATGTGGAGCGGGTGTTAGATTATCGCGCACGTCGTGTGGGCCGACACCGACGTAAGCGGACAGTACACGAGTACTTGGTCAAGTGGACAGGGTATACCAGCGAGCACAACTCATGGGAACCGGCATGCAACTTCTCGCAGGACATGAAGCCCCTGCTCGAAGAAGCCCGCAAACGTGCCACGCAAGCCCAATGACCCTTGCAGTCGATGCTGTATGAAGCAGCGAGGACGCTGCATACGGGAGGGGGGATAATTGTTGTGCTACGGTTCGTTTCCGCCGATGCATAGGTCGATGCGACCCTACGAGGCGAAATGCTATCTTGATGAACGCATGAACGATCAATGCATATGAATGAACTTGCATGATATAAATGTATTCGTATATATTTATATATGCATTTGGCATGACACCATCATCCATCGCGACATCGCATCATGGCAAATCCGCCTAGCATGCATGAAATCCCGAATCAATGAAGTGCGCATTATACTCATGCTACGAAACGATATAATATTACTTCATTACAGCACACGTTGAGAGCGCCGCACTCGTCGTGATGCATGCCTTGCAACCGAATATCGTTATTCGGACCCTTGCATCATGGAATGCCGGAAAGGCTTATACGTTGTTATACTTGGACATCGCCTATACGCAGTAGGGTTGTCACACTTAGGATCGGCCTCCTAGTGTGAATCGTGCGGCATTGCGATGCTGCGAGTATAACAGATGCGAGGACGGCTAAGCAAGATAAGATATTCGACACCGGAGAACACTCGTGTGTTCTACATTATCATTGCTATACGCTACCCTACTTAGCCCGAGCTAAGCCTAAACTTCACTATCACCGCCGCGTGATGATTGCTTGCTTCCGGCGCTGACGGCGATTACGTCCATTGCACCGCTTCGATCTGTATTGTTGTAAGTTATATCTCTTCCTGTCTTGAAGTCTTCCGCTGTCTCTGTTTGCTCGCGCTTGTCTTGCTGTACTTGCAAGTGCTTGCGCATTGGTGTCGCAAGCCTTCAGACGTGCAGATACTGATGAGCAAACACGAAGGAGAGGTACAACATCATCGACGCGCGGCAAAGGGTAGCGATTTTTAATCATAGTTGCGTTCAAGCCCCAATCATCAATGCACATGCGCAACGTCCCATCCTTCTTACCGACAAACAATATAGGTGCGGAATATGGCGATGTGCTGGGCCGAATCATACCCTTTGCGAGCAGATCCCTCACTTGCCGCTTCACTTCATCCAGCTCCAACGGGCTTAACCTGTACATGGGTCCTGAAATGGGTTGTGCTCCGGGCACAAGAGGGATCGTATGGTCAACAGGTCGCATAGGTGGGAGCCCTGGGATGTCATGAAAAAAATCAGCATATTTATGCAAGAGGGCTTCGACCTCAAGATCCTTCACGGTGGACTGTGCGGTGGTAGCATTCGATTGCACCCGTGGCCTCACAAGCAACACATGGGCGCCTTTCCATATCATCCGATCGGTTTGTTTGCGTCCAATTAGCTTGGGTTCTTGATTTTGGCAGATGATCGCCGCTAAAGCGAAATCAACCTCAGGCTCCGCAACAGTTCCGCCCTCTTCTGGTGTGACATCTTGGTACGACAGGAAAGGTACCTTAGTTGATAGGTTCCCTTTGCACAAACTAAGTGTGGTGGACTCCATATCGATGCACGCGTGGTACTGCTGTAATGTCATGGCACCCAAAATGTACTGTGCCATCTCCGAAAGACCTTGTGGCACATAGGGTTGGGCCCTAACACGCAGAGGGCCTATCGATAGGCTCAGGGTGATCCTGCCCACGATGGGATGCTTACCTCCATCAGCGAGGGTAACCTGTGCACAATCAGACGACTGAGGGGTCAACCCCAATGCATTCACCTCCTTTGCCGAGATGAAGTCGTCGCTGGCGCCGGTATCCATGAGCGCCTTCATCAGTCGACCACTGAGGCCGATTTCGATGATAGGAATACGATTTCCTGTTGGAGTTGACTCCGCGGAAAGTAGAAGTGATCCTAAAGCAGGTTCGAACCTGGTAAAGTCCAATAAGGGGGCCTCAAACCAAACTTCAGCAGCATAAGATAGTTTGGGTAAAATCGTCGGTTCTCCCGTCACATCCACACCTTTGAACAGAAGAGTGTCCGACTCGAATCGGAAAATGTTGTGCTACGGTTCATTTTCCGCCGACGCGTAGGTCGACGCGATCCTACGAGGCGAAGTGCTTTTGTGATGAACGCATTACATATGAATGAATCTGCATGATATAAATGTATTCGCATACATTTATATATGCATCTGGCATGTTGTCATTATCCATCGCGACATCGCATCATGGCAAATCCGCCTAGCATGCATGAATAACCGAAGCATTGAAGTGCGCATTATGCTCGTGCTACAAAACGATAAGTAATATTATCTGATATAATATTACTTCATTTAAGCACACGTTGAGAGCGCCGCACTCGTCGCGATGCATGCCCTGCAACCGGATATCGTTATCCGGACCCTTGCATCATGCGAATGCCGGAAAGGCTTATACGTTGTTACGAGTAGACATCGCCCATACGCAGTAGGGTTGTCACATCTAGGATCGGCCTCCTAATGTGAATCGTACGGCACTGCGATGCTGCGAGTATAACAGATGCGAGGACGGCTAAGCTAGACGAGACATCCGATACCGGAGAACACTCGTGTGTTCTAAATTACTATTCCTATATACTATTCTACTTAGCCCGAGCTAAGCCTGAACTTCGCTAAATCACCGCCGCGTGATGATTGCTTGCTTCCGGCGCTGACGGCGATTTCGTCCATTGCATCATTCTGATCCGTAAGACTGTAAGTTATATCTCTCTTCGTCTTGAAGTCTTCCGCTGTCTCTGTTTGCTCTCGCTTGCCTTGCTGTACTTGCAAGTGCTCGCGCATCGGTGTCGATAGTCTCCAGATGTGCAGATACTTATGAGCAAACGCGAACGAGAGGTACAACAGAAAACACATTGCAACTTTGCGCTGACTGTAAGAGGGAATTAGTATGCAAGCTGCAGTGTCCGGATTTTGACGACGATACCTTTTATACCTGGTGAGCTGTTCGCACAACTCACGGAAAGACGAAGGGATAAGCAAAGTAATGTGGCCGGACAAATCAAAGGACGAAAGAGGACAGCGCGGTGCGAACAAATTACACAGCGAGTCAAAATGGGTCAGTCCCGTGCGACCGTCAAGTGAGAAACGTCGCCCAATAGCGCGCTCAATTTGTCCAAAAATAGAAGGTAAAAGAGCCTTCACAGCCGGTCGCAACGACAGCCAGCGGCCACGTGCAATTCCTTCAGTCCTGGGAGGAGTCCCTTCCTCCGCAACCCGGGCAACTTCCTAAGTCGTCTTGGGTACGAAAGGCGGTAAAAGAGGACACTTGCAAGTGGGATGCTTCCCTGCACACCTCAAGCAGAGATTAGCAATCTTCCGACGATCAAACTCTGAACGTCGGCACTCCGACTTCTGCATGTACGGATCTTCTGTCCGGGGCTTTTTAGTGCTAGGAGCAGCGTTCTGCGTTGAAGCTACAGTCGGCGTGCTCCCTCTTCGTTTTCCTTTCACATGGCCCGAACTCGGCCCGGCTCCTGCGGACCCACGATTGCTTGGGCTTTGGCGTCTGCGAGCGTCATACCGTGTTTCCTTTCGAACGGTAGTCGCGGCCACCGCAGGGTGTTGGCGATCAGGACCCTGGTCCTTCGGTGCCGTCTCCGAAGGCGGTTCCTGCGCCTGCATCGTGTGGATGCGAGGATGGATTTGTTTAGCATCACGTCCAGCTAAATTTCGAACCTCCGCACCTCTAGCGAAAGTTACCAAAGTGTCGTAGGATTGAAACAGGATTCCATTAAGGTCCATTGCACACCATCATGCTAGGGATTCAGTAAGACCGTGATGAAACCAAAAAATACGATCCTCCTCAGGAAAGTTAACAATAGGAGTTATCAGTGCTTCAAAACGCGGCTGATAAGCAGGAACGGTCTCGTTTGGACGCATATGGTACGTGCCTTGTGCCAGCGTCTTACGAGCCTCATTACTACACGAGCGAACTTCGGTAGCAAAACAAGCGAGAAGAGCATCGATCAGGTTCTCGAACGTATATTTGACTCTAGCAGTAGTCCACTCATCATACCAATCCTTTGCGGCACCCTCAAGAGTGTTTCCTTTTTTCCGAACAGGCATTTAATGGAATCGCATCCCCCGCTGTGCACCGCTTGCAAATATTGTCTAGCATCACGAACGTAGGCTCACGTCTTATCCGCGACACTATGTCCTGAATTCTTTGCCTTCTCATCAGCGGAAATATTGAGCTTAGGCACGGGGATGGTCAAGTTCATTACCTCCGGTATCCCGACGGGTTCTTGAACCACAGGTGTTACCGGGGCCCGTTGCACTCCAGCTCCTTCACTCATTGTAGCCGCTGCCGACAGTGGTACAATTAAATGTGAAGGGGTCTGAAGGACAATAGGATCTGACATAATACGGGTTCCCACAGTATCAGGATCAGTGAAAACGGTTCTAGCGGCGAGGCCACCGTCGGGTTGGCTTGTGGTGCCCAGATAAGAACTATCTTCACGTCCCGACATGGAACACGAACTTATGTTTTTGGATAGGAATTTGCAAAAGAACTTGTTAATAAGTTAACACAGGAGGAATTTTCAACTACTCGCGTACCGACAGTACTCCCGAGTAGGCCAATGAGGAACACGATGTAATCGGTAAGGCCGTCTTTTATCTCAGTAGTTCGCTGAATTAAGGCCTTGATTTGTTCCGGATTTAGATGCTGTCCAGCCAACACCGCGTTTAGTGTGTTGTGCTACGGTTCGTTTCCCGCCGATGTGTAGGTCAATGCGACGCTACAAGGCGGTGTGCTGTCTTAATGAATGCATGACGCATATGAATGATCTTGCATGAACATAAATGTATTTGCATACATTTATATATGTTTGGCATGTTACCATTATGCATTGCGATACATCTCATTGCATCATGGCTGATCCGCCTAACATGCATAAAATCCAGAACAATTGAGAAGCGCATTATGCTCATGCTATGGAGCAATAAGTAATATTATTTGATATAATATTACATCATGGTGGCATATGTCGGGAACACCGCACTCGTCGCGATACATGCCTTGCAACCGAATATCGTTATTCGGACCCTTGCATCATGTGAATGCCGGAAAGGCTTATATGTTGTTATGCTTGGACATCGCCTACACGCAGTAGGGTTGTCACACTCAGGATCGGCCTCCTAGTGTGAGTTGTACGGCATCGCGATGCTGCGAGTATAACAGATGCGAGGATGGCTAAGTAAGACAAGACATTTTGATACCGGAGAACACCTTTGGGTTCAACATCATTATTGCTAACCGCTCTTGTACTTAGCCCGAGCTAAGCCTGAACTTCGCTTATCACCGCCGCGTGATGATTGCTTGCTTCCGGCGCTGACGGCGATTACGTCCATTGCATCGCTTCGATCTGTAAGATTGTAAGTTATATTTCTTCTTGCCTTGAAGTCTTCCGCTGTCTCTGTTTGCTCTCGCTTGCCTTGCTGTACTTGCAAGTGCTCGCGCATTGGTATCGGAAGTCCCCAGACGTGCAGATACTTATGAGCAAACCCGAAGGAGAGGTACAACATAGTGTTGGCGTACGTTCACCTGCGACTCACAGCGCAGGCTCGCAACCAGGATGCAGCAGCTAGTTATAAGCAAATGACTATGATTACAAACCGGAAGCGGTAGCATCCAGAACGGCACGACCAAGATCCTCGGCGAAGGTGTCTAAAGGGCTGCGGTGATTGTTGTCGTCGCTCGCCATCGCGAGAACCTACTTCAGATGAGGGACAACGAGACAGCCGTGACTTAACCCGTCTCGATACCAAATTTGTTGTATCCTTCCTTCTTCGATCATGCACTGAATCTGCACGTCTGGGTGTTAGCTACACGTGCACCGTGCTTACGAACAGCAAGGCAATTCAATGCAAGTAAGATGACAGCTGAAGACTCAGCAACAAGGAAAGATCCAACTTACAATAGTCTTCAATTACAGAATGGTAGTCTGCCGTCAGACCCCGCGGGCAATGTTCATCATCCGGCTGGAGATGGTATAGTAGAATAGCTCAGGCCGAATATAAATGAGTATAACGTATGTATGCGAAATAGGTTGAGTTAAGTACGTGGGTACTTAATCCAACGTAGCATCGAGCCAACTTCGGTCTCTAGGCGGCCGTCCTCACATCTATCACGTTCACGATACCGATGTGCAGTACAAGTCTCACTGGATTCCGATCTCAAGTGTGAGTACTTTCATAGCACTGTTCTAAACATCGTGTCATCCGTGATATTAATGGATGCAACGTATGCAATATGCGAAGGTCCGAATATCGATATTCGGTTGCCCACCCACCCATCACTATCGTCCCGTTCCTGCATATGCCTGTGGTTTATGACTCGGATGACGTAGTAATATTTGAAATATTATTACGTGATATATAAGTCCAATAGTGAGTTCGTGCATTAATATGAGCTTCGAGTCAAACATGTTGACCAACAGCGCGATGTCGCAGTTGATAATGCGACGTGCCTGTTTGTATCTTATCTACAGCAAAGTATATTTACATCTACAGCAAAGACAATTTACAAGCACATACAGGTTTGGCGATGTCACAGTAGTGATATGAATGCTTCTCCAGCAAAACCTGAGTTTCCGAAAAGCGCTGGGCGTGTGAACGTAAATGTAATCAATCAAAATATGATTATGAATATAACGAAATATCATGAAAATCTTATTTATGTCAATTTTGTTTACCCTTCCAGTGGATCCCTCCGTGCCATTGTATTTATCAAGGAACCTAACACAGATGTGTTTGTGCATGTGTGTATGTGTACACTTCGTTGTATATTTACCTATAGCTAGGTGGGTTGTTGTTGTATTGGATTGTATGTTGAAGTGCGCACGCATGTAGGAGGATGAACAAATCGTCATATGAGGCGTGTCCCTACCCGAAATTGAGCCGGGGTCTTTGCGGCCACAACGCGATGTACTAACCACTATACGATAGGGACTGCGGTCTCTATTGGTCCACACCCCAGCGCAACCAGGGCTGCCAACACCAACACCAGTGCCACTGTCTGCTCCCGCCTCATGGCTGCACTCCTTCCTTGCTGTGATGTTGCAAGCACGTGTTTCCTGGTGCTAGGATGCTCAACACCTACCTACCTACATCACAACGGAAAGGCGAATTTTGGTTGCCTGCTGCCATGGCACTACAACACATGGTTCAAGGGAAACCCATCAGGACTGTATTGGTTCTGAGCGTGAAGCACCTCCGGGGGCCCTGTTGTATTACGGTTCAATAATCGCCGATGCATTGGTCAATGCGACCTAACAAGGCGACTTAACAAGGCAAGTTAATAAAGGCATTTCTAGCATTAAATATATTTGCATATATTTAGCTGTTCATGCGCTCTAGAGTCCATGCAATCACGACTCCCCGCCTTGCATGCCAGCTGTATCACTAATGTGCCCACCAAGCGAACGCTTGACTCGGCTGGAGGAACGAGGGCAGAAGGCATTTTAATGGCATGAATTGTTAAGTAATAGTATTTGCTATATTATCACTTCATTGCTGGCATGAATCGTGCATGAGTATGGGAAGTGTGGAGGTCGCAGTAGTTAGCCAACAGCCGAATATCGATACTCAGCCGTTTGCATCACGTGAATGCTGGGAAGGCTTGTTTGTGTTATATGCGGATATCTGTGATACGCGCCTAGGGTTTGTCACACTTGAGGATCGACGATCTGGTGTGAGATGTACCGTGTATTGGTGTTGCAAGTAGAATATGCAGGAGGACGGCCGAACAGAGCAAGCTTTTATCAAACCCTGAGCAGGATTGCCTTGAGAACTCTCCTATCGGACTTTATCATTATAATTTCGGCCCGAGCCAAGCCTGAGCTTTGCAATCGGCTGTGAGATGATAGCCTGTCATCGCTTCTGACAGCCGGACATGTCGCTAATATAACAAAAAAGCGATCAGCATAAGGTGAAGCAAATAAAGCAAATTAGCTCGTGAAATAACAATTGTTGCAAGAATTTTATGGAAAACATCGCTGCCTGTCAATGATTGTAAGCTGGATCTTTTATCGCTACTAAGCCTTCCGCTGCCTATAATATCGCACTTGGGTGCTTTGCTGTCCCACAAGCACTTCGGCACTAGTATCACTTCGGCCCAGACGCGCAGATAAGTGCATGAGCGAAGAAGGAGAGATACAACAGGCCCTGCCCTGCCTGTAGGATTGCCCATGTAGGATTGCCCATGTCCATGTGTGTGTAGGCAAATGTGTGTGTAGACATGTGTAGGCATATGTGTGTGGAGAACGACCCAACATATATATTCACCCACCTGAAAAGCAGGATGCTTACAACCTTACAAATAAGATACATTTCACTGTATCTTATCTACAGCAAAGTATATTTACATCTACAGCAAAGACAATTTACGAGCACATACAGGTTTGGCGAGGTCACAGTAGTGATATGAATGCTTCTCCAAAAGCGCTGGGCGTGTGAACGTAAATGTAATCAATCAAAATATGATTATGAATATAACGAAATATCATGAAAATCTTATTTATGTCAATTTTGTTTACCCTTCCAGTGGATCCCTCCGTGCCATTGTATTTGTCAAGGAACCTAACACAGATGTGTTTGTGCATGTGTGTATGTGTACACTTCGTTGTATATTTACCTATAGCTAGGTGGGTTGTTGTTGTATTGGATTGTATGTTGAAGTGCGCACGCATGTAGGAGGATGAACAAATCGTCATATGAGGTGTGTCCCTACCCGAAATTGAGCCGGGGTCTTCGCGGCCACAACGCGATGTACTAACCACTATACGATAGGGACTGCGGTCTCTATTGGTCCACACCCCAGCGCAACCAGGGCTGCCAACACCAACACCAGTGCCACTGTCTGCTCCCGCCTCATGGCTGCACTCCTTCCTTGCTGTGATGTTGCAAGCACGTGTTTCCTGGTGCTAGGATGCTCAACACCTACCTACCTACATCACAACGGAAAGGCGAATTTTGGTTGCCTGCTGCCATGGCACTACAACACATGGTTCAAGGGAAACCCATCAGGACTGTATTGGTTCTGAGCGTGAAGCACCTCCGGGGGCCCTGTTGTATTACGGTTCAATAATCGCCGATGCATTGGTCAATGCGACCTAACAAGGCGACTTAACAAGGCAAGTTAATAAAGGCATTTCTAGCATTAAATATATTTGCATATATTTAGCTGTTCATGCGCTCTAGAGTCCATGCAATCACGACTCCCCGCCTTGCATGCCAGCTGTATCACTAATGTGCCCACCAAGCGAACGCTTGACTCGGCTGGAGGAACGAGGGCAGAAGGCATTTTAATGGCATGAATTGTTAAGTAATAGTATTTGCTATATTATCACTTCATTGCTGGCATGAATCGTGCATGAGTATGGGAAGTGTGGAGGTCGCAGTAGTTAGCCAACAGCCGAATATCGATACTCAGCCGTTTGCATCACGTGAATGCTGGGAAGGCTTGTTTGTGTTATATGCGGATATCTGTGATACGCGCCTAGGGTTTGTCACACTTGAGGATCGACGATCTGGTGTGAGATGTACCGTGTATTGGTGTTGCAAGTAGAATATGCAGGAGGACGGCCGAACAGAGCAAGCTTTTATCAAACCCTGAGCAGGATTGCCTTGAGAACTCTCCTATCGGACTTTATCATTATAATTTCGGCCCGAGCCAAGCCTGAGCTTTGCAATCGGCTGTGAGATGATAGCCTGTCATCGCTTCTGACAGCCGGACATGTCGCTAATATAACAAAAAAGCGATCAGCATAAGGTGAAGCAAATAAAGCAAATTAGCTCGTGAAATAACAATTGTTGCAAGAATTTTATGGAAAACATCGCTGCCTGTCAATGATTGTAAGCTGGATCTTTTATCGCTACTAAGCCTTCCGCTGCCTATAATATCGCACTTGGGTGCTTTGCTGTCCCACAAGCACTTCGGCACTAGTATCACTTCGGCCCAGACGCGCAGATAAGTGCATGAGCGAAGAAGGAGAGATACAACAGGCCCTGCCCTGCCTGTAGGATTGCCCATGTAGGATTGCCCATGTCCATGTGTGTGTAGGCAAATGTGTGTGTAGACATGTGTAGGCATATGTGTGTGGAGAACGACCCAACATATATATTCACCCACCTGAAAAGCAGGATGCTTACAACCTTACAAATAAGATACATTTCACTGTATCTTATCTACAGCAAAGTATTGGGTGTTACACTGTGGGCGACTCGCCCTTCAAAGACGAGCACCGGGGGTCCTGACCGGACCGAGCCACAGCGCAGGGGAGGAACACGTGGCTTTGTCTGTCTGTCCTGCCACGTGCTCCCCCTCTCACTAGGGCCAGCGAGCCCTCATAGGCTCTCGCCTGGCCACTCACAGAGCACTCAGGGCTACCAAGAAACCACAGGAAGGCCCAACAGAAAACGGGGGACACCTAGCTGCTCAAAGGACGGGGAAACCTCTCCTCTAACCCGACACTGACTAGACAGGAGCCTGGCAGACACACACAGTTCCCCTCAGAGGAGAAGCACCAGCAGGAAAGCACACCCTTCCACAGCCAAGCCAGAAGAACCCAACAAGAGGCGGAGGGGGGGATGACAAGCCGAACTGGCGCCCCCCTAGAAAGCCTTCCGGCCCCACCCAAAGCTGGCCCCGCAGACACCTGAACTGCACAACAAGGAAAGACCTCTCTCGCTGAACCCCCCTAAAGCCCTAAGGCCCTGAAGCCTGGACACAGGAACCTCTAGCCACGAAACCCTCCACCCTCTCCCTTCCCCTCCTCAAGATCTAGACCGTCCTCTCCTTGTCTCTACCTCCCTCACTCTCCCCCTTTCCTCCCACAGAACCTCCTCCTCAAAACTCCTGCCCTAAAGCCCCTGCTCTGTTCTTGCTGCTCCATGGTTGGTGATGTCAACCGGATCTGCACACCGCATTTGCGTGCCAACTATGGCTAGGATGGGATGTTGTGGTCCCACTTGATCCCAGCCATAGTGAGGTATTCCCAACGCTGCAAAAGAATGCAAGCGTGCCCAAAAGTCGGCAACTGTACGGGCCTGTGCACGGTCCAGGGGTGAGGTTGCTGTTTGTGTTGGAGTGTCCATTGCTGGCTGTGTCGTAGAGATGATTGGATGGGTGTTGGCATCTTCCTCTTCCTCTTGAGGGAACCCCCCTGAACGGTTGAAGAAGTCAGTAATAGCCCGTTGACGGGGTCCCTGCTCTGCTGTGTGGGTCTGTTGTTGCTGCCGCCGTCTGTGGGTAGAAGGCCACTGTGGCCTGTGTTCTCTTGTTGCCGCCCGGAGACAGTGCCTGCCATATTCCATAGAAGATAAGGCTGCCAAAGCTATCACGTCCCATGGGGCCTGCTCGCAACCGGGAGGTGCTTGGACAAGCCATAGCTGTTGCCTGGTCAAGCCCCCTTCAATGGTGGCTGATGTCGGCAATGGCAGATGTCTGTCAATCTGTTCTCGCACCGCCTTGGCTATAGGGCACTCCCAGAAGTGGTGCAGGCGTGGGGAGCAAGGTTGATCAGTATCAGCTCCATAGCTGCCACACCCACATGGTTTGATGGGCACCCTGGAAAGATGTGTGTTGCCAGGTATGGGTATCCCATCGACCACCAAACGCCACAGCGTCTCTTTGTTTTTATTTTCCCACCGAACTGCTGTCCACAGCCTGTCTAGGGTTGCCTGAAAGCGCTGGAGGTTAGTGACAGGACAGGGAGGAGCTGGACCGTCTGTTGGCATCCCTTGCGCCTCCTGCACAAAAGCTGACAAGAGCTCCAATCGCTCCTCCGCTGTTGAAACCCCTTGCAGCTGAGTAGCTTGGCTTACCGTGAGGTTGTAGAGAGGCACTATACCCGAGTCCCCTGGCAATCTCCAGCCCAAACGCCTGACGATCATGGCCATGACTGTGGTGCGGTCTGGTGGTGCTGGCATCTGCTGCTGCATTCTGTCCTCCACCCTGTCCGGCTGTTGGGGTTGTAAGCGGTTGACTACCTTCCGTGCTGCTGCTATCCATGCCGGGCTGATATCGTTGCATAGAGCCGAGAGAGCCATACGGGTAGACTCCTTGTCTCGCAGTTGGGTGGGGCTAGCTGAGGGGTCTAGAAACTGTTGGGTCCAGTCTAGCCAGGTCATGTACTGAGGGAGGGGTATTTGGTCATGCTCCAGCATGTCGTACACCCTTACCAGGTCCCCAACTGTGAGCAGTTTTCTGCATGAAGCCATCAGTGGGTGACGGGTTTCCAGGCCTGGGCGGTGGTTGTTACCATTGATGCTTCCCCCATTGTCCGAATTGTTGGGCAGCAAAGGATTTCCCCAGAGAGCAGCCGCCCAGCACCAGTCTCCAGGGGCTAAAGGTGGGTTGCTGACATCTTCTAGTGGTGGGAGGTGCCCTAAAGCCCCTACAATTCGGCTGATCTCCTCAGGCAAGGTCTCTCCACCCAGCCAGGGCCCAGTTGCCTGGGCAGTGGTAAGGGCCCAAGGTTTAAAGGCCGGATGGGTGATCTCCAGGTAGGTGGCCAGGGTCCGGATCCAGGGGTGGAGGCTTCGAACATTACCACTAGTAACTGGCTCTTCCTCTTCTTCAGCAACCGTATTCATCGCCGTGTCCAGAAGCATTACCCTCTCTCTCTCTCTCCTGGCCATCAGGGCCCCTCGGATGAATCGCACTGCCCACATGGCTTGTCTTGCCCGAATGTGTTGCCTGAGGGGCAGTAGGCCAAAACCACCAGTTGATGGGTGTCCCACCAAGAGTCTGCTAGGTACTCCAGTGAAGCGCTGGCCCTGGTCTTCTGGGCCCTGTTTCCGATCTACAAGGCGAGCAGCTAAGCGTTCAATGTAGGTCAGAGTGGTATCTGGAGGTGGTCCACCATGCTCCATATGCCAAGTGACTGTTTGCAGGCAATAGTTGGAGACTGCTGCAGCCCGACCAAAGGCAGAGAGCGGATAATGGGCTAGGCGTTGCATCCTCGTGTAGGCCAGGGCTAGCATCTCCGGCCAGTCTGGTTGGGGCGGCTGCAGTTGGTTGTCCATTGGCAAGTTAAGGGCTGTCGCAGTGGTGACCACCTTCAGGCCATTTATTGTGCTTCCCTGATGGTGGTCGTCCACAGCCCCTATGGGTAGGATTTCCATCTTATCCAGGTTCAGGCGTTGACCTGATGCCCGGGCAAAAGTATCCATGGCTTCAAGGAAGGCTGGCACGGATTCCTCTCCTTCAAGGGCCACTTCTGCATCATCAGCAAACTGACAGGCTGTGACCCTGTCTTCATCTGAAGGCAATAGGCGGAGGCCTATCTCTTGGCTCTTTAGCCAGCTGAACAAGGCCTGGGCAACAAAGAGATACAGCAGGGGTGCTAGAGGGCAACCCTGTCTTACCCCTGCTTCCATTTTAACAAGCCTGGATTTGAAACCGTTCACCATGGCTCTTGCCCGCGTGTTGCTAAGCAATATCCGGGTCCAACTGCAAAGCTGTGGGCCTGCTCCCATCGCCTCCATCGCCCCCATCAGGAAGTTGCGGTCCACTGTGTTATAAGCTTTTGCGAAGTCCAGGAAGGCCAGCAGACCTTGGCGGTTCAATTTCCGTAAGAGATGAGGCAGATGGCGTAGAAAGAGAACACTGGCCCCGATGAGCCTCTTGGGCAGAAAAGCTGACTGCTCAGGGCTAATGATTCGTCCCAGGGCTGGCCCTAGGCGATTTGCCAGCACCTTGGCCAGCAAGCGGTAGTCCGAGCAAAGCAGTGTGATAGGGCGGTAGTTACCAGGCTGTTTGGGGTCTCCCTTCTTGTAAAGCACCTTAATGATACCATCCAGAAAGCCTGTTGGCACCTGCCCTGTTTTGCCGATAGCCGTGAAGAGGGCTGCCATGGTATGGCCAATCTCTGGCCAGAACTTGCGGTACAGATCCGTTGGGATGCCATCCCATCCGGGTGCTTTGCCTGGCTGGCTCTTCTTCAGTGCGAAACCCAGCTCAGTCACAGCAATGGTCGGGGACCCAGCCACTTCGTCAGCTTCCTCAGGGAGTCGGATGTTGGCTGCTGCTAACTGGGTTAGCACTGACTGGCGATCTTCAGGAGTGGTGAAGTCTGGGGCTCTGCATACCCCTGCCCAAAAGTCCGCTACGACCTGTGGTAGCTGTGCTGGATTAGTGACCAGTCGGCCTGAGTGTGCCTGGAGTGCCACTGGGGCTGTTTGCTGGTCCTGGATTTGGGTTTGCAGGAAGGTTGTCAGAGCTGGGCCAGGACGCTCTCCTGCGTGTAACCAGTGGACCCGGGTCTTTTTTGCCACCCTGGCGTTGTCCTCAATATGCATCCTAGCCAGTCTTGCTTGGGCATCTATGAGCTGCTGTAGTAGGTGTGGTGAGTGCGGCATAGTATCGAGGGCTTGTTGGGCCTGTTGGACCCCAAGGTAGGCCTCCTGGGTATGAGCACCTGGCTGCTGTCTGCGCTGTTGCGCTACCTTGTTGAGTTGGTGTGCTAGGAAGGTTAGTCGGCGTTTAAAACCAGGCCACCAAGCAATAAGGTTGCCCGGATTCTCTTCGACTGAGGGTGCCTCTTGGCATTGGTTCCGGATCCACTCCGCCATGTTTGTAGCCAAATCCTCATGGTCAGTGAAGGCCATGCGTATACGCTTGATGCCTGGGCCCTTGACCTCATTTTTGCAAGGTAGGAGATGAAGTGTGGCAAGACGGTGGTCTGAGGCTGTGTGGAAGGAGATGGCTGTATGGCATAGGTACGGCAGCTTGGCTTCATTGATGTAGATGCGATCTAGGCGTGAACCGCCTGGGGTGGGTGCATGGTACAGGTGAGTGAAGTCCCGGCGCCTTGGGTGGAGGTATCGGTGGGTATCTACCATCTGTGGGCCTGCCCGCTGCCGCATCTCAGTGATAGGCCTATCTGCTTGACGCCCATCTCTTCCTGCGGACGAGTCCCACTCTGGGTTTTCCACAAAGTTGAAGTCTCCTGCCCAGATAAGGGTGGTGTCCCTATTGTCCTCCATGGCTTGCGTTGTGGTGGCAGCCAGGGCGTTCTCGAAGAGTTGTCGCCGGGTTTCCGCAGCCATCGAGGTAGTGCCAGGTGGGAGGTAGATATTGCAGATGTGCAGGCGGTGTCCCCCCCAGTGGAGGATACAGTCGGTGAAACGGCCTCTCGTACATGTATGCTGGGGTGTTGCCAGTTTAGGTGCCAGAGCTGAAGCTAGCCCCTGTCTGATGAGGATGAGCACTCCTGCTGTGTGCGTCGAGTTAGACCAAGAGTAGGCTGCTATCTTCCAGTTTTGTGTGTGGATCTGTTTGGTGGCATAACGAAGATCCCGTTCAAACAGGCATTGGTGCTGGAGGGTAGTGTGGTGGGTTTCCTGCAGACATACAACATCCAGCCGCTGCTCAGCCCATTGACGTACCGCTGCCTGAAGTCGACTGCCATGAGAGGCCAGAAGCCCTCGCATATTGTGCGTGGCTATGCGCAGTGGATGCCCTGAGATAGCTCCCTGCCGCTGACTTCTCTTGTTGCCTCTGGACATTATTCGGCTTGGGTTTCCCGGTTGGGGGGGTCATACTCCTTCCCATCGCAGTCCATGTTCTGGGATGGGTTGGGGTTGTTTTTGGTTTGCCGGGGACGCCGAGTGGGTGTCCGCCGTGGTCGGAGTGCCTCCTTGGTTATACCACCTGATACCGTTGACTCCCTCTCCTTCCGTTGCAAGGCTAGTTTGGCCTTCCGGGCTTGCCTTGCCCTCTCTGTTTGGGCCATGTGCCGCTGGGCTCGTACCTCCTCTGGCAGGTGGGTCAGTCGCTGCTTGCGAATTTTGTTTTGTTGGGTTCTGGTGAGGGCGTGGCTGTTTGAGGTATGCTCTTGTGCCCTGGCCCTGGAGAGTGAGCGTCCAGCTGGTGCGTTGACCTCGTTCACCACCCCCTGGTTGTCTGGCTTTGATGCTGGTTGGGGAGGTGGTGGTTGGGCTGCACATTCTGTGACTACATCAGTGGTATTAGTCGGGGTTCTGGGTTTGCATGCTGCTGTAGCGGCTTTGGCTGCTGCTTCCCTGGCCATTGCTGCTGTTGCGGCTGCTTCGATGATAGCTTGGGGCGGCAGCCTGGGTGGTGGGGCCATGGGTTGGGGCGCCCCAGGTGGGAGTGGCATCAGAGAGCTGGGTGTGGGTTGCCTTGGGGGCCCCTGTGGGTGCTGCCTGAGAACATCCGCAAAGGATGGCACAGTGTTGGCCATGCTGGACGAGGGGTCCAGACCTCTCAGTCGGGCTGTGGGCTGGGCTGGGGGATTTGGCTGGTGGGTTGGCAGGCGTTGACGTTTGAGGTCTCGCTGGCGATTGAGCTCCGTTCGTGGAGGGGGTTTGCAGGGCATACGAAACGGGGCCTCCTCTACTACTGACCGGAGCCTAGTAGCCACCAGCATGCCCTGGTTCAAAAAGCCCCCCGGTCGTCCAAAGCTGAACAGGCTCTGGGGTGGGAGGCTGGGGGATCCCGGTGCCATTTTAACCCGCCATGTGTCAGCCATGCGCGTGGGTTTGAGGTCTTGGAACTCATCCATGGGTCTGGAGGATCGTTCTGATGAATAAGCTTGCGCTAGGAAGCTTGGGATAGCTTGCGGGGATAGGCTTGAAGGCACCCCTGATATCTCCCAGAGTGCTGGTTGCATCTTGTGGAGGTTTTTGATGTGGACCTCCACGGTGATGGGTGGGTTGTTCGGGAGAAGGTGGACTTGCCCCAGTCTCAGGTGTCCCCTGGCGACTGCGGTTGATGATAGGAGCCATGCCCTGCCACCCTTCGGGAGAAGAATGGTAATTTCTTGCACCACGTTGCCATTGGGGTGCTTGTACTGGTGATGCCTGCCAATCTTTGGCAGGCTGCATGGTAGGCCTGGCATGTTGGCCACCATAACCTCGTACACTTTGGTAATGACTGCATCCGTGAGGGGCCCGAAAAGCTGGGCGTGGACGTCTGCCGGGTTAGAATCTGGTGGCCAATGGATGTCCATGGCCAAGGTCTCTTGGTCGAGTAGGATGGGAGTTCCTGCTGGTAATTCCCGTTGAATTTGGTCCAGGTTAACGAAGCGTTTTGCCATCGGAGGCCGGGCGGACGGGCCTCTGTTGGCTGCAGCTGATTCCTGGCCAATGGATTTTGTTGTTCGCGCGGTGGTCCGCGCGCGGTTGATATCGATCATGGTGAAGGCTAAGATGGCATAGAGAAGCAAAGGAGTTTATCTTCCGAAGAACGACTTGCGACTGTCTGCAATGACGGCCAGAAGAGGGGATAGCGCGAGGTTCCGAATCCCCGCCTGCGCAAGAGTTGCCTCTAATTCCGCCGTTTAAAGGAGAGCAGAAGAAGATATTCCCTAAGAGTGGCGGTTGTTCCCGTTGGTGGCCAAGAGTCGGAAGAATGAGCGGGATGCTCCAAGTCGCAGCAGGCGCGATAATCGCCGTTCACTCTGCCGTAGAAAATAGAGTTAAAGAAGAAGCAAAGTATATTTACATCTACAGCAAAGACAATTTACGAGCACATACAGGTTTGGCGAGGTCACAGTAGTGATATGAATGCTTCTCCAAAAGCGCTGGGCGTGTGAACGTAAATGTAATCAATCAAAATATGATTATGAATATAACGAAATATCATGAAAATCTTATTTATGTCAATTTTGTTTACCCTTCCAGTGGATCCCTCCGTGCCATTGTATTTGTCAAGGAACCTAACACAGATGTGTTTGTGCATGTGTGTATGTGTACACTTCGTTGTATATTTACCTATAGCTAGGTGGGTTGTTGTTGTATTGGATTGTATGTTGAAGTGCGCACGCATGTAGGAGGATGAACAAATCGTCATATGAGGTGTGTCCCTACCCGGAATTGAGCCGGGGTCTTCGCGGCCACAACGCGATGCACTAACCACTATACGATAGGGACTGCGGTCTCTATTGGTCCACACCCCAGCGCAACCAGGGCTGCCAACACCAACACCAGTGCCACTCTCTGCTCCCGCCTCATGGCTGCACTCCTTCCTTGCTGTGATGTTGCAAGCACGTGTTTCCTGGTGCTAGGATGCTCAACACCTACCTACCTACATCACAACGGAAAGGCGAATTTTGGTTGCCTGCTGCCATGGCACTACAACACATGGTTCAAGGGAAACCCATCAGGACTGTATTGGTTCTGAGCGTGAAGCACCTCCGGGGGCCCTGTTGTATTACGGTTCAATAATCGCCGATGCATTGGTCAATGCGACCTAACAAGGCGACTTAACAAGGCAAGTTAATAAAGGCATTTCTAGCATTAAATATATTTGCATATATTTAGCTGTTCATGCGCTCTAGAGTCCATGCAATCACGACTCCCCGCCTTGCATGCCAGCTGTATCACTAATGTGCCCACCAAGCGAACGCTTGACTCGGCTGGAGGAACGAGGGCAGAAGGCATTTTAATGGCATGAATTGTTAAGTAATAGTATTTGCTATATTATCACTTCATTGCTGGCATGAATCGTGCATGAGTATGGGAAGTGTGGAGGTCGCAGTAGTTAGCCAACAGCCGAATATCGATACTCGGCCGTTTGCATCACGTGAATGCTGGGAAGGCTTGTTTGTGTTATATGCGGATATCTGTGATACGCGCCTAGGGTTTGTCACACTTGAGGATCGACGATCTGGTGTGAGATGTACCGTGTATTGGTGTTGCAAGTAGAATATGCAGGAGGACGGCCGAACAGAGCAAGCTTTTATCAAACCCTGAGCAGGATTGCCTTGAGAACTCTCCTATCGGACTTTATCATTATAATTTCGGCCCGAGCCAAGCCTGAGCTTTGCAATCGGCTGTGAGATGATAGCCTGTCATCGCTTCTGACAGCCGGACATGTCGCTAATATAACAAAAAAGCGATCAGCATAAGGTGAAGCAAATAAAGCAAATTAGCTCGTGAAATAACAATTGTTGCAAGAATTTTATGGAAAACATCGCTGCCTGTCAATGATTGTAAGCTGGATCTTTTATCGCTACTAAGCCTTCCGCTGCCTATAATATCGCACTTGGGTGCTTTGCTGTCCCACAAGCACTTCGGCACTAGTATCACTTCGGCCCAGACGCGCAGATAAGTGCATGAGCGAAGAAGGAGAGATACAACAGGCCCTGCCCTGCCTGTAGGATTGCCCATGTAGGATTGCCCATGTCCATGTGTGTGTAGGCAAATGTGTGTGTAGACATGTGTAGGCATATGTGTGTGGAGAACGACCCAACATATATATTCACCCACCTGAAAAGCAGGATGCTTACAACCTTACAAATAAGATACATTTCATTGTATCTTATCTACAGCAAAGTATATTTACATCTACAGCAAAGACAATTTACGAGCACATACAGGTTTGGCGAGGTCACAGTAGTGATATGAATGCTTCTCCAAAAGCGCTGGGCGTGTGAACGTAAATGTAATCAATCAAAATATGATTATGAATATAACGAAATATCATGAAAATCTTATTTATGTCAATTTTGTTTACCCTTCCAGTGGATCCCTCCGTGCCATTGTATTTGTCAAGGAACCTAACACAGATGTGTTTGTGCATGTGTGTATGTGTACACTTCGTTGTATATTTACCTATAGCTAGGTGGGTTGTTGTTGTATTGGATTGTATGTTGAAGTGCGCACGCATGTAGGAGGATGAACAAATCGTCATATGAGGTGTGTCCCTACCCAAAATTTGGGCCGGGGTCTTCGCGGCCACAACGCGATGTACTAACCACTATACGATAGGGACTGCGGTCTCTATTGGTCCACACCCCAGCGCAACCAGGGCTCCCAACACCAACACCAGTCCCACTGTCTGCTCCCGCTTCATGGCTGCACTCCTTCCTTGCTGTGATGTTGCAAGCACGTGTTTCCTGGTGCTAGGATGCTCAACACCTACCTACCTACATCACAACGGAAAGGCGAATTTTGGTTGCCTGCTGCCATGGCACTACAACACATGGTTCAAGGGAAACCCATCAGGACTGTATTGGTTCTGAGCGTGAAGCACCTCCGGGGGCCCTGTTGTATTACGGTTCAATAATCGCCGATGCATTGGTCAATGCGACCTAACAAGGCGACTTAACAAGGCAAGTTAATAAAGGCATTTCTAGCATTAAATATATTTGCATATATTTAGCTGTTCATGCGCTCTAGAGTCCATGCAATCACGACTCCCCGCCTTGCATGCCAGCTGTATCACTAATGTGCCCACCAAGCGAACGCTTGACTCGGCTGGAGGAACGAGGGCAGAAGGCATTTTAATGGCATGAATTGTTAAGTAATAGTATTTGCTATATTATCACTTCATTGCTGGCATGAATCGTGCATGAGTATGGGAAGTGTGGAGGTCGCAGTAGTTAGCCAACAGCCGAATATCGATACTCGGCCGTTTGCATCACGTGAATGCTGGGAAGGCTTGTTTGTGTTATATGCGGATATCTGTGATACGCGCCTAGGGTTTGTCACACTTGAGGATCGACGATCTGGTGTGAGATGTACCGTGTATTGGTGTTGCAAGTAGAATATGCAGGAGGACGGCCGAACAGAGCAAGCTTTTATCAAACCCTGAGCAGGATTGCCTTGAGAACTCTCCTATCGGACTTTATCATTATAATTTCGGCCCGAGCCAAGCCTGAGCTTTGCAATCGGCTGTGAGATGATAGCCTGTCATCGCTTCTGACAGCCGGACATGTCGCTAATATAACAAAAAAGCGATCAGCATAAGGTGAAGCAAATAAAGCAAATTAGCTCGTGAAATAACAATTGTTGCAAGAATTTTATGGAAAACATCGCTGCCTGTCAATGATTGTAAGCTGGATCTTTTATCGCTACTAAGCCTTCCGCTGCCTATAATATCGCACTTGGGTGCTTTGCTGTCCCACAAGCACTTCGGCACTAGTATCACTTCGGCCCAGACGCGCAGATAAGTGCATGAGCGAAGAAGGAGAGATACAACAGGCCCTGCCCTGCCTGTAGGATTGCCCATGTAGGATTGCCCATGTCCATGTGTGTGTAGGCAAATGTGTGTGTAGACATGTGTAGGCATATGTGTGTGGAGAACGACCCAACATATATATTCACCCACCTGAAAAGCAGGATGCTTACAACCTTACAAATAAGATACATTTCATTGTATCTTATCTACAGCAAAGTATATTTACATCTACAGCAAAGACAATTTACGAGCACATACAGGTTTGGCGAGGTCACAGTAGTGATATGAATGCTTCTCCAAAAGCGCTGGGCGTGTGAACGTAAATGTAATCAATCAAAATATGATTATGAATATAACGAAATATCATGAAAATCTTATTTATGTCAATTTTGTTTACCCTTCCAGTGGATCCCTCCATGCCATTGTATTTGTCAAGGAACCTAACACAGATGTGTTTGTGCATGTGTGTATGTGTACACTTCGTTGTATATTTACCTATAGCTAGGTGGGTTGTTGTTGTATTGGATTGTATGTTGAAGTGCGCACGCATGTAGGAGGATGAACAAATCGTCATATGAGGTGTGTCCCTACCCAAAATTTGGGCCGGGGTCTTCGCGGCCACAACGCGATGTACTAACCACTATACGATAGGGACTGCGGTCTCTATTGGTCCACACCCCAGCGCAACCAGGGCTCCCAACACCAACACCAGTCCCACTGTCTGCTCCCGCCTCATGGCTGCACTCCTTCCTTGCTGTGATGTTGCAAGCACGTGTTTCCTGGTGCTAGGATGCTCAACACCTACCTACCTACATCACAACGGAAAGGCGAATTTTGGTTGCCTGCTGCCATGGCACTACAACACATGGTTCAAGGGAAACCCATCAGGACTGTATTGGTTCTGAGCGTGAAGCACCTCCGGGGGCCCTGTTGTATTACGGTTCAATAATCGCCGATGCATTGGTCAATGCGACCTAACAAGGCGACTTAACAAGGCAAGTTAATAAAGGCATTTCTAGCATTAAATATATTTGCATATATTTAGCTGTTCATGCGCTCTAGAGTCCATGCAATCACGACTCCCCGCCTTGCATGCCAGCTGTATCACTAATGTGCCCACCAAGCGAACGCTTGACTCGGCTGGAGGAACGAGGGCAGAAGGCATTTTAATGGCATGAATTGTTAAGTAATAGTATTTGCTATATTATCACTTCATTGCTGGCATGAATCGTGCATGAGTATGGGAAGTGTGGAGGTCGCAGTAGTTAGCCAACAGCCGAATATCGATACTCAGCCGTTTGCATCACGTGAATGCTGGGAAGGCTTGTTTGTGTTATATGCGGATATCTGTGATACGCGCCTAGGGTTTGTCACACTTGAGGATCGACGATCTGGTGTGAGATGTACCGTGTATTGGTGTTGCGAGTAGAATATGCAGGAGGATGGCCGAACAGAGCAAGCTTTTATCAAACCCTGAGCAGGATTGCCTTGAGAACTCTCCTTTCGGACTTTATCAATATAATTTCGGCCCGAGCCAAGCCTGAGCTTTGCAATCGGCTGTGAGATGATAGCCTGTCATCGCTTCTGACAGCCGGACATGTCGCTAATATAACAAAAAAGCGATCAGCATAAGGTGAAGCAAATAAAGCAAATTAGCTCGTGAAATAACAATTGTTGCAAGAATTTTATGGAAAACATCGCTGCCTGTCAATGATTGTAAGCTGGATCTTTTATCGCTACTAAGCCTTCCGCTGCCTATAATATCGCACTTGGGTGCTTTGCTGTCCCACAAGCACTTCGGCACTAGTATCACTTCGGCCCAGACGCGCAGATAAGTGCATGAGCGAAGAAGGAGAGATACAACAGGCCCTGCCCTGCCTGTAGGATTGCCCATGTAGGATTGCCCATGTCCATGTGTGTGTAGGCAAATGTGTGTGTAGACATGTGTAGGCATATGTGTGTGGAGAACGACCCAACATATATATTCACCCACCTGAAAAGCAGGATGCTTACAACCTTACAAATAAGATACATTTCATTGTATCTTATCTACAGCAAAGTATATTTACATCTACAGCAAAGACAATTTACGAGCACATACAGGTTTGGCGAGGTCACAGTAGTGATATGAATGCTTCTCCAAAAGCGCTGGGCGTGTGAACGTAAATGTAATCAATCAAAATATGATTATGAATATAACGAAATATCATGAAAATCTTATTTATGTCAATTTTGTTTACCCTTCCAGTGGATCCCTCCATGCCATTGTATTTGTCAAGGAACCTAACACAGATGTGTTTGTGCATGTGTGTATGTGTACACTTCGTTGTATATTTACCTATAGCTAGGTGGGTTGTTGTTGTATTGGATTGTATGTTGAAGTGCGCACGCATGTAGGAGGATGAACAAATCGTCATATGAGGTGTGTCCCTACCCGGAATTGAGCCGGGGTCTTCGCGGCCACAACGCGATGTACTAACCACTATACGATAGGGACTGCGGTCTCTATTGGTCCACACCCCGGCGCAACCAGGGCTCCCAACACCAACACCAGTGCCACTCTCTGCTCCCGCCTCATGGCTGCACTCCTTCCTTGCTGTGATGTTGCAAGCACGTGTTTCCTGGTGCTAGGATGCTCAACACCTACCTACCTACATCACAACGGAAAGGCGAATTTTGGTTGCCTGCTGCCATGGCACTACAACACATGGTTCAAGGGAAACCCATCAGGACTGTATTGGTTCTGAGCGTGAAGCACCTCCGGGGGCCCTGTTGTATTACGGTTCAATAATCGCCGATGCATTGGTCAATGCGACCTAACAAGGCGACTTAACAAGGCAAGTTAATAAAGGCATTTCTAGCATTAAATATATTTGCATATATTTAGCTGTTCATGCGCTCTAGAGTCCATGCAATCACGACTCCCCGCCTTGCATGCCAGCTGTATCACTAATGTGCCCACCAAGCGAACGCTTGACTCGGCTGGAGGAACGAGGGCAGAAGGCATTTTAATGGCATGAATTGTTAAGTAATAGTATTTGCTATATTATCACTTCATTGCTGGCATGAATCGTGCATGAGTATGGGAAGTGTGGAGGTCGCAGTAGTTAGCCAACAGCCGAATATCGATACTCAGCCGTTTGCATCACGTGAATGCTGGGAAGGCTTGTTTGTGTTATATGCGGATATCTGTGATACGCGCCTAGGGTTTGTCACACTTGAGGATCGACGATCTGGTGTGAGATGTACCGTGTATTGGTGTTGCGAGTAGAATATGCAGGAGGACGGCCGAACAGAGCAAGCTTTTATCAAACCCTGAGCAGGATTGCCTTGAGAACTCTCCTTTCGGACTTTATCAATATAATTTCGGCCCGAGCCAAGCCTGAGCTTTGCAATCGGCTGTGAGATGATAGCCTGTCATCGCTTCTGACAGCCGGACATGTCGCTAATATAACAAAAAAGCGATCAGCATAAGGTGAAGCAAATAAAGCAAATTAGCTCGTGAAATAACAATTGTTGCAAGAATTTTATGGAAAACATCGCTGCCTGTCAATGATTGTAAGCTGGATCTTTTATCGCTACTAAGCCTTCCGCTGCCTATAATATCGCACTTGGGTGCTTTGCTGTCCCACAAGCACTTCGGCACTAGTATCACTTCGGCCCAGACGCGCAGATAAGTGCATGAGCGAAGAAGGAGAGATACAACAGGCCCTGCCCTGCCTGTAGGATTGCCCATGTAGGATTGCCCATGTCCATGTGTGTGTAGGCAAATGTGTGTGTAGACATGTGTAGGCATATGTGTGTGGAGAACGACCCAACATATATATTCACCCACCTGAAAAGCAGGATGCTTACAACCTTACAAATAAGATACATTTCACTGTATCTTATCTACAGCAAAGTATATTTACATCTACAGCAAAGTATATTTACATCTACAGCAAAGACAATTTACGAGCACATACAGGTTTGGCGAGGTCACAGTAGTGATATGAATGCTTCTCCAAAAGCGCTGGGCGTGTGAACGTAAATGTAATCAATCAAAATATGATTATGAATATAACGAAATATCATGAAAATCTTATTTATGTCAATTTTGTTTACCCTTCCAGTGGATCCCTCCGTGCCATTGTATTTGTCAAGGAACCTAACACAGATGTGTTTGTGCATGTGTGTATGTGTACACTTCGTTGTATATTTACCTATAGCTAGGTGGGTTGTTGTTGTATTGGATTGTATGTTGAAGTGCGCACGCATGTAGGAGGATGAACAAATCGTCATATGAGGTGTGTCCCTACCCGGAATTGAGCCGGGGTCTTCGCGGCCACAACGCGATGTACTAACCACTATACGATAGGGACTGCGGTCTCTATTGGTCCACACCCCAGCGCAACCAGGGCTCCCAACACCAACACCAGTCCCACTGTCTGCTCCCGCCTCATGGCTGCACTCCTTCCTTGCTGTGATGTTGCAAGCACGTGTTTCCTGGTGCTAGGATGCTCAACACCTACCTACCTACATCACAACGGAAAGGCGAATTTTGGTTGCCTGCTGCCATGGCACTACAACACATGGTTCAAGGGAAACCCATCAGGACTGTATTGGTTCTGAGCGTGAAGCACCTCCGGGGGCCCTGTTGTATTACGGTTCAATAATCGCCGATGCATTGGTCAATGCGACCTAACAAGGCGACTTAACAAGGCAAGTTAATAAAGGCATTTCTAGCATTAAATATATTTGCATATATTTAGCTGTTCATGCGCTCTAGAGTCCATGCAATCACGACTCCCCGCCTTGCATGCCAGCTGTATCACTAATGTGCCCACCAAGCGAACGCTTGACTCAGCTGGAGGAACAAGGGCAGAAGGCATTTTAATGGCATGAATTGTTAAGTAATAGTATTTGCTATATTATCACTTCATTGCTGGCATGAATCGTGCATGAGTATGGGAAGTGTGGAGGTCGCAGTAGTTAGCCAACAGCCGAATATCGATACTCAGCCGTTTGCATCACGTGAATGCTGGGAAGGCTTGTTTGTGTTATATGCGGATATCTGTGATACGCGCCTAGGGTTTGTCACACTTGAGGATCGACGATCTGGTGTGAGATGTACCGTGTATTGGTGTTGCGAGTAGAATATGCAGGAGGACGGCCGAACAGAGCAAGCTTTTATCAAACCCTGAGCAGGATTGCCTTGAGAACTCTCCTTTCGGACTTTATCAATATAATTTCGGCCCGAGCCAAGCCTGAGCTTTGCAATCGGCTGTGAGATGATAGCCTGTCATCGCTTCTGACAGCCGGACATGTCGCTAATATAACAAAAAAGCGATCAGCATAAGGTGAAGCAAATAAAGCAAATTAGCTCGTGAAATAACAATTGTTGCAAGAATTTTATGGAAAACATCGCTGCCTGTCAATGATTGTAAGCTGGATCTTTTATCGCTACTAAGCCTTCCGCTGCCTATAATATCGCACTTGGGTGCTTTGCTGTCCCACAAGCACTTCGGCACTAGTATCACTTCGGCCCAGACGCGCAGATAAGTGCATGAGCGAAGAAGGAGAGATACAACAGGCCCTGCCCTGCCTGTAGGATTGCCCATGTAGGATTGCCCATGTCCATGTGTGTGTAGGCAAATGTGTGTGTAGACATGTGTAGGCATATGTGTGTGGAGAACGACCCAACATATATATTCACCCACCTGAAAAGCAGGATGCTTACAACCTTACAAATAAGATACATTTCACTGTATCTTACCTACAGCAAAGTATATTTACATCTACAGCAAAGACAATTTACGAGCACATACAGGTTTGGCGAGGTCACAGTAGTGATATGAATGCTTCTCCAAAAGCGCTGGGCGTGTGAACGTAAATGTAATCAATCAAAATATGATTATGAATATAACGAAATATCATGAAAATCTTATTTATGTCAATTTTGTTTACCCTTCCAGTGGATCCCTCCGTGCCATTGTATTTGTCAAGGAACCTAACACAGATGTGTTTGTGCATGTGTGTATGTGTACACTTCGTTGTATATTTACCTATAGCTAGGTGGGTTGTTGTTGTATTGGATTGTATGTTGAAGTGCGCACGCATGTAGGAGGATGAACAAATCGTCATATGAGGTGTGTCCCTACCCGGAATTGAGCCGGGGTCTTCGCGGCCACAACGCGATGTACTAACCACTATACGATAGGGACTGCGGTCTCTATTGGTCCACACCCCAGCGCAACCAGGGCTCCCAACACCAACACCAGTCCCACTGTCTGCTCCCGCCTCATGGCTGCACTCCTTCCTTGCTGTGATGTTGCAAGCACGTGTTTCCTGGTGCTAGGATGCTCAACACCTACCTACCTACATCACAACGGAAAGGCGAATTTTGGTTGCCTGCTGCCATGGCACTACAACACATGGTTCAAGGGAAACCCATCAGGACTGTATTGGTTCTGAGCGTGAAGCACCTCCGGGGGCCCTGTTGTATTACGGTTCAATAATCGCCGATGCATTGGTCAATGCGACCTAACAAGGCGACTTAACAAGGCAAGTTAATAAAGGCATTTCTAGCATTAAATATATTTGCATATATTTAGCTGTTCATGCGCTCTAGAGTCCATGCAATCACGACTCCCCGCCTTGCATGCCAGCTGTATCACTAATGTGCCCACCAAGCGAACGCTTGACTCAGCTGGAGGAACAAGGGCAGAAGGCATTTTAATGGCATGAATTGTTAAGTAATAGTATTTGCTATATTATCACTTCATTGCTGGCATGAATCGTGCATGAGTATGGGAAGTGTGGAGGTCGCAGTAGTTAGCCAACAGCCGAATATCGATACTCGGCCGTTTGCATCACGTGAATGCTGGGAAGGCTTGTTTGTGTTATATGCGGATATCTGTGATACGCGCCTAGGGTTTGTCACACTTGAGGATCGACGATCTGGTGTGAGATGTACCGTGTATTGGTGTTGCGAGTAGAATATGCAGGAGGACGGCCGAACAGAGCAAGCTTTTATCAAACCCTGAGCAGGATTGCCTTGAGAACTCTCCTTTCGGACTTTATCAATATAATTTCGGCCCGAGCCAAGCCTGAGCTTTGCAATCGGCTGTGAGATGATAGCCTGTCATCGCTTCTGACAGCCGGACATGTCGCTAATATAACAAAAAAGCGATCAGCATAAGGTGAAGCAAATAAAGCAAATTAGCTCGTGAAATAACAATTGTTGCAAGAATTTTATGGAAAACATCGCTGCCTGTCAATGATTGTAAGCTGGATCTTTTATCGCTACTAAGCCTTCCGCTGCCTATAATATCGCACTTGGGTGCTTTGCTGTCCCACAAGCACTTCGGCACTAGTATCACTTCGGCCCAGACGCGCAGATAAGTGCATGAGCGAAGAAGGAGAGATACAACAGGCCCTGCCCTGCCTGTAGGATTGCCCATGTAGGATTGCCCATGTCCATGTGTGTGTAGGCAAATGTGTGTGTAGACATGTGTAGGTGTTGTACCTCTCGTTCGCGTTTGCTCATAAGTGTCTGCACGTCTGAAGACTTTAGACACCGATGCGCGAGCACTTGCAAGTACAGCAAGGCAAGCGAGAGCAAACAGAGACAGCGGAAGACTTTAAGACGAAGAGAGATATAACTTACAATCTTACGGGTCGGAACGATGCAATGGACGAAATCGCCGTCAGCGCCGGAAGCAAGCAATCATCACGCGGCGGTGATTAGCGAAGTTCAGGCTTAGCTCGGGCTAAGTAGAATATCGTATAGTAATAGCAATGTAGAACACGCAAGTGTTCTCCGGTATCGAATGTCTTGTCTAGCTTAGCCGTCCTCGCATCTGTTATACTCGCAGCATCGCAATGCCGTACGATTCACATCAGGAGGCCGATCCTAGATGTGACAACCCTACTGCGTATAGGCGATGTCTACGCATAACAACGTATAAGCCTTTCCGGCATTCGCATGATGCAAGGGTCCGGATAACGATATCCGGTTGCAGGGCATGTATCGCGACGAGTGCGGCGCTCTCAACGTGTGCTTTAATGAAGTAATATTATATCAGATAATATTACTTATAGTTTCCTAGCACGAGCATAATGCGCACTTCAATGATTCGGTTATTCATGCATGCTAGGCGGATTTGCCATGATGCGATGTCGCGATGGATCAATGACAACATGCCAGATGCATATATAAATGTATGCGAATACATTTATATCATGCAGATTCATTCATATGTAATGCGTTCATCACAAAAGCACTTCGACTCATAGGATCGCGTCGACCTACGCGTCGATGGGAAATGAACCGTGGCACAACAGTAGGCATATGTGTGTGGAGAACGACCCAACATATATATTCACCCACCTGAAAAGCAGGATGCTTACAACCTTACAAATAAGATACATTTCACTGTATCTTACCTACAGCAAAGTATATTTACATCTACAGCAAAGACAATTTACGAGCACATACAGGTTTGGCGAGGTCACAGTAGTGATATGAATGCTTCTCCAAAAGCGCTGGGCGTGTGAACGTAAATGTAATCAATCAAAATATGATTATGAATATAACGAAATATCATGAAAATCTTATTTATGTCAATTTTGTTTACCCTTCCAGTGGATCCCTCCGTGCCATTGTATTTGTCAAGGAACCTAACACAGATGTGTTTGTGCATGTGTGTATGTGTACACTTCGTTGTATATTTACCTATAGCTAGGTGGGTTGTTGTTGTATTGGATTGTATGTTGAAGTGCGCACGCATGTAGGAGGATGAACAAATCGTCATATGAGGTGTGTCCCTACCCGGAATTGAGCCGGGGTCTTCGCGGCCACAACGCGATGTACTAACCACTATACGATAGGGACTGCGGTCTCTATTGGTCCACACCCCAGCGCAACCAGGGCTCCCAACACCAACACCAGTGCCACTCTCTGCTCCCGCCTCATGGCTGCACTCCTTCCTTGCTGTGATGTTGCAAGCACGTGTTTCCTGGTGCTAGGATGCTCAACACCTACCTACCTACATCACAACGGAAAGGCGAATTTTGGTTGCCTGCTGCCATGGCACTACAACACATGGTTCAAGGGAAACCCATCAGGACTGTATTGGTTCTGAGCGTGAAGCACCTCCGGGGGCCCTGTTGTATTACGGTTCAATAATCGCCGATGCATTGGTCAATGCGACCTAACAAGGCGACTTAACAAGGCAAGTTAATAAAGGCATTTCTAGCATTAAATATATTTGCATATATTTAGCTGTTCATGCGCTCTAGAGTCCATGCAATCACGACTCCCCGCCTTGCATGCCAGCTGTATCACTAATGTGCCCACCAAGCGAACGCTTGACTCAGCTGGAGGAACAAGGGCAGAAGGCATTTTAATGGCATGAATTGTTAAGTAATAGTATTTGCTATATTATCACTTCATTGCTGGCATGAATCGTGCATGAGTATGGGAAGTGTGGAGGTCGCAGTAGTTAGCCAACAGCCGAATATCGATACTCGGCCGTTTGCATCACGTGAATGCTGGGAAGGCTTGTTTGTGTTATATGCGGATATCTGTGATACGCGCCTAGGGTTTGTCACACTTGAGGATCGACGATCTGGTGTGAGATGTACCGTGTATTGGTGTTGCGAGTAGAATATGCAGGAGGATGGCCGAACAGAGCAAGCTTTTATCAAACCCTGAGCAGGATTGCCTTGAGAACTCTCCTTTCGGACTTTATCAATATAATTTCGGCCCGAGCCAAGCCTGAGCTTTGCAATCGGCTGTGAGATGATAGCCTGTCATCGCTTCTGACAGCCGGACATGTCGCTAATATAACAAAAAAGCGATCAGCATAAGGTGAAGCAAATAAAGCAAATTAGCTCGTGAAATAACAATTGTTGCAAGAATTTTATGGAAAACATCGCTGCCTGTCAATGATTGTAAGCTGGATCTTTTATCGCTACTAAGCCTTCCGCTGCCTATAATATCGCACTTGGGTGCTTTGCTGTCCCACAAGCACTTCGGCACTAGTATCACTTCGGCCCAGACGCGCAGATAAGTGCATGAGCGAAGAAGGAGAGATACAACAGGCCCTGCCCTGCCTGTAGGATTGCCCATGTAGGATTGCCCATGTCCATGTGTGTGTAGGCAAATGTGTGTGTAGACATGTGTAGGCATATGTGTGTGGAGAACGACCCAACATATATATTCACCCACCTGAAAAGCAGGATGCTTACAACCTTACAAATAAGATACATTTCACTGTATCTTACCTACAGCAAAGTATATTTACATCTACAGCAAAGACAATTTACGAGCACATACAGGTTTGGCGAGGTCACAGTAGTGATATGAATGCTTCTCCAAAAGCGCTGGGCGTGTGAACGTAAATGTAATCAATCAAAATATGATTATGAATATAACGAAATATCATGAAAATCTTATTTATGTCAATTTTGTTTACCCTTCCAGTGGATCCCTCCGTGCCATTGTATTTGTCAAGGAACCTAACACAGATGTGTTTGTGCATGTGTGTATGTGTACACTTCGTTGTATATTTACCTATAGCTAGGTGGGTTGTTGTTGTATTGGATTGTATGTTGAAGTGCGCACGCATGTAGGAGGATGAACAAATCGTCATATGAGGTGTGTCCCTACCCGGAATTGAGCCGGGGTCTTCGCGGCCACAACGCGATGTACTAACCACTATACGATAGGGACTGCGGTCTCTATTGGTCCACACCCCAGCGCAACCAGGGCTCCCAACACCAACACCAGTCCCACTGTCTGCTCCCGCCTCATGGCTGCACTCCTTCCTTGCTGTGATGTTGCAAGCACGTGTTTCCTGGTGCTAGGATGCTCAACACCTACCTACCTACATCACAACGGAAAGGCGAATTTTGGTTGCCTGCTGCCATGGCACTACAACACATGGTTCAAGGGAAACCCATCAGGACTGTATTGGTTCTGAGCGTGAAGCACCTCCGGGGGCCCTGTTGTATTACGGTTCAATAATCGCCGATGCATTGGTCAATGCGACCTAACAAGGCGACTTAACAAGGCAAGTTAATAAAGGCATTTCTAGCATTAAATATATTTGCATATATTTAGCTGTTCATGCGCTCTAGAGTCCATGCAATCACGACTCCCCGCCTTGCATGCCAGCTGTATCACTAATGTGCCCACCAAGCGAACGCTTGACTCAGCTGGAGGAACAAGGGCAGAAGGCATTTTAATGGCATGAATTGTTAAGTAATAGTATTTGCTATATTATCACTTCATTGCTGGCATGAATCGTGCATGAGTATGGGAAGTGTGGAGGTCGCAGTAGTTAGCCAACAGCCGAATATCGATACTCGGCCGTTTGCATCACGTGAATGCTGGGAAGGCTTGTTTGTGTTATATGCGGATATCTGTGATACGCGCCTAGGGTTTGTCACACTTGAGGATCGACGATCTGGTGTGAGATGTACCGTGTATTGGTGTTGCGAGTAGAATATGCAGGAGGATGGCCGAACAGAGCAAGCTTTTATCAAACCCTGAGCAGGATTGCCTTGAGAACTCTCCTTTCGGACTTTATCAATATAATTTCGGCCCGAGCCAAGCCTGAGCTTTGCAATCGGCTGTGAGATGATAGCCTGTCATCGCTTCTGACAGCCGGACATGTCGCTAATATAACAAAAAAGCGATCAGCATAAGGTGAAGCAAATAAAGCAAATTAGCTCGTGAAATAACAATTGTTGCAAGAATTTTATGGAAAACATCGCTGCCTGTCAATGATTGTAAGCTGGATCTTTTATCGCTACTAAGCCTTCCGCTGCCTATAATATCGCACTTGGGTGCTTTGCTGTCCCACAAGCACTTCGGCACTAGTATCACTTCGGCCCAGACGCGCAGATAAGTGCATGAGCGAAGAAGGAGAGATACAACAGGCCCTGCCCTGCCTGTAGGATTGCCCATGTAGGATTGCCCATGTCCATGTGTGTGTAGGCAAATGTGTGTGTAGACATGTGTAGGCATATGTGTGTGGAGAACGACCCAACATATATATTCACCCACCTGAAAAGCAGGATGCTTACAACCTTACAAATAAGATACATTTCACTGTATCTTACCTACAGCAAAGTATATTTACATCTACAGCAAAGACAATTTACGAGCACATACAGGTTTGGCGAGGTCACAGTAGTGATATGAATGCTTCTCCAAAAGCGCTGGGCGTGTGAACGTAAATGTAATCAATCAAAATATGATTATGAATATAACGAAATATCATGAAAATCTTATTTATGTCAATTTTGTTTACCCTTCCAGTGGATCCCTCCGTGCCATTGTATTTGTCAAGGAACCTAACACAGATGTGTTTGTGCATGTGTGTATGTGTACACTTCGTTGTATATTTACCTATAGCTAGGTGGGTTGTTGTTGTATTGGATTGTATGTTGAAGTGCGCACGCATGTAGGAGGATGAACAAATCGTCATATGAGGTGTGTCCCTACCCGGAATTGAGCCGGGGTCTTCGCGGCCACAACGCGATGTACTAACCACTATACGATAGGGACTGCGGTCTCTATTGGTCCACACCCCAGCGCAACCAGGGCTCCCAACACCAACACCAGTGCCACTCTCTGCTCCCGCCTCATGGCTGCACTCCTTCCTTGCTGTGATGTTGCAAGCACGTGTTTCCTGGTGCTAGGATGCTCAACACCTACCTACCTACATCACAACGGAAAGGCGAATTTTGGTTGCCTGCTGCCATGGCACTACAACACATGGTTCAAGGGAAACCCATCAGGACTGTATTGGTTCTGAGCGTGAAGCACCTCCGGGGGCCCTGTTGTATTACGGTTCAATAATCGCCGATGCATTGGTCAATGCGACCTAACAAGGCGACTTAACTAGGCAAGTTAATAAAGGCATTTCTAGCATTAAATATATTTGCATATATTTAGCTGTTCATGCGCTCTAGAGTCCATGCAATCACGACTCCCCGCCTTGCATGCCAGCTGTATCACTAATGTGCCCACCAAGCGAACGCTTGACTCGGCTGGAGGAACAAGGGCAGAAGGCATTTTAATGGCATGAATTGTTAAGTAATAGTATTTGCTATATTATCACTTCATTGCTGGCATGAATCGTGCATGAGTATGGGAAGTGTGGAGGTCGCAGTAGTTAGCCAACAGCCGAATATCGATACTCAGCCGTTTGCATCACGTGAATGCTGGGAAGGCTTGTTTGTGTTATATGCGGATATCTGTGATACGCGCCTAGGGTTTGTCACACTTGAGGATCGACGATCTGGTGTGAGATGTACCGTGTATTGGTGTTGCGAGTAGAATATGCAGGAGGATGGCCGAACAGAGCAAGCTTTTATCAAACCCTGAGCAGGATTGCCTTGAGAACTCTCCTTTCGGACTTTATCAATATAATTTCGGCCCGAGCCAAGCCTGAGCTTTGCAATCGGCTGTGAGATGATAGCCTGTCATCGCTTCTGACAGCCGGACATGTCGCTAATATAACAAAAAAGCGATCAGCATAAGGTGAAGCAAATAAAGCAAATTAGCTCGTGAAATAACAATTGTTGCAAGAATTTTATGGAAAACATCGCTGCCTGTCAATGATTGTAAGCTGGATCTTTTATCGCTACTAAGCCTTCCGCTGCCTATAATATCGCACTTGGGTGCTTTGCTGTCCCACAAGCACTTCGGCACTAGTATCACTTCGGCCCAGACGCGCAGATAAGTGCATGAGCGAAGAAGGAGAGATACAACAGGCCCTGCCCTGCCTGTAGGATTGCCCATGTAGGATTGCCCATGTCCATGTGTGTGTAGGCAAATGTGTGTGTAGACATGTGTAGGCATATGTGTGTGGAGAACGACCCAACATATATATTCACCCACCTGAAAAGCAGGATGCTTACAACCTTACAAATAAGATACATTTCACTGTATCTTACCTACAGCAAAGTATATTTACATCTACAGCAAAGACAATTTACGAGCACATACAGGTTTGGCGAGGTCACAGTAGTGATATGAATGCTTCTCCAAAAGCGCTGGGCGTGTGAACGTAAATGTAATCAATCAAAATATGATTATGAATATAACGAAATATCATGAAAATCTTATTTATGTCAATTTTGTTTACCCTTCCAGTGGATCCCTCCGTGCCATTGTATTTGTCAAGGAACCTAACACAGATGTGTTTGTGCATGTGTGTATGTGTACACTTCGTTGTATATTTACCTATAGCTAGGTGGGTTGTTGTTGTATTGGATTGTATGTTGAAGTGCGCACGCATGTAGGAGGATGAACAAATCGTCATATGAGGTGTGTCCCTACCCGGAATTGAGCCGGGGTCTTCGCGGCCACAACGCGATGTACTAACCACTATACGATAGGGACTGCGGTCTCTATTGGTCCACACCCCAGCGCAACCAGGGCTCCCAACACCAACACCAGTGCCACTCTCTGCTCCCGCCTCATGGCTGCACTCCTTCCTTGCTGTGATGTTGCAAGCACGTGTTTCCTGGTGCTAGGATGCTCAACACCTACCTACCTACATCACAACGGAAAGGCGAATTTTGGTTGCCTGCTGCCATGGCACTACAACACATGGTTCAAGGGAAACCCATCAGGACTGTATTGGTTCTGAGCGTGAAGCACCTCCGGGGGCCCTGTTGTATTACGGTTCAATAATCGCCGATGCATTGGTCAATGCGACCTAACAAGGCGACTTAACTAGGCAAGTTAATAAAGGCATTTCTAGCATTAAATATATTTGCATATATTTAGCTGTTCATGCGCTCTAGAGTCCATGCAATCACGACTCCCCGCCTTGCATGCCAGCTGTATCACTAATGTGCCCACCAAGCGAACGCTTGACTCGGCTGGAGGAACAAGGGCAGAAGGCATTTTAATGGCATGAATTGTTAAGTAATAGTATTTGCTATATTATCACTTCATTGCTGGCATGAATCGTGCATGAGTATGGGAAGTGTGGAGGTCGCAGTAGTTAGCCAACAGCCGAATATCGATACTCAGCCGTTTGCATCACGTGAATGCTGGGAAGGCTTGTTTGTGTTATATGCGGATATCTGTGATACGCGCCTAGGGTTTGTCACACTTGAGGATCGACGATCTGGTGTGAGATGTACCGTGTATTGGTGTTGCGAGTAGAATATGCAGGAGGATGGCCGAACAGAGCAAGCTTTAATCAAACCCTGAGCAGGATTGCCTTGAGAACTCTCCTTTCGGACTTTATCAATATAATTTCGGCCCGAGCCAAGCCTGAGCTTTGCAATCGGCTGTGAGATGATAGCCTGTCATCGCTTCTGACAGCCGGACATGTCGCTAATATAACAAAAAAGCGATCAGCATAAGGTGAAGCAAATAAAGCAAATTAGCTCGTGAAATAACAATTGTTGCAAGAATTTTATGGAAAACATCGCTGCCTGTCAATGATTGTAAGCTGGATCTTTTATCGCTACTAAGCCTTCCGCTGCCTATAATATCGCACTTGGGTGCTTTGCTGTCCCACAAGCACTTCGGCACTAGTATCACTTCGGCCCAGACGCGCAGATAAGTGCATGAGCGAAGAAGGAGAGATACAACAGGCCCTGCCCTGCCTGTAGGATTGCCCATGTAGGATTGCCCATGTCCATGTGTGTGTAGGCAAATGTGTGTGTAGACATGTGTAGGCATATGTGTGTGGAGAACGACCCAACATATATATTCACCCACCTGAAAAGCAGGATGCTTACAACCTTACAAATAAGATACATTTCACTGTATCCTACCTACAGCAAAGTATATTTACATCTACAGCAAAGTATATTTACATCTACAGCAAAGACAATTTACGAGCACATACAGGTTTGGCGAGGTCACAGTAGTGATATGAATGCTTCTCCAAAAGCGCTGGGCGTGTGAACGTAAATGTAATCAATCAAAATATGATTATGAATATAACGAAATATCATGAAAATCTTATTTATGTCAATTTTGTTTACCCTTCCAGTGGATCCCTCCGTGCCATTGTATTTGTCAAGGAACCTAACACAGATGTGTTTGTGCATGTGTGTATGTGTACACTTCGTTGTATATTTACCTATAGCTAGGTGGGTTGTTGTTGTATTGGATTGTATGTTGAAGTGCGCACGAATGTAGGAGGATGAACAAATCGAAGAACGACTTGCGACTGTCTGCAATGACGGCCAGAAGAGGGAATAGCGCGAGGTTCCGAATCCCCGCCTGCGCAAGAGTTGCCTCTAATTCCGCCGTTAAAAGGAGAGCAGAAGAAGATATTCCCTAAGAGTGGCGGTTGTTCCCGTTGGTGGCCAAGAGTCGGAAGAATGAGCGGGATGCTCCAAGTTGCAGCAGGCGCGATAATCGCCGTTCACTCTGCCGTAGAAAATAGAGTAAAAGAAGAAGCAAAGTATATTTACATCTACAGCAAAGACAATTTACGAGCACATACAGGTTTGGCGAGGTCACAGTAGTGATATGAATGCTTCTCCAAAAGCGCTGGGCGTGTGAACGTGAATGTAATCAATCAAAATATGATTATGAATATAACGAAATATCATGAAAATCTTATTTATGTCAATTTTGTTTACCCTTCCAGTGGATCCCTCCGTGCCATTGTATTTGTCAAGGAACCTAACACAGATGTGTTTGTGCATGTGTGTATGTGTACACTTCGTTGTATATTTACCTATAGCTAGGTGGGTTGTTGTTGTATTGGATTGTATGTTGAAGTGCGCACGCATGTAGGAGGATGAACAAATCGTCATATGAGGTGTGTCCCTACCCGGAATTGAGCCGGGGTCTTCGCGGCCACAACGCGATGTACTAACCACTATACGATAGGGACTGCGGTCTCTATTGGTCCACACCCCAGCGCAACCAGGGCTCCCAACACCAACACCAGTGCCACTCTCTGCTCCCGCCTCATGGCTGCACTCCTTCCTTGCTGTGATGTTGCAAGCACGTGTTTCCTGGTGCTAGGATGCTCAACACCTACCTACCTACATCACAACGGAAAGGCGAATTTTGGTTGCCTGCTGCCATGGCACTACAACACATGGTTCAAGGGAAACCCATCAGGACTGTATTGGTTCTGAGCGTGAAGCACCTCCGGGGGCCCTGTTGTATTACGGTTCAATAATCGCCGATGCATTGGTCAATGCGACCTAACAAGGCGACTTAACAAGGCAAGTTAATAAAGGCATTTCTAGCATTAAATATATTTGCATATATTTAGCTGTTCATGCGCTCTAGAGTCCATGCAATCACGACTCCCCGCCTTGCATGCCAGCTGTATCACTAATGTGCCCACCAAGCGAACGCTTGACTCAGCTGGAGGAACAAGGGCAGAAGGCATTTTAATGGCATGAATTGTTAAGTAATAGTATTTGCTATATTATCACTTCATTGCTGGCATGAATCGTGCATGAGTATGGGAAGTGTGGAGGTCGCAGTAGTTAGCCAACAGCCGAATATCGATACTCGGCCGTTTGCATCACGTGAATGCTGGGAAGGCTTGTTTGTGTTATATGCGGATATCTGTGATACGCGCCTAGGGTTTGTCACACTTGAGGATCGACGATCTGGTGTGAGATGTACCGTGTATTGGTGTTGCGAGTAGAATATGCAGGAGGATGGCCGAACAGAGCAAGCTTTAATCAAACCCTGAGCAGGATTGCCTTGAGAACTCTCCTTTCGGACTTTATCAATATAATTTCGGCCCGAGCCAAGCCTGAGCTTTGCAATCGGCTGTGAGATGATAGCCTGTCATCGCTTCTGACAGCCGGACATGTCGCTAATATAACAAAAAAGCGATCAGCATAAGGTGAAGCAAATAAAGCAAATTAGCTCGTGAAATAACAATTGTTGCAAGAATTTTATGGAAAACATCGCTGCCTGTCAATGATTGTAAGCTGGATCTTTTATCGCTACTAAGCCTTCCGCTGCCTATAATATCGCACTTGGGTGCTTTGCTGTCCCACAAGCACTTCGGCACTAGTATCACTTCGGCCCAGACGCGCAGATAAGTGCATGAGCGAAGAAGGAGAGATACAACAGGCCCTGCCCTGCCTGTAGGATTGCCCATGTAGGATTGCCCATGTCCATGTGTGTGTAGGCAAATGTGTGTGTAGACATGTGTAGGCATATGTGTGTGGAGAACGACCCAACATATATATTCACCCACCTGAAAAGCAGGATGCTTACAACCTTACAAATAAGATACATTTCACTGTATCTTACCTACAGCAAAGTATATTTACATCTACAGCAAAGACAATTTACGAGCACATACAGGTTTGGCGAGGTCACAGTAGTGATATGAATGCTTCTCCAAAAGCGCTGGGCGTGTGAACGTAAATGTAATCAATCAAAATATGATTATGAATATAACGAAATATCATGAAAATCTTATTTATGTCAATTTTGTTTACCCTTCCAGTGGATCCCTCCATGCCATTGTATTTGTCAAGGAACCTAACACAGATGTGTTTGTGCATGTGTGTATGTGTACACTTCGTTGTATATTTACCTATAGCTAGGTGGGTTGTTGTTGTATTGGATTGTATGTTGAAGTGCGCACGCATGTAGGAGGATGAACAAATCGTCATATGAGGTGTGTCCCTACCCAAAATTTGGGCCGGGGTCTTCGCGGCCACAACGCGATGTACTAACCACTATACGATAGGGACTGCGGTCTCTATTGGTCCACACCCCAGCGCAACCAGGGCTCCCAACACCAACACCAGTCCCACTGTCTGCTCCCGCTTCATGGCTGCACTCCTTCCTTGCTGTGATGTTGCAAAGCACGTGTTTCCTGGTGCTAGGATGCTCAACACCTACCTACCTACATCACAACGGAAAGGCGAATTTTGGTTGCCTGCTGCCATGGCACTACAACACATGGTTCAAGGGAAACCCATCAGGACTGTATTGGTTCTGAGCGTGAAGCACCTCCGGGGGCCCTGTTGTATTACGGTTCAATAATCGCCGATGCATTGGTCAATGCGACCTAACAAGGCGACTTAACAAGGCAAGTTAATAAAGGCATTTCTAGCATTAAATATATTTGCATATATTTAGCTGTTCATGCGCTCTAGAGTCCATGCAATCACGACTCCCCGCCTTGCATGCCAGCTGTATCACTAATGTGCCCACCAAGCGAACGCTTGACTCGGCTGGAGGAACGAGGGCAGAAGGCATTTTAATGGCATGAATTGTTAAGTAATAGTATTTGCTATATTATCACTTCATTGCTGGCATGAATCGTGCATGAGTATGGGAAGTGTGGAGGTCGCAGTAGTTAGCCAACAGCCGAATATCGATACTCGGCCGTTTGCATCACGTGAATGCTGGGAAGGCTTGTTTGTGTTATATGCGGATATCTGTGATACGCGCCTAGGGTTTGTCACACTTGAGGATCGACGATCTGGTGTGAGATGTACCGTGTATTGGTGTTGCAAGTAGAATATGCAGGAGGATGGCCGAACAGAGCAAGCTTTTATCAAACCCTGAGCAGGATTGCCTTGAGAACTCTCCTTTCGGACTTTATCAATATAATTTCGGCCCGAGCCAAGCCTGAGCTTTGCAATCGGCTGTGAGATGATAGCCTGTCATCGCTTCTGACAGCCGGACATGTCGCTAATATAACAAAAAAGCGATCAGCATAAGGTGAAGCAAATAAAGCAAATTAGCTCGTGAAATAACAATTGTTGCAAGAATTTTATGGAAAACATCGCTGCCTGTCAATGATTGTAAGCTGGATCTTTTATCGCTACTAAGCCTTCCGCTGCCTATAATATCGCACTTGGGTGCTTTGCTGTCCCACAAGCACTTCGGCACTAGTATCACTTCGGCCCAGACGCGCAGATAAGTGCATGAGCGAAGAAGGAGAGATACAACAGGCCCTGCCCTGCCTGTAGGATTGCCCATGTAGGATTGCCCATGTCCATGTGTGTGTAGGCAAATGTGTGTGTAGACATGTGTAGGCATATGTGTGTGGAGAACGACCCAACATATATATTCACCCACCTGAAAAGCAGGATGCTTACAACCTTACAAATAAGATACATTTCATTGTATCTTATCTACAGCAAAGTATATTTACATCTACAGCAAAGACAATTTACGAGCACATACAGGTTTGGCGAGGTCACAGTAGTGATATGAATGCTTCTCCAAAAGCGCTGGGCGTGTGAACGTAAATGTAATCAATCAAAATATGATTATGAATATAACGAAATATCATGAAAATCTTATTTATGTCAATTTTGTTTACCCTTCCAGTGGATCCCTCCGTGCCATTGTATTTGTCAAGGAACCTAACACAGATGTGTTTGTGCATGTGTGTATGTGTACACTTCGTTGTATATTTACCTATAGCTAGGTGGGTTGTTGTTGTATTGGATTGTATGTTGAAGTGCGCACGCATGTAGGAGGATGAACAAATCGTCATATGAGGTGTGTCCCTACCCAAAATTTGGGCCGGGGTCTTCGCGGCCACAACGCGATGTACTAACCACTATACGATAGGGACTGCGGTCTCTATTGGTCCACACCCCAGCGCAACCAGGGCTCCCAACACCAACACCAGTCCCACTGTCTGCTCCCGCTTCATGGCTGCACTCCTTCCTTGCTGTGATGTTGCAAGCACGTGTTTCCTGGTGCTAGGATGCTCAACACCTACCTACCTACATCACAACGGAAAGGCGAATTTTGGTTGCCTGCTGCCATGGCACTACAACACATGGTTCAAGGGAAACCCATCAGGACTGTATTGGTTCTGAGCGTGAAGCACCTCCGGGGGCCCTGTTGTATTACGGTTCAATAATCGCCGATGCATTGGTCAATGCGACCTAACAAGGCGACTTAACAAGGCAAGTTAATAAAGGCATTTCTAGCATTAAATATATTTGCATATATTTAGCTGTTCATGCGCTCTAGAGTCCATGCAATCACGACTCCCCGCCTTGCATGCCAGCTGTATCACTAATGTGCCCACCAAGCGAACGCTTGACTCGGCTGGAGGAACGAGGGCAGAAGGCATTTTAATGGCATGAATTGTTAAGTAATAGTATTTGCTATATTATCACTTCATTGCTGGCATGAATCGTGCATGAGTATGGGAAGTGTGGAGGTCGCAGTAGTTAGCCAACAGCCGAATATCGATACTCGGCCGTTTGCATCACGTGAATGCTGGGAAGGCTTGTTTGTGTTATATGCGGATATCTGTGATACGCGCCTAGGGTTTGTCACACTTGAGGATCGACGATCTGGTGTGAGATGTACCGTGTATTGGTGTTGCAAGTAGAATATGCAGGAGGACGGCCGAACAGAGCAAGCTTTTATCAAACCCTGAGCAGGATTGCCTTGAGAACTCTCCTTTCGGACTTTATCAATATAATTTCGGCCCGAGCCAAGCCTGAGCTTTGCAATCGGCTGTGAGATGATAGCCTGTCATCGCTTCTGACAGCCGGACATGTCGCTAATATAACAAAAAAGCGATCAGCATAAGGTGAAGCAAATAAAGCAAATTAGCTCGTGAAATAACAATTGTTGCAAGAATTTTATGGAAAACATCGCTGCCTGTCAATGATTGTAAGCTGGATCTTTTATCGCTACTAAGCCTTCCGCTGCCTATAATATCGCACTTGGGTGCTTTGCTGTCCCACAAGCACTTCGGCACTAGTATCACTTCGGCCCAGACGCGCAGATAAGTGCATGAGCGAAGAAGGAGAGATACAACAGGCCCTGCCCTGCCTGTAGGATTGCCCATGTAGGATTGCCCATGTCCATGTGTGTGTAGGCAAATGTGTGTGTAGACATGTGTAGGCATATGTGTGTGGAGAACGACCCAACATATATATTCACCCACCTGAAAAGCAGGATGCTTACAACCTTACAAATAAGATACATTTCACTGTATCTTACCTACAGCAAAGTATATTTACATCTACAGCAAAGTATATTTACATCTACAGCAAAGACAATTTACGAGCACATACAGGTTTGGCGAGGTCACAGTAGTGATATGAATGCTTCTCCAAAAGCGCTGGGCGTGTGAACGTAAATGTAATCAATCAAAATATGATTATGAATATAACGAAATATCATGAAAATCTTATTTATGTCAATTTTGTTTACCCTTCCAGTGGATCCCTCCGTGCCATTGTATTTGTCAAGGAACCTAACACAGATGTGTTTGTGCATGTGTGTATGTGTACACTTCGTTGTATATTTACCTATAGCTAGGTGGGTTGTTGTTGTATTGGATTGTATGTTGAAGTGCGCACGCATGTAGGAGGATGAACAAATCGAAGAACGACTTGCGACTGTCTGCAATGACGGCCAGAAGAGGGAATAGCGCGAGGTTCCGAATCCCCGCCTGCGCAAGAGTTGCCTCTAATTCCGCCGTTAAAAGGAGAGCAGAAGAAGATATTCCCTAAGAGTGGCGGTTGTTCCCGTTGGTGGCCAAGAGTCGGAAGAATGAGCGGGATGCTCCAAGTTGCAGCAGGCGCGATAATCGCCGTTCACTCTGCCGTAGAAAATAGAGTAAAAGAAGAAGCAAAGTATATTTACATCTACAGCAAAGACAATTTACGAGCACATACAGGTTTGGCGAGGTCACAGTAGTGATATGAATGCTTCTCCAAAAGCGCTGGGCGTGTGAACGTGAATGTAATCAATCAAAATATGATTATGAATATAACGAAATATCATGAAAATCTTATTTATGTCAATTTTGTTTACCCTTCCAGTGGATCCCTCCGTGCCATTGTATTTGTCAAGGAACCTAACACAGATGTGTTTGTGCATGTGTGTATGTGTACACTTCGTTGTATATTTACCTATAGCTAGGTGGGTTGTTGTTGTATTGGATTGTATGTTGAAGTGCGCACGCATGTAGGAGGATGAACAAATCGTCATATGAGGTGTGTCCCTACCCGGAATTGAGCCGGGGTCTTCGCGGCCACAACGCGATGTACTAACCACTATACGATAGGGACTGCGGTCTCTATTGGTCCACACCCCAGCGCAACCAGGGCTCCCAACACCAACACCAGTCCCACTGTCTGCTCCCGCCTCATGGCTGCACTCCTTCCTTGCTGTGATGTTGCAAGCACGTGTTTCCTGGTGCTAGGATGCTCAACACCTACCTACCTACATCACAACGGAAAGGCGAATTTTGGTTGCCTGCTGCCATGGCACTACAACACATGGTTCAAGGGAAACCCATCAGGACTGTATTGGTTCTGAGCGTGAAGCACCTCCGGGGGCCCTGTTGTATTACGGTTCAATAATCGCCGATGCATTGGTCAATGCGACCTAACAAGGCGACTTAACAAGGCAAGTTAATAAAGGCATTTCTAGCATTAAATATATTTGCATATATTTAGCTGTTCATGCGCTCTAGAGTCCATGCAATCACGACTCCCCGCCTTGCATGCCAGCTGTATCACTAATGTGCCCACCAAGCGAACGCTTGACTCGGCTGGAGGAACGAGGGCAGAAGGCATTTTAATGGCATGAATTGTTAAGTAATAGTATTTGCTATATTATCACTTCATTGCTGGCATGAATCGTGCATGAGTATGGGAAGTGTGGAGGTCGCAGTAGTTAGCCAACAGCCGAATATCGATACTCGGCCGTTTGCATCACGTGAATGCTGGGAAGGCTTGTTTGTGTTATATGCGGATATCTGTGATACGCGCCTAGGGTTTGTCACACTTGAGGATCGACGATCTGGTGTGAGATGTACCGTGTATTGGTGTTGCAAGTAGAATATGCAGGAGGACGGCCGAACAGAGCAAGCTTTTATCAAACCCTGAGCAGGATTGCCTTGAGAACTCTCCTTTCGGACTTTATCAATATAATTTCGGCCCGAGCCAAGCCTGAGCTTTGCAATCGGCTGTGAGATGATAGCCTGTCATCGCTTCTGACAGCCGGACATGTCGCTAATATAACAAAAAAGCGATCAGCATAAGGTGAAGCAAATAAAGCAAATTAGCTCGTGAAATAACAATTGTTGCAAGAATTTTATGGAAAACATCGCTGCCTGTCAATGATTGTAAGCTGGATCTTTTATCGCTACTAAGCCTTCCGCTGCCTATAATATCGCACTTGGGTGCTTTGCTGTCCCACAAGCACTTCGGCACTAGTATCACTTCGGCCCAGACGCGCAGATAAGTGCATGAGCGAAGAAGGAGAGATACAACAGGCCCTGCCCTGCCTGTAGGATTGCCCATGTAGGATTGCCCATGTCCATGTGTGTGTAGGCAAATGTGTGTGTAGACATGTGTAGGCATATGTGTGTGGAGAACGACCCAACATATATATTCACCCACCTGAAAAGCAGGATGCTTACAACCTTACAAATAAGATACATTTCATTGTATCTTATCTACAGCAAAGTATATTTACATCTACAGCAAAGACAATTTACGAGCACATACAGGTTTGGCGAGGTCACAGTAGTGATATGAATGCTTCTCCAAAAGCGCTGGGCGTGTGAACGTAAATGTAATCAATCAAAATATGATTATGAATATAACGAAATATCATGAAAATCTTATTTATGTCAATTTTGTTTACCCTTCCAGTGGATCCCTCCGTGCCATTGTATTTGTCAAGGAACCTAACACAGATGTGTTTGTGCATGTGTGTATGTGTACACTTCGTTGTATATTTACCTATAGCTAGGTGGGTTGTTGTTGTATTGGATTGTATGTTGAAGTGCGCACGCATGTAGGAGGATGAACAAATCGTCATATGAGGTGTGTCCCTACCCGGAATTGAGCCGGGGTCTTCGCGGCCACAACGCGATGTACTAACCACTATACGATAGGGACTGCGGTCTCTATTGGTCCACACCCCAGCGCAACCAGGGCTCCCAACACCAACACCAGTCCCACTGTCTGCTCCCGCCTCATGGCTGCACTCCTTCCTTGCTGTGATGTTGCAAGCACGTGTTTCCTGGTGCTAGGATGCTCAACACCTACCTACCTACATCACAACGGAAAGGCGAATTTTGGTTGCCTGCTGCCATGGCACTACAACACATGGTTCAAGGGAAACCCATCAGGACTGTATTGGTTCTGAGCGTGAAGCACCTCCGGGGGCCCTGTTGTATTACGGTTCAATAATCGCCGATGCATTGGTCAATGCGACCTAACAAGGCGACTTAACAAGGCAAGTTAATAAAGGCATTTCTAGCATTAAATATATTTGCATATATTTAGCTGTTCATGCGCTCTAGAGTCCATGCAATCACGACTCCCCGCCTTGCATGCCAGCTGTATCACTAATGTGCCCACCAAGCGAACGCTTGACTCGGCTGGAGGAACGAGGGCAGAAGGCATTTTAATGGCATGAATTGTTAAGTAATAGTATTTGCTATATTATCACTTCATTGCTGGCATGAATCGTGCATGAGTATGGGAAGTGTGGAGGTCGCAGTAGTTAGCCAACAGCCGAATATCGATACTCGGCCGTTTGCATCACGTGAATGCTGGGAAGGCTTGTTTGTGTTATATGCGGATATCTGTGATACGCGCCTAGGGTTTGTCACACTTGAGGATCGACGATCTGGTGTGAGATGTACCGTGTATTGGTGTTGCAAGTAGAATATGCAGGAGGACGGCCGAACAGAGCAAGCTTTTATCAAACCCTGAGCAGGATTGCCTTGAGAACTCTCCTTTCGGACTTTATCAATATAATTTCGGCCCGAGCCAAGCCTGAGCTTTGCAATCGGCTGTGAGATGATAGCCTGTCATCGCTTCTGACAGCCGGACATGTCGCTAATATAACAAAAAAGCGATCAGCATAAGGTGAAGCAAATAAAGCAAATTAGCTCGTGAAATAACAATTGTTGCAAGAATTTTATGGAAAACATCGCTGCCTGTCAATGATTGTAAGCTGGATCTTTTATCGCTACTAAGCCTTCCGCTGCCTATAATATCGCACTTGGGTGCTTTGCTGTCCCACAAGCACTTCGGCACTAGTATCACTTCGGCCCAGACGCGCAGATAAGTGCATGAGCGAAGAAGGAGAGATACAACAGGCCCTGCCCTGCCTGTAGGATTGCCCATGTAGGATTGCCCATGTCCATGTGTGTGTAGGCAAATGTGTGTGTAGACATGTGTAGGCATATGTGTGTGGAGAACGACCCAACATATATATTCACCCACCTGAAAAGCAGGATGCTTACAACCTTACAAATAAGATACATTTCATTGTATCTTATCTACAGCAAAGTATATTTACATCTACAGCAAAGACAATTTACGAGCACATACAGGTTTGGCGAGGTCACAGTAGTGATATGAATGCTTCTCCAAAAGCGCTGGGCGTGTGAACGTAAATGTAATCAATCAAAATATGATTATGAATATAACGAAATATCATGAAAATCTTATTTATGTCAATTTTGTTTACCCTTCCAGTGGATCCCTCCGTGCCATTGTATTTGTCAAGGAACCTAACACAGATGTGTTTGTGCATGTGTGTATGTGTACACTTCGTTGTATATTTACCTATAGCTAGGTGGGTTGTTGTTGTATTGGATTGTATGTTGAAGTGCGCACGCATGTAGGAGGATGAACAAATCGTCATATGAGGTGTGTCCCTACCCAAAATTTGGGCCGGGGTCTTCGCGGCCACAACGCGATGTACTAACCACTATACGATAGGGACTGCGGTCTCTATTGGTCCACACCCCAGCGCAACCAGGGCTCCCAACACCAACACCAGTCCCACTGTCTGCTCCCGCTTCATGGCTGCACTCCTTCCTTGCTGTGATGTTGCAAAGCACGTGTTTCCTGGTGCTAGGATGCTCAACACCTACCTACCTACATCACAACGGAAAGGCGAATTTTGGTTGCCTGCTGCCATGGCACTACAACACATGGTTCAAGGGAAACCCATCAGGACTGTATTGGTTCTGAGCGTGAAGCACCTCCGGGGGCCCTGTTGTATTACGGTTCAATAATCGCCGATGCATTGGTCAATGCGACCTAACAAGGCGACTTAACAAGGCAAGTTAATAAAGGCATTTCTAGCATTAAATATATTTGCATATATTTAGCTGTTCATGCGCTCTAGAGTCCATGCAATCACGACTCCCCGCCTTGCATGCCAGCTGTATCACTAATGTGCCCACCAAGCGAACGCTTGACTCGGCTGGAGGAACGAGGGCAGAAGGCATTTTAATGGCATGAATTGTTAAGTAATAGTATTTGCTATATTATCACTTCATTGCTGGCATGAATCGTGCATGAGTATGGGAAGTGTGGAGGTCGCAGTAGTTAGCCAACAGCCGAATATCGATACTCGGCCGTTTGCATCACGTGAATGCTGGGAAGGCTTGTTTGTGTTATATGCGGATATCTGTGATACGCGCCTAGGGTTTGTCACACTTGAGGATCGACGATCTGGTGTGAGATGTACCGTGTATTGGTGTTGCAAGTAGAATATGCAGGAGGACGGCCGAACAGAGCAAGCTTTTATCAAACCCTGAGCAGGATTGCCTTGAGAACTCTCCTTTCGGACTTTATCAATATAATTTCGGCCCGAGCCAAGCCTGAGCTTTGCAATCGGCTGTGAGATGATAGCCTGTCATCGCTTCTGACAGCCGGACATGTCGCTAATATAACAAAAAAGCGATCAGCATAAGGTGAAGCAAATAAAGCAAATTAGCTCGTGAAATAACAATTGTTGCAAGAATTTTATGGAAAACATCGCTGCCTGTCAATGATTGTAAGCTGGATCTTTTATCGCTACTAAGCCTTCCGCTGCCTATAATATCGCACTTGGGTGCTTTGCTGTCCCACAAGCACTTCGGCACTAGTATCACTTCGGCCCAGACGCGCAGATAAGTGCATGAGCGAAGAAGGAGAGATACAACAGGCCCTGCCCTGCCTGTAGGATTGCCCATGTAGGATTGCCCATGTCCATGTGTGTGTAGGCAAATGTGTGTGTAGACATGTGTAGGCATATGTGTGTGGAGAACGACCCAACATATATATTCACCCACCTGAAAAGCAGGATGCTTACAACCTTACAAATAAGATACATTTCACTGTATCTTACCTACAGCAAAGTATATTTACATCTACAGCAAAGTATATTTACATCTACAGCAAAGACAATTTACGAGCACATACAGGTTTGGCGAGGTCACAGTAGTGATATGAATGCTTCTCCAAAAGCGCTGGGCGTGTGAACGTAAATGTAATCAATCAAAATATGATTATGAATATAACGAAATATCATGAAAATCTTATTTATGTCAATTTTGTTTACCCTTCCAGTGGATCCCTCCGTGCCATTGTATTTGTCAAGGAACCTAACACAGATGTGTTTGTGCATGTGTGTATGTGTACACTTCGTTGTATATTTACCTATAGCTAGGTGGGTTGTTGTTGTATTGGATTGTATGTTGAAGTGCGCACGCATGTAGGAGGATGAACAAATCGAAGAACGACTTGCGACTGTCTGCAATGACGGCCAGAAGAGGGAATAGCGCGAGGTTCCGAATCCCCGCCTGCGCAAGAGTTGCCTCTAATTCCGCCGTTAAAAGGAGAGCAGAAGAAGATATTCCCTAAGAGTGGCGGTTGTTCCCGTTGGTGGCCAAGAGTCGGAAGAATGAGCGGGATGCTCCAAGTTGCAGCAGGCGCGATAATCGCCGTTCACTCTGCCGTAGAAAATAGAGTAAAAGAAGAAGCAAAGTATATTTACATCTACAGCAAAGACAATTTACGAGCACATACAGGTTTGGCGAGGTCACAGTAGTGATATGAATGCTTCTCCAAAAGCGCTGGGCGTGTGAACGTGAATGTAATCAATCAAAATATGATTATGAATATAACGAAATATCATGAAAATCTTATTTATGTCAATTTTGTTTACCCTTCCAGTGGATCCCTCCGTGCCATTGTATTTGTCAAGGAACCTAACACAGATGTGTTTGTGCATGTGTGTATGTGTACACTTCGTTGTATATTTACCTATAGCTAGGTGGGTTGTTGTTGTATTGGATTGTATGTTGAAGTGCGCACGCATGTAGGAGGATGAACAAATCGTCATATGAGGTGTGTCCCTACCCGGAATTGAGCCGGGGTCTTCGCGGCCACAACGCGATGTACTAACCACTATACGATAGGGACTGCGGTCTCTATTGGTCCACACCCCAGCGCAACCAGGGCTCCCAACACCAACACCAGTCCCACTGTCTGCTCCCGCCTCATGGCTGCACTCCTTCCTTGCTGTGATGTTGCAAGCACGTGTTTCCTGGTGCTAGGATGCTCAACACCTACCTACCTACATCACAACGGAAAGGCGAATTTTGGTTGCCTGCTGCCATGGCACTACAACACATGGTTCAAGGGAAACCCATCAGGACTGTATTGGTTCTGAGCGTGAAGCACCTCCGGGGGCCCTGTTGTATTACGGTTCAATAATCGCCGATGCATTGGTCAATGCGACCTAACAAGGCGACTTAACAAGGCAAGTTAATAAAGGCATTTCTAGCATTAAATATATTTGCATATATTTAGCTGTTCATGCGCTCTAGAGTCCATGCAATCACGACTCCCCGCCTTGCATGCCAGCTGTATCACTAATGTGCCCACCAAGCGAACGCTTGACTCAGCTGGAGGAACGAGGGCAGAAGGCATTTTAATGGCATGAATTGTTAAGTAATAGTATTTGCTATATTATCACTTCATTGCTGGCATGAATCGTGCATGAGTATGGGAAGTGTGGAGGTCGCAGTAGTTAGCCAACAGCCGAATATCGATACTCGGCCGTTTGCATCACGTGAATGCTGGGAAGGCTTGTTTGTGTTATATGCGGATATCTGTGATACGCGCCTAGGGTTTGTCACACTTGAGGATCGACGATCTGGTGTGAGATGTACCGTGTATTGGTGTTGCGAGTAGAATATGCAGGAGGATGGCCGAACAGAGCAAGCTTTTATCAAACCCTGAGCAGGATTGCCTTGAGAACTCTCCTTTCGGACTTTATCAATATAATTTCGGCCCGAGCCAAGCCTGAGCTTTGCAATCGGCTGTGAGATGATAGCCTGTCATCGCTTCTGACAGCCGGACATGTCGCTAATATAACAAAAAAGCGATCAGCATAAGGTGAAGCAAATAAAGCAAATTAGCTCGTGAAATAACAATTGTTGCAAGAATTTTATGGAAAACATCGCTGCCTGTCAATGATTGTAAGCTGGATCTTTTATCGCTACTAAGCCTTCCGCTGCCTATAATATCGCACTTGGGTGCTTTGCTGTCCCACAAGCACTTCGGCACTAGTATCACTTCGGCCCAGACGCGCAGATAAGTGCATGAGCGAAGAAGGAGAGATACAACAGGCCCTGCCCTGCCTGTAGGATTGCCCATGTAGGATTGCCCATGTCCATGTGTGTGTAGGCAAATGTGTGTGTAGACATGTGTAGGCATATGTGTGTGGAGAACGACCCAACATATATATTCACCCACCTGAAAAGCAGGATGCTTACAACCTTACAAATAAGATACATTTCATTGTATCTTATCTACAGCAAAGTATATTTACATCTACAGCAAAGACAATTTACGAGCACATACAGGTTTGGCGAGGTCACAGTAGTGATATGAATGCTTCTCCAAAAGCGCTGGGCGTGTGAACGTAAATGTAATCAATCAAAATATGATTATGAATATAACGAAATATCATGAAAATCTTATTTATGTCAATTTTGTTTACCCTTCCAGTGGATCCCTCCGTGCCATTGTATTTGTCAAGGAACCTAACACAGATGTGTTTGTGCATGTGTGTATGTGTACACTTCGTTGTATATTTACCTATAGCTAGGTGGGTTGTTGTTGTATTGGATTGTATGTTGAAGTGCGCACGCATGTAGGAGGATGAACAAATCGAAGAACGACTTGCGACTGTCTGCAATGACGGCCAGAAGAGGGAATAGCGCGAGGTTCCGAATCCCCGCCTGCGCAAGAGTTGCCTCTAATTCCGCCGTTAAAAGGAGAGCAGAAGAAGATATTCCCTAAGAGTGGCGGTTGTTCCCGTTGGTGGCCAAGAGTCGGAAGAATGAGCGGGATGCTCCAAGTTGCAGCAGGCGCGATAATCGCCGTTCACTCTGCCGTAGAAAATAGAGTAAAAGAAGAAGCAAAGTATATTTACATCTACAGCAAAGACAATTTACGAGCACATACAGGTTTGGCGAGGTCACAGTAGTGATATGAATGCTTCTCCAAAAGCGCTGGGCGTGTGAACGTGAATGTAATCAATCAAAATATGATTATGAATATAACGAAATATCATGAAAATCTTATTTATGTCAATTTTGTTTACCCTTCCAGTGGATCCCTCCGTGCCATTGTATTTGTCAAGGAACCTAACACAGATGTGTTTGTGCATGTGTGTATGTGTACACTTCGTTGTATATTTACCTATAGCTAGGTGGGTTGTTGTTGTATTGGATTGTATGTTGAAGTGCGCACGCATGTAGGAGGATGAACAAATCGTCATATGAGGTGTGTCCCTACCCGGAATTGAGCCGGGGTCTTCGCGGCCACAACGCGATGTACTAACCACTATACGATAGGGACTGCGGTCTCTATTGGTCCACACCCCAGCGCAACCAGGGCTCCCAACACCAACACCAGTCCCACTGTCTGCTCCCGCCTCATGGCTGCACTCCTTCCTTGCTGTGATGTTGCAAGCACGTGTTTCCTGGTGCTAGGATGCTCAACACCTACCTACCTACATCACAACGGAAAGGCGAATTTTGGTTGCCTGCTGCCATGGCACTACAACACATGGTTCAAGGGAAACCCATCAGGACTGTATTGGTTCTGAGCGTGAAGCACCTCCGGGGGCCCTGTTGTATTACGGTTCAATAATCGCCGATGCATTGGTCAATGCGACCTAACAAGGCGACTTAACAAGGCAAGTTAATAAAGGCATTTCTAGCATTAAATATATTTGCATATATTTAGCTGTTCATGCGCTCTAGAGTCCATGCAATCACGACTCCCCGCCTTGCATGCCAGCTGTATCACTAATGTGCCCACCAAGCGAACGCTTGACTCAGCTGGAGGAACGAGGGCAGAAGGCATTTTAATGGCATGAATTGTTAAGTAATAGTATTTGCTATATTATCACTTCATTGCTGGCATGAATCGTGCATGAGTATGGGAAGTGTGGAGGTCGCAGTAGTTAGCCAACAGCCGAATATCGATACTCGGCCGTTTGCATCACGTGAATGCTGGGAAGGCTTGTTTGTGTTATATGCGGATATCTGTGATACGCGCCTAGGGTTTGTCACACTTGAGGATCGACGATCTGGTGTGAGATGTACCGTGTATTGGTGTTGCGAGTAGAATATGCAGGAGGACGGCCGAACAGAGCAAGCTTTTATCAAACCCTGAGCAGGATTGCCTTGAGAACTCTCCTTTCGGACTTTATCAATATAATTTCGGCCCGAGCCAAGCCTGAGCTTTGCAATCGGCTGTGAGATGATAGCCTGTCATCGCTTCTGACAGCCGGACATGTCGCTAATATAACAAAAAAGCGATCAGCATAAGGTGAAGCAAATAAAGCAAATTAGCTCGTGAAATAACAATTGTTGCAAGAATTTTATGGAAAACATCGCTGCCTGTCAATGATTGTAAGCTGGATCTTTTATCGCTACTAAGCCTTCCGCTGCCTATAATATCGCACTTGGGTGCTTTGCTGTCCCACAAGCACTTCGGCACTAGTATCACTTCGGCCCAGACGCGCAGATAAGTGCATGAGCGAAGAAGGAGAGATACAACAGGCCCTGCCCTGCCTGTAGGATTGCCCATGTAGGATTGCCCATGTCCATGTGTGTGTAGGCAAATGTGTGTGTAGACATGTGTAGGCATATGTGTGTGGAGAACGACCCAACATATATATTCACCCACCTGAAAAGCAGGATGCTTACAACCTTACAAATAAGATACATTTCATTGTATCTTATCTACAGCAAAGTATATTTACATCTACAGCAAAGACAATTTACGAGCACATACAGGTTTGGCGAGGTCACAGTAGTGATATGAATGCTTCTCCAAAAGCGCTGGGCGTGTGAACGTAAATGTAATCAATCAAAATATGATTATGAATATAACGAAATATCATGAAAATCTTATTTATGTCAATTTTGTTTACCCTTCCAGTGGATCCCTCCATGCCATTGTATTTGTCAAGGAACCTAACACAGATGTGTTTGTGCATGTGTGTATGTGTACACTTCGTTGTATATTTACCTATAGCTAGGTGGGTTGTTGTTGTATTGGATTGTATGTTGAAGTGCGCACGCATGTAGGAGGATGAACAAATCGTCATATGAGGTGTGTCCCTACCCAAAATTTGGGCCGGGGTCTTCGCGGCCACAACGCGATGTACTAACCACTATACGATAGGGACTGCGGTCTCTATTGGTCCACACCCCAGCGCAACCAGGGCTCCCAACACCAACACCAGTCCCACTGTCTGCTCCCGCTTCATGGCTGCACTCCTTCCTTGCTGTGATGTTGCAAAGCACGTGTTTCCTGGTGCTAGGATGCTCAACACCTACCTACCTACATCACAACGGAAAGGCGAATTTTGGTTGCCTGCTGCCATGGCACTACAACACATGGTTCAAGGGAAACCCATCAGGACTGTATTGGTTCTGAGCGTGAAGCACCTCCGGGGGCCCTGTTGTATTACGGTTCAATAATCGCCGATGCATTGGTCAATGCGACCTAACAAGGCGACTTAACAAGGCAAGTTAATAAAGGCATTTCTAGCATTAAATATATTTGCATATATTTAGCTGTTCATGCGCTCTAGAGTCCATGCAATCACGACTCCCCGCCTTGCATGCCAGCTGTATCACTAATGTGCCCACCAAGCGAACGCTTGACTCGGCTGGAGGAACGAGGGCAGAAGGCATTTTAATGGCATGAATTGTTAAGTAATAGTATTTGCTATATTATCACTTCATTGCTGGCATGAATCGTGCATGAGTATGGGAAGTGTGGAGGTCGCAGTAGTTAGCCAACAGCCGAATATCGATACTCGGCCGTTTGCATCACGTGAATGCTGGGAAGGCTTGTTTGTGTTATATGCGGATATCTGTGATACGCGCCTAGGGTTTGTCACACTTGAGGATCGACGATCTGGTGTGAGATGTACCGTGTATTGGTGTTGCAAGTAGAATATGCAGGAGGATGGCCGAACAGAGCAAGCTTTTATCAAACCCTGAGCAGGATTGCCTTGAGAACTCTCCTTTCGGACTTTATCAATATAATTTCGGCCCGAGCCAAGCCTGAGCTTTGCAATCGGCTGTGAGATGATAGCCTGTCATCGCTTCTGACAGCCGGACATGTCGCTAATATAACAAAAAAGCGATCAGCATAAGGTGAAGCAAATAAAGCAAATTAGCTCGTGAAATAACAATTGTTGCAAGAATTTTATGGAAAACATCGCTGCCTGTCAATGATTGTAAGCTGGATCTTTTATCGCTACTAAGCCTTCCGCTGCCTATAATATCGCACTTGGGTGCTTTGCTGTCCCACAAGCACTTCGGCACTAGTATCACTTCGGCCCAGACGCGCAGATAAGTGCATGAGCGAAGAAGGAGAGATACAACAGGCCCTGCCCTGCCTGTAGGATTGCCCATGTAGGATTGCCCATGTCCATGTGTGTGTAGGCAAATGTGTGTGTAGACATGTGTAGGCATATGTGTGTGGAGAACGACCCAACATATATATTCACCCACCTGAAAAGCAGGATGCTTACAACCTTACAAATAAGATACATTTCATTGTATCTTATCTACAGCAAAGTATATTTACATCTACAGCAAAGACAATTTACGAGCACATACAGGTTTGGCGAGGTCACAGTAGTGATATGAATGCTTCTCCAAAAGCGCTGGGCGTGTGAACGTAAATGTAATCAATCAAAATATGATTATGAATATAACGAAATATCATGAAAATCTTATTTATGTCAATTTTGTTTACCCTTCCAGTGGATCCCTCCATGCCATTGTATTTGTCAAGGAACCTAACACAGATGTGTTTGTGCATGTGTGTATGTGTACACTTCGTTGTATATTTACCTATAGCTAGGTGGGTTGTTGTTGTATTGGATTGTATGTTGAAGTGCGCACGCATGTAGGAGGATGAACAAATCGTCATATGAGGTGTGTCCCTACCCAAAATTTGGGCCGGGGTCTTCGCGGCCACAACGCGATGTACTAACCACTATACGATAGGGACTGCGGTCTCTATTGGTCCACACCCCAGCGCAACCAGGGCTCCCAACACCAACACCAGTCCCACTGTCTGCTCCCGCTTCATGGCTGCACTCCTTCCTTGCTGTGATGTTGCAAAGCACGTGTTTCCTGGTGCTAGGATGCTCAACACCTACCTACCTACATCACAACGGAAAGGCGAATTTTGGTTGCCTGCTGCCATGGCACTACAACACATGGTTCAAGGGAAACCCATCAGGACTGTATTGGTTCTGAGCGTGAAGCACCTCCGGGGGCCCTGTTGTATTACGGTTCAATAATCGCCGATGCATTGGTCAATGCGACCTAACAAGGCGACTTAACAAGGCAAGTTAATAAAGGCATTTCTAGCATTAAATATATTTGCATATATTTAGCTGTTCATGCGCTCTAGAGTCCATGCAATCACGACTCCCCGCCTTGCATGCCAGCTGTATCACTAATGTGCCCACCAAGCGAACGCTTGACTCGGCTGGAGGAACGAGGGCAGAAGGCATTTTAATGGCATGAATTGTTAAGTAATAGTATTTGCTATATTATCACTTCATTGCTGGCATGAATCGTGCATGAGTATGGGAAGTGTGGAGGTCGCAGTAGTTAGCCAACAGCCGAATATCGATACTCGGCCGTTTGCATCACGTGAATGCTGGGAAGGCTTGTTTGTGTTATATGCGGATATCTGTGATACGCGCCTAGGGTTTGTCACACTTGAGGATCGACGATCTGGTGTGAGATGTACCGTGTATTGGTGTTGCAAGTAGAATATGCAGGAGGACGGCCGAACAGAGCAAGCTTTTATCAAACCCTGAGCAGGATTGCCTTGAGAACTCTCCTTTCGGACTTTATCAATATAATTTCGGCCCGAGCCAAGCCTGAGCTTTGCAATCGGCTGTGAGATGATAGCCTGTCATCGCTTCTGACAGCCGGACATGTCGCTAATATAACAAAAAAGCGATCAGCATAAGGTGAAGCAAATAAAGCAAATTAGCTCGTGAAATAACAATTGTTGCAAGAATTTTATGGAAAACATCGCTGCCTGTCAATGATTGTAAGCTGGATCTTTTATCGCTACTAAGCCTTCCGCTGCCTATAATATCGCACTTGGGTGCTTTGCTGTCCCACAAGCACTTCGGCACTAGTATCACTTCGGCCCAGACGCGCAGATAAGTGCATGAGCGAAGAAGGAGAGATACAACAGGCCCTGCCCTGCCTGTAGGATTGCCCATGTAGGATTGCCCATGTCCATGTGTGTGTAGGCAAATGTGTGTGTAGACATGTGTAGGCATATGTGTGTGGAGAACGACCCAACATATATATTCACCCACCTGAAAAGCAGGATGCTTACAACCTTACAAATAAGATACATTTCACTGTATCTTACCTACAGCAAAGTATATTTACATCTACAGCAAAGTATATTTACATCTACAGCAAAGACAATTTACGAGCACATACAGGTTTGGCGAGGTCACAGTAGTGATATGAATGCTTCTCCAAAAGCGCTGGGCGTGTGAACGTAAATGTAATCAATCAAAATATGATTATGAATATAACGAAATATCATGAAAATCTTATTTATGTCAATTTTGTTTACCCTTCCAGTGGATCCCTCCGTGCCATTGTATTTGTCAAGGAACCTAACACAGATGTGTTTGTGCATGTGTGTATGTGTACACTTCGTTGTATATTTACCTATAGCTAGGTGGGTTGTTGTTGTATTGGATTGTATGTTGAAGTGCGCACGCATGTAGGAGGATGAACAAATCGAAGAACGACTTGCGACTGTCTGCAATGACGGCCAGAAGAGGGAATAGCGCGAGGTTCCGAATCCCCGCCTGCGCAAGAGTTGCCTCTAATTCCGCCGTTAAAAGGAGAGCAGAAGAAGATATTCCCTAAGAGTGGCGGTTGTTCCCGTTGGTGGCCAAGAGTCGGAAGAATGAGCGGGATGCTCCAAGTTGCAGCAGGCGCGATAATCGCCGTTCACTCTGCCGTAGAAAATAGAGTAAAAGAAGAAGCAAAGTATATTTACATCTACAGCAAAGACAATTTACGAGCACATACAGGTTTGGCGAGGTCACAGTAGTGATATGAATGCTTCTCCAAAAGCGCTGGGCGTGTGAACGTGAATGTAATCAATCAAAATATGATTATGAATATAACGAAATATCATGAAAATCTTATTTATGTCAATTTTGTTTACCCTTCCAGTGGATCCCTCCGTGCCATTGTATTTGTCAAGGAACCTAACACAGATGTGTTTGTGCATGTGTGTATGTGTACACTTCGTTGTATATTTACCTATAGCTAGGTGGGTTGTTGTTGTATTGGATTGTATGTTGAAGTGCGCACGCATGTAGGAGGATGAACAAATCGTCATATGAGGTGTGTCCCTACCCAAAATTTGGGCCGGGGTCTTCGCGGCCACAACGCGATGTACTAACCACTATACGATAGGGACTGCGGTCTCTATTGGTCCACACCCCAGCGCAACCAGGGCTCCCAACACCAACACCAGTCCCACTGTCTGCTCCCGCTTCATGGCTGCACTCCTTCCTTGCTGTGATGTTGCAAAGCACGTGTTTCCTGGTGCTAGGATGCTCAACACCTACCTACCTACATCACAACGGAAAGGCGAATTTTGGTTGCCTGCTGCCATGGCACTACAACACATGGTTCAAGGGAAACCCATCAGGACTGTATTGGTTCTGAGCGTGAAGCACCTCCGGGGGCCCTGTTGTATTACGGTTCAATAATCGCCGATGCATTGGTCAATGCGACCTAACAAGGCGACTTAACAAGGCAAGTTAATAAAGGCATTTCTAGCATTAAATATATTTGCATATATTTAGCTGTTCATGCGCTCTAGAGTCCATGCAATCACGACTCCCCGCCTTGCATGCCAGCTGTATCACTAATGTGCCCACCAAGCGAACGCTTGACTCGGCTGGAGGAACGAGGGCAGAAGGCATTTTAATGGCATGAATTGTTAAGTAATAGTATTTGCTATATTATCACTTCATTGCTGGCATGAATCGTGCATGAGTATGGGAAGTGTGGAGGTCGCAGTAGTTAGCCAACAGCCGAATATCGATACTCGGCCGTTTGCATCACGTGAATGCTGGGAAGGCTTGTTTGTGTTATATGCGGATATCTGTGATACGCGCCTAGGGTTTGTCACACTTGAGGATCGACGATCTGGTGTGAGATGTACCGTGTATTGGTGTTGCAAGTAGAATATGCAGGAGGACGGCCGAACAGAGCAAGCTTTTATCAAACCCTGAGCAGGATTGCCTTGAGAACTCTCCTTTCGGACTTTATCAATATAATTTCGGCCCGAGCCAAGCCTGAGCTTTGCAATCGGCTGTGAGATGATAGCCTGTCATCGCTTCTGACAGCCGGACATGTCGCTAATATAACAAAAAAGCGATCAGCATAAGGTGAAGCAAATAAAGCAAATTAGCTCGTGAAATAACAATTGTTGCAAGAATTTTATGGAAAACATCGCTGCCTGTCAATGATTGTAAGCTGGATCTTTTATCGCTACTAAGCCTTCCGCTGCCTATAATATCGCACTTGGGTGCTTTGCTGTCCCACAAGCACTTCGGCACTAGTATCACTTCGGCCCAGACGCGCAGATAAGTGCATGAGCGAAGAAGGAGAGATACAACAGGCCCTGCCCTGCCTGTAGGATTGCCCATGTAGGATTGCCCATGTCCATGTGTGTGTAGGCAAATGTGTGTGTAGACATGTGTAGGCATATGTGTGTGGAGAACGACCCAACATATATATTCACCCACCTGAAAAGCAGGATGCTTACAACCTTACAAATAAGATACATTTCACTGTATCTTACCTACAGCAAAGTATATTTACATCTACAGCAAAGTATATTTACATCTACAGCAAAGACAATTTACGAGCACATACAGGTTTGGCGAGGTCACAGTAGTGATATGAATGCTTCTCCAAAAGCGCTGGGCGTGTGAACGTAAATGTAATCAATCAAAATATGATTATGAATATAACGAAATATCATGAAAATCTTATTTATGTCAATTTTGTTTACCCTTCCAGTGGATCCCTCCGTGCCATTGTATTTGTCAAGGAACCTAACACAGATGTGTTTGTGCATGTGTGTATGTGTACACTTCGTTGTATATTTACCTATAGCTAGGTGGGTTGTTGTTGTATTGGATTGTATGTTGAAGTGCGCACGCATGTAGGAGGATGAACAAATCGAAGAACGACTTGCGACTGTCTGCAATGACGGCCAGAAGAGGGAATAGCGCGAGGTTCCGAATCCCCGCCTGCGCAAGAGTTGCCTCTAATTCCGCCGTTAAAAGGAGAGCAGAAGAAGATATTCCCTAAGAGTGGCGGTTGTTCCCGTTGGTGGCCAAGAGTCGGAAGAATGAGCGGGATGCTCCAAGTTGCAGCAGGCGCGATAATCGCCGTTCACTCTGCCGTAGAAAATAGAGTAAAAGAAGAAGCAAAGTATATTTACATCTACAGCAAAGACAATTTACGAGCACATACAGGTTTGGCGAGGTCACAGTAGTGATATGAATGCTTCTCCAAAAGCGCTGGGCGTGTGAACGTGAATGTAATCAATCAAAATATGATTATGAATATAACGAAATATCATGAAAATCTTATTTATGTCAATTTTGTTTACCCTTCCAGTGGATCCCTCCGTGCCATTGTATTTGTCAAGGAACCTAACACAGATGTGTTTGTGCATGTGTGTATGTGTACACTTCGTTGTATATTTACCTATAGCTAGGTGGGTTGTTGTTGTATTGGATTGTATGTTGAAGTGCGCACGCATGTAGGAGGATGAACAAATCGTCATATGAGGTGTGTCCCTACCCGGAATTGAGCCGGGGTCTTCGCGGCCACAACGCGATGTACTAACCACTATACGATAGGGACTGCGGTCTCTATTGGTCCACACCCCAGCGCAACCAGGGCTCCCAACACCAACACCAGTCCCACTGTCTGCTCCCGCCTCATGGCTGCACTCCTTCCTTGCTGTGATGTTGCAAGCACGTGTTTCCTGGTGCTAGGATGCTCAACACCTACCTACCTACATCACAACGGAAAGGCGAATTTTGGTTGCCTGCTGCCATGGCACTACAACACATGGTTCAAGGGAAACCCATCAGGACTGTATTGGTTCTGAGCGTGAAGCACCTCCGGGGGCCCTGTTGTATTACGGTTCAATAATCGCCGATGCATTGGTCAATGCGACCTAACAAGGCGACTTAACAAGGCAAGTTAATAAAGGCATTTCTAGCATTAAATATATTTGCATATATTTAGCTGTTCATGCGCTCTAGAGTCCATGCAATCACGACTCCCCGCCTTGCATGCCAGCTGTATCACTAATGTGCCCACCAAGCGAACGCTTGACTCAGCTGGAGGAACGAGGGCAGAAGGCATTTTAATGGCATGAATTGTTAAGTAATAGTATTTGCTATATTATCACTTCATTGCTGGCATGAATCGTGCATGAGTATGGGAAGTGTGGAGGTCGCAGTAGTTAGCCAACAGCCGAATATCGATACTCGGCCGTTTGCATCACGTGAATGCTGGGAAGGCTTGTTTGTGTTATATGCGGATATCTGTGATACGCGCCTAGGGTTTGTCACACTTGAGGATCGACGATCTGGTGTGAGATGTACCGTGTATTGGTGTTGCGAGTAGAATATGCAGGAGGATGGCCGAACAGAGCAAGCTTTTATCAAACCCTGAGCAGGATTGCCTTGAGAACTCTCCTTTCGGACTTTATCAATATAATTTCGGCCCGAGCCAAGCCTGAGCTTTGCAATCGGCTGTGAGATGATAGCCTGTCATCGCTTCTGACAGCCGGACATGTCGCTAATATAACAAAAAAGCGATCAGCATAAGGTGAAGCAAATAAAGCAAATTAGCTCGTGAAATAACAATTGTTGCAAGAATTTTATGGAAAACATCGCTGCCTGTCAATGATTGTAAGCTGGATCTTTTATCGCTACTAAGCCTTCCGCTGCCTATAATATCGCACTTGGGTGCTTTGCTGTCCCACAAGCACTTCGGCACTAGTATCACTTCGGCCCAGACGCGCAGATAAGTGCATGAGCGAAGAAGGAGAGATACAACAGGCCCTGCCCTGCCTGTAGGATTGCCCATGTAGGATTGCCCATGTCCATGTGTGTGTAGGCAAATGTGTGTGTAGACATGTGTAGGCATATGTGTGTGGAGAACGACCCAACATATATATTCACCCACCTGAAAAGCAGGATGCTTACAACCTTACAAATAAGATACATTTCATTGTATCTTATCTACAGCAAAGTATATTTACATCTACAGCAAAGACAATTTACGAGCACATACAGGTTTGGCGAGGTCACAGTAGTGATATGAATGCTTCTCCAAAAGCGCTGGGCGTGTGAACGTAAATGTAATCAATCAAAATATGATTATGAATATAACGAAATATCATGAAAATCTTATTTATGTCAATTTTGTTTACCCTTCCAGTGGATCCCTCCATGCCATTGTATTTGTCAAGGAACCTAACACAGATGTGTTTGTGCATGTGTGTATGTGTACACTTCGTTGTATATTTACCTATAGCTAGGTGGGTTGTTGTTGTATTGGATTGTATGTTGAAGTGCGCACGCATGTAGGAGGATGAACAAATCGTCATATGAGGTGTGTCCCTACCCAAAATTTGGGCCGGGGTCTTCGCGGCCACAACGCGATGTACTAACCACTATACGATAGGGACTGCGGTCTCTATTGGTCCACACCCCAGCGCAACCAGGGCTCCCAACACCAACACCAGTCCCACTGTCTGCTCCCGCTTCATGGCTGCACTCCTTCCTTGCTGTGATGTTGCAAAGCACGTGTTTCCTGGTGCTAGGATGCTCAACACCTACCTACCTACATCACAACGGAAAGGCGAATTTTGGTTGCCTGCTGCCATGGCACTACAACACATGGTTCAAGGGAAACCCATCAGGACTGTATTGGTTCTGAGCGTGAAGCACCTCCGGGGGCCCTGTTGTATTACGGTTCAATAATCGCCGATGCATTGGTCAATGCGACCTAACAAGGCGACTTAACAAGGCAAGTTAATAAAGGCATTTCTAGCATTAAATATATTTGCATATATTTAGCTGTTCATGCGCTCTAGAGTCCATGCAATCACGACTCCCCGCCTTGCATGCCAGCTGTATCACTAATGTGCCCACCAAGCGAACGCTTGACTCGGCTGGAGGAACGAGGGCAGAAGGCATTTTAATGGCATGAATTGTTAAGTAATAGTATTTGCTATATTATCACTTCATTGCTGGCATGAATCGTGCATGAGTATGGGAAGTGTGGAGGTCGCAGTAGTTAGCCAACAGCCGAATATCGATACTCGGCCGTTTGCATCACGTGAATGCTGGGAAGGCTTGTTTGTGTTATATGCGGATATCTGTGATACGCGCCTAGGGTTTGTCACACTTGAGGATCGACGATCTGGTGTGAGATGTACCGTGTATTGGTGTTGCTGTTGTACCTCTCCTTCGTGTTTGCTCATAAGTATCTGCGCGTCTGAAGGCTTTCGACACTGATGCGCGAGCACTTGAAAGTACAGTAAGGCAAGTGCGAGCAAACAGAGACAGCGGAAGACTTCAAGACAAGAAGATATATAACTCACAATCTTACAGACCGAAGCGATGGAATGGATGAAATCGCCGTCAGCGCCGGAAGCAACCAATCATCACGTGGCGGTGATAAGCGAAGTTCAGGCTTACCTAGGGCTAAGTAGAATAGCGATTAGCAATAATAGTATTGAACACGTGAGTGTTCTCTGGTATCAAATGTCTTGTCTTACTTAGCCGTCCTCGCATCTGTTATACTTGCAGCATCGCAATGCCGTACGATTCACACTAGGAGGCCGATCCTAAGTGTGACAACCCTACTGCGTGTAGGCGATGTCCAAGCATAACAACGTATAAGCCTTTCCGGCATTCACATGATGCAAGGGTCTGAATAACGATACTCGGTTGCAAGGCATGCATCGCGACGAGTGCGGCACTCTCAACGTGTGCTGTAATGAAGTAATATTATGTCAAATAATATTACTTATCGTTTCATAGCACGAGCATAATGCGCACTTCAATGATTCGGTATTTCATGCATGCTAGGCGGATTTGCCATGATGCGATGTCGCGATGGATAATGATAACATGCCAAATGCATATACAAATGTATACGAATACATTTATATCATGCAAGTTCATTCATATGCATTGATCGTTCATGCGTTCATCAAAGTAGCACTTCGCCTAGTAGTGTCGCATCGACCTACGCATCGGTGGGAAACGAACCATGGCACAACAATTATCCCCCCTCCCGTATGCAGCATCCTCGCTGCTTCATACAGCATCGACTGCAAGGGTCATTGGGCTTGCGTGGCACGTTTGCGGGCTTCTTCGAGCAGAGGCTTCATGTCCTGCGAGAAGTTGCGTGCCGGTTCCCACGAGTTGTGCTCGCTGGTATACCCTGTCCACTTGACCAAGTACTCGTGTACTGTCCGCTTACGTCGGTGTCGGCCCACACGATGTGCGCGATAATCTAACACCCGCTCCACATTGTAAAGCTTCTGTTTGCCAGCGATCCAGGTCTCGGGAACTGGTTCGATCGCTGCGGGGGTGTTAGCAGGCTCAGGGACGGGTTCTGTACCACGATAAGGACGGACAAGCGATACGTGAAACGTGGGGTGAATGGTCATATCAGCGGGCAATGCAAGCTCAACAGCCACATTCCCGACCATGCGCACGACAGGATACGGACCAATCCAGCGGGGTAAGAGTTTTCGGGATCCGTCAGCCAAGGAACGCAAGTTCTTGGTGCTTAACAACACAAGTTGCCCTTCCGAAAACGTCACATCCTGCTTGGATTTGTTGTAGTACTCCGTCGTTCGTTGCTGCGCCGTGTCCAAACACGCCTTCGCGTCTGTGATACGGGACATAAAAGACTTGGCAAAGATCTTAGCAGCAGGCACGTTCACCTCCAACTCACGCCACACGGGTAGCACGGGATGAAATCCGTAGTTGAGAAAGAACGGACTTTTGCCTGTAGAGCGGTTAACAGCGTTGTTAAGCGCGAATTCTGCCGCAGTCAAAAACGTATCCCAAACGAGTGGTGTGCGACCAGCATAATTGCGCAACATATCACCCAACGTGCGGTTTGTGCGTTCGGTTTGACCATCAGTCTGCGGGTGGTACGCCGTGCTCGGGTTGACGCACATGCCAACTAGCTTGCAGAGTGCTTCCCAAAACTTAGACGTGAACTGCCCACCGCGGTCCGAGATCACGTTTTTGGGGACACCGTGTAACCGAACCACATTGTCGAAAAACAATCGTGCGGTTTGCTCAGCCGTGCAGGACGATGTGCATGGTGCTAGGTGGACCATCTTAGTCAGACGATCGACCATTACGAACACCGCATCATATCCCCCCTCAGTTTTGGGCAGCGTGACTACGAAGTCCATGGAAACACTTTCCCAAGGCGCATCCGGGACAGGCAACGGTTGCAACAACCCATGCCCCTTACCAGGCAAAGCCTTATTGCACTGGCACAGACTGCATGTCTGTACGAAGTTCGCTGCCAAGCGAGACCACCAAAAGGAACGTTGCACCAACTCGACCAACCGCTTGCTACCAGGGTGTCCTGCTAACGGGTCCTCGTGGAACCGCGCAAGGATGTCGTAGCGTAGTGCGTCGTCGTTCGGGACGACGATTTGCGTAGCTACACCCTCCGTCCGTAGCCAAAGGCCATTCTGCTTGCGAAGGTATTCCACATTAGCCGGCTCCGAGAACCAGGCGTCTGCGTTGTAGGCAACCTTCAACCGCTCCGTGAGGTCCGTCGCGATCGGCACCTCCTCGTTACGCGGTCGCACGACGGGCGCTGCCAAAATTGCAGCATGTAGCGACGGATGTCAACTGAGAGCATCGGCAATATTAAGTTTACCAGAAATGTACTCCCAGGTGCAGTCGAACCTAGCTAGGTATTCCATCCACCTAGCCTGACAGCGGTTCAACGTCGGAACACTTTGCAAAAACGTTAGGGGCTTGTGGTCAGTCTTAAAGTAAATGGGCGTCCCTCAAGGTAACAGCGCCATTCCTTTAAAGCATGCAGCACTGCCAGAAGCTCCTGTTCCCCGGTGGTGTAGCGAATCTCCGCACCAGAAAACTTCTTATTTGTGAAGGCGATCAGTCGCCCTTCCTGTAACAATACAGCGCCGCTTCCAAATACTGAGGCATTGGACACCACCTCAACACGAAACGGCAACGAGTAGTCAGGGAATGCGAGGGTGACATCTTCGGCAACGGTTCGCTTGAGCTCTTCGAATGCCCGCTGGCATTGCGACGTCCACGACTCGAGTGAAACGAAAACGCCTTTGCAAGTTAAGTTAGTAAGCGGGACCGCGATGATGGAATATTTTTCAATGAACTTTCGGAAATAATTGGTCAAGCCAAGGAACTTACGCAGCTCCGTGAGGTTCTGAGGCGTGGGCCAATCGTGAACCACGGCGACCTTCCGCGGGTCCATCTTCACACCGGTGGCCGACACAATGTGGCCCAAATATTCCACCTGAGGCTGCGCCCAAAAGCATTTAGTGCGTTTAGCAAACAATTGCTCCCGCCTCATAATGTCGAGCATGAGTCGAAGATGCTCCAAGTGCTCCTCACGTGTCTTAGAATAAACCAAGATGTCATCCAGGTAGCAAACAACGAACCTGTCGATAAACGGCCTAAACATTCGGTCCATGACCGCCTGAAACATCGCAGGGGCATTAGTCAACCCAAACGATAGGACCGTATACTCGAAGTGACCGAAGGGCGTCCGAAAAGCGGTTTTCAGAATATCAGAGGCAGCGATGCGGATCTGATTATAGCCCTGTTGCAAGTCAATCGAGGAAAAATAAGCCGAGCCTTTCAGCTTATCCAACAGGTCGTCAACGCGTGGCAAAGGGTAGCGATTCTTCACCATGCTCGCATTCAACCCCCGGTAATCGATGCACATGCGCAAGGTCCCATCCTTCTTACCGACAAACAAAATCGGTGCAGAATACGGGGATGTGCTGGGGCGTATCATACCCTTTGTGAGCAAATCCGTCACCGGGCGCTTCACCTCATCCAGCTCCAATGGACTCAACCTGTACATTGGCCGGGCCGTAGGCTGCGCTCCAGGCATGAGAGGGATTGTGTGATCAACAGGACGCATAGGTGGCAGGCCAGGGATATCTTTGAAGACGTCCTCATACTGCGACAGTAGGGCCTCAACCTCAGGATCCACAGAAGTCTGCGCGGTGGTGGCACTGCAGCCCACCCGTGGCCTCAAAAGCAGTCCGTGGGCACCCTTTTGTAACAAACGGACAGCTTCCTTACGCCCGACTAGCTCTGGTTCGATTCGCGCGGCCATTGCGGTCACAGCAAAATTAACCATAGGCACCGCCTCAGCTCTACCCCCCTCTGGTGTGACATGTTCGAACGACAGGAAAGGTACCTTAATCGACAGAGTACCCTTGCACATATGCAGGGTTGCGGTCTCCATGTCGATGCGCGCGCAGTACTGTCGTAATGTCGCAGACCCCATTATGTACGGTGCAGTCTCTGCTAAGCCCTGCAACACGTACAGCCGGGTCACAACACGCAAAGGGCCTAACAATAGGCTAAGGGTAATCCTGCCCACGATGGGATGCTTACCCCCGTCGGCAAGGGTAACCTGTGGACAATCAGATGACTCTGGGGTCAACCCCAGCGCATTCACCTCTGCGACAGAGATGAAGTCGTCGCTCGCACTGGTGTCAACGAGTGCCTTCAGAGTACGGCCATTCAAACCAATCTGAACCACCGGGACACGGTTATCTACGAGCGACTGCCCAGCAGATAACGTCAGTGCACTTAGGGCGGGTTCTAAACTTACAGAACCCTCATCAGGAGCTTCGTACCAAACGTCGACCGAGTAGGATGTCCCTGGCCACGAAGCCAGCATACCCTCCCGATCCACACCGTTAAACAAAACGGTGCCCGGCTCGAACCGGTGGACACACTGCAGACCCCTTAACGATGCCTCTGCCTTGCTCCGACAGAAAGCAGGGAGTAATACACATGCGGCAGTGCCTGGATATTGACGCCTACATCTCCTGTATACGGCCAACTGTTCCGACATCTCAAGCAGAGACGAGGGGATGAACAAAACCACGTGGTTAGACAGATCGATAGACAATAGGGGACGGCGTGGTGAAAACAGATTACACAGCGGATCGAAGCAGGGAAGTCCCGTACGTCCGGCAAGCGTGATACGTCGCGCAATGACTCGCTCGATGTGTCTAAGTACGCAAGGCAACAATGCCTTCATGGCTGGCCGTAAGGATGACTGTTGTATCCTTCCTTCTTCAACCATGCACTGAATCTGCACGTCTGAATGTTAGCTAGTGCGCACCGTGCTTACGATCAGCAAGGCGATCCAATGCGAGTAAAGTGACAGCAGAAGACTCAAGATTAAGGAAAGATTCAACTTACAATAATCCTCGTTTACAAATCAGTAGATCGCCGTCAGACCCCGCGGGCAATGTTCATCACTCGGCTGCAGATGGAATGCTAGAATAGCTCAGGCCGAATATAAATGATTATATCATATGTATGCATATCAGATAGAGTTAAGTACTCGAGTACTTAGTCCAAAGTAGCGCAAGCCGATTTTGGTCTCTAGGCCGTCCTCGCACCTATCACGTCGCAATACCGATGCGCAGTACAGGTCTCACTGGATTCCGATCTCAAGTGTGAGTACCTTGGTAACACTGCTCTAAATATCGTGTCATCCGTGATATTATTGGATGCAACGCATGCAATATGCAAAGGTCTGAATATCGATATTCAGTTGCCGACCCAACCATCGCGATCGTTGCATTCTTGCATACGCGTATGGTTTATGACGTAAATAAGGCAATAATATTTAAAGTATTATTACGTGATGTAATATGCCAATGGATAGATCGTGCATTAATTATCAGCCTCGAGTCAAACATGTTGACCGACAGCGCGATGTCGTGAATGACAATGTAATATGTCCGATTAGCTAGATATACTCGAGTATATCATGCTAATATGATTGCATTATGCTTCATGATGTTTAGATACATTGCGGCCTATTTCGGTGCAACCGGTAATCGAACCGGCATACAACAACTAATCGAACCGGCATACAACATTCCCCCTCCCGTATGCAGCGTCTGTTGTGCCACGGTTCATTTCCCATCGACGCGTAGGTCGACGCGATCCTATGAGTCGAAGTGCTTTTGTGATGAACGCATTACATATGAATGAATCTGCATGATATAAATGTATTCGCATACATTTATATATGCATCTGGCATGTTGTCATTGATCCATCGCGACATCGCATCATGGCAAATCCGCCTAGCATGCATGAATAACCGAATCATTGAAGTGCGCATTATGCTCGTGCTAGGAAACTATAAGTAATATTATCTGATATAATATTACTTCATTAAAGCACACGTTGAGAGCGCCGCACTTGTCGCGATGCATGCCCTACAACCGGATATCGTTATCCGGACCCTTGCATCATGCGAATGCCGGAAAGGCTTATACGTTGTTATATGTAGACATCGCCTAGATGCAGTAGGGTTGTCACATCTAGGATCGGCCTCCTGATGTGAATCGTACGGCACTGCGATGCTGCGAGTATAACAGATGCGAGGACGGCTAAGCTAGACGAGACATTCGATACCGGAGAACACTTGTGTGTTCTACATTACTATTGCTATACGATATCCTACTTAGCCCGAGCTAAAGCCTGAACTTCGCTAATCACCGCCGCGTGATGATTGCTTACTTCCGGCGCTGACGGCGATTTCGTCCATTGCATCATTCCGATCTGTAAGACCGTAAGTTATATCTCTCTTCGTCTTGAAGTCTTCCGCTGTCTCTGTTTGCTCTCGCTTGCCTTGCTGTACTTGCAAGTGCTCGCGCATCGGTGTCGATAGTCTCCAGACGTGCAGATACTCATGAGCAAACGCGAACGAGAGGTACAACAATTTGGTATCGAGACAGGTTCGTTGCCTAACTGTCTCTCTTTGTCTAATCGGAAGTAGGTTCTTTCTATGGCGAGTTCCAGCGACGAACCACGAGGACCGCTAGATACTTTTGCCGAAGACTTAGGCCGCGCCGTTTTGGACGCCGCCGCTTCCGGTTTGTAATTGTTTAATTGCTTTTGTTTAGATTGCTGCACTTGTTGTGTAAGTGTACGCTTTGAGTCGCAGGTAATCTCAGTGCACCGGCATTGCTTGCCGCGGCGACTGAGACCGGCGTTCGTCCGGACCAGTTGGCGACTCTCATTGCCCAAACTACGGAGATCAGGACTCAGCTGGGCAATTACTTGCTGAGTTTGCTGAATCTCCTCAAGAGTACTGTCGGTAGGCTCACCGAATCGCTTTGTACTCTTGCCTTTGCGATAGAAGTCGGCTTCTATTACGCAAAACTAGGGTATCGTTTCGTGCTCCATGTCCGCGGAACACGACGATACGCCGCACACTAGCCTAGCTAGCCAACCCGATTTCGTTGTAGCTGCTAGAGCGCCGGATAGAGGTCTTGAGACTGTTGGCGCGCGAGCCACTCAAGAGCCCCTTTTCCTTCAGACCCCTGCTCACTTAATTGTGCCGCATTCAGCAGTGAACACGAATATGGACAACACTGCTGGACCAAGGGTTCTGCCATTACCTCAAGCTCGAGGGCATGATGACATCCCTGAGGTGATGAGATTGTCGATTCCCGTTCCTAGGCTCAATATTTCGCTGACCGACAAGACACCAGGGCATAGCATAGCCGATGCAACTCGTGCGTACGTGCGTGACGCTAAAAAGTACCTCCAAGCTGTTCATGGTGGCGACAATGACGGTATCAGGTGTCTCTTCGTTGGTAACACCCTCGAGGGCGCAGCGAAGGACTGGTATCGCAATTGGACCAACGCCCGGGGTAGCTATACTTTTGACGAGTTAGTCGCCGCTTTGCTCGCACGGTTCGCTACTGAGGTTCAAGCACGCGATGTGGAAGCTCGTAACGTTTTGGCAGCGGGTAGCTACCACATGCGTCGGGATGAAAATGTACCTGCGTACCAGTCACGCTTCGAAGCACTTGTGACTCCCATTGCTGACCTCACCGAATCTGAGCGTGTCTTTTGGTTTAGGCGAGGCCTAACGAAACTTTTGGCTAAATGGTGCGCCACTGACTTGGTTGGAGCGCAGATCAAGTCGTATGACGCGTTGGTCGCTTTTGCTAAGGGCGCGGAGATACGACTTCTTGCCGGCGAGGAAGAAGTCAAGTCTGCCCCTCGTGCAAACGCCGTGCAAGTGCAGGATCCGCTTGGGGAAGCTGTAGCTCTCGACATGGAGACCGCAACCCTGCATATGTGCAAGGGTACTCTGTCGATTAAGGTACCTTTCCTGTCGTTCGAACATGTCACACCAAAGGAGGGCGAAACTGAGGCGGTGCCTATGGTTAATTTCGCTGTGACCGCAATGGCCGCGCGAATCGAACCAGAGCTAGTCGGGCGTAAGGAGGCCGTCCGTTTGTTACGGAAGGGTGCCCACGGACTGCTTTTAAGGCCGCGGGTGAGCTGTTGTGTCACCACCGCGCAGATTTCTGCGGATCCTGAGGTTGAGGCCCTACTGTCGCAGTATGAGGACGTCTTTAAAGATATCCCTGGCCTACCACCTATGCGTCCTGTTGATCACACAATCCCTCTCATGCCTGGAGCGCAGCCTACGGCCCGGCCAATGTACAGGTTGAGTCCATTGGAACTGGACGAGGTGAAGCGCCAGGTGACGGATTTGCTCGCAAAGGGTATGATACGCCCCAGCACATCCCCGTATTCTGCACCGATTTTGTTTGTCGGTAAGAAGGATGGGACCTTGCGCATGTGCATTGATTACCGGGGGTTAAATGCGAATACGGTGAAAAATCGCTACCCTTTGCCACGCGTTGACGACCTGTTGGATAAGCTGAAGGGCTCGGCTTATTTTTCCTCAATTGACTTACAACAGGGCTACAATCAGATTCGCATCGCTGCCTCTGATATCCCGAAAACCGCTTTTCGGACGCCCTTCGGTCACTTTGAGTATACGGTCCTATCGTTTGGTTTGACTAATGCCCCTGCGACGTTTCAGGCGGTTATGGACCGAATGTTTAGGCCGTTTATCGACAGGTTCGTTGTTTGCTACCTGGATGACATCTTGGTATATTCTAAAACGCGCGAGGAGCACTTGGAGCATCTTCGGCTCGTGCTCGACGTTATGAGGCGGGAGCAATTGTTTGCTAAACGCGCCAAATGCTTTTGGGCGCAGCCTCAGGTGGAATATTTGGGCCACATTGTGTCGGCCACCGGTGTGAAGATGGACCCGCGGAAGGTCGCCGTGGTTCGCGATTGGCCCGCGCCTCAGAACCTCACGGAGCTGCGTAAGTTCCTTGGCTTGACCAATTATTTCCGGAAGTTCATCGAAAAATATTCCATCATTGCGGCCCCGCTTACTAACTTAACTCGCAAAGGCGTTTTCGTTTCGCTCGAGTCGTGGACGTCGCAATGCCAGCGGGCATTCGAAGAGCTCAAACGGATCGTTGCCGAAGATGTCACCCTTGCATTCCCCGATTACTCGTTGCCATTTCGTGTTGAGGTAGTGTCTGATGCCTCAATATTTGGAAGCGGCGCTGTATTGTTACAGGAAGGGCGACCGATCGCCTTCACGAGTAAGAAGTTTTCTGGTGCGGAGATTCGCTACACCACCGGGGAACAGGAGCTTCTGGCCGTGCTGCATGCTTTAAAGGAATGGCGCTGTTACCTCGAGGGACGCCCGTTTACTTTAAAGACTGACCACAAACCCCTAACGTTTTTGCAAAGCGTTCCGACGTTGAACCGCCGTCAAGCTAGGTGGATGGAATATCTAGCTAGGTTCAACTGCACCTGGGAGTATATTTCTGGTAAATTGAATATTGCCGATGCTCTCAGTCGACATCCGTCGCTACACGCTGCAATTTTGGCAGCGCCCGTCGTGCGGCCGCGTAGCGAGGAGGTTCCGATCGCGACGGACCTCGCGGAGCGGTTGAAGGTTGCCTACAGCGCAGACGCCTGGTTCGCGGACCCGGCTAATGTAGAAAACCTTCGCAAGCAGAATGGCCTTTGGCTACGGACGGAGGGTGCAGCTACGCAAATCGTCGTTCCGAACGACGACGCGCTACGCTACGACATCCTTGCGCGGTTCCACGAGGACCCGTTAGCAGGACACCCTGGTAGCAAGCGATTGATCGACTTGGTGCAACGTTCCTTTTGGTGGCCTCGTTTGGCTAAGGATGCGGCGAACTTCGTCCAGACATGCAGTCTGTGCCAGCGCAATAAGGCTTTGTCCGGTAAGGGCCATGGGTTGTTGCAACCGTTGCCTGTCCCGGATGCGCCTTGGGAAAGTGTTTCCATGGACTTCGTAGTCGCGCTGCCCAAAACTGAGGGGGGATACGATGCGGTGTTCGTAATGGTCGATCGTCTGACTAAGATGGTCCACCTAGCACCATGTACATCATCCTGCACGGCTGAGCAAACCGCACGTTTGTTTTTCGATAATGTGGTTCGGTTACACGGGATTCCCAAAAATGTGATCTCGGACCGCGGTGGACAGTTCACGTCTAAGTTTTGGGAAGCGCTCTGCAAGCTAGTTGGCATGCGTGTCAACCTGAGCACAGCGTACCACCCGCAGACTGATGGTCAAACCGAACGCACAAACCGCACGTTGGGTGATATGTTGCGCAATTATGCTGGTCGCACACCACTTGTTTGGGATACATATTTGACTGCGGCAGAATTCGCGCTTAACAACGCTGTTAACCGCTCTACAGGCAAAAGTCCGTTCTTTCTTAACTACGGGTTTCATCCCGCGCTACCCGTGTGGCGTGAGTTGGAAGTGAACGTGCCTGCTGCTAAACTTTTTGTCAAGTCTTTTATGTCCCGAATCACAGACGCGAAGTCGTGTTTGGACGCGGCGCAGCAACGAACGACGGAATACTATAACAAATCTAAGCAGGATGTGACGTTTTCGGAAGGGCAACTCGTGTTGCTAAGCACCAAGAACTTGCGTTCCTTGGCCGACGGATCCCGAAAACTCTTACCCCGCTGGATTGGTCCGTATCCTGTCGTGCGCATGGTTGGGAATGTGGCTGTGGAGCTTGCATTGCCCACTGATATGACCATTCACCCCACGTTTCACGTATCGCTTGTTCGTCCGTATCGTAGTACGGAACCCGTCCCTGAGCCTGATAACGCCCCCGCAGCGATCGAACCAGTTCCCGAGACCTGGATCGCTGGTAAACAGAAGTTTTACGATGTGGAGCGGGTGTTAGATTATCGCGCGCGTCGTGTGGGTCGACACCGACGTAAGCGAACAGTACACGAGTACTTGGTTAAGTGGACAGGGTATACCGACGAGCACAACTCATGGGAACCGGCACGCAACTTCTCACAGGACATGAAACCCCTGCTCGAAGAAGCCCGCAAACGTGCCACGCAAACCCAATGACCCCTGCAGTCGATGCTGTATGATGCAGCGAGGACGCTGCATACGGGAGGGGGGATAATTGTTGTGCCACGGTTCATTTCCCATCGACGCGTAGGTCGACGCGATCCTATGAGTCGAAGTGCTTTTGTGATGAACGCATTACATATGAATGAATCTGCATGATATAAATGTATTCGCATACATTTATATATGCATCTGGCATGTTGTCATTGATCCATCGCGACATCGCATCATGGCAAATCCGCCTAGCATGCATGAATAACCGAATCATTGAAGTGCGCATTATGCTCGTGCTAGGAAACTATAAGTAATATTATCTGATATAATATTACTTCATTAAAGCACACGTTGAGAGCGCCGCACTTGTCGCGATGCATGCCCTACAACCGGATATCGTTATCCGGACCCTTGCATCATGCGAATGCCGGAAAGGCTTATACGTTGTTATACGTAGACATCGCCTAGATGCAGTAGGGTTGTCACATCTAGGATCGGCCTCCTGATGTGAATCGTACGGCACTGCGATGCTGCGAGTATAACAGATGCGAGGACGGCTAAGCTAGACGAGACATTCGATACCGGAGAACACTTGTGTGTTCTACATTACTATTGCTATACGATATCCTACTTAGCCCGAGCTAAAGCCTGAACTTCGCTAATCACCGCCGCGTGATGATTGCTTACTTCCGGCGCTGACGGCGATTTCGTCCATTGCATCATTCCGATCTGTAAGACCGTAAGTTATATCTCTCTTCGTCTTGAAGTCTTCCGCTGTCTCTGTTTGCTCTCGCTTGCCTTGCTGTACTTGCAAGTGCTCGCGCATCGGTGTCGATAGTCTCCAGACGTGCAGATACTCATGAGCAAACGCGAACGAGAGGTACAACAGCGTCCTCGCTGCATCGGACAGCATCGACTGCAAAGATCATTGGGTCTGCGTGGCACATAGGAGAGCTTCTTCCAACAGGGGCTTCATTTCCGGCGAGAAGTTACGCATCGGCTCCCACGAATTATGCTCGCTAGGATAACCAGTCCACTTGACCAGATATTCGTGCACTTTCCGCTTTCGTCGTTATCGACCTATGCGGCGAACCCGATAATCCAGTATCCGCTCCACATCATACACTTTTTGCTTGCCTGTGATCCAGGTCTCGGGACCGGGGTCTATTACTGCAGGGGCATCGGTGTTGTTTGTAACGGGCTCCGTGCCACAATAAGAACGGATGAGGGATATATGAAATGTGGGATGGATATTCATGTCAGAAGGTAGGGATAGCTCCACATCTACATTTCCTACCATGCGAACAACGGAATATGGACCGATCCAGCGAGGTAACAATTTACGGGAACCGTCGGCAAGCGAACGCAAGTTTTTAGTGCTCAATAATACCATTTGTCCCACCGAAAATGTTACGTCTCGTTTGGATTTATTATAATAGTCCGTCGTCCATTGTTGTGCCGCGTCCAAGCATGCCTTCGCGTCTGTCATGCGGGATAGGAACGACTTGGTGTTATAAAATGGTATATCAGTTCGATATAGCGATCCATACTAGCAACAATCCCGCTGTTGTAGCTGTACTCGGCGGTAAGCTATCGACCCACGTTCGTACTGCTTGTAGTGCTATACGCACAAGTATATGTGCCGACTCTAGAACGAACTATAAGGACTCCTTACTATCAGATAATATGTAACTCTACTTTCTCGTAATTACGTCAGGCTTCCTTATGTCTGATAGTCTACGTCTCAATAGGTTATGAGCCCCGGTCATCGTTGACCGCGGAGCCTGACATCTTTTGCCCATTCTAGTGTTGATCTTCGCGTTTATAGGTCTTCACAATGGGAAAGGATAGGCTGGACGAGCCGCTGGACCTACACAACTACTCAACTTGGAAACTACGATTCCAATTGTTGTGCGCGGAGCTTGGATACAGTCGCGCCCTGCTACAAGCACCAATTGCAGAGGCGGATGTCATCATCTCCGACAAGGTCAAGAGTGTGATGGCCAAGAACGTAAAGAACCATCACCTCCAAACAATTGTTCGGGCGGCAAATGCGAAGGCCGCCTGGGACGCTTTGGCGGCTACGTTCGCATCAACCTGCAACACGAGAAAGGTAGCACTACGACAGGAGCTAAGTGATTTTAAAATGGCTAATGGAGAGGAGCTGCCAATTTATATCAGCCGCGCGCGACAGCTACAGTCGGACTTGCTGGATGTGGGACACGCAGTCGCAGACACGGAGCTCTCTACAATTGTCATCAAAGGACTTCCGAGCAAGTATCATGTGGTAACAACAGCCCTGACAATGCGTGAAGGAGAGCTGGACTTCTCGCAAGTGGTCGCGCGACTAATGGCGTATGTGATACCGGACGAGGACAACAACGAGTCTTCATCGGCATTCATCACGCATCGAAGTGGTGGCAAATTCAACCCTACAAGCCGTCATCAGACAAGTAAGCAGAGGAGTAAATCAAACGCCATCTGCCACTACTGCGGTAAGCCAGGTCACTTCATCGGAGTGTGCAAGAAGCGTCTGGCGGATCAACAGCAACAAAACAATGGTCGCGGCGGGGGCAACCTTCAGCGCAGGGAGCCCACCAAAATGGCGTATGCTGTTGGAAGCGAGTCACGGTCGGACGCATGGCACCTGGACTCAGCGTCAGAATGGCACATTACCTACGACGCATCAGAGCTGAAGGATCTGCGAGCTGTACGGCCTGAAGAAAAATTCACGTTGGTGGGCTACGATGGCTCTAGGCATCAGCCGACGCACGTGGGGCGGTATACCATGTGGAGTAACACCGTTAAAGGGCTACAAATTGAGCTCAAGAACGTCTATGTGGTGCCCAAGGCGACAGTAAAGCTGATCTCAGCAGGCATCTTCGATGAGCGTGGCGCTACAATTCTGCTGGGTAACGACAAAGCCCTCGTTCAGGCAAAGGGGAGGACGATCCTACGTGCAGACAAGGTGGGACGCCTCTATGCCATTCGACACCACGCAGCAGGGCGATCAGTTGGCAAAGGCCGCTCATGTGCGGCGGTCGGGTCAGAAGGCTCGAAGGCAGCGCTGTGGCATCGGCGCTTGGGACATCTGGGCTACAAGAGCCTGGAACGTATGTGCCGGGAACACATGGTAACCGGCATGGATTTGGATCGCGCGAGTCTGGAGGCAGCCAGGTCGCGGATCTGCGAGCCCTGCATTTATGCAAAGCAGACACGTGGACCATTCCCGTCCACTGGGCACAAGGCGGCGAAACCTCTGGGCCTGATACACCTGGACGTCTGTGGACCTATGCCTGAGACTTCGATAGGTGGATCCCGGTACGTTACTACACTGCTGGACGACTGCACGGGATTTTCTACTGTTGCATTCACTGACACCAAGGATGCAGTTCGCAAGAAGGTAAAGATAATGATTGAGGCGCTGGAGAACATGACTGGCCGTCGTGTGAAGGAGGCACGCACGGATCGTGGGACTGAGTTCCTCAATACAGTCTTGGGCGCCTACTTCGGCGAAAAAGGGATTATCCACGGGACGACCGTTGGGTATTCGCCGGAGCAGAATGGGGCGGCGGAGCGCCTCAACAGGACGCTTTTGGAGAAGACCCGGGCAATGCTGACGGAGTCAGGACTACCGCAGAAGCTCTGGGCAGAAGCCATGGCTACGGCGAATCTTTTGCGCAACGTTTCACCGGTCGTGGGGGCATCAGTAACGCCCCATGAGGCGTTCATGGGGGTGAAGCCGGACATAAGCCATCTGAGAGTTTTCGGCAGTACCGCATATGCACACGTGCCGAAGGAGAAGCGGAACAAACTGCAACCCGTGAGTAAAAAAGGAGTGCTGGTTGGATACGAGCAAGGGAGGCAGTACCGCATCTTGATCAACAATCTCATCAGCACCCACTCGACAGTCAAGTTCGACGAGTCAACAGTTGGAGATCGCTATGAGGATTCCGACGAGGAGGATGTCGAGGAGTCTGGCGGCGTTCCGTTGCCAGGGGGCGGCGGAGATACGCCGGTCAACACCGACATGGACCAGGGAGCTGCTGAAGTGAACCATGGTGCATCCACCAGCAGCGGCCAGACAGCGGCGCCACAGAGGCACGCAGGCATACCAGCAGCACAGTTTCCCAGGATGCAAAATACAGCGCAGTCTCGCGGAGGCAATGGTGGAGACGCTATGACAGGCGAAGGGCCGGTGCAGCAGCAAAACCACAACAACGACGGTGCAGACGTTAATATGCAGGAACGTCGCTATCCACTACGTGAGCGAAAGCGACTGATTGAATGGAGGCATGAGCCCAACGGAAGGGTTACGTTCGGGCGGATCAATGCTGCAATCGAGGAAGAAGTACCAGAGCCAGCTTCATACCAGGAGGCCACTGACGGCCCATATGCTGAGGAATGGAGAAGTGCCATGGATGAGGAAATCTCAGCACAGCTCACAAACGGGACCTGGGAGCTAGCAAAACCACCGCCAGGTGCGCGGATTCTGCCTTGTCGGTGGGTGTATAAGGTCAAACGTGCAGAGGATGGCGAGATCGAGCGCTACAAGGCACGTTTGGTGGCAAAGGGCTACGAGCAGCGGGCGGGGATTGATTATGGGGAGCTCTTTGCTCCAACCTCGCGTTTTGCTTCGCTTCGTATGCTCCTGGCGGTGGCTGCGGCTAAAGCAATGCCGATCCATCAGCTAGACGTTTCGACAGCTTTCCTGAACGGGGAGCTAGAGGAGGAGCTCTGGATGCAGCAGCCGCCTGGTTACGAGTCAGCAGATCCAGAGCAGGCGTGCAGGCTTCTACGCTCAATCTACGGGCTGAAACAGGCCCCACGCTGCTGGTATATGAAGCTAGCGGCGGAGCTGGACAAGCTGGGGTTCAAACCGTCAGTAGCAGACCCAGCACTGTTCATCAAAAAGGACGAGAAGGAGATCGTCTACCTGCTGGTGCACGTGGACGACATCATCATCACCTCAGAAGACGAGGCAATGATCAGGAGAGTAAAAACAGAAATCGGACAAGCCTTCAAGATTCGAGATCTTGGAGAGGCAAAAGTTTTCCTGGGCATGGAGATCAGCCGGGGAGCGCACGGGGAGGTAAAACTATCGCAGCGACGCTACATTGAGGAGCTGCTGCAGCGACATCAACTCGTCAATGCAAAGCCTCGAAAGACCCCACTACCTCCTGGTACTAGAGCCCTGCCTGCAGAAGACAACAACAAGGAGCTCGTAGACAACACCAAGTACAGGGCGCTTGTCGGCGAATTGAACTACCTGGCGACGAGCACAAGACCGGATATCTCGCAGGCAATGAGCGTTCTGGCGCGCTTCATGGGCAACCCATCTAAGGTTCACATGGGCTTGGCTTTGGGGGTGCTGCGATACCTGGCGGGTACCAAGGAGCTCGGATTATGCTATGACGGAGATGGCGATCTCACCATGGTGGGCTACAGTGATTCCGACTGGGCTGGAGATCCAGCCACTCGGAGGTCCACAACTGGCTACGTATTCTTGCTAAACGGCGCAGCTATCAGCTGGAACAGCCAATTGCAGCGCACGGCAGCAGCTTCAACAGTGGAGGCAGAGTACCAGGCCACGGCAGCTGCAGTGCGGGAGGCACTTTGGCTTCGCAAGCTGACCAGAGACTTGGGTCTGAGGACACAGGCTATTCAGATTCGAACGGATTCTGAGGGATCGATGAGCCTTGGGAATAACCCGATAATGTCGGTTCGTTCTAAGCACATCGACGTGCAACATCATCTAGTGCGAGAACGAGTCCTGCGGAAGGAAGTTGCCTTATCGCACTGTTCGACGGAGGATATGGTAGCAGATGTGTTAACCAAGGCACTTGGAGAGATAAAGTTTAAGAAGTGCATTACGGCGATGGGGTTGGCCGAGTAAGCTTTCTAAGTTTGTTTGGGGCGAACTCGTTTGGCTTTAGCTTTTCGGTTTCAAGAAGAATCCCTGGTTGGAATTATCTTCTTTCACTTGTTGCTAGGCATGTCTCGAGGGGGCGTGTTATAAAATGGTATATCAGTTCGATATAGCGATCCATACTAGCAACAATCCCGCTGTTGTAGCTGTACTCGGCGGTAAGCTATCGACCCACGTTCGTACTGCTTGTAGTGCTATACGCACAAGTATATGTGCCGACTCTAGAACGAACTATAAGGACTCCTTACTATCAGATAATATGTAACTCTACTTTCTCGTAATTACGTCAGGCTTCCTTATGTCTGATAGTCTACGTCTCAATACTTGGCAAAGGTTTTAGCCGCTGGGATATTTATCTCCAACTCTCGCCACACGGGTAGCGCAGGATGGAATCCATAATTCAGAAAGAAAGGGCTTTGACCTGTAGAGCGGTTAACAGCAGGAATTCTGCCAAAGTCAGAAATGTATCCCAAACAGAGGATGTGCGTCCCGCAAAATTCCTCAACATGTTGCCCAGTGTGCAATTTGTGCGTTCAGTTTGCTCATCGGATTGTGGATGATATGCTGTGCTCAAATGAACGCGCATACCGACGAGCTCACATATCGCTTCCCAAAACTTAGACGTGAATTGACCGCCGTGATCGGATATCACATTTTTAGGAACGCCGTGTAATCGAACCACGTTATCGAAAAATAATCGTGCTGTTTGCTCAGCGGTGCAAGACGAGGTGCAGGGGGCTAAGTGAACCATCTTGGTGATGCGATCGACCATTACGAACACCAAGTCGTATCCCCCCTCAGTTTTGCGCAGCACGACTACAAAGTCCATAGAAACACTTTCCCAAGGGGCATCTGGTATAGGTAAAGGTTGTAACAAACCCTGGCCCTTACCGGATAGTGCTTTATTGCGCTGACATAAACTGCACCTTTGCACGAAGTTTTCCGCATCCTTCACCATGCGCGGCCACCAGAATGAGTGTCGTACGAGCTCTGCCGGACGCGTACTTCCAGGATGTCCTGCTAACGGGTCCTCGTGGAACTGTGCAAGAATATCGTAGGGCAAAGCATCGTCGTTCGGCATGACGATTTGAGTGGTCGAACCATCTTTCCGTAGCCACAAATCGTTGCGCTTGTGCAAATGTTCCACATTACTTGGTGAAGCAAACCATGGATCGGCCTGATATGCCATCTTAAGTCGTTGCACGAGATCCGCTGCTATCGGCACCTCCTGACTGCGCGAACGAGTAACCGGTGCTGCCAGAATCGCAGCATGCAATGATGGATGTCGACTGAGGGCGTCAGCAATATTAATTCTGCCGGCGATATACTCCCACGTACAGTCAAAACGAGATAGTATTCCATCCACCGGGCTTGTCGTCGATTAAGCGTGGGGACACTCTGCAAGAATGTCAACGGTTTGTGGTCAGTCTTCAGCGTAAAAGGGCGGCCTTCGAGGTAACAGTGCCACTCCTTCAAAGCATGTAGAGCTGCCAACAGCTCTTGCTCTCCGGTTGTATATCGGGTCTCCGCACCTGAGAACTTCTTACTCGTGAAGGCGATCGGTCGTCCTTCCTGTAACAATACAGCGCCACTTCCATGCAAGGAAGCATCCGATACAACTTCAACACGGAATGGCAACGAGTAATCAGGGAAAGAGAGGGTAACGTCATCGGCGATGATTCGCTTGAGCTCGTCGAATGCCCGCTGACACGCGGGTGTCCAGGCTTCGAGGGAAGCGAAACCTCCTTTCTTTGTCAAATTCGTAAGCGGGGCCGCAATAATGGAGTATTTATTGATAAACTTACGGAAGTAGTTGGTCAAACCCAAGAACTGGTGTAGTTCAGTGAGATCCTGCGGCGCGGGCCACTCGCAAACCACAGCTACTTTCCGTGGGTCCATCCTTATTCCAGTGGCCGACACGATGTGGCCCAAATACTCCACCTGAGGCTGCGCCCAAAAACACTTGGCGCGTTTAGCAAACAATTGCTCCCGCTTCATCACCTCAAGCACGAGCTCGAGATGCTTCAGGTGCTCCTCGCGCGTCTTAGAATATATTAAAATATCATCCAAATAACAAACGATGAACCTGTCGATATACGGTCTGAACATGCGATCCATCACTGCTTGAAATGTGGCGGGCGCATTAGTAAGTCCAAACGACAAGACCGTGTACTCGAAGTGACCAAAGGGGATCCGAAAAGCGGTTTTCGGAATATCAGAGGCAGCAATGCGTATCTGATTATACCCTTGTTGAAGGTCAATCGAGGAAAAATAAGCTGAGCCCTTCAGCTTATCGAGCAGGTCATCGACGCGCGGCAAAGAGTAGCGATTTTTAATCGTGGTCGCATTCAAGCCCCTATAATCAATGCACATGCGCAAGGTCCCATCCTTCTTACCGACAAACAACATCGGCGCAGAATATGGCGATGTGCTGGGCCGAATCATTCCCTTTGCAAGCAGATCCCCCACTTGCCGCTTCACTTCAACTAGCTCCATCGGGCTTAACCTGTACATAGGTCGTGAAACGGGTTGTGCTCCGGGCACAAGAGGGATCGTATGGTCAACAGGCCGCATGGGTGGGAGCCCTGGGATGTCGCCAAAGACATCAGCATATTTATGCAGGAGGGCTTCGACCTCAAGATCCTTCACGGTGGACTGCGCGGTGGTAGCATTCGATTGCACCCTTGGCCTCACAAGCAACACATGGGCGCCTTTCCGTATCATCCGATTGGTTTCCTTGCGCCCAATTAGCTTGGGTTCTTGACATCTGCTGACGATTGCCGCCAAAGCGAAATTAACCTCAGGCTCCGCAACAGTTCTGCCCTCCTCTGGTGCGACATCTTGGTACGACAGGAAAGGTACCTTAGTCGATAGGTTCCCTTTGCACAAACTAAGTGTGGTGGACTCCATATCGATGCGTGCGCGGTACTGTCGTAATGTCGCGGCACCCAGAATGTACTGTGCCGTCTCCGAGAGACCTTGTAGCACATACGGCTGGGCCCTAACACGCAGAGGGCCTATCGATAGGCTTAGGGTGATCCTGCCCACGATGGGATGCTTACCTCCATCAGCGAGGGTAACCTGTGCACAATCAGACGACTGAGGGGTCAACCCCAAATCATTCACCTCCTTTGCCGAGATGAAGTCGTCACTGGCGCCAGTATCCACGAGCGCCTTCATCAGTCGGCCGCCGAGGCCGATTTCGATAATAGGGACACGATTCCCTGTCGGAGTCGACTCCGCAGAAAGTAAAAGGGATCCTATAGCAGGCTCGAACCTGGTAGGATTTAAAAGAGGGGCCTCAAACCAAACTTCAGCAGCATAAGGTAGTTTAGGCAACATCGTCGGTTTACCCGTCACATCCACACCGTTAAACAAAGCGGTGCCCGACTCGAATCGGAGGACACATTGCATACCTTCCAATAAAAATGCCACTTTACGATGGCTAAAAGAGGGAATTAATATACAAGCTGCAGTGTCCGGACTTTGACAGCGATACCTCTTGTATCTGGTGAGCTGCTCGCACAGCTCACGGGAAGATGAAGGGATAAATAGAGTAACGTGGCCAGATAAATCGAGGGAAGAAAGAGGGCAACGCGGTGCAAATAAATTACACAGCGGGTCGAAATGGTTTAGTCCTGTGCGCCCGTCGAGCGAAAAACGTCGCTCGATAGCCCGCTCGATTTGTCCAAAAACAGAAGGTAAAAGGGCCCTTACAGCCGGACGCAACGATGGCCAGCGGCCACATTCACTCTCTTCAATCCCGGGAGAAGTCCCTTCCTCCACATCCCGGGCAACTTCCTAAGTTGTCTTGGGTACGAAAGGTGGTAAAAGAGGGCATTCACGAGTAGGGTGCTCACCTGCACACCTCAAGCAAAGATTAGCGAACTTCCGACGGTCAAACTCCAAACGTCGGCACTCCCACTTTTGCATATACGGATCGTCTGTCCGGGGCTTCTTAACACTAGGAGCCGCGTTCTGCATTGCAGCTACAGACGGCGCGCTCCCTCTTCGCTTTCCTTTCGCATGGCCCGAGCTCGGCCCAGCTCCCACAGACCCACGATTACTTGGGCTTTGGCGTCCGCGATTATCATACTGTCTTTCCTTTCGAACGGTATGCACGGCCGCCGCGGAGTGTTGATGATCGGAACCCTGGTCCTTCAGTGTCGACTCCGAAGGTGGTTCCTGCGCTCGCATCGCGTGAATAAGAGGATTGATTTGCTTAGCGTCTTTTCCAGCCAAATTTCGAACTTCTGCACCTCTAGCAAAAGTTACTAAAGCATCATAAGATGAGAATGGAATCCCACTGAGATCAGTGGCACACCATCGCGCAAGGGATTCAGTGAGACCACGATGAAACCAGAAGATACGATCCTCCTCAGGAAAGTTAACAATAGGGATTATCAGAGCCTCAAAACGGGACTGATAAGCAGGGACGGTCTCGTGTGGACGCATATGGTACGTGCCTTGTGCCAGCGTCTTACGAGCCTCGTTGCTACACGAGCGAACTTCCCTAGCAAAGCGGGCGAGGAGAGCATCGATCAGGTTATCAAACGTGTACTTGCCCCTAGCGGTGGTCCATTCGTCATACCAATCCTTTGCGGCACCCTCGAGGGTATTCCCAACGAACAGGCATTTAATAGAATCACATCCCCCGCCGTGCACCGCTTGCAGATATTGCCTAGCGTCACGAACGTAAGCCCGAGTCCTATCCGTGACACTATGCCCTGAATTCTTTGCCTTTTCGTCAGTGGAAATATTGAGCTTGGGCACGGGGATAGTCAATTTCATTACCTCCGGTATTCCGACGGGTTCTTGCACCGCGGGTATTACCAGAGCCCGTTGTGCTCCAACTCCTTCACTTGTTGTAGACGCTGCCGACAGTGGTACAAGTAAATGTGAAGGGGTCTGAAGAACAATGGGGTCAGACATGATACGAGTCCCGACAGTATCGGGATCAGCAAAAACAGGTCTAGCGGCAAGGCCGCTATCGGGTTGGCTGGCGGTGCCCCGATAGGAACTATCTTCGCGTCCCGACATAAGGCACAAAGTTCTACTGGTGAACAGGAATTTGGTAGAAGATCTGTAGACAGGTAACGCAAGAGGAATTTTCGATTACTCGTGTACCGACAGAACTCCTGAGTAGCTCGAGAAGAAAAGCGACGTAATCCGTAAGGCCATCTCTTATCTCAGTGGTTGTTGTATCACCCCAAACTAGTGGTAGTGATAACTACCGGTTGATAGGAAGAGCAGAGCATAGGTACTCTGAGCTCAGTACGGAAAGCCTCCATAAAAAGCCGTAATCTCTAAGGAAGAGAAAACGTGGTTATGTATTAAGGAAATACATATGATCAACCAGTGAAACCGAACTCAACTGAGTCTACCAGTGACCGTGTCACAGTTGCACTAGGGCATGCAACCCTTAGCCTCTATATTTGCACATAGAGGGTGTAGCCACTGGCTACTTACTTAGCAAGGAGCTAAGGCCGGTACCGTAATACAACAACTATTCCCCCTTTAGGACGCAGCGTCCTCGCAGCACCCTCGTGCATGGGCTCGAGCTGCTTCAAGATGAGGGATCAGGTCAGGGGTAAAGTTCTGCGCAGGTTCCCAGCTGTTTTGGTCGGAAGAATAACCCTTCCACTTGACAAGGTACTCGTGCACCAGCCGTTTTCGTTTCTTCCCGATACAGCGAGCACGGTAGTCAAGGATGCGCTCAACCGAGTAGAGTGGTTCGTTGTTCAACCAATCTACTGGTAGCGGTCCATCAGGACTGGTCCCGGGATTTCCAGAGGAAATATTGGATCCATTGGTAACCAACGTATCTGGTACTGCCCTGTAAGGATGCAGCAGAGACACATGGAAGGTGGGGTGAAAACGCATATTCGTGGGAAGGACAAGCTCGGCCGCTGCCTGACCAACCATGCGTTTCACAGGGTAAGGTCCCACCCAACGCGGCAAAAGTTTGCGCGGACCTGTGGCAAGTTGCCGTAGGTTTTTAGTACTGAGGAGTACAGAATCACCAGGCTTGAAGGTGCTTTCCTTCTTACCACGGTTGTAGTACGCAGTGGTACGCTGCTGTGCAACCTCAAGAAGGTGCTTAGGGTTTAGTCATGCGGTCATTGTATGACCTCACGAAAGCTTTGGCAGCTGGGGCAGGCACATCCAACTCCCGAGCCAGTGGAATTGCGGGGTGGAAGCCATATTTCAAGAAGAAGACGTAGACCGGTTAACAGCATTGTTCATGGCAAACTCAGCAGCAGATAGGAAAGTATCCCACGGGCGAGGGTTATTGCCAGCGTAAGTACGCAGCATGTCACCAAAGGTGCGGTTCATGCGTTCCGTCTGCCCATCCGTTTGGGGATGGTATGCAGTGGAAAGGTTCACGCGAACATTGACAAGGTCACCCAGGGATGCCCAGAACTTGCCACCGAACTGGGGCCCACGATCAGAAATGACCGACTTGGGTATGCCATGCAAACGCACTACATTATCAAAGAACAGACGAGCCGTCTGCTCTGCAGTCACCGAGGAGGTGGTAGGTGCAAGGTGCACCATCTTGGTCAAACGATCAACCATGACGAGCACGGCATCGTTCCCCCCCTCAGACGGAGGAAGACCAACAACAAAATCAAGGGAAACGCTTTCCCAGGGAGCCACCGGAATCGGCAAGGGTTGAAGCAACCCTGCTTGTTTACCGGAAAGGGGCTTAGAGCGTTGGCAATCGTCACACTGCTGCACAAAGTGAGCAGCATCCTGGGCCAAGGAGGACCACCAGAAATGGCGACGTGCTAGCTCCACCAAGCGGGTAACACCCACGTGTCCAGCCAAGGGGTCCTTATGCAAGCGAGCAAGGATATCCCGGTGAAGAAGGTCGTCGTTAGGCACGACAATCTGGCGACGTTCACCATCAGTACGGATCCATAGGCCACGCTCCTGCTTATAGGGCTCAACATTGCGGGCATCCTTAAACCAGGAGTCAGAGACATATCCCTGCACAATGCGCGGTGCAAAGCCAGAGGTAGTGACCTCAGAGGCATCAGATTGACGCCGAGTGACCACAGAAAGGATCAAGGCATGCAGGGATGGATGGCGACTCAATGCATCGGCAACATTGAGGGATCCGGAGAGATGCTCCCAAGTGAAGTTGAAACGTGCCATGTATTCTAACCAACGCGCCTGACGGCGGTTAAGGGTAGGGACACCCTGAAGGAAGGTCAAAGGTTTATGGTCTGTCTTTACCACGAAGGGACGGCCCTCCAGGTAACAGCGCCATTCACGCAAGGCATGAATGATAGCCAGAAGCTCTTGCTCACCGGTAGTGTAGCCCCGCTCCGCCGGAGCGAACTTCTTACTGGTGAACGTAATGGGACGTCCATTCTGCACCAGAACGGCGCCTGATCCTTGCAGCGAGGCATCAGAGATGAGCTCGACACGAAAGGGCAAGGAGTAATCAGGGAAATGCAGCACCACGTCATTAGCAACAGCGTGCTTGATCGCATCAAACGCAGCTTGGCAACTAGGGGTCCAAGCCTCAGGAGACTGAAAAGCGTCTTTGCGAGTGAGTGACGTGAGAGGTGCAGCAAGGGAGGAGTACCCAGAGATAAACTTACGAAAGTAATTGGTAAGGCCCAAAAACTTGGGCAGCTCCGGCAAAGAGGTCGGAGTCGGCCAGTCCTTTACGGCAGCAGTCTTACGGGGGTCCATGCGGATGCCATCGGCAGACACCACATGTCCTAAGTATTCCACCTGGGAAAGAGCCCAGTGGCATTTGGACTGCTTGGCATACAGCTGCTCACGCCGTAAGACCTCCAGCATCTGACGTAGATTCTTAAGGTGTTCCTCCTTAGTCTTCGAGTAGATCAGGATATTGTCCAGGTAACACATGACAAACTTGTCGATGTAGGGCCTGAACATACGGTCAATGACAGCTTGAAAGGTCGCAGGGGCATTAGCCAAACCAAAGCTCAGGACCGTAAACTCAAAATGGCCAAAAGGGGTACGGAAAGCTGTCTTAGGAATGTCAGATTCCAAGATACGGATCTGATTATAGCCCTGCTGCAGGTCAATAGAGCTGAAGTAGGCAGAGCCACGCAGCTTATCAAGCAGGTCATCGATCCGGGGTAAAGTGTTGTGCTACGGTTCATTTCCCGCCGACGCGTAGGTCGACGCGATCCTACGAGGCGAAGTGCTTTTGTGATGAACGCATTGCATATGAATGAATCTGCATGATATAAATGTATTCGTGTACATTTATATATGCATTTGGCATGTTGTCATTATCCATCGCGACATCGCATCATGGCAAATCCGCCTAGCATGCATGAATGACCGAATCATTGAAGTGCGCATTATGCTCGTGCTACGAAACGATAAGTAATATTATCTGATATAATATTACTTCATTACAGCACACGTTGAGAGCGCCGCACTCGTCGCGATACATGCCCAGCAACCGGATATCGTTATCCGGACCCTTGCATCATGCGAATGCCGGAAAGGCTTATACGTTGTTATGCGTAGACATCGCCTAGACGCAGTAGGGTTGTCACATCTAGGATCGGCCTCCTAATGTGAATCGTACGGCATTGCGATGCTGCGAGTATAACAGATGCGAGGACGGCTAAGCTAAAAAAGACATTCGATACCGGAGAACACTCGTGTGTTCTATATTACTATTTCTATACACTATTCTACTTAGCCCGAGCTAAGCCTGAACTTCGCTAATCACCGCCGCGTGATGATTGCTTGCTTCCGGCGCTGACGGCGATTTCGTCCATTGCATCATTCCGACCTGTAAGACCGTAAGTTATATCTCTCTTCGTCTTGAAGTCTTCCGCTGTCTCTATTTGCTCTCGCTTGCCTTGCTGTACTTGCAAGTGCTCGCGCATCGGTGTCGATAGTCTCCAGACGTGCAGATACTCATGAGCAAACGCGAACGAGAGGTACAACAATTTGGTATCGAGACAGGTTCGTTGCCTAACTGTCTCTCTTTGTCTAATCGGAAGTAGGGTCTTTCTATGGCAAGTTCCAGCGACGAACCACGAGGACTGCTAGATACTTTTGCCGAAGACTTAGGCCGCGCCGTTTTGGACGCCGCCGCTTCCGGTTTGTAATTGTTTAATTGCTTTTGCTTAGATTGCTGCACTTGTTGTGTAAGTGTACGCTCTGAGTCGCAGGTAATCTCAGTGCACCGGCATTGCTTGCCGCGGCGACTGAGACCAGCGTTCGACCGGACCAGTTGGCGACTCTCATTGCCCAAACTACGGAGATCAGGACTCAGCTGGGCAATTACTTGCTGAGTTTGCTGAATCTTCTCAAGAGTACTGTCGGTAGGCTCACCGAATCGCTTTGTACTCTTGCCTTTGCGATAGAAGTCGGCTTCTATTACGCAAAACTAGGGTATCGTTTCGTGCTCCATGTCCGCGGAACACGACGATACGCCGCACACTAGCCTAGCTAGCCAACCCGATTTCGTTGTAGCTGCTAGAGCGCCGGATAGAGGTCTTGAGACTGTTGGCGCGCGAGCCACTCAAGAGCCCCTTTTCCTTCAGACCCCTGCTCACTTAATTGTGCCGCATTCAGCAGTGAACACGAATATGGACAACACTGCTGGACCAAGGGTTCTGCCATTACCTCAAGCTCGAGGGCATGATGACATCCCTGAGGTGATGAGATTGTCGATTCCCGTTCCTAGGCTCAATATTTCGCTGACCGACAAGACACCAGGGCATAGCATAGCCGATGCAACTCGTGCGTACGTGCGTGACGCTAAAAAGTACCTCCAAGCTGTTCATGGTGGCGATAATGACGGTATCAGGTGTCTCTTCGTTGGTAACACCCTCGAGGGCTCAGCGAAGGACTGGTATCGCAATTGGACCAACGCCCGGGGCAACTATACTTTTGACGAGTTGGTCGCCGCTTTGCTCGCACGATTCGCTACTGAGGTTCAAGCACGCGATGTGGAAGCTCGTAAGGTTTTGGCAGCCGGTAGCTACCACATGCGTCGGGATGAAAATGTACCTGCGTACCAGTCACGCTTCGAAGCACTTGTGACTCCCATTGCTGACCTCACCGAATCTGAGCGTGTCTTTTGGTTTAGGCGAGGCCTAACGAAACTTTTGGCTAAATGGTGCGCCACTGACTTGGTTGGAGCGCAGATCAAGTCGTATGACGCGTTGGTCGCTTTTGCTAAGGGCGCGGAGATACGACTCCTTGCCGGCGAGGAAGAAGTCAAGTCTGCCCCTCGTGCAAATGCCGTGCAAGTGCAGGATCCGCTTGGGGAAGCTGTAGCTCTCGACCAGGACCTCGGCGCGACCCGCCCCACGCCTACTGCCGCGACGCGACGCAGCAACGGGCAACGCAAGGCGCGCGGGGGCGCTAGCTCGGGTGTCCGTGGTACAGGAGGAGCAGGTCCGAGCTCGGACCCAGCTAGGAACAGGAAGCGTGGTGGTGCGCCGTCGACGGCAGCCGCACAGCGTTCCGACCCCAATGCGAAGCGGACTCGCACGGACGACACGTATATGCCAAAATGGAATTGCAATCGTTCCGAATTCGAGCGTCGGAAATTGGCCAATGTTTGTCTACGGTGTGCGGAGAATCATTCAACGAAGGATTGCCCTCTAATGCCGCCGTTTGTACCTCAGCCGAAATAGGGGCTTGCCCGGGTTCCTGCGGAGGGGGCACCACCTGGGATTTCTGAACTAACGCGTGGTCGGTGGTCATCCTTACGGCCAGCCGTTAAGGCATTGTTGCCTTGTGTACTTGGACACATCGAGCGAGTCATTGCACGACGCATCACGCTTGACGGACGCACGGGACTTCTCTGCTTCGATCCGTTGTGTAATGTGTTTACACCTCGCCGTCCCCTGTCGTCTATCGATCTGTCTAACCACGTGGTTTTGTTCATCCCCTCGTCTCTGCGTGAGATGTCGGAACAGTTGGCCATGTACAGGAGGTGTAGGCGTCAATATCCAGACACTGCCGCATGTGTTTTACTCCCCGCTTTCTGTCGGCGCAAGGCAGAGGCATCGTTAAGGGGTATGCGGCATGTCCACCGGTTCGAGCCGGGCACCGTTTTGTTTAATGGTGTGGATCGGGAGGGTACGTTGGCTCCGTGGCCACACCTATCCTACTCGGTTGACGTTTGGTACGAAGCTCCTGATGGGGGTGCCGTTGGTTACGGACCCGCCTTAAGTGCACTGACGTTGTCTGCTGGGCAGTCGCTCGTAGATAACCGTGTCCCTGTGGTTCAGATCGGTTTGAATGGCCGTACTCTGAAGGCACTTGTTGACACCGGTGCCAGCGACGACTTCATCTCTGTCGCAGAGGTGAATGCGCTGGGGTTGTCCCCAGAGTCGTCTGATTGTCCACAGGTTACCCTTGCTGACGGGGGTAAGCATCCCATCGTGGGCAGGATTACCCTTAGCCTATCGTTAGGCCCTTTGCGTGTTGTGACCCGGCCGTACGTGCTGCAGGGCTTAGCAGAGACTGCATCGTACATAATGGGGTCGTCGACATTACGACAGTACCGCGCGCGCATCGACATGGAGACCGCAACCCTGCATATGTGCAAGGGTACTCTGTCGATTAAGGTACCTTTCCTGTCGTTCGAACATGTCACACCAAAGGAGGGCGAAACTGAGGCGGTGCCTATGGTTAATTTCGCTGTGACCGCAATGGCTGCGCGAATCGAACCAGAGCTAGTCGGGCGTAAGGAGGCCGTCCGTTTGTTACGGAAGGGTGCCCACGGACTGCTTTTAAGGCCGCGGGTGAGCTGTTGTGTCACCACCGCGCAGATTTCTGTGGATCCTGAGGTTGAGGCCCTACTGTCGCAGTATGAGGACGTCTTTAAAGATATCCCTGGCCTACCACCTATGCGTCCTGTTGATCACACAATCCCTCTCATGCCTGGAGCGCAGCCTACAGCCCGGCCAATGTACAGGTTGAGTCCATTGGAGCTGGATGAGGTAAAGCGCCAGGTGACGGATTTGCTCGCGAAGGGTATGATACGCCCCAGCACATCCCCGTATTCTGCACCGATTTTGTTTGTCGGTAAGAAGGATGGGACCTTGCGCATGTGCATTGATTACCGGGGGTTAAATGCGAATACGGTGAAAAATCGCTACCCTTTGCCACGCGTTGACGACCTGTTGGATAAGCTGAAGGGCTCGGCTTATTTTTCCTCAATTGACTTACAACAGGGCTACAATCAGATTCGCATCGCTGCCTCTGATATCCCGAAAACCGCTTTTCGGACGCCCTTCGGTCACTTTGAGTATACGGTCCTATCATTTGGTTTGACTAATGCCCCTGCGACGTTTCAGGCGGTTATGGACCGAATGTTTAGGCCGTTTATCGACAGGTTCGTTGTTTGCTACCTGGATGACATCTTGGTATATTCTAAGACGCGCGAGGAGCACTTGGAGCATCTTCGGCTCGTGCTCGACGTTATGAGGCGGGAGCAATTGTTTGCTAAACGCGCCAAATGCTTTTGGGCGCAGCCTCAGGTGGAATATTTGGGCCACGTTGTGTCGGCCACCGGTGTGAAGATGGACCCACGGAAGGTCGCCGCGGTTCGCGATTGGCCCGCGCCTCAGAACCTCACGGAGCTGCGTAAGTTCCTTGGCTTGACCAATTATTTCCGAAAGTTCATTGAAAAATATTCCATCATTGCGGCCCCGCTTACTAACTTAACTCGCAAAGGCGTTTTCGTTTCGCTCGAGTCGTGGACGTCGCAATGCCAGCGGGCATTCGAAGAGCTCAAACGAATCATTGCCGAAGATGTCACCCTTGCATTCCCTGATTACTCGTTGCCATTTCGTGTTGAGGTAGTGTCTGATGCCTCAATATTTGGAAGCGGCGCTGTATTGTTACAGGAAGGGCGACCGATCGCCTTCACGAGTAAGAAATTTTCTGGTGCGGAGTGTTGTACCTCTCGTTCGCGTTTGCTCATAAGTGTCTGCACGTCTGAAGACTTTAGACACCGATGCGCGAGCACTTGCAAGTACAGCAAGGCAAGCGAGAGCAAACAGAGACAGCGGAAGACTTTAAGACGAAGAGAGATATAACTTACAATCTTACGGGTCGGAACGATGCAATGGACGAAATCGCCGTCAGCGCCGGAAGCAAGCAATCATCACGCGGCGGTGATTAGCGAAGTTCAGGCTTAGCTCGGGCTAAGTAGAATATCGTATAGTAATAGCAATGTAGAACACGCAAGTGTTCTCCGGTATCGAATGTCTTGTCTAGCTTAGCCGTCCTCGCATCTGTTATACTCGCAGCATCGCAATGCCGTACGATTCACATCAGGAGGCCGATCCTAGATGTGACAACCCTACTGCGTATAGGCGATGTCTACGCATAACAACGTATAAGCCTTTCCGGCATTCGCATGATGCAAGGGTCCGGATAACGATATCCGGTTGCAGGGCATGTATCGCGACGAGTGCGGCGCTCTCAACGTGTGCTGTAATGAAGTAATATTATATCAGATAATATTACTTATAGTTTCCTAGCACGAGCATAATGCGCACTTCAATGATTCGGTTATTCATGCATGCTAGGCGGATTTGCCATGATGCGATGTCGCGATGGATCAATGACAACATGCCAGATGCATATATAAATGTATGCGAATACATTTATATCATGCAGATTCATTCATATGTAATGCGTTCATCACAAAAGCACTTCGACTCATAGGATCGCGTCGACCTACGCGTCGATGGGAAATGAACCGTGGCACAACAATTATCCCCCCTCCCGTATGCAGCGTCCTCGCTGCATCATACAGCATCGACTGCAGGGGTCATTGGGTTTGCGTGGCACGTTTGCGGGCTTCTTCGAGCAGGGGTTTCATGTCCTGTGAGAAGTTGCGTGCCGGTTCCCATGAGTTGTGCTCGTCGGTATACCCTGTCCACTTAACCAAGTACTCGTGTACTGTTCGCTTACGTCGGTGTCGGCCCACACGACGCGCGCGATAATCTAACACCCGCTCCACATCGTAAAACTTCTGTTTACCAGCGATCCAGGTCTCGGGAACTGGTTCGATCGCTGCGGGGGCGTTATCAGGCTCAGGGACGGGTTCCGTACTACGATACGGACGAACAAGCGATACGTGAAACGTGGGGTGAATGGTCATATCAGTGGGCAATGCAAGCTCCACAGCCACATTCCCAACCATGCGCACGACAGGATACGGACCAATCCAGCGGGGTAAGAGTTTTCGGGATCCGTCGGCCAAGGAACGCAAGTTCTTGGTGCTTAGCAACACGAGTTGCCCTTCCGAAAACGTCACATCCTGCTTAGATTTGTTATAGTATTCCGTCGTTCGTTGCTGCGCCGCGTCCAAACACGACTTCGCGTCTGTGATTCGGGACATAAAAGACTTGGCAAAAAGTTTAGCAGCAGGCACGTTCACTTCCAACTCACGCCACACGGGTAGCGCGGGATGAAACCCGTAGTTAAGAAAGAACGGACTTTTGCCTGTAGAGCGGTTAACAGCGTTGTTAAGCGCGAATTCTGCCGCAGACAAATATGTATCCCAAACAAGTGGTGTGCGACCAGCATAATTGCGCAACATATCACCCAACGTGCGGTTTGTGCGTTCGGTTTGACCATCAGTCTGCGGGTGATACGCCGTGCTCAGGTTGACGCGCATGCCAACTAGTTTGCAGAGCGCTTCCCAAAACTTAGACGTGAACTGTCCACCGCGGTCCGAGATCACATTTTTGGGAATCCCGTGTAACCGAACCACATTATCGAAAAACAGACGTGCGGTTTGCTCAGCCGTGCAGGATGATGTGCATGGTGCTAGGTGAACCATCTTAGTCAGACGATCGACCATTACGAACACCGCATCGTATCCCCCCTCAGTTTTGGGCAGCGCGACTACGAAGTCCATGGAAACACTTTCCCAAGGCGCATCCGGGACAGGCAACGGTTGCAACAACCCATGGCCCTTACCGGACAAAGCCTTATTGCGCTGGCACAGACTGCATGTCTGGACGAAGTTCGCCGCATCCTTAGCCAAACGAGGCCACCAAAAGGAACGTTGCACCAAGTCGATCAATCGCTTGCTACCAGGGTGTCCTGCTAACGGGTCCTCGTGGAACCGTGCAAGGATGTCATAGCGTAGCGCGTCGTCGTTCGGAACGACGATTTGCGTAGCTGCACCCTCCGTCCGTAGCCAAAGGCCATTCTGCTTGCGAAGGTTTTCTACATTAGCCGGGTCCGCGAACCAAGCGTCTGCGCTGTAGGCAACCTTCAACCGCTCCGCGAGGTCCGTCGCGATCGGAACCTCCTCGCTACGCGGCCGCACGACGGGCGCTGCCAAAATTGCAGCGTGTAGCGACGGATGTCGACTGAGAGCATCGGCAATATTCAATTTACCAGAAATATACTCCCAGGTGCAGTTGAACCTAGCTAGATATTCCATCCACCTAGCTTGACGGCGGTTCAACGTCGGAACGCTTTGCAAAAACGTTAGGGGCTTGTGGTCAGTCTTTAAAGTAAACGGGCGTCCCTCGAGGTAACAGCGCCATTCCTTTAAAGCATGCAGCACGGCCAGAAGCTCCTGTTCCCCGGTGGTGTAGCGAATCTCCGCACCAGAAAACTTCTTACTCGTGAAGGCGATCGGTCGCCCTTCCTGTAACAATACAGCGCCGCTTCCAAATATTGAGGCATCAGACACTACCTCAACACGAAATGGCAACGAGTAATCAGGGAATGCAAGGGTGACATCTTCGGCAACGATTCGTTTGAGCTCTTCGAATGCCCGCTGGCATTGCGACGTCCACGACTCGAGCGAAACGAAAACGCCTTTGCGAGTTAAGTTAGTAAGCGGGGCCGCAATGATGGAATATTTTTCAATGAACTTTCGGAAATAATTGGTCAAGCCAAGGAACTTACACAGTTCCGTGAGGTTCTGAGGCGCGGGCCAATCGCGAACCACGGCGACCTTCCGCGGGTCCATCTTCACACCGGTGGCCGACACAATGTGGCCCAAATATTCCACCTGAGGCTGCGCCCAAAAGCATTTGGCGCGTTTAGCAAACAATTGCTCCCGCCTCATAACGTCGAGCACGAGCCGAAGATGCTCCAAGTGCTCCTCGCGCGTTTTAGAATATACCAAGATGTCATCCAGGTAGCAAACAACGAACCTGTCGATAAACGGCCTAAACATTCGGTCCATAACCGCCTGAAACGTCGCAGGGGCATTAGTCAAACCAAACGATAGGACCGTATACTCAAAGTGACCGAAGGGCGTCCGAAAAGCGGTTTTCGGGATATCAGAGGCAGCGATGCGAATCTGATTGTAGCCCTGTTGTAAGTCAATTGAGGAAAAATAAGCCGAGCCCTTCAGCTTATCCAACAGGTCGTCAACGCGTGGCAAAGGGTAGCGATTTTTCACCGTATTCGCATTTAACCCCCGGTAATCAATGCACATGCGCAAGGTCCCATCCTTCTTACCGACAAACAAAATCGGTGCAGAATACGGGGATGTGCTGGGGCGTATCATACCCTTCGCGAGCAAATCCGTCACCTGGCGCTTTACCTCGTCCAGTTCCAATGGACTCAACCTGTACATTGGCCGGGCCGTAGGCTGCGCTCCAGGCATGAGAGGGATTGTGTGATCAACAGGACGCATAGGTGGTAGGCCAGGGATATCTTTAAAGACGTCCTCATACTGCGACAGTAGGGCCTCAACCTCAGGATCCGCAGAAATCTGCGCGGTGGTGACACAACAGCTCACCCGCGGCCTTAGAAGCAGTCCGTGGGCACCCTTCCGTAACAAACGGACGGCCTCCTTACGCCCGACTAGCTCTGGTTCGATTCGCGCGGCCATTGCGGTCACAGCGAAATTAACCATAGGCACCGCCTCAGTTCCGCCCTCCTTTGGTGTGACATGTTCGAACGACAGGAAAGGTACCTTAATCGACAGAGTACCCTTGCACATATGCAGGGTTGCGGTCTCCATGTCGATGCGCGCGCGGTACTGTCGTAATGTCGACGACCCCATTATGTACGGTGCAGTCTCTGCTAAGCCCTGCAGCACGTACGGCCGGGTCACAACACGCAAAGGGCCTAACGATAGGCTAAGGGTAATCCTGCCCACGATGGGATGCTTACCCCCGTCAGCAAGGGTAACCTGTGGACAATCAGACGACTCTGGGGACAACCCCAGCGCGTTCACCTCTGCGACAGAGATGAAGTCGTCGCTGGCACCGGTGTCAACAAGTGCCTTCAGAGTACGGCCATTCAAACCGATCTGAACCACAGGGACACGGTTATCTACGAGCGACTGCCCAGCAGACAACGTCAGTGCACTTAAGGCGGGTCCGTAACCAACGGCACCCCCATCAGGAGCTTCGTACCAAACGTCAACCGAGTAGGATAGGTGTGGCCACGGAGCCAGCGTACCCTCCCGATCCACACCATTAAACAAAACGGTGCCCGGCTCGAACCGGTGGACATGCCGCATACCCCTTAACGATGCCTCTGCCTTGCGCCGACAGAAAGCAGGGAGTAATACACATGCGGCAGTGCCTGGATATTGACGCCTACATCTCCTGTATATGGCCAACTGTTCCGACATCTCACGCAGAGACGAGGGGATGAACAAAACCACGTGGTTGGACAGATCGATAGACGACAGGGGACGGCGAGGTGTAAACACATTACACAACGGATCGAAGCAGAGAAGTCCCGTGCGTCCGTCAAGCGTGATGCGTCGCGCAATGACTCGCTCGATGTGTCCAAGTACACAAGGCAACAATGCCTTAACGGCTGGCCGTAAGGATGACCACCGACCACGCGTTAGTTCAGAAATCCCGGGTGGTGCCCCCTCCACAGGAACCCGGGCAAGCCCCTATTTCGGCTGAGGTACAAACGGCGGCATTAGAGGGCAATCCTTCGTAGAATGGCTCTCCGCACACCGTAGACAAACGTTGGCCAATTTTCGACGCTCGAATTCGGAACGATTGCAATTCCATTTTGGCATAAATGTGTCGTCCGTACGAGTACGCTTTGCGCTGGGGTCGGAACGCTGTGCGGCTGCCGACGACGGCGCACCGCCACGCTTCCTGTTCCTAGCTGGGTCCGAGCTCGGACCTGCTCCTCCTGTACCACGGACACCCGAGCTAGCGCCCCCGCGCGCCTTGCGCTGCCCGTTGCCGCGTCGCGTCGCGGCAGTAGGCGTGGGGCGGGTCGCGCCGAGGTCCTGGTCGAGAGCTACAGCTTCCCCAAGCGGATCCTGCACTTGCACGGCATTTGCACGAGGGGCAGACTTGACTTCTTCCTCGCCGGCAAGAAGTCGTATCTCCGCGCCCTTAGCAAAAGCGACCAACGCGTCATACGACTTGATCTGCGCTCCAACCAAGTCAGTGGCGCACCATTTAGCCAAAAGTTTCGTTAGGCCTCGCCTAAACCAAAAGACACGCTCAGATTCGGTGAGGTCAGCAATGGGAGTCACAAGTGCTTCGAAGCGTGACTGGTACGCAGGTACATTTTCATCCCGACGCATGTGGTAGCTACCCGCTGCCAAAACGTTACGAGCTTCCACATCGCGTGCTTGAACCTCAGTAGCGAACCGTGCGAGCAAAGCGGCGACTAACTCGTCAAAAGTATAGCTACCCCGGGCGTTGGTCCAATTGCGATACCAGTCCTTCGCTGCGCCCTCGAGGGTGTTACCAACGAAGAGACACCTGATACCGTCATTGTCGCCACCATGAACAGCTTGGAGGTACTTTTTAGCGTCACGCACGTACGCACGAGTTGCATCGGCTATGCTATGCCCTGGTGTCTTGTCGGTCAGCGAAATATTGAGCCTAGGAACGGGAATCGACAATCTCATCACCTCAGGGATGTCATCATGCCCTCGAGCTTGAGGTAATGGCAGAACCCTTGGTCCAGCAGTGTTGTCCATATTCGTGTTCACTGCTGAATGCGGCACAATTAAGTGAGCAGGGGTCTGAAGGAAAAGGGGCTCTTGAGTGGCTCGCGCGCCAACAGTCTCAAGACCTCTATCCGGCGCTCTAGCAGCTACAACGAAATCGGGTTGGCTAGCTAGGCTAGTGTGCGGCGTATCGTCGTGTTCCGCGGACATGGAGCACGAAACGATACCCTAGTTTTGCGTAATAGAAGCCGACTTCTATCACAAAGGCAAGAGTACAAAGCGACTCGGTGAGCCTACCGACAGTACTCTTGAGAAGATTCAGCAAACTCAGCAAGTAATTGCCCAGCTGAGTCCTGATCTCCGTAGTTTGAGCAATGAGAGTCGCCAACTGGTCCGGACGAACGCCGGTCTCAGTCGCCGCGGCAAGCAATGCCGGTGCACTGAGATTACCTGCGACTCAGAGCGTACACTTACACAACAAGTGCAGCAATCTAAGCAAAAGCAATTAAACAATTACAAACCGGAAGCGGCGGCGTCCAAAACGGCGCGGCCTAAGTCTTCGGCAAAAGTATCTAGCGGTCCTCGTGGTTCGTCGCTGGAACTCGCCATAGAAAGAACCTACTTCCGATTAGACAAAGAGAGACAGTTAGGCAACGAACCTGTCTCGATACCAAATTGTTGTACCTCTCGTTCGCGTTTGCTCATAAGTGTCTGCACGTCTGAAGACTTTAGACACCGATGCGCGAGCACTTGCAAGTACAGCAAGGCAAGCGAGAGCAAACAGAGACAGCGGAAGACTTTAAGACGAAGAGAGATATAACTTACAATCTTACGGGTCGGAACGATGCAATGGACGAAATCGCCGTCAGCGCCGGAAGCAAGCAATCATCACGCGGCGGTGATTAGCGAAGTTCAGGCTTAGCTCGGGCTAAGTAGAATATCGTATAGTAATAGCAATGTAGAACACGCAAGTGTTCTCCGGTATCGAATGTCTTGTCTAGCTTAGCCGTCCTCGCATCTGTTATACTCGCAGCATCGCAATGCCGTACGATTCACATCAGGAGGCCGATCCTAGATGTGACAACCCTACTGCGTATAGGCGATGTCTACGCATAACAACGTATAAGCCTTTCCGGCATTCGCATGATGCAAGGGTCCGGATAACGATATCCGGTTGCAGGGCATGTATCGCGACGAGTGCGGCGCTCTCAACGTGTGCTTTAATGAAGTAATATTATATGAGATAATATTACTTATAGTTTCCTAGCACGAGCATAATGCGCACTTCAATGATTCGGTTATTCATGCATGCTAGGCGGATTTGCCATGATGCGATGTCGCGATGGATCAATGACAACATGCCAGATGCATATATAAATGTATGCGAATACATTTATATCATGCAGATTCATTCATATGTAATGCGTTCATCACAAAAGCACTTCGACTCATAGGATCGCGTCGACCTACGCGTCGATGGGAAATGAACCGTGGCACAACACGGAGATTCGCTACACCACCGGGGAACAGGAGCTTCTGGCCGTGCTGCATGCTTTAAAGGAATGGCGCTGTTACCTTGAGGGACGCCCGTTTACTTTAAAGACTGACCACAAGCCCCTAACGTTTTTGCAAAGCGTTCCGACGTTGAACCGCCGTCAAGCTAGGTGGATGGAATATCTAGCTAGGTTCAACTGCACCTGGGAGTATATTTCTGGTAAATTGAATATTGCCGATGCTCTCAGTCGACATCCGTCGCTACACGCTGCAATTTTGGCAGCGCCCGTCGTGCGGCCGCGTAGCGAGGAGATTCCGATCGCGACGGACCTCGCGGAACGGTTGAAGGTTGCCTACAGCGCAGACGCCTGGTTCGCGGACCCGGCTAATGTAGAAAACCTTCGTAAGCAGAATGGCCTTTGGCTACGGACGGAGGGTGCAGCTACGCAAATCGTCGTTCCGAACGACGACGCGCTACGCTACGACATCCTTGCGCGGTTCCACGAGGACCCGTTAGCAGGACACCCTGGTAGCAAGCGATTGATCGACTTGGTGCAACGTTCCTTTTGGTGGCCTCGTTTGGCTAAGGATGCGGCGAACTTCGTCCAGACATGCAGTCTGTGCCAGCGCAATAAGGCTTTGTCCGGTAAGGGCCATGGGTTGTTGCAACCGTTGCCTGTCCCGGATGCGCCTTGGGAAAGTGTTTCCATGGACTTCGTAGTCGCGCTGCCCAAAACTGAGGGGGGATACGATGCGGTGTTCGTAATGGTCGATCGTCTGACTAAGATGGTTCACCTAGCACCATGCACATCATCCTGCACGGCTGAGCAAACCGCACGTTTGTTTTTCGATAATGTGGTTCGGTTACACGGGATTCCCAAAAATGTGATCTCGGACCGCGGTGGACAGTTCACGTCTAAGTTTTGGGAAGCGCTCTGCAAACTAGTTGGCATGCGCGTCAACCTGAGCACGGCGTATCACCCGCAGACTGATGGTCAAACCGAACGCACAAACCGCACGTTGGGTGATATGTTGCGCAATTATGCTGGTCGCACACCACTCGTTTGGGATACGTATTTGACTGCGGCAGAATTCGCGCTTAACAATGCTGTTAACCGCTCTACAGGCAAAAGTCCGTTCTTTCTCAACTACGGATTTCATCCCGCGCTACCCGTGTGGCGTGAGTTGGAAGTGAACGTGCCTGCTGCTAAACTTTTTGCCAAGTCTTTTATGTCCCGAATCACAGACGCGAAGTCGTGTTTGGACGCGGCGCAGCAACGAACGACAGAACACTACAACAAATCCAAGCAGGATGTGACGTTTTCGGAAGGGCAACTCGTGTTGCTAAGTACCAAGAACTTGCGTTCCTTGGCCGACGGATCCCGAAAACTCTTACCCCGCTGGATTGGTCCGTATCCTGTCATGCGCATGGTTGGGAATGTGGCTGTGCAGCTTGCATTGCCCGCTGATATGACCATTCACCCCACGTTTCACGTATCGCTTGTTCGTCCGTATCGTGGTACGGAACCCGTCCCTGAGCCTGCTAACGCCCCCGCAGCGATCGAACCAGTTCCCGAGACCTGGATCGCTGGTAAACAGAAGTTTTACGATGTGGAGCGGGTGTTAGATTATCGCGCGCGTCGTGTGGGCCGACACCGACGTAAGCGAACAGTACACGAGTACTTGGTTAAGTGGACAGGGTATACCGACGAGCACAACTCATGGGAACCGGCACGCAACTTCTCACAGGACATGAAACCCCTGCTCGAAGAAGCCCGCAAACGTGCCACACAAGCCCAATGACCCCTGCAGTCGATGCTGTATGATGCAGCGAGGACGCTGCATACGGGAGGGGGGATAATTGTTGTGCTACGGTTCATTTCCCGCCGACGCGTAGGTCGACGCGATCCTACGAGGCGAAGTGCTTTTGTGATGAACGCATTGCATATGAATGAATCTGCATGATATAAATGTATTCGTGTACATTTATATATGCATTTGGCATGTTGTCATTATCCATCGCGACATCGCATCATGGCAAATCCGCCTAGCATGCATGAATGACCGAATCATTGAAGTGCGCATTATGCTCGTGCTACGAAACGATAAGTAATATTATCTGATATAATATTACTTCATTACAGCACACGTTGAGAGCGCCGCACTCGTCGCGATACATGCCCAGCAACCGGATATCGTTATCCGGACCCTTGCATCATGCGAATGCCGGAAAGGCTTATACGTTGTTATGCGTAGACATCGCCTAGACGCAGTAGGGTTGTCACATCTAGGATCGGCCTCCTAATGTGAATCGTACGGCATTGCGATGCTGCGAGTATAACAGATGCAAGGACGGCTAAGCTAAAAAAGACATTCGATACCGGAGAACACTCGTGTGTTCTATATTACTATTTCTATACACTATTCTACTTAGCCCGAGCTAAGCCTGAACTTCGCTAATCACCGCCGCGTGATGATTGCTTGCTTCCGGCGCTGACGGCGATTTCGTCCATTGCATCATTCCGACCTGTAAGACCGTAAGTTATATCTCTCTTCGTCTTGAAGTCTTCCGCTGTCTCTATTTGCTCTCGCTTGCCTTGCTGTACTTGCAAGTGCTCGCGCATCGGTGTCGATAGTCTCCAGACGTGCAGATACTCATGAGCAAACGCGAACGAGAGGTACAACACGAAGCACGCAAGTTGCTGAACCCTTAGACAGGCGAAGGGTGCGTTCCTCATAGTCGAACGCAGCAGCATGCTTCTGGAGTGAGGCAGAGCCTAAAATGAAAGATGCGGCATCTGTGAGGGTTGGCAGCACATAGGGCTGCAAGCAAGCACGAAAAGAGCCTGCAGACACCCGCAAAGACACCTGCCCCAAGATGGCTTGTTTGCCCCCGTCGGCTAAGGAAACCAAAGACCACGGGCAAAGGCGAAAAGGTAAACGCAAGAGCTGAACCAGTGACTCACTGATAAAGTCGTGGGTAGCACCCGAGTCCACCAAGGCGGTGAAACTGAGTCCAGCTGTTGCCAGAGAAATAAGAGGAAGAGCCGATCCTGCAGTCATAGCACCCGATGCAGCTACCAAAAGGGCAGAAGTGAAAGGATCAGGTGACACAGGTGTGTATGGCTGCGGCGCATCAAACCATACCTCTGCAGGATACGGGATGCCAGGTAAAGCAACCCGCTGGCCTGAAAGGTCAAGACCATTAAAGAGACCAGTACCTTTTGGAAAGGACTGAACCTTGCGCATACCTACAAGTTCAGCAGAGGCCAGACAAGCTACATGCTGTGGCAAAAGAATACCAGCTGCTGTATCAGGTCTATGCTGCTTGCAGGTGCGGTAATGACTGAGCAAGGCCCTTAAATGATGAAGTGAGGAGGGAATCAGAAGGACAGTGTGCCCACCAAGGTCAGCCGATGAAAGGGAACGTCCACGAGGTGCCAGAAGGTTACACGTGGAATCAAACCCAGCCTTGACAGCCAAGGCATCAAATGAAAATCGGCGACCAACAGCGGTCTCAAGGTCAGCGAGGACCTCTGGGCGCAAGGCGCGCACAAAGCTACGCACACCCGAACCTATCTGTCCGGACTTAGAAATCCCAGGCAAGCTCTCCTCAGCACTAGCCTGGGCAAGGCCCTAGTGGCCATTGCCTTGTGCCACGGCGGCACGAGCCTCAGGGGGACGCAACGTGCACTCATCATATGAGTGGCCGGCAACCCGGCAGCAAAAGCAAACGTTGCCCCCTGCCTCCTGACGCAAATCCCTCAAGTCACCACGGGTGAGCTGGTGACCATAACGGTTATAAAACCGGGTGAGCTCACGCTCCTGGTCCACCATCAAGGACTGCGGTTTAATACCTCCACCACGACCCGGCTGGTGACCACGGCGGCCCCCACGTGCATTTCCCCTGCCTCCTGAACTAGGACGCTTGTCACGCTGACGGGGACGGGACGCTGAGGAAGGACCGGTGCCTACGGCGGCAGCGGCAGCCTGCGGTGCGTGAGCACGCACACGCTTAGCTGGGGGCTCTCCATCAGAGGCCTCCATAGCGTCATATCCAACCACATCCTGCATAGTGATGGCATTAGAGCGAACACCAGAACGGAACCGGCGTTGAGCAAGGATGCGGGCCTCTTCGCCAGAGGCATGACGCACAAGGTCATCATAGCTAGTGAAGGGTCTTCCCTTCTCGTCAGCTGCACACTTAGGTTGCAGGACACCAGACAGACCTTGCTGAAACCAAAACAGTTTCTCACGAGGGTGGATATCAGGAATATCCTGGAATAATGCCTCAAGGCGGGCATGATATGCAGGGACATTTTCACCAGTCCGCATATAGAAGGACTTGTCAGCAAGCTTCTGACGAGCCTCCTGCTCAACCGACAGAATTTGTGGTGCAAAACGAATGTGCAAATTCTCTAGGATAGCTTCCCCGGTGAGCTGAGTCTGAGAGAGCGACCACTCATCATACCAGACCTTAGCATTGCCACGCAATGCCTGAGACAGGAATAGACAGCAAGAACGCTGGTCCTGGCCCCACGGAATGACCCCAAAGAATAGGTTAACATCCCGTATAAAAGCACGAACCCGGGCGGAAATCTTCTTAGCATCTAGTTTGTCATCTAGCATCAACACTGGAGTCGGCAAACTGACCCGCGGAAGCTCTGCAGCCGAGTGAGTCGTAGACGGACTCTGCTCCGCAATAGGCAAAATAGGTTGCCCGTCGCGTGTGCGCCTGCTAGGCGTTTGCGTGGCTGGCACAGGCGGTGCAGCAGCAAAAACGTTCACAGGTTCATTAGCAATTCCCATAGAAGGAATGCAATTTAAAGTGGTTCCATTGCCACTATTGGCTACGGCGTCGAGGCAACCCGTGTGTTGGTCAACAGCATCATGCAATGTACCAACAACTGGCACAGCTTGCTGAGCTTGAGAACCAGAAGCCATTGCAACCGCAATAGGACGAGGACTAGGTAATCCGGAATAGGTATTCACAAGAGTACGTCCTCCAGCCAAGGCAAAGAGAGATGCCATTGGAGGTTACTTTCCAGGAAGGACCCAGAAACGTACCCTTCTCAAACGTAAAGAACGTTTGTGTTGCAATGTCCACTCCACTGGAGCGTCTGAGATTTTGCAACAAAGGTGTCTGTTCTTCGTGATAAGAAGCAGGCGAAATCTCGCCATCGTCTGCAAGGAGCACGACGAAGCCTAAATTTCACAGTAATAAATATGTTGAGGAATACTCTATTTACCAGAGTAAAGTGTAGCTTTAATCGCTTCTAAGTTCAGACTAACGTCCATGTCCATGATTATCGAAAAGCACAGAAAGAAGTGTCCAGAAAGACCATCTCGATACCACTTTTGTTGTATCACCCCAAACTAGTGGTAGTGATAACTACCGGTTGATAGGAAGAGCAGAGCATAGGTACTCTGAGCTCAGTACGAAAAGCCTCCATAAAGAGCCGTAATCTCTAAGGAAGAGAAAACGTGGATATGTATTAAGGAAATACATATGATCAACCAGTGAAACCGAACTCAACTGAGTCTACCAGTGACCGTGTCACAGTTGCACTAGGGCATGCAACCCTTAGCCTCTATATTTGCACATAGAGGGTGTAGCCACTGGCTACTTACTTAGCAAGGAGCTAAGGCCGGTACCGTAATACAACAGTGGTCTTCTGGATCAAAGCTTTAATCTGATGTGGCTTTAAGTATTATCCAGCCAACACAGCGTTTAATGTTGGCGTAGGTTCACCTGCGGCTCACAATTCAAGCTCGCAACGAGAATACAGCAACTAGTTACCAACAGATATCTAGGATTACAAACCGGAAGCGGCGACGTCCAAGACGGCGCGGCCAAGATTCTCAGCGTAGGTGTCTAAAGGGCTGCGGCTCATGTCATCATCGCTCGCCATCACGAGAACCTACTTCCGATGAGGGACAATGAGACAGTCGTGAATTTACTAGTCTCACTACCAAATTTGTTGTATCCTTCCTTCTTCAACACGCACTGAATCTGCACGTCTGAATGTTAGCTAGTGCGCACCGTGCTTACGAACAGCAAGGCGATCCAATGCGAGTAAAGTGACAGCGGAAGACTCAAGATTAAGGAAAGATTCAACTTACAATAATCCTCGTTTACAAATCAGTAGATCGCCGTCAGACCCCGCGGGCAATGTTCATCACTCGGCTGCAGATGGAGTGCTAGAATAGCTCAGGCCGAATATAAATGATTATATCGTATGTATGCATATCAGATAGAGTTAAGTACTCGAGTACTTAGTCCAAAGTAGCGCAAGCCGACTTCGGTCTCTAGGCGGCCGTCCTCGCACCTATCACGTCGCGATACCGATGTGCAGTACAGGTCTCACTGGATTACGATCTCAAGTGTGAGTACCTTGTTAATACTGCTCTAAATATCGTGTCATTCGTGATATTATTGGATGCAACGCATGCAATATGCAAAGGTCCGAATATCAATAGTCGGTTGCCGACCCAACCATCGCGATCGTTGCATTCTTGCATACGCGTATGGTTTATGACACAGATGAGGTAATACTATTCAAAGTATTATTACGTGATATAATATGCCAATGGATAGATCGCACATTAATTATCAGCCTCGAGTCAAACATGTTGACCGACAGCGCGATGTCGTGAATGATGATGCGACATGCCTGATTAGCTAGATATACTCGAGTATATCATGCTAATATGATTGTATTATGCTTCAGGATATCTGAATGCATTGCAGCCTTCATAAATGTAAACGGTGATTGAACCCGCGTACAACAAACGGCACCCCAGACAAGTCAGTAGCGCACCATTTAGCCAAAAGTTTCATCAGGCCTCGCTTAAACCAAAAGACACGCTCGGTCTCGGTGAGATCAGCAATGGGGGTCACTAGTGCTTCGAAGCGTGACTGGTACGCAGGTACATTTTCACCCCGACGCATGTGGTAGCTACCGGCCGCCAAAACCTTACAAGCCTCCACATCACGTGCTTGCACCCCAGTAGCGAACCGTGCGAGCAGAGCGGAAATCAACTCGTCAAAAGTATATTCGATCCGGGCGGTGGTCCATTCGCGATACCAGTCCTTCGCTGAGCCCTCGAGGGTGTTACCAACGAAGAGACACCTGATACCATCATTATCGCCACCATGAACAGCCTGGAGATACTTTTTAGCGTCACGCACGTACACACGAGTTGCATCAGCTATGCTCGGTCCTGGTGTCTTTTCACCCAGCAAGATATTAAGCCTAGGAACCGGAATTGTCAATCTCATCACCTCAGGGATGGCAGCGTGCCCTTGCGATTGAGGTAATCGCAGAACCTGTGGTTCAGCAGTGTTGTCCATATTCGTATTAACTGCTGAATGCGGCACAATTAAGTGGGCAGGGGTCTGAAGGACAAGGGGCTCTTGAGTGGCTCGCGTGCCAACAGTCTCAAGACCTCTATCCGGAGCTCTAGTAGCCACAACGAAATTGGGTTGGCTAGCTAAGCTAGTGAGCAGCGTATCGTCGTGTTCCGCAGACATAGAACACGAAGCAATACCCTAGGTTTGCGTAATAGAAGCCGACTTCTATCGCAAGGGCAAGAGTACAAGACGATTCGGTGATTCGGTGATCCTACTGACAGTACAGATCCGCCTCTCGAGGCCAATTCCTAGGGATCCGGGCCAGGGACTACAGAGTCGCCAGTTCGAATTTGGGTCGGGGAAGAATGGCGTAGGGGGAATGCAGCTTGGATTACCCGAATCTACGGAGTTGGATCCGAGTCCTCAGAGGGTTAAATGCATACCCTGAGAAGTGCGCACCTGAGACCCGTAACAGGGCTGATGGTGCGGGGCGGATTGACACCCACCTAAATGCCAGTAGGTCCGAAGGGGCTGGCACATGGATAGGGGCCGTAGAGAATAAGAAACTCTGCGAAACCAAAAAACAGGTGATCTCTAGCGGCCTCAGATGTAGACGCTGAGGTACGCGTGCCCACTCGGTTAAAATCCCGGAGATTTCCATAATACACGCCAGCCCACAAGGGCGGAGTAACCAAAATAATAATAATAATAATACCGACAGTACTCTTGAGAAGATCCAGTAAACTCAGCAAGTACTTGCCCAGCTGAGTCCTAATCTCCGTAGTTTGGGCGATAAGAGTCGCCAACTGGTCCGGACGAAAGCCGGTCTCAGTCGTCACGGCAAGCAATGCCGGAGCGCTGAGATTACCTGCGACTCAGAGCGTACACTTACACAACAAGTGCAGCAATCTAGACAAAAGCAATTAAGCAATTACAAACCGGTATCGAATGTCTTGTCTTGCTTAGCCGTCCTTGCATCTGTTATACTCACAGCATCGCAATGCCGTACAATTCACACTAGGAGGCAGATCCTAAGTGTGACAACCCTACTGCGTGTAGGCGATGTCCAAGCATAACAACCGATAAGCCTTTCCGGCATTCGCATCATGCAAGGGTCGGAATAACGATATTTGGTTGCAAGGCATATCACGACGAGGGCGGCGCTCTCAACGTGTGCTGTAATGAAGTAATATTATATCAAATAATATTACTTATCGTTTCGTAGCACGAGCATAATGCGCACTTCCATGCTTTGGGCTTTCATGCATGCTACGCGGATTTGCCATGATGCGATGTCACGATGGATAATGGTGACATGCCAAATGCATATATTAATGTATACGAATACATTTATATCATGCAAGTTCATTCATATGCATTGATCGTTCATGCGTTCATCAAAGTAGCACTTCGCCTAGTAGTGTCGCATCGGCAGGAAACAAACCGTGGCACAACAGTTGCGAGTATGATATGCAGGAGGACGGCCGAACAGAGCAAGCTTTTATCAAACCCTGAGCAGGATTGCCTTGAGAACTCTCCTACCGGACTTTATCAATATAATTTCGGCCCAAGCCAAGCCTGAGCTTTGCAATCGGCTGTGAGATGATAGCCTGTCATCGCTTCTGACAGCCGGACATGTCACTAATATAACAAAAAAGCGATCAGCATAAGGTGAAGCACATAAAGCAAATTAGCTCGTGAAATAACAATTGTTGCAAGAATGTTTTGGAAAACATCGCTGCCTGTCAATGATTGTAAGCTGGATCTTTTATCGCTACTAAGCCTTCTGCTGCCTATAATATCGCACTTGGGTGCTTTGCTGTCCCACAAGCACTTCGGCACTAGTATCACTTCGGCCCAGACGCGCAGATAAGTGCATGAGCGAAGAAGGAGAGATACAACAGGCCCTGCCCTGCCTGTAGGATTGCCCATGTAGGATTGCCCATGTCCATGTGTGTGTAGACATGTGTAGGCATATGTGTGTGGAGAACGACCCAACATATATATTCACCCACCTGAAAAGCAGGATGCTTACAACCTTACAAATAAGATACATTTCACTGTATCTTATCTACAGCAAAGTATATTTACATCTACAGCAAAGACAATTTACGAGCACATACAGGTTTGGCGAGGTCACAGTAGTAATATGAATGCTTCTCCAGCAAAACCTGAGTTTCCAAAAAGCGCCGGGCGTGTGAACGTAAATGTAATCAATCAAAATATGATTACGAATATAACGAAATATCATGAAAATCTTATTTATGTCAATTTTGTTTACCCTTCCAGTGGATCCCTCCGTGCCATTGTATTTGTCAAGGAACCTAACACAGATGCGTTTGTGCATGTGTGTGTGTACACTTCGTTGTATATTTACCTTTAGCTAGGTGGGTTGTTGTTGTATTGGATTGTATGTTGAAGTGCGCACGCATGTAGGAGGATGAACAAATCGTCATATGAGGTGTGTCCCTACCCAGAATTGAGCCGGAGTCTTCGCAGCCACAACGCGATGTACTAACCACTATACGATAGGGACTGCGGTCTCTATTGGTCCACACCCCAGCGCAACCAGGGCTCCCAACACCAACACCAGTGCCACTGTCTGCTCCCGCCTCATGGCTGCACTCCTTCCTTGCTGTGATGTTGCAAGCACGTGTTTCCTGGTGCTAGGATGCTCAACACCTACCTACCTACATCACAACGGAAAGGCGAATTTTGGTTGCCTGCTGCCATGGCACTACAACACATGGTTCAAGGGAAACCCATCAGGACTGTATTGGTTCTGAGCGTGAAGCACCTCCGGGGGCCCTGTTGTATTACGGTTCAATTATCGCCGATGCATTGGTCAATGCGACCTAACAAGGCGATTTAACAAGGCAACTTAATAAAGGCATTTCTAGCATTAAATATATTTGCATATATTTAGCTGTTCATGCGCTCTAGAGTCCATGCAATCACGACTCCCCGCCTTGCATGCTGTTGTATCCTTCCTTCTCCGATCATGCACTGAATCTGCACGTCTGGATATTAGCTAAAAGTGCACCGTGCTTACGAACAGCAAGGCGATTCAATGCGAGTAAAGTGACAGCGGAAGACTCAACAGCAAGGAAAGATTCAACTTACAATAGTCCTTGATTACAAATTGATAGATGGCCGTCAGACCCCGCGGGCAATGTTCATCACTCGGCTGCAGATGATATGCTAGAATAGCTTAGGCTATGTATCGTATGAATGCGAAATAGACTGAGTTAAGTACACGAGTACTTGATCCAAAGTAGCATCGAGCCAACTTCGGTCTCTAGGCGGCCATCCTCGCACCTATCACGTCGCAATACAAATGTGCAGTACAGGTCTCACTGGATTCCGATCTCAAGTGTGAGTACCTTGGTAACACTTTTCTGAATATCGCGTAATCCGTGATATTAATGGATGCAACGCATGCAATATACGAAGGTCCGAATATCGATATTCGGTTGCCAACCCAACCATCGCGATCGTCGCATTCTCGCATACGCGTATGGTTTATGACACAGATAAGGTAATAATATTTAAAGTATTATTACGTGAGATATTATGCCAATAGATAGGTCGCGCCTAAATATCAGCCTCGAGTCAAACATGTTGACCGACAGCACGATGTCGTAGATGATAATGCGGCATGCCTGATTAGCTAGATATACTCGAGTATATCATGCTAATATGATTATATCATGCTTCATAATGCTCGAATGTATTGCGGCCTACTTCGGTGTGAATGGTGATGGAACCGTCATACAACAACTATCCTGTTGTACGCCGGTTCGATCACTGGTTGCACCGAAATAGGCCACTACCCTTTGCCGCGCGTCGATGACCTGCTCGATAAGCTGAAGGGCTCAGCTTATTTTTCCTCGATTGACCTTCAACAAGGGTATAATCAGATATGGATTGCTGCCTCTGATATTCCGAAAACCGCTTTTCGGACCCCCTTTGGTCACTTCGAGTACATGGTCTTGTCGTTTGGACTTACTAATGCGCCCGCCACATTTCAAGCAGTGATGGACCGCATGTTCAGACCGTATATCGACAGGTTCGTCGTTTGTTATTTGGATGATATTTTAATATATTCTAAGACGCGCGAGGAGCACCTGAAGCATCTCGAGCTCGTGCTTGAGGTGATGAAGCGGGAGCAATTGTTTGCTAAACGCGCCAAGTGTTTTTGGGCGCAGCCTCAGGTGGAGTATTTGGGCCACATCGTGTCGGCCACTGGAATAAGGATGGACCCACGGAAAGTAGCGGTCGTTCGTGAGTGGCCCGCGCCACAGAACCTCACCAAACTACGCCAGTTCTTGGGTTTGACCAACTACTTCCGTAAGTTTATCAATAAATACTCCATTATTGCGGCCCCGCTTACGAATTTGACGAAGAAAGGAGGTTTCGCTTCCCTTGAAGCCTGGACACCCGCGTGTCAGCGGGCATTCGACGAGCTCAAGGGAATTGTCGCCAACGACGTTACCCTCTCTTTCCCTGATTACTCGTTGCCATTCCGTGTTGAAGTTGTATCGGATGCTTCCTTGCATGGAAGCGGCGCTGTATTGTTGCAGGAAGGACGACCGATCACCTTCACGAGTAAGAAGTTCTCGGGTGCGGAGACCCGATATACAACCGGAGAGCAAGAGCTGTTGGCAGCTCTACATGCTTTGAAGGAGTGGCGCTGTTACCTCGAAGGCCGCCCTTTTACGCTGAAGACTGACCACAAACCGTTGACATTCTTGCAGAGTGTCCCCACGCTTAATCGACGACAAGCCCGGTGGATGGAATATCTATCTCGTTTTGACTGTACGTGGGAGTATATCGCCGGCAGAATTAATATTGCTGACGCCCTCAGTCGACATCCATCATTGCATGCTGCGATTCTGGCAGCACCGGTTACTCGTTCACGCAGTCAGGAGGTGCCGATAGCAGCGGATCTCGTGCAACGACTTAAGATGGCATATCAGGCCGATCCATGGTTTGCTTCACCAAGTAATGTGGAACATTTGCACAAGCGCAACGATTTGTGGCTACGGAAAGATGGTTCGACCACTCAAATCGTCATGCCGAACGACGATGCTTTGCCCTACGATATTCTTGCACAGTTCCACGAGGACCCGTTAGCAGGACATCCTGGAAGTACGCGTCCGGCAGAGCTCGTACGACACTCATTCTGGTGGCCGCGCATGGTGAAGGATGCGGAAAACTTCGTGCAAAGGTGCAGTTTATGTCAGCGCAATAAAGCACTATCCGGTAAGGGCCAGGGGTTCTTACAACCTTTACCTATACCAGATGCCCCTTGGGAAAGTGTTTCAATGGACTTCGTAGTCGCGCTACCCAAAACGGAGGGGGGATACGACTCGGTGTTCGTAATGGTTGATTGCTTGACCAAGATGGTTCACTTAGCCCCCTGCACCTCGTCTTGCACCGCTGAGCAAACAGCACGATTATTTTTCGATAACGTGGTCTGATTACACGGTGTTCCTAAAAATGTGATATCCGATCGTGGCGGTCAATTCACGTCTAAGTTTTGGGAAGCGCTATGTGAACTCGTCGGTATGCGCGTTCATTTGAGCACAGCATATCATCTACAATCTGATGGGCAAACCGAACACACAAATCGCACGCTGGGCGACATGTTGAGGAATTTCGCGGGACGCACACCCTCTGTTTGGGATACATTTCTGACTTCGGCAGAATTTGCGCTTATCAACGCTGTTAACCCCTCTACAGGTCAAAGCCCTTTCTTTCTGAATTATGGATTCCATCCTGCGCTACCCGTGTGGTGAGAGTTGGAGATAAATATCCCAGCGGCTAAAACCTTTGCCAAGTCGTTCCTATCCCGCATGACAGACGTGAAGGCATGCTTGGACGCGGCACAATAACGGACGACGGACTATTATAATAAATCCAAACGAGACGTAACATTTTCGGTGGGACAGATGGTATTATTGAGCACTAAGAACTTGCGTTCGCTCGCCGACGGTTCCCGTAAATTCTTACCTCGCTGGATTGGGCCATATCCTGTTGTCCGCATGGTAGGGAACGTAGCTGTGGAACTATCCCTACCCTCTGACATGAATATCCATCCCACATTTCATATATCCCTCATCCGTTCTTATCGTGGCACGGAGCCCGTTACAAACAACACCCATGCCCCTGCAGTAATGGACCCCGGTCCCGAGACCTGGATCACAGGCAAGCAAAAAGTGTATGATGTGGAGCAAATATTGGATTATCGGGTTCATCGTATAGGTCGACAACGATGGAAGCGGAAGGTGCACGAGTATCTGGTCAAGTGGACTGGCTATTCTAGCGAGCATAATTCGTGGGAGCCGATGTGTAACTTCTCTCCGGAAATGAAGCCCCTATTGGAGGAAGCTCGTCTACGTGCCACGCAGACCCAATGATCTTTGCAGTCGATGCTGTCCGATGCAGCGAGGACGCTGCATACGGGAGGGGGGATAGTTGTTGTATGCCGGTTCGATCACCGGTTGCACCGAAATAGGCCGCAATGCATTCGAACATTATGAAGCATAATACAATCATTTTAGCATGATATACTCGAGTATATCTAGCTAATCAGGCATGTCGCATCATCATCTACGACATCACGCTGTCGGTCAACATGTTTGACTCGAGGCTGATAATTAATGCACGATCTATCCATTGGCATTTTATATCACGTAATAATACTTTAAATATTATTACCTCATCTACGTCATAAACCATACGCGTATGCGAGAATGCGACGATCGCGATGGTTGGGTCGGCAACCGAATATCGATATTCAGTCCTTTGCATATTGCATGCGTTGCATTCAATAATATCATGGATTACGCGGTATTAAGGACAGTGCTATAAGGGTACTCACACTTGAGATCGGAATCCAGTGAGACCTGTACTGCACATCGGTATCACGACGTGATAGGTGCGAGGATGGCCGCCTAGAGACCGAAGTCGGCTCGATGCTACTTTGGACTAAGTACTCGTGTACTTAACATAATTCAATTCGGATATATACGTTTTATGCATTTATATTCGGCCTGAGCTATTCCAGCATAGCATCTTCAGCCGGATGATGAACATTGCCCACAGGGTCTGACAGCCGACTACCAATCTGTAATCGAAGACTATTGTAAGTTGAATCTTTCCTTATTGTTGAGTCTTCCGCTGTCCATTACTCGCATTGAATTGCCTCGCTGTTCGTAAGCTTGGTGTGCACTTAGCTAACATCCAGATGTGCAGATTCAGTGCATGATTGAAGAAGGAAGGATACAACATATCCCCCCTCCCGTATGCAGCGTCCTCGCTGCATCGAACAGCATCGACTGCAGAGATCATTGGGTCTGCGTGGCACGTAGACGAGCTTCCTCCAATAGGAGCTTCATTTCTGGCGAGAAATTACATGTCGGCTCCCAAGAGTTGTGCTCGCTAGAATAGCCAGTCCACTTGACCAGATACTCGTGCACCTTCCGGTTTTGTCGCTGTCGACCTATACGATGAACCCGATAATCCAGTATCCGCTCCACATCATACACTTTTTGCTTGCCTGCGATCCAGGTCTCGGGACTGGGGTCCATTACTGCAGGGGCATCAGTGTCATTTGTAATGGGTGCTGTGCCACGATAAGGACGGATGAGGGAGATATGAAATGTGGGATGAATATTCATGTTGGAGGGTAGGGATAGCTCCACAGCTACATTCCCTACCATGCGAACAATGGGATATGGGCCAATCCAGCGAGGTAGTTAAACCCTAAAAACCCTGTACAGTCTGCGTCGCGGCGGTGCTTCACGGGGGTGCCCCTGGATTTTATCGAAGCCTTCGGCCGCTGGGCCGCAGGTTCCTCAGTGTTGCGGGAGCACTACCTCGACTTGGGGGTTCGTGGCTGCCCTTATGCGTTCGCGTTTTTTAGCCCTCTCGCGGCCCGGCGTGTCGCGCCAGTGGCGGGACAGCTTTTCAACCACTGAGAGGGGGTTTCTCTTCCTTTGGCAAAGTCTCGTAGCAGGAGCTAATGCGGGCTATGTGTAGCTTAAGCCGGGTTAGCTGCGGTACAGGACCTTACGTCCAATGAGTGGTACGACTCGAGGAGGGCGATCCCTGTCCTCAGGTTCGCTATAAATAGCACTCGCTAGCTTTATTACTTATCTTGTTTTTGTTGTTCAGCTCGCGCCCTGCCCTCCCACCCTGGTAGTCACGTCACCCGCCTGTCACTCTGCTACGTTATTTCTTTCCTTTGGTTCGGAACGACCTTTCTTTGGTCAGGCCGTTAGAGCACAGCCAATCTGTAACAGAAAGGGTTAGTTAGCAGTTTTCGGGAACCGTTGGCGAGCGAACGCAAATTCTTAGTGCTCAATAATACCATCTGTCCCACCGAAAATGTTATGTCTCGTTTGGATTTATTATAGTAGTCCATCGTCCGTTGTTGTGCCGCATCCAAGCATGCCTTCCGTCTGTCATGCGGGATAGGAACGATTTGGCAAAGGTTTTAGCCGCCGGGATTTTTATCTCCAACTCTCGCCACACGGGTAGCGCAGGATGGAATCCGTAATTTAGAAAGAAGGGGCTTTGACCTGTAGAGCGGTTAACAGCGTTGTTAAGTGCAAATTCTGCCGAAGTCAGAAACGTATCCCAAACAGAGGGTGTGCGTCCCATGAAATTTCGTAACATATCGCCCAACGTGCGATTTGTGCGTTCGGTTTGCCCATCGGATTGTGGATGATATGCTGTGCTCAAATGAACGCGCATACCAACGAGTTCACATAGCGCTTCCCAAAACTTAGACGTGAATTGACCGCCGCGATCAGATATCACATTTTTAGGACCACGTTATCAAAAAATTTACCACGTCACCATTTTTAGGACCACGCCATGCAATCGGACCACGTTATCAAAAAATAATCGTGCTGTTTGCTCAGCGGTGCAAGACGAGGTGCAGGGGGCTAAGTGAACCATCTTGGTCAAGCGATCGACCATAACGAACACCGAGTCGTATCCCCCCTCAGTTTTGGGCAGCGCGACTACGAAGTCCGTAGAAACACTTTCCCAGGGGGCATCTGGTATAGGGAAAGGTTGTAATAAACCCTGACCCTTACCGGATAGTGCTTTGTTGCGCTGACATAAACTGCACCTTTGCACGAAGTTTTCCGCATCCTTCACCACGCGATCGTACCCATTAGATAGCTTAAAGTATCTGGGTTCCATACAGCATAAGATTACGTGCATATTTTAGTTTCAGCCATCGGATAGCAGGTAATTTCTCGCTGGACTAGCCAACAACCGCCTGGTCCGCGTGCCGGGACTGTCAGCAAAGTGATACAGCAAGAAGCAATCATTACATTCTTATTCTACAAGTCAAAGATGAGCACCAGAATTCTCCTGGACGGAAAACTTCATATGCAACGTGATACCTAAACCGTTGCAATTTGACAAGTAAATATCCTACATATAACATGAGCTACGTGAACTGATCCAAGTATAGCTGTATGATCAATTAGCTTACTGTTGATGTTCGACCAGAACAATTGCCTAAATCGGATTGGTTCCGGAGCTAAGGGATCTCCAATCCCTAGTGCCATTGGACTCGTCGTTTTCAAGTAGTGGAAAGTCCTAGAGGTAGCTTATATGGTATCTGATTATAATCTGAAAAGTCATGTAATAGTAGCTAGTATATTGCATGATATTATTGAAGACACTGAGGTTAGTGTAGGAATGATACAAAGTACTTTTGGGCAGAGAATAGCTGAAATGGTTGATAGGCTTACTCGTGATAGATCTGATGGTACCAAGTTAATTGTAGAGCAAATTTTAGAAAATGCTTATTACGGATATTGACAGTTCCATATTTGGTAAATGCTTGACCATTTGTACGATCAGAATACCAACCGAATATCGGAGAAAATACCGCCAGCAAATCCGGATAGTGTAACTTTAGACGTTGCGGTAAAATTGCTTAATTTACCTATTTTAATTGGCTGGGATGGTTTTGTTGCAGTCCTGCCACACGAACAACATAAATAGCGCTAAAGAGATCTTGGATATAACGTCTAAATCTTCAATGGAAGTCTTAGATGCTATGAGCAAAAACTTTACAGAAAAAATGAATAAACCCTTTGCCGCAAAAACTAAACACAATTAAAGCAATAGCCGAATAATCCAGCTGTGGCCTAGACGAGATTTGATAATTTCGGTAATGGAAGTTCTTCTGGCGAATTTATTGACCAGACCATCAGCGATTGGGTGTTTTCTGTTAAGTTTCGGCCTGACCTCCGTAGTTTAGATTGCTGTCTTAACGATTGGTATTCTCGATGGAATCTAGGTCTTGCTTATTTAGGCTGTTTCTGTCATGAAGACATGAAGTATCTGTCATGACGTAAGACTGGCGTTTGGTATTCTGACACTAAGCCAGCAATCACTTGCCTAATCAGTGCGCTTGAAGATCTAGATCGATGGTACGACACTAAACTCTTTGACTATATATTTGGCGAGGTTCTCATACCTCATTAGCTGTTTTGTAACAATCCGTTGCTTGCTTGAGACTTTTGCTCTTGTCTCTTAATAGGCTTGAGGCACGGTGCAGCTCACCAGTTGGACACGCAGCAGCCGGACTACTAATCTGCTTTGAGCTTGCAGGTTTATACGTAGGCTTCGGCTGCATCGACACGTTTTTCCAACAGGTTATGAGCCCCGCCTGTGGCGGTGGTTGTGTTCTTGCTTGAGTTGTCTTTGCGTTGATTGGTCGCTTTCCCGTTTTCGACTTCTGGTTTGTCAAAATGTCTGCTGCGGATCCCAACGCTTGGAAGGTCACTTTGAAAACAAGCAATGCTGATGATTGGTTCCTCAAGATGTATGCTTTGTTACAGTGCGAGGAGCTCGATGAGTTCGTCGACTCGACGTTTCAGATGCCGACGGTCGATGATCCGACGTACCCTGCCGTTCAGAAGAAGGTCAAGCGCGCTCGAGCCATTATCATCATGAGGCTCACTGCAAAGGACCATAAGTCTACCATCGACAACTCAACCCAAGCTAAGGATCTCTGGGTCGGGTTGAAAGGGTGGGCGAAGAAGTTGAGTGACGCTGAGTTGACAGCGGTATCTCGTAATTTTGCGGCGTTGAAAATGGAGTCGGGTGAAATCATGCATGATTATATAACTCGTGCATTAGACATGTTCAACAAATTATCCAAGCACTCTGATTTTGTGCAGACAGTGCGGAATGGAATTACACAGATTATCCGCGGTTTGGACGATGAATTGTATGCAACTGAGAAGGTAGTTGTCACATACGCCCAACCGAAGGATTTCGATGAGCTGAAGGAGAGATTGCTCGGCATTGAGGCGGAGAGGCTGGCCAAACGCAAGGGTCAGCCTGAGCCTGCGACGGCTCTTTATGCTGGGCATGACGGCGGCCACAAATTCAGAGGCTGCTTCACTTGCGGAGGTGACCACCTGGCCCGTGACTGCCCCAAGAAGGGCAGCTCGTCTGTGGCCTCAGGTTCAGGTCGCTCCTCCGGTGGGTCATGTAAGGCAGTGGCTGGGTCGTCTGTGCGGTGTGATTGGTGTGGGAAACCCGGGCACGTTGAGGAGAGGTGCTTCCGGAAAAGGCAAGGAAAACCCAAGACCATAGAGGGCAAGCCGGAGGTAGTTGCGTTGACTCTGGTTGCACAAGAGCACAAGTGTATGCTGCATGAGACGATAGGGACTAGGCTTCTGCGCGAATATAAACAGCGTGTATCAGATCGCGTATCGTTCGCCTCTGCATTGCTCTCACGTCCCCATCGGTCAAATGAGATACAGCAGAATATTGTTTGCGGTGAGGCGGATTCGAATCCCTGGTGGCTGGACTCTGGCTCTAAGTACCACATCACGGGTGACCGCTCCGACTTGCTCAATTATCAGCCACTGTCCTCAGGTTTACCGATCTCAATCGAGGTAGGAAATGGAAATGTGCTGCGGGCGGAGGGATTTGGCGATGTGGTGCCGACCCTTGCCCCGAGCGTGACAATCGAGCGGGTATTTTACCTGCCGGGTTTTAGGCACAATGTGGTATCTGTGGCTGTCCTGACGGATAAAGGATGCAGGATTCTGTTTGATGGTGATTGTGCAAAGGTCACGATAGGGAATATCACCATTTCTGCTACCAAGTCCCCGACTGGTTTGTACAAATTCATGAGCAGCGTTACCACTGTTGCCCATGATTCTTCTAAGCCCTTTGTTGAGCCAGTTATGCCCGTACTGCCCGTTAAGGTCCCCGATTCTGAGATGGCGGTCTTGTGGCATCGCCGACTGGGGCACCTCGGCCATCCTGGCCTTAAGAGGTTGGTGCAGGAGGGTTAAGGGGTTTGACTTGTCGCTTTTACAGTTGCGAGAGTTGGAGGGCAAGGTTTGCGAGCCATGCATATTAGGCAAGCATAGCCGTGACCCTATTCCTAGCTCAGAAACGGTGACTGAGCGCCCTCTCCAGCTGGTCCACCTGGATGTGTGTGGGCCGTTGCCTGATTCAGAGAAGGGGCATCGTTTCTTCGTCACGATGCTGGACGACTATTCCGGCATTTCTGTTGTGCAGCCTATTAGGCTTAAGTCCGATGTGCCCGATTTCATCAAGAAGGGGATTGTGCTGCTTGAGACACAATGTGGAAGACAGTTAAAGTGCATTCGTACGGACAATGGGGGTGAGTTCGTTAATGCACGGGTGAAGGAGTTTTGCACGCAGCGTGGCGTTAAGCATGAGCTGTCTGCCCCTTACACGCCACAGCAGAATGGTAAGGCTGAGCGTCTTAATCGCACCCTGCTGGATAAAATGCGGACGATGTTGGCTGAGTCCGGTGTTCCAAAGAAGTGGTGGCATGAGGCGCTTTATACGGCGTCCTATCTGCGTAATCGCTCGCCTTCTTTGGGGAAGTCTAAGACCCTGTTTGAGCTGTTCACTGGTTCGGTTCCTGATGTGTCCCATTTGCGCGTCTTTGGCTGTGTCGCGTACGTGCATGTGCCTAAGGGCCAGGGTGATAAGCTGGACCCTCGGGCACGTAAGGGCACTCTTCTGGTCTACGAACCAAATTCCAAAGCATATCGTGTGTTGCTCGAGGAGAGCATTTTGGTGTCACGTGATGTGACGTGCCATGAGTCGGCTTTTCTGTTCTGTGATGGTTCTCCTGCAGAGAAGGCAGAGGTTTCTGAGCCGTTGTGGTTTGAAGTTATGCCGTGTGCTGATGTTGTGAGTGCGGCTGTTGTCCCTGGCACTTCTCAGGCTGCTGGTGCCTCCGTGGAAGCGGCGGGTATGGCCGGCCAGAGTGCTGCAGGTGATGCTCCCAACGTTCCTACTGCTGGTGCCCCCGCGGGAGATGCGGGTGAGGCCGGTATGAACGGTGGTGAGGACCCTCCACCCTTGATCCATTCGGAGGACGAGGAGGAGGATGAAAAGGAGGATGAAGAAGAGAGTGATGGGGAGGATGACGTTTCCACCGATGATGATGATGATGATGGGGGCGGAGCAGCCGATATGGGCTCGTCCCCTGGTTCGGGATCCGGATCTGGCCCTGGTTCGGGTTCAGGTTTGGGGTCTGGCTCTGGTTCTGAAGGAGCTTTCCCCACTCCGCAAGGAAGCCCAATTCGTTGTTGAAGGATTACGTTTTGCTTGCGGATGCTAAGGAAGTGATTGAGCCTAAGACGCTGGCTGAAGCACAAGCTCGTGAGGATTGGCCTCATTGGAAGTTGGCGATGGACAAAGAAATGCGGTCTCTGATGGAAAATCGTACCTAGGACCTTGAGGAGCTTCCCCAGGGTGCGAAGCAGATCGGGCTGAAGTGGGTGTTCAAACTTAAGCGTGACGCCCATGGCAATGTTGAGCGATATAAAGCTTGGCTGGTCGCCAAGGGGTTTACCCAAAAGGAGGGAGTTGATTTTGGGGAAGTGTTTGCGCCTGTCGGCAAGTATGCCACTTTACGTGCACTGTTGGCTGTTGTGGCGGAACAAGATCTTGAGCTGCATCAGCTCGACATTAAAACCGCTTTTCTCAATGGTGTACTGGAGGAAGAAGTGTTTACGGAGCAACCACCTGGTTATCATCTGGGTGATGCAAATATGGCATGTCATCTTCGCCGATCGCTGTATGGCTTGCGCCAGGCTCCCCGTGCCTGGTATGTGCGTTTGCGCTCTGTCTTGGAGCAGATGGGCTTTAAGCCTTCGGTTGCTGATCCCGGCTTGTTCATTAAGGACGAGAATGGAGAAAAGGTGTACATCCTCGTGTACGTGGATGATTTACTTATCGCCTGCAAATCAATCAGCCTGGTTGAGTGCATTAAGGCACAGTTGTAAAAGGCTTTTGACATGCGTGACCTAGGAGAGGCATGCTTCTACTTGGGCTTTGAGATCAAGCGTGATAGGCGTGCACGGTCCCTTCACATCTCTCAGAAGCGTTACGTTATGGAGGTCTTGTCTAAGTTCTCCATGGAGGGTGCTAATAAGCGATGCAACCCGCTGGATACTGGCATGCGTCTGACTTCAGAGGGAGGACAGTTGGATACGGCAAGGTTTCCGTACAGTGAGCTTATCGGGAGTTTGCTCTACCTATCAGTCTGCTCACGCCCGGGCATCTCGTTCGCCGTGGGAGCTTTGGCTCGTCACATGTCCAAGCCCACGGTGGAGCACTGGAATGTTGCAAAGGGCGTTCTGAGATATCTGTCGGGTACTCAAGGTTTGGGTATCTTATTCGCAGGCCGTTTGGAGTCATCTGGTTTTTGCGATTCCGATTATGCTGGCGCTTTAAGCCGTCGTTCTACGTCTGCATATGTTTTCCTGTTGGGCAATGGGGCGATTTCATGGTCGTCCAAGCTTCAGCCCACTGTGGCTACGTCCACTGCAGAAGCTGAGTACATGGCCTCGGCTGCTGTGATTAAGGAGGTGCTGTGGCTTCGTCATCTATTACACGATCTGGGAGTTGGTGTGGAGGCTGTGCCGCTCAGGTGTGATAGCACCTCCTGCATTTCCATGCTTGTGAGTCCAATTTCTACGGCTCGCACTAAGCATATCGATATCTGCCATCATTTCGCCCGTGAGAGAGTAGAAAGGGGTGAAATTCGGATGGTGCAGTGCACTACTGCGGAGCAAGTCGCCGATATTCTCACAAAGGCTCTGCCTAAGGAGAAGCTGCGCTTCTGCATATCTGGCATGGGCATGGAGTAACTGCCTGTGATTACTGCGCTTATGGTTTGCTGATTGCGTGGGAGCATGAACACACACACCACCACTGCTGTGTTGTTGTACCTCTCCTTCGTGTTTGCTCATAAGTATCTGCACGTCTGAAGGCTTTCGACACCGATGCGTGAGCACTTGCAAGTACAACAAGGCAAGCGCGAGCAAACAGAGACAGCGGAAGACTTCAAGACAAGAAGAGATATAACTTACAGTCTTACAGATCGGTACGGTGCAATGGACGTAATCGCTGTCAGCACGGGAAGCAAGCAATCATCACGCGGCAGTGATAGCGAAGTTTAGGCTTTAGCTCGGGCTAAGTAGAATAGCGTATAGCAATAATAATGTAGAACACACGAGTGTTCTTCCGGTGTTGAATATCTTATCTTGCTTAGCCGTCCTCGCATCTGTTATACTTGCAGCATCGCAATGTCGTACGATTCACATTAGGAGGCCGATCCTAAGTGTGACAACCCTACTGCGTATAGGCGATGTCCAAGCATAACAACATATCAGCCTTTCCGGCATTCACATGATGCAAGGGTCCAAATAACAATATTCGGTTGCAAGGCATGCATCGCGGCAAGTGCGGCGCTCTCAACGTGTGCTGTAATGAAGTAATATTATATCAAATAATATTACTTATCGTTTCGTAGCACGAGCATAATGCGCACTTCAATGATTTGGGATTTCATGCATGCTAGGCGGATTTGCCATGATGCGATGTCGCGATGGATAATGATATCATGCCAAATGCATATATAAATGTATGCGAATACATCTATATCATGCAGATTCATTTATATGCAATAATCATTCATGCGTTCATCAAGATAACACTTCGCCTTGTAGGGTCGCATCGACCTACGCATCGGCGGGAAATGAACCGTAGCACAACAATTATCCCCCCTCCCGTATGCAGCGTCCTCGCTGCTTCATACAGCATCGACTGCAAGGGTCATTGGGCTTGCGTGGCACGTTTGCGGGCTTCTTCGAGCAGAGGCTTCATGTCCTGTGAGAAGTTGCGTGCCAGTTCCCATGAGTTGTGCTCGCTGGTATACCCTGTCCACTTGACCAAGTACTCGTGTACTGTCCGCTTACGTTGGTGTCGGCCCACACGACGCGCGCGATAATCTAACACCCGCTCCACATCGTAAAACTTCTGTTTACCAGCGATCCAGGTCTTGGGAACTGGTTCGATCGCTGCGGGGGCGTTAGCAGGCTCAGGGACGGGTTCCGTACCACGATAGGGACGGACAAGCGATAGGTGAAACGTGGGGTGAATGGTCATATCAGCGGGCAATGCAAGCTCCACAGCCACATTCCCAACCATGCGCACGACAGGATACGGACCAATCCAGCGGGGTAAGAGTTTTCGGGATCTGTCGGCCAAGGAACGCAAGTTCTTGGTGCTTAGCAACACGAGTTGCCCTTCTGAAAACGTCACATCCTGCTTGGATTTGTTGTAGTATTCTGTCGTTCGTTGCTGCGCCGCGTCCAAACACGACTTCGCGTCTGTGATTCGGGACATAAAAGACTTGGCAAAAAGTTTAGCAGCAGGCACGTTCACTTCCAACTCACGCCACACGGGTAGCGCGGGATGAAACCCGTAGTTAAGAAAGAACGGACTTTTGCCTGTAGAGCGGTTAACAGTGTTGTTAAGCGCGAATTCTGCCGCAGTCAAATATGTATCCCAAACGAGTGGTGTGCGACCAGCATAATTGCGCAACATATCACCCAACGTGCGGTTTGTGCGTTCGGTTTGACCATCAGTCTGCGGGTGGTACGCTGTGCTCAGGTTGACGCGCATGCCAACTAGCTTGCAGAGCGCTTCCCAAAACTTAGACGTGAACTGCCCACCACGGTCCAAGATCACGTTTTTGGGAACCCCGTGTAACCGAACCACATTATCGAAAAACAAACGTGCGGTTTGCTCAGCCGTGCAGGATGATGTGCATGGTGCTAGGTGGACCATCTTAGTCAGACAATCGACCATTACGAACACCGCATCATATCCCCCCTCAGTTTTGGGCAGCGCGACTACGAAGTCCATGGAAACACTTTCCCAAGGCGCATCCGGGACAGGCAACGGTTGCAACAACCCATGGCCCTTACCGGACAAAGCCTTATTGCGCTGGCACAGACTGCATGTCTGGACGAAGTTCGCTGCATCCTTAGCCAAACGAGGCCACCAAAAGGAACGTTGCACCAAGTCGATCAATCGCTTGCTACCAGGGTGTCCTGCTAACGGGTCCTCGTGGAACCGCGCAAGGATGTCGTAGCGTAGTGCGTCATCGTTCGGAACGACGATTTGCGTAGCTGCACCCTCCGTCCGTAGCCAAAGGCCATTCTGCTTGCGAAGGTATTCCACATTAGCCGGCTCCGAGAACCAGGCGTCTGCGTTGTAGGCAACCTTCAACCGCTCCGCGAGGTCCGTCGCGATCGGTACCTCCTCGCTACGCGGCCGCGCGACGGGCGCTGCCAAAATTGCAGTGTGTAGCGACGGATGTCGACTGAGAGCATCGGCAATATTCAATTTACCAGAAAAATACTCCCAGGTGCAGTCGAACCTAGCTAGGTATTCCATCCACCTAGCCTGACGGCGGTTCAATGTCGGAACGCTTTGCAAAAACATTAGGGGCTTATGGTCAGTCTTTAAAGTAAACGGGCGTCCCTCGAGGTAACAGCGCCATTCCTTTAAAGCATGCAGCACTGCCAGAAGCTCCTGTTCCCCGGTGGTGTAGCAAATCTCCGCACCAGAAAACTTCTTACTCGTGAAGGCAATCGGTCGCCCTTCCTGTAACAATACAGTGCCGCTTCCAAATATTGAGGCATCAGACACTACCTCAACACGAAACGGCAACGAGTAATCAGGGAATGCAAGGGTGACATCTTCGGCAACAGTTCGCTTGAGCTCTTCGAATGCCCGCTGGCATTGCGACATCCACGACTCGAGCGAAACGAAAACGCCTTTGCGAGTTAAGTAAGTAAGCGGGGCCGCAATGATGGAATATTTTCAATGAACTTTCGGAAATAATTGGTCAAGCCAAGGAACTTACGCAGCTCCGTGAGGTTCTGAGGCGCGGGCCAATCGCGAACCACGGCGACCTTCCGCGGGTCCATCTTCACACCAGTGGCCGACACAATGTGGCCCAAATATTCCACCTGAGGCTGCGCCCAAAAGCATTTGGCGCGTTTAGCAAACAATTGCTCCCGCCTCATAACGTCGAGCACGAGCCGAAGATGCTCCAAGTGCTCCTCGCGCGTCTTAGAATAAACCAAGATGTCATCCAGGTAGCAAACAACGAACCTGTCGATAAACGGCCTAAACATTCGGTCCATGACCGCCTGAAACGTCACAGGGGCATTAGTCAAACCAAACGATAGGACCGTATACTCGAAATGACCGAAGGGCGTCCGAAAAGCGGTTTTCGGAATATCAGAGGCAGCGATGCGGATCTGATTATAGCCCTGTTGCAAGTCAATCGAGGAAAAATAAGCCGATCCCTTCAGCTTATCCAACAGGTCGTCAACGCGTGGCAAAGGGTAGCGATTTTTCACCGTACTCGCATTCAACCCCCGGTAATCAATGCACATGCGCAAGGTCCCATCCTTCTTACCAACAAACAAAATCGGTGCAGAATACGGGGATGTGCTGGGGCGTATCATACCCTTCGCGAGTAAATCCGTCACCTGGCGCTTTACCTCGTCCAGCTCCAATGGACTCAACCTGTACATTGGCCGGGCCATAGGCTGCGCTCCAGGCATGAAAGGGATTGTGTGATCAACAGGACGCATAGGTGGTAGGCCAGGGATATCTTTAAAGACGTCCTCATACTGCGACAGTAGGGCCTCAACCTCAGGATCCACAGAAATCTGCGCGGTAGTGGCACAACAGCCCACCCGCGGCCTCAAAAGCAGTCCGTGGGCACCCTTCTGTAACAAACGGACGGCCTCCTTACACCTGACTAGTTCTGGTTCGATTCGCGCGGCCATTGCGGTCACAGCAAAATTAACCATAGGCACCGCCTCAGCTTCACCCTCCTTTGGTGTGACATGTTCGAACGACAGGAAAGGTACCTTAATCGACAGAGTACCCTTGCACATGTGCAGGGTTGCGGTCTCCATGTCGATGCGCGCGCGGTACTGCCGTAATGTCGAAGACCCCATTATGTACGGTGCAGTCTCTGCTAAGCCCTGCAGCACGTATGGCCGGGTCACAACACGCAAAGGGCCTATCGATAGGCTAAGGGTAATCCTGCCCACGATAGGATGCTTACCCCCATCAGCAAGGGTAACCTGTGGACAATCAGACGACTCTGGGGCCAACCCCAGCGCATTCACCTCTGCGACAGAGATGAAGTCGTCGCTGGCACCGGTGTCAACAAGTGCCTTCAGAGTACGGCCATTCAAACCGATCTGAACCACCGGGACACGGTTATCTACGAGCGACTGCCCAGCAGATAACGTTAGTGCACTTAGGGCGGGTCTGTAACCTACGGCACCCTCATCAGGAGCTTCGTACCAAACGTCAACCGAGTAGGATGTGCCTGGCCACGGAGCCAACATACCCTCCCGATCCACACCATTGAACAAAACGGTGCCCGGCTCGAACCGGTGGACACGCCGCATACCCCTTAACAATGCCTCTGCCTTGCGCCGACAGAAAGCAGGGAGTAATACACATGCGGCGGTGCCTGGATATTGACGCCTACATCTCCTATAAACGGCCAACTGTTTCGACATCTCACGCAGAGACGAGGGATGAACAAAACCACGTGGTTAGACAGATCGATAGACGACAGGGGACGGCGAGGTGTAAACAAATTACACAACGGATCGAAGCAGAGAAGTCCCGTGCGTCCGTCAAGCGTGATGCGTCACGCAATGACTCGCTCGATGTGTCCCAGTACGCAAGGCAACAATGCCTTCACGGCTGGTCGTAAGGATGACCACCAACCACGCGTTAGTTCAGAAATCCCAGGCGGTGCCCCCTCCACAGGAACCCGGGCCAGCCCCTATTTCGGCTGAGGTACAAACGGTGGCAGTAACGGGCAATCCTTCGTAGGATGACTCTCCGCGCACCGTAGACAAACATTGGCCGCTTTCCGACGTTCGAACTCGGAACGATTGCAATTCCATTTTGGCATAAACGAGTCATCCGTGCGAGTCCGCTTCGCATTGGGGTCAGAGCGCTGTGCGGCTGCCGACGACGGCGCACCACCACGCTTCCTGCTCTTAGCCGGGTCCGAGCTCGGACCAGCTCCCCCTGACCCGCGGACACCCGAGCTAGCGCCCCCGCGTGCCTGGCGTTGCCGGTTGCTGCGTCGCGTTGCGGCAGTAGGCGTGGGGTGGGTCGCTCCGAGTTCCTGGTTGAGAGCTACAGCTTCCCCAAGCGGATCCTGCACTTGCACGGCATTTGCACGAGGGACAGACTTGACTTCTTCCTCACCGGCAAGGAGTCGTATCTCCGTACCCTTAGCAAAAGTGACCAAGGCATCATACGACTTGATCGGCACCCCAGCCAAGTCAGTAGCGCACCATTTAGCCAAAAGTTTCGTCAGGCCTCGCTTAAACCAAAAGACACGCTCGGTTTCAGTGAGATCAGCAATGGGGGTCACAAGTGCTTTGAAGCGTGACTGGTACGCAGGTACATTTTCACCCCGACGCATGTGGTAGCTACCGGCTGCCAAAACCTTACGAGCCTCCACATCACGTGCTTGAACCTCAGTAGCGAACCGTGCGAGCAAAGCGGCGATCATCTCGTCAAAAGTATAGTCGCCCCGGGCGGTGGTCCATTCGCGATACCAGTCCTTCGCTGAGCCCTCGAGGGTGTTACCAACGAAGAGACACCTGATACCATCATTATCACCACCATGAACAACCTGGAGATACTTTTTAGCGTCACGCACGAGTTGCATCGGCTATGCTATGTCCTGCTGTCTTTTCAGTTACCGAGATATTGAGCCTAGGAACGGGAATTGACAATCTCATCACCTCAGGGATGTCATCATGCCCTCGAGCTTGAGGTAATGGCAGGACCCTTGGTCCAGCAGTGTTGTCCATATTGGTGTTAACTGCTGAATGCGGCACAATTAAGTGAGCAGGGGTCTGAAGGAAAAGGGGCTCTTGAGTGGCTCGCGTGCCAACAGTCTCAAGACCTCTATCCGGAGCTCTAGCAGCCACAACAAAATCGGGTTGGCTAGCTAGGCTAGTGTGCGGCGTATCGTCGTGTTCCGCGGACATGGAGCACGAAACGATACCCTAGGTTTTCGTAATAGAAGCCGACTTCTATCGCAAAGGCAAGAGTACAAAGCGATTCGGTGAGCCTACCGACAGTACTCTTGAGAAGATTCAGTAAACTCAGCAAGTACTTGCCCAGCTGAGTTCTGATCTCCGTAGTTTGGGCGATGAGAGTCGCCAACTGGTCTGGATAAAAGCCGGTCTCAGTCGCCGCGGCAAGCAATGCCGGTGCACTGAGATTACCTGCGACTCAGAGCGTACACTTACACAACAAGTGCAGCAATCTAAGCAAAAGCAACTAAACAATTACAAACCGGAAGCGGCGGCGTCCAAAACGGCGCGGCCTAGGTCTTCGGCAAAAGTATCTAGCGGTCCTCGTGGTTCGTCGCTGGAACTCGCCATAGAAAGAGCCTACTTCCGATTAGACAAAGAGAGACAGTTAGGCAACGAACCTGTCTCGATACCAATTTGTTGTACCTCTCCTTCGTGTTTACTCATAAGTATCTGCACGTCTGAAGGCTTTCGACACCGATGCGCGAGCACTTGCAAGTACAACAAGGCAAGCGCGAGCAAACAGAGACAGCGGAAGACTTCAAGACAAGAAGAGATATAACTTACAGTCTTACAGATCGGTACGGTGCAATGGACGTAATCGCCGTCAGCACCGGAAGCAAGCAATCATCACCCGGCAGTGATAGCGAAGTTTAGGCTTTAGCTCGGGCTAAGTAGAATAGCGTATAGCAATAATAATGTAGAACACACGAGTGTTCTTCCGGTGTTGAATATCTTATCTTGCTTAGCCGTCGTCGCATCTGTTATACTCGCAGCATCGCAATGTCGTACGATTCACACTAGGAGGCCGATCCTAAGTATGACAACCCTACTGCGTATAGGCGATGTCCAAGCATAACAACATATAAGCCTTTCCGGCATTCGCATGATGCAAGGGTCCGAATAACAATATTCGGTTGCAAGGCATGCATCGCGGCAAGTGCGGCGCTCTCAACGTGTGCTGTAATGAAGTAATATTATATCAAATAATATTACTTATCGTTTCGTAGCACGAGCATAATGCGCACTTCAATGATTTGGGATTTCATGCATGCTAGGCGGATTTGCCATGATGCGATGTCGCGATGGATAATGATATCATGCCAAATGCATATATAAATGTATGCGAATACATCTATATCATGCAGGTTCATTTATATGCAATAATCATTCATGCGTTCATCAAGATAACACTTCGCCTTGTAGGGTCGCATCGACCTACGCATCGGCGGGAAACGAACCGTAGCACAACATGCGTTACGTGTCTAACTGGTTGCATATTTAGTACTCGTTTTTTGAGTCTTTGCAGTCTTTTGATGACTATATGTGTTGATCGTTAGGAGGTCGTTAGGAAGTCTGTCCGCGTGGGAGTGTTAAGTTTTGGCCTGACCTCCGTAGTTTAGATTGCTGTCTTAACAATTGGTATTCTCGATGGAATCTAGGTCTTGCTTATTTAGGCTGTTTCTGTCATGAAGACATGAAGTATCTGTCATGACGTAAGACTGGTGTTTGGTATTCTGACACTAAGCCAGCAATCACTTGCCTAATCAGTGCGCTTGAAGATCTAGATCGATGGTACGACACTAAACTTTTTGACTATATATTTGGCGAGGTTCTCATACCTCATTAGCTGTTTTGTAACAATCCGTTGCTTGCTTGAGACTTTTGTTCTTGTCTCTTAATAGGCTTGAGGCACGGTGCAGCTCACCAGTTGGACACGCAGCAGCCGGACTACTAATCTGCTTTGAGCTTGCAGGTTTATACGTAGGCTTCGGCTGCATCGACACGTTTTTCCAACATTTTCCTTTTTCAGTTCCATTACTTCATCATAGACTCGGTCACCGCTATGGGCTTTAGAACCATTAGCAGCAAGCGTTATTGATCGTAACGAAGCAGAAAAAACTGCTAAGAAACTAAAAAAAGGGCAGTTTATTCATTTTAAAATAGCTGGAATGTCAATATTTGCTATTAGCCCATATTTTATGGTTGTGATTGCTCAAAATTTTAACTTAATCCAAACGGACTCTTTGCGCCTCTCATCGCATACCAAACCCTCTAAACCCAAAATCTCTTATCCGTAACTGGGGTTGCTCATGATCTTGGCCATTCGCCTTTTGGCCATGCTGGGGAGGAAGCTTTAAATGAATGTATGAAAGACTATGGCGAATTCTCCCATAATGATCGATAATCTGCTCTTCATTATTGCAAGACGAATTATGTCGACTAATTTTTCTATTTTACTAATATCAATGTCATCATTATCTAACGTCGTTTCCGATATTCTGGTGTTTTGTCTGTATGAAATCTTCAGAAGTAATTTCAGGTGGAGAAAGTTCATTCCAAGAAGGGGTATCACTTTTTTATCTCTCGTTAGAATGTTGTAATAATCAGGGTGGATTTCATTAAAAGGGAGAAAACCGCTTTTTTCATCGCCATAATCGAGGAAAGCAGCTTGCAATGCAGGCTCTACTCGGGTGACCTTTGCTAGCCAGTGAGCTTGAACATGATCTTGGTTATTCAAAGCATAGTAAAGCCCCTAAAATGGATAATAACCGCCGTAACGGTATCTCTGTCTGTCGATGCTATTGTAAGGTACTATATGGCGAACGGCTCTGTGTCCCTTCATACCTGAGGACGAGTAACACTTACATCCAACATACTAAAATGACGTTGCAAGTAGGTTGCAAAGAGGGACCGCTCCGGAACCAAACATTCCATACAAGGAGGTAAGCGGGATCATAGTCCAGGTGTGCTGCAAGATGTGCAAGCTATTATTATGCCAATCCAAAATTTGTGCCGCGTGAAATCGACCGCTTGAGCCCTTGCGCAGTTGTCGGACGGCTGCCCCGTGTACACAGCACCTAAGCAAGCCTAATTACGAATATATTTATTTATGTTCCTTGTTGCATTTGGTAACATCCAATCATGTCCAGTATATATGCTGAAAGCTTTCAACGCCGAGTTGCACATCCGATGGTCCGTCACAAGCAGACATCAATTTACGATTGTCCCTGACGTGTCTCAAGGGGCGCATGTTTCCCCTGGCGCGAGATGTGTGGTCACGTCGGTGTTCCCGTGGACAGTTGGCGTCAACGATTGCTGCGGCTTCTTCCGGCGGCACCGCACCATCACGGCGGCCAAAGGGTACTCAGGGACATCAGATGAAGGACCCACTTGTGACGTGGGGGACCACTTGTCAGGTCACTGATCAAGCACGGTGGGTGAGCTTCAAGATGCAACGCTGAAGCACCAGCGAGCACGGCGGCAGCAGCAGCAGCAGCAGTCTCAAGGGCCCCAGCCTCAACAGCCATAGCCCAACGCAAGGATAGGTCCGGAGCGTCGTGAAGTGGGTTTGGAGCTACATACCCTGCTCACCGCAGTCTGATGGTTCCGGAGCCGGTATCCGGGCCCAGCCGAGGAGGCGCGGTAATGACCCGTCTGCAAAACCCAGGCCGTGGCGGCAGCGACGCAGCTCCACTTTATGCCGCCGCCGGTGGTGCCGATAGGAGCACCGGCAGCCGGCGCACTTCATATCCTGACAGCGGGAGGAATCCAGGCAGCGTGGATTTTAATGCGACAGGAAGCTATGGATCCGAGGACGTCAACGGCGATGGAGCTGACAATAGCTTCCCAGGAATCCACAACGGCGTCAACGAGCGCCGCCAGCGCATGGTCCGTGATCCTATCAAAGAGGCACTGCGGACCGACGGCAAGCTGAAGGGAGAAGCCGTTGTACGGACGCCGTACAAACCCGGCAGGGGCGGCGGCAAGGTGGCCGGCAAGGTAACGTTCCTGGTCTCACCCATTGAAGTCGCTCAGGAAACCCTTGTCACAAGCGAGCAACCGGGAGAAATGCTGGCAGCGCTGGCGGTGCTGGGAGAGGCGGTGGTTGCGGTTGTCCTGGGTTCCACTGGCTGCGGCAGAAGGTGCCAGACGATGTGGTCGGGCGCCGCTCCGGAACCGAGGGCCGCCAGCGCGTCTCTGTAGAGCGGCTTCGAGACCAGAAGGTCCGACGGCAGCATGCCGTTGTGGCTCTACAATACGGTCGCAATTGTAGAAAGTTATGGCATGAAAAAATATTGGATGCGGCCAAGCGTTGTGACTTCACGGTGGCACAACTGGTATAATGCCGTTGTTGGTGTTTGTTTGATGTTTGATGTATGAATGAATAAAAAAAGGACGGACGGACTAGGCGGCACAATCAGAAAATGGCATCCATGGAAAAGTAGGAGCAGGAGCGGCACCAAAGGAGGGCAACAATGGCGGTAACAGCAGACTCTCATCAAAATAAAGCTCCGGATAATAAGAGGGTTGTACACGCCACTGCACGACGAGCTACCACAGATCAGGATGCCGGTGGTCGTCGGGGGCAGTGGCTGGCTGTATTCATCCCATCGTTGGTCCCCCTTCCTATCACGCCACCTTCCATCTCTTTAAGGCGGAGGAGAACCTCAAACCCAGGCCACGTTATGGCGACGGCCATAAGCATCACCGTGTGCATAGCTTAACCGTGAACGTCCATCCCTGGACCCGCTCCAAAATCCCCCCGCTCAGCAGTGCAGGCCAAGGAAATGCGAAAAGCGAAATGTCCACACGCGAACGCAGGCCCCCATCTACCTTCTCCTCAGCTGTCATCTGCATGCCGCACGTCAACGCCTCCTGGATGACGTGGGCCAACGGGTGGTGGAGGGGGGAGCCGCACCACTGCCGTGTGCAAGTGCTTCTCGCCTGCAACTGACAAGAGGGCCCACAAGAGGGATCTCGAGGCCACATACCGGAAGCAGATTCGAAATCAAGGGACTAATACGGAGGGTACTGTCATATCGTCTGACTTCTCCATACACGTGCGCTGCCTGTAAAAGGCTTACCAGGCTTGACCATGTCACGTGGTGACGACTAATTTGCCTCAATGTTCGGTGGTCTACTGAACTACTGGTTTAAGGGTTCAATGGTAGGGTTTAGGGCTCCGCGGATAAACCCGCTGATAAATCCGACACGAGCAGCGCTCACCTGATAGATCCACCAGCGGAGGGATATTGTTGGGGGAAAATCTCCACACCCGCTGTGCCAGCAAGTGCGGGCTGAAGGGCCCCGCCCAGTCCAGACCCCAGAAGCCGCCCGTCTGTGGGGCTAGCGGCGTACCGAAGCTGCGAGGCGAAAAGTAAAAGGGCGGATCCAGCAGCGGGCCAGAAGAATGAGCGATGAGTGCCGCCGGTGCAGGAAGTCGAAGGATCGAACTTAACACCTCAGCTGAGGCTGACAGTGGGAGTGAGTTATAAGAAAAGGTTGAGATATCGGGACGCCATTAACATATGAAGCAGTGGAGAGTCACAGCCGCAACCAGTGAGATGGGAGGGGGGCATCAGGGCCTCAGCAGGGAGAGCACAGAGAAGGGAAAGGGGTGAGGACAATGAGCGGAGAGGAGTGCGTGCGTATGTCTTGTTATGTACCTCGCTATCAGGACGTCATACCCAGCAAACTCCCATTTCCCTAGCTTCAAAGACCATGCCGCTCTGATGCACTCACCGGCCCCATTGCTGCATCCGGCGTTGCGTTGATTCCTCTTCGTTGCTGCTACAGTCCCCTTCACCGTCGCTGCCACTGCTGTCCCCGATTCCGTCTCCAAGATGCGATCTGGAGGAGGAAAGTGTCGAGGGGTCCCGGGAGGGGGAAGTTCCCGGTGTAGCGGGAATGGCCGGCTCGGGGTAACATTAAGGCGGTGTGGACAAACACATTATTCTTTGGTGTTCAAGAAGAACGGGGTACTCTATGCCAGATTCAGCAACTGAGGGGATCATCAGGTCAAGTGATAACGCAATCAAACCATTTCGACGCCTCCTCCGATACATACGGAGCAGGTGAGCGGCTCAAGACCGGAGCGGCTGCCGCCCGTCCCACTTCCCCAGGAAATACCTTATAAAGGCACACGCCTGCACATATACGCACACACCTGCTGCTGACGTTAGCAGCAAGCTGAAACATGGCTTCTGCTCCTTTCCTCTACGTCCCGACTTGTGCGACTGCTTCTGCTGCCCGTGGCTGCCGCGGTCCTCCCTTACGCCGCTGCCGCCCCTTCGCAGAACAGGCCAGGGAGCGAACGGCTCATCGTGAATGCTTTCAGGCAACTAGACACACACGACCAAGACACTCGCAGCGCTGTGCCCCAAACGCCCCAGCCAACTTGCATTCCTGACATGTTTCAGCTTATCCCACCCATACCCATACGCATACCCATACCCCCTCCTCTCTCTACCCGTCTCCCTCCAGCCTCTGACCCTCTTCCCCCACTCAGACATGACTGGTGCCACGGCGTACACACGCAAATGGCTTTTTACCTCCCCACACATATCAGGACTGCGTGACGACGTTTCAACGCATCCTTCCCTTTCCGCCACTTAAACCAGCCAAATACTCTCAGTTCCTCACCCGCCTTTGCCTCGGTGAACCGAGCCAGGTAGTAGTGGCCCGGTACCCGGGAAGACCCATTCCGCAGGGGTCGGCCGCCCAGGGGTCGCTACTCATTACCCGCTCCTGAAGCGCTCGGGATTGGGCGGACGGGGTCATGTAGAGAGATAGCCGATTAAATGGTTTCCTAGCCCTCCTAAGGCACTGGCAGCAGCGTCCCCCCCTCCCTCGGCTCCTGATCTATCTTCCCAACCAATCCCTAACACAAGATGCGCCCGTGAGTGGGTTTCTAGGCCCTTGGGTCCAGCGTTCAATAATAAACACCCGAACAGCGCAAAATCCCATTCCCTCAAATTCGTAGCGTGCCCCAATCCCCCAACCTTCCACTCCCCCACTTACAATCCCCCCACTCCATCTCGCACCTCGGTTCGAGTGCTGACTCTCCTGGTCAGCTTTGCCTCCAGCTCCTGGTCAGTAGCGGTGCTGAAGTCCAAGGGTGCACGGCCCAGTGCAGTCCGAGAGCCACCGCCAGATCCGGAGCGAGGGCCAGATTGGACATCACCGGAAGGAGCCAGTCGAGAGAGGGTCGGGACCGCAGAGAAGAGCGAGTCACTCAGCTAGTGGAAACGGTGACTTCGTGAATGGTGGACCAAGGCGAAGTGCGAGGGTGCGAAAAGAGCAGGCGAAGAAACAGACCACCAGATATGAAAAAGAGAATTTATAATATATATTATATACATTAAAAAAGATATTGGAAACGAGAAAATGAGTCCCGTGTCAGGAGCACCTCGTCCCGCACCCGTGTCAAGGTCCACTCCGGGCGGGAGCTCCCCGACGCTGACGCCATCGGGACCAGTACGGTAGAGGCGGCCACCCAAAACTCGCTGTCATAATGACAGCGTCGGCGATGTTCCTGCGACGACGGCAGGAGAGGTGAGCCTTTAGCACGCCGGGCAGAGAGAGTGAAAGCCTGTCTGGAGGAGTCAACTCCTTTCCCGCCTTCCTTGCCTGCTTTGCTCTGCTGTGACTCGCTTTGCAAAGGCATCTACTCCACCCGGTCCGTCCGCATCCTGACACGTGCCGTGCACAAGATAACCACATACACACACAAACAAAGACATTCTGCAGGAAACTCTCCTCCCCCCATTTCCGTACCGCTCGCCGTAGGATCACGGCCTCCTCGTCATTGGCTAGTTTGCTGAACAGTTGCAAGCGGCGAGTTAAGATGATCTGACTGGCGCCCTGAGGCACGTGGGGGAGCGGCAAGAGGTACGGATGAGCGAGGAAGGGGGTCATGCAGGGGCTTTAAGATGAAGGGCCAGGTTTGTTTTCCGCGACTGTATCCGGATCCGGGGCCCAGAAAAGCAGGGCGCTCACCGCTCTCTGATTGATTGGACATGTCTCCAGCAACAGGCTCGTCCGCAACCCTAAAAACGTCCACCTAAACGTCCACCTGAACATAACTCCACCCGAATGCGCTCGCTTCTAACTCTTCGCAGGGAAACACCATCGACCGCAAGAGTGCTTAGCAGTTCTGATAGCAGATGATTGCTACCTGCACAAACGGGTGAACGAACTCCACGGGATAAACCATATAACAACCTCATCCCAAAGACAAATGCGCAACGTAGGGCGAGCCAACAACATCCCAACATGGACTGCAGTGGAGTCATCCACCCTTACACAGCCCAGTTACGGCTCCGCCCAAGCGCAACTACACCTATCTTGTTCCCTAAATCAAGAAAAACATCTGTTGAGGGCTTTTGTCCCTTTGACCTGCAAAACGAGACGGTCGATATCCCACCAGGGATTAGGGTTCTTGAGTCTTAGGCTACGAGGACAAAGGACAGGCGGATGGCAGTTGGGACAACGATTAGGCAGAAGAGGCAGGGTTTAAGATGCAACAGATTGGTGCGCGCAAGGATATATATGGCAAGGACGACGGAGGGCCTGGTTCTGGTGGCAGGGGTTGCCTCATGTTAAACAAGTGATCAGTCCACCACTCCTGACTAACAAGAAGCCAAGCCCATCCCACCCGCCCTCTGCGCCACTCACCGCCATCATCATCATGGGCACTCGAAGGTCCTCCTCGAAGGCGGTGGTCTTCCCGCTGCCCATGCGGTGGACCCCTTGGTGGTAGCCGTTGTCGCTGGTGAAGAGGATGAAGGTGCTGTCCGACAGACCCAGAGAATCCAGCTCACTGACTGAGGGGCCAGATGGGCGGGTGAAGGAGGAGGCGATGATACGAAATCTATAATCTATATCGTACGCCTATCCACGCCCCACCCACGCCCCACCCACCTAACGCCTCAACCATCTCATCCACACCCCGCATGCACCTCAGCCGCAGTCGGTGGATCTCCTCTACGAAGGTCACATTTGCGGCCGTGAGGGGGTCTCGCGCCCGCAGCCACGCTGGCTTGCCACTAACCCCCGGGTCATTGAAGCTGGGCGGTCGTGGCAGCGCCGCTCCACTCAGCTCCTCCCAGTGTCGGGCCGCTGGAACTGGCGGGTGCCGGGAACTGCCGGGAAACGAAGGCGCCGGAGGCGGTAAAACTGACATGTCCAGGAAGGTGCGATTACGGGAGGCGGGGGAGGACAGTATGAGCTTACAAGGAAGGATACAGAGAGGGTGGGGACAAATGTGGGGAGGGGGAAAGGGTGTGGAAATTTGATAAATGTGGAATGGGTTAGTTCCATCTCGCCTAGTCTCTAAACCGGAAAGACCCCACCTGAACCCCACATTTGGTAGTCTTGTGATCGACACCTCAAGGTATTTTCCGTGTTTCGTTCTTGCTGGCAGCCCGCAGGAATTCACTTTTCGTACGCGAAAGTCCATCCCAGCCTTTTCCAGCACATTATCGAGGAGCACCACTTCGACCCCAGCCTTCCCTTTCCTCCGCAATCAGAAATCAGCTTCTGAACCTGCATGCCCACCCACCCCCTCCCCCTCTATCTGCCTTTTCCGCTTCCACCCACAAGGCAATTTCGCGTACTCGTACTGCATGGAGTGATGCGGGGCGGGGGGTGCCACTTGCAGAAGTAGAAGGGCCGACCCCCCGGGTTGGCCGCAGCGGAGCGCAGCATCGCCAGTGCCTTAGCCGCCACCACGCCGGTAGAGTACTGGGCTGTGATGGGGACGGACAGGAGAGAGCAGGGAACACGTGGGACGCGGATGAGGAAGACGAGTAAACGAATTATGGTACTGGTGGTGAATAAATAAGGCCTACGCGTTTGGATGGTGGCTGGCGTCGTCCCCGGTAGGAAATATGGAAACAATCGGAGCGTAAGCTAAGTAGCCGCCAAGGCCGTGCATAATCGTAGAAAGAGGAGCGATAGGAACTTTCTGCAGCCAGGTGGGGAGCCACTCGCGGTCCAAATCCAGCGCACGGAATTTTGCATAACCTCCTGTATGTGAGGGAGGGGTTGTGGGTTCGCGGGCCAGGGCCTCGGGGATAACGAATTTGGTTTGTGGAAAAATGGTTTCCGCGGCCAGACGGCTAACCCCTTGGGGTGGCAAAAGAATGAATGGAAGAACGGAAGGACAGAACGAACTCGCTATGTGGACGGCCCAGAAAGGGGAGGGGTCTGCGGTGAGAACATGAAGGTTGCATGGGGATGATAGTGCCTAGAGGTAAAGGGATGCAGAGCCGCGGAGGGTGGAGGGCTGGCGGGTTTCAGTTGCTGTTGGGTCAAATGACAGTCATCCGTCCACCTCCGGGAGAGGGGTTTTCATCAATGGCCATTGGGGCGGCCTTTCCTTGTCTCCTGTCTCGCTCGTGAATGTAAATCTGTGCTTGAAAAAAGGTGGTAATGAGAAACCCTTAAATATGTCTGGTTCCGGAGCATGACCTGCACCAAAACCCGGGTCCATGTTCGCTCCGCCAATTAACCTGACTGACGGTAATGACAAGGGGCCGCACGTCGCAATGTGGCTTCGAAGCCACCCGTCCACCCAGGAATACTTCTTCCATCGGGGGAGATCGGGTATTACCGTCTGAGGCTTACGATCGTATGCAGGATAGTCAGGGTGGAACTTGTCATTTGAAACTTGGACGTACCGTGTGGTTCGAGCACGTCTGTGAAATTGGTATTGGGACTCAGCTGGCCGCGGGGAGGCTGACCCGGGAAGGGCAGCAGATGGGAGTAGTGACGAAATGGTTCGTAAAGGTGACACCTGGTTTGCAGCAACATCGGGATATAACGGGATAAGGAACCGATGTCTGCAGGAACTGACAGGAAGATTACCAACTTCCAACTACCAGCTACTTTTACTTACCAACTTAAAGAATCTTGCACAAATCTATAATTTAAGAAAATTTCTGAACATTCCTGGTCGCGTTGTCGTGCAAAAAAGTCGCACGTCGCCAAATAATTGATGGTCCGGTTACGTTGCCCTTATCTCGGTCTCGCAAAAGCCGTTTCGTCGCCGGTATCGCCAGCTCACCGTTGCTGTACTGAGATTCATCTACATCATCTACAAGGATAACGATAAAGTTTGGACGCCGTGCTACAGATGCCGAAAATGTGATGATACCCAGATACAGCATTACGTTTAGAAATCGTTTCTTTGAAATTATTTTTTTGGAATAAACGATGTATTTCAAGGAAATTCTTACGTGCCTTTACTCGACGGAAGAAATATTTCAAGAAATGCTCATTTCATGCAAAGCATGACGTTGGTTGGCCTGGGGGCTGTTGCCGTTATTGAACAAAAGGGTAGAACATATAACTTTGGGGGTGCAATTTGAAATCTTGCAAGAGGGTCAGAAGCACTTAATGAGTGTGAAGCCGCAATATCATATCATACTGAAAAACTTTACGGCATATTGCAGCTGCCTTCACTTTTGTCGCACATTGGTCTGGGTACACAACCCCCGACTGCCTCAATCAATCTCCGACACATCAAGCCATCTACCCCGGAAGGCGTGTTCATCCCAAACGCCTCTACCCACCAACTGTTCTTCTAAACCATCTACTTTATATTTTCCCATTCAAGTCCAAGGATTATAGGGCCGTGGAAGCATGGCCCAGCTCAAGCCGGTTGTGCACGGGGGCTCCTTCTGGACGTCTTCGAGTGTGTCCTCAGATGCAAGCGAATCTGTCGTTACAGCCCATCAAACGATTTTGATGCTCATTCGTTGTTCCTGGCCCATCGTCTGTTCGCCATGTACGCACAAGGAGCAGCACATCTCAATGCCCAGATGCCTCAGATTCCACTGTAATGCGTTTTCTGTTTGCTTTGGAAATCCACATACCACTGCCAGGGCTCCGCCAAGAGGGTGGCACAAACTGTAACAGAGGGGTCGCCTAGAAAGAAACAAACTGTCACACAGGGGTCGCCTAGAAAGAAAAAATGTCTGTCTTAATTATCCAGGCGCCTTAAATAGCGCTGCCTGGTACCAAAGGGGGCCTTACGTCTATTCAAAACTGGCGCGCATTCTATAACTGACACCGTTGTACGAATGCTTGCATGCAAGTGGTCCCATGCGACTTGTCCAAGTTCTATGCATTAGATCTATTATAACTAATCTATTATTACGCAATTATGATATTTCATAAAAGCCAAATTACGAGTCAGTTTCGCTCTTTCTGGCGCTTCTGCGCCATTCGCCCTGTTACACAAACACTCAGTGTCATAAAGACCACACAAGCGGTACACCTCCCGTGTAGAAAACTACATATCTCTGGCCTACAAATATTAATAAATAATTATTGATAACCCTGTTAATAGCTGGTCTAGTAGTCATTTGTATGTCAGTTATGAGTGTTAGAATGTACCAGACACCAGCTCTGTGCAACGAAGCCCAAATAAACAGTAAACGGTGCATCATTGCCCGCATGCTCATCTCAACCCACATGCCCGTGGGGGATAAACAATCCTACATAACTGTATTAGTGGTGTCCCTGTGTGCTCCTCGTTAGCCAGGCCCCACTGCCTCATCACACGCACAATACATGGAGGCTACTTGTACGTTGTAGGCATCTCTTCATCCCTTCAGTTCGTTCCTCCAACACAAAATGACGATATTAACGGTCTTGCGCACATCTCCTGTGCCTTCACACGGTAAACGACAAACACACACAGACACACACAGACGCACGCACACGCACACACGCAAGCTAAACCGGCACGTACGCACTTCACAATTCAAGAGTGTAACACAAGCACATCACCATTGGGCTTGATGCGCTAGACAGATCCCATTCATTTGGATCATCTTTTTATTCCGCAGTTCTTCACGCAGTAAGGAAGCATCTTCGGCAGCATTGCTGCTGCATCTGCTGATTCCTCTTTTCCCGCAGTGCAGGTATGTGCGCAACCCCACCCCCGACCTCACCGCTGTGCCGGCTGGCCAGTGGGTCTGCCCCGAGTGTGTCAAGCTTCGTCATGACGTGCCGGCTGGCGTCGGGATGCAGAGGCGGCAGCTCTCGAGGGTCACCAGGTGAGGCGTGTTGTGTACACGGGTCAGCGTAGGCAGCGGCAGAAGGTGGTTACGTGGGGCACGCTCAGGTTTCGTGGAGGGTTGGTTAGGCCTCACTACTATGGGATGAAGGCTCTGCTGAGCAGATTGGCCTGGCGGCGGCCTCATGGCCGAGCGGTGAACGGGACAGGATCAGGGGGGGAGGTGAGGACTTGGATCGAAGTGGGATTCATGTTTCTAAGGTTTCCGTGATGGGCCCCTGCTTCAGGGCAGGAGCTGTTGGGATCAAAGTTTTTGGGGTTTATGGAGCCCTGGAGAGATGATGAGGTGGGGAGGGCCTTGCGCCCAGAGTTTTGACCTACACAAGGGTCTCCATGCTGGCGCCCTAGAGCACAGGCAGCACATACGGTTTTACTTGCTAATCAGACTAGCTGGAGGTAGACCTGAGGTGCGCCATCACGGGCCCTTTCTACGCCTCAGGCCATTTGTCAGCCGCCAAGCGGTGATAGATGAGAACTTTCGAGCCCGGATGACGGGTACTTCGCCCGAACGGAGAAAACGTTAGGGTGCGCTTGGTGGCTTTCACCTGAGTCCGTGCGCTCTGGTTTGGTTGTGTTGGTGGACAAACACACGCAAGGGCCTGTGTCATGGTATTTGCACGCCGGGTTCAGCACCTCCCTCGCCAGCCCTGCTAGCTGCGTTGGTGGGGGGGGAGTCCACAACCCCAGTGTCATGGACGAGCTGCTGACGTTAGCTGCATATGACAGCTGTCATATGCATATGATGTTGTGGCAATTGTAGGGAATAGATGGAATTTTTTGCTGAAGGAGTTTGTAGAATAGTTCGGATAGCTCTGCTTTCTCGCGAGTGGTGGTTGACCGTTGATCGAAACATCGTACGCTGTCCGACCCCTTCCTTGCTACCTAAGCGGTAACGCTTCATCTAGAAAGCTCTTCGCCTGGTCAATAACGCAATACCACAGAGTGCCAAATGTACCTGTATTACATCATTACAGATAACAGTTGCCAATATTGTGTTCCAGCCCAGGCCGCCATAATACTACCAATGAAGACTCTAGCCAGGCCTGATCAACCTGGTTAGCAGTTTATAGGTTCTCCAAGGGAACAGCATAGGAGGAACTTGGTGCGCATAAGGCGTAACGCCCCACCTCCAAGGCGCTAGGAAGAGCGTGCTCTCGCCTCTTGGCCGGGCCGTGGGACCAGCTTTGGATACATTTGCCTGAGACATAGTCCAACGGCTGCAGCGCGTCCCACGTCACCAAAAGTGGTGGAATGCTGTTTCATTTTTGGTTTGTTTTGCTCTAACTTCATTTTGAAGTGATAGGCTTTATTTCGAACTGAACGGCTTCACTATAGAACGACCCGCTTCCTGATTCTTCGTCATGAACCCCCTTCACTTTGTAACGAAGGCCTTCATTTCAAAACAATATTGTGGTGTTCACTACAGAATGACGGGATATTGGTAAACTGAAGGGTGTCATAGTGAACGGATAGTGAAGAGGCAGGGAAGAGGCAAGTTTCAGATAGATAGATAGATAGATGGAAGGATGGAGGGATGGCCGTGCCATTGGGCCGTAGGGGGAGCACTGTGCTGACTTGTCATTCTCCCCCACGGTCTTAGCTAAGTCTTCTGGTAAGCCTTTAGTGTGTTAGGTGACATCCCTGTTTCAGGTCACTGGAGAGGGCCGCTGTAGTATCTGTAGTAGTTGAGGCCTCAAGGGCCTCTCAAGATGCTTCAAAGGTGATTCTGAACCAGGGTATCGTGCTGGTTAAGCCGTACATTTATGTACGATTACTACAGTATCCTTCCCATACAGTGGATAGTTACCGCACCCAGGAGGGGCAGTCAAGCTGCTCCTTCGTCAGCAGTGTTTTGTGTCTTGATGTGTGCGGTCGTTGAGCCTGGGGCGTTGAGCCTAATGCGTGGTTGTTAGAAAAAAGCGCCCCGCCCTCGGCTTGTTTCCTCCTTCTGATCCGCTTATACATGGATCGCTCATCTCAACAATGGTGGCTCTCTATCGGTAGTTGGCGAGCTTCCCTGGCTATTTTCTTTCTTGCGGCCACCTGTCTGCCCTACCACGCGTCTCTGTCCCGTCTAGGTGCGAGCTGCCAGAGGTCTCTTTGGCCGTTGAGCGGCAGGCCTCAGCGTCGTCTCACTTCTTGCCCCCTCTGTTGAGATGAGCAGCACTTAAATAAGAAATCAAGATTTGGATCAGAAATGTGCACGAAAGAAGAGTTCAACTCTGATGATGAAAGTCAACTTCTTGGTATCGAGACCGATGGCAACAAGCTGGGCGTGCCACACCCAAGGATCGGGATAGAATTCTACCTGATTATTGGCAGGAAAGCCCAGGAGGGATTCTCCGAGGAACCCTGGAGCAGGAATCACACACACACATAGTTGAAATGAGTGATACATGTATACGAGAATGAGAAGAAAGAAGTAACAGGATGGGGCGCTTTTCTTTGTAACAACCTTGTGTGCCCCTTGGGAGTGCAGTCCTTCCTGAGTGCCCTTCCCCTGTTGCGTAGGTTTGAGGTGGTGAAGCCCTTTGACCCCCGCCCCAGAGCGCCTAGTGTTACTGCCGTCGTGGCTGTGTCAAGTAGTGCCACTGGAGCGGGTGCGCAAGCCGGCCCTTAGGAATCTGGTCCTGCTAGGTGGTTTCTTCGTAGTGGCTGTCTGTCAGGTGGTCCGGAGAGCCCCCCAGCTTGCATTTCACTTGCTGCCTCCTTGGTGTTTTGTTTTTAGTTTTTTCTGTTTTCTTTTCGCAGCCTTGCATTGGCCGGGCTTTGGTCCTGCACGTGTGAGTCTGCCTGGCAGGGTGTGCTTGAGTACCGAAGCGCTCGCTGGCTTGAGCCAGTGAGTGAGGATTGTGGCATGACAGGTGAACAAACGCCGCTGCTCTTTGGTTCGGCCCGATTAGGGGATTAGGGGCCCATGGAGTTCGACGACGCCCACAATATAAGCAAAGGCATGGAGTCTCTAGACAATGGCTGCATCCAATAGTAGAGGTATAGCAATACGCTCTGTTTATAATAAATCCCCATGGTCTTTGAGTAAAGTGTGCATGCAAGTCCAAGCACAAGCAAGCTGTATTCCTGGACGGAAAGAAAATGCGCGTCTTGCTATATTCCAACCTAAGTTGGTATGTGAGATAATAACCTCCAATAAGTCGCATCCGTGCAGGTTTCCGTCCCCGCGCAGGACCCCTCCACAGGAAGCCTTAGCACGATGCGGCCCACAAACGAATCTGGTTTAAATATAGTGCGCTAGCAACTAATGGCGATTTGTAAGCCGATTTGTAATAAAGTCCGGCCGTACCGTACCTTGATTGCAGCTGCTGGAATAACCAGGTAAATTCGGTTGAGAATCCTAAGACAGATGGTAATATAACTCACTGTTTCGTTATGCATGGAATAACCTTGCTGGTACGTGGTGAGGAACCACTTCACCCAGTAATTGCATGCTTCCATCCAGGCTATGCGCACCGATTCAGCGGTTACCCTCATTTCCTAATGGGTCCGAACTAGGTATTAGAACGTCGGTCAGCTCCCTGTGCCCATGGTGTTTATTTCCTGTGGCGCCACATACAACACACTAACAAGAGGAATCGGAGATGCAGATTGCATTATTTAGGAATGACATATCTGGGATGTATTGGGGCTTGCTTTGGAGGATTTTCAGATTGTCAAGGCACAGCTACCGTAAAGGCCGGTCTACCCTTACATCGCGAATGCAGTGATGATAATGACATTCCCGAATCAAAGAGCATATCACAAGCTACACAGGAGGTTCGGCTGAGGCAGGCAGAAAGCAAGACCCAGTCGCAGACCTTACCGTCTCCACCGTCAGGACCCCTCGGCGGGCCGAATCAACAGCTTCGGCCGGATATTAGTCTTTTGCAGTCAACAGATACTCAGCGTACCTTGTCATCTGGTACAGATGCACCTGGTCCATTTCTTACAACGGGCTGGGTGGCGGGTACGAAGCCACAGTCTTGGCCTACTGAGGGAGCAGGAACTCCGGCCGAGCTTGTACTGCACACTCATCATCTGGATAAGGTCACGGCCAAGGGCATATCAGTGGATGCTTCTGAAGCACCTGGTGTAGCAAGAGCAAGCGATATTGACGAGCGGGATCCCATTTTTGACGACCCCGACGCACCCGGATCTAGGTCTTCTTCCCCCCACAGCCCCATCCACAGCCGTAGTGATAGCAAATGTAGTCTGGACACCAATCCACACGATGACAGCATTTCCTCCCAGTCCATGGCTACATTAGCAACGCAGCAAATGTTTGCCACCGCTGCCGCCGGGGCCTCTCCCACGTTCCACTTTGCGCGCAACTCCGTTGGTGGGGTTCACGCCTGTTGTGCCGGTACCACTGCCGCCATGGCCGCCACCACTGTTGCGGCGGGTGAGATCTCAGTGTCCGTGGAACCAGCATTCACGCAATTCAGTCGCCACTGCAGCAGCAGCAGCCTCCAGCCGATGCCGCCAGTGTCACAAGTGCCGTTCCCGCTCCTGACGCCGTTGCTGGCTGCCAGCTCAGTGCCTTCGTCGCCCCGGCTGATTAATCAGCAGCACCTGGGTGGCCAATGTCCACGCCTCACTGTGTTCCCCAGCCTGGCAGCTATGCTGGCGGAGCTACATGATCTACGACTGTTGCGACCCGCCGCCGCCGCCGCTGCAGCCAACGGCACAGGCCGGGATTGCAATATCGGTGGCTACACCTGTGGCCGCTGTGTGCTCGTCAAAGGTAGCCTGGCCAATTGGTTCGGTGGTGGTCCGGTGCGTGATCCGGCTGGTACTGCACCCCGCTCCCTCATTGCTAAATAGAAGGACCATTTGCAAAAGCACTTTTCCCCAGGGGAGCGCCCCGGAGGGGCTCCTGTGATCGGATCCGTTGTTTTCCTACACACCTTGAAAGCTTCACCACAAGTACGTACGCCCCTTCAAATGGTCCCAATTTTCCCTAAGCCTTTCAACAAAGGAGCTAAACTTAAACACTATCCCAATCAACCCCGCTGGGAATCAGGTCGCTTGGCCAACGGCGCACCGGTTGTCGTAAACCTCCTGGGCTGCCGCGCTCTGCACCCGGCCACTGGGCCTGCGCTGCGGACTGTGATGCTTGCCGGATCCGCCGTACATCCCGCCATCGCACGGGTGCACGGCATGCGCTTCGTGCCAGCAGCGGGGGCGCAGGCGCCTGGTGGCCTGACGGGCGCGACGCGTCCGCCGGGGGCGGTTGGAGCAGCGGCAGCAGGGCTGGGGTCAGCGCCGCCGCCGGATTGGGGGCGCGATGAGCCGCCCACGTGGCTGCCGATAGCTGGGCACCGCCGCGAGCAACAGAACGTGGCCAGTGGGGGAGGTTGCGCCGGTGAGGTATGCCGTATATTGTGCGCAAGGTGATGACGTCACGAAGCAACTCCTAGTGACCATCAACACATCAATCCACGATGCTGATGGCGATGTTTTGAATACGGGTCTAACACGACGATCTGGTTTTTACCTCTTTTACCAGGACCGACACCCGATCATACGTCGCACTCCTCCTCTCCCTTCTGTCTCGGCCTTCTTGCCTTCGTCCATGAGGGACTTGCAGCGTACCGCAGCGCAAGGGTCAGCTATCCCTTGCACGCTATCGACCAGTGACGTTCATTGCCTTGAGCACTCATAACTTATCTCGTGTCCACTTAATGCTTTGGTCCAGTCGCAAGCTGATAGCGGCCGACCTGCGGCCGTTGAAGCACCAACCACAGCAAAAACAGAAGCAACAAAGATCTACTGCTGGTGCATGCTTGCACTTTTCTCATGTGCAAGGCGCTCGTACGTGTCTGTGTGTGCTTTTATTCGTCATACCAGCTTCCGTTCCAAATTTTTATTAGTTTATACAACCGGACGATGCATCTGACGTTTCCCTGCAACCACCTGCCTGTTGTCTTCCAATTTCAGGTGAGCCAATCCCGACACATCTGCTCCCTTCAGCCTCTTCCGCCACCACCCCGATGGCACCGGCCCCCCCGGCCAGCATCTCCCACGCTGTATCCGCGTGTTGCTCCGCCACTGCCACCTCTGCACGTACCCTCAACTCCACCGCCACTGTGACTTCCACGCCGCTAACACCAGCAGAATGGCCGGATCCGGCAGGAGCTACAGGAGCAACATCCGTCGGTTGCAGTGGCTGGCTTGCACGTGAGTGTCATCTGGAGCAGCAGCACGCCCTGCGACATTATCCACGGCAGCAACAGAAGCTGTTGTTTCCGCAGTCACCTCAGCTGCAGCGACCGCAGGACCGGGACGCAGCGGGACAGCAAGGGCTTTCAGCCGTGGTGACCCCTTGCCAGCAGTTGGCGGCTGTATTTGCAACATTGCAGGCACAGCTGCAGCTGCAGCCAGGCGAGGGGATCCTGGCGGTCCTTTGTGAAGGCTCCCCAATGGTGGGTGGGGGCGCCGGGATAGCTTGCGGCTGTGTGAGCATGTTGCCCTGGCCTGGAAGAGGAGAGGAGCCCAATGCTATAGTAGAATTAGATGGCATGGTAGATCCGGTTGAGTGGTGAGTCGTCTTGCAGGTTCCGGCCGTACGCTGTAGAGTATAGCACTAAGCGATGCAACATGAAGTCATGGAATACACCACTAACCGGCAATGTCATTTCTTCATTGATGCTTAGCTTAAAAATACGTGCGTCGTCCTTGATGTTTTAGCCTGCTCCTACTTGTGCCTCAACCCATCGCTTCAGGGGACTTTGGAGTCCCTCTTAGGCGGCGCACACAACCCGTTCCGCCCCAACCGCTCCTGGCCCGCCTACATGGCCCGTCGCGCCCTGCTGCGAACCGCACTGGAAGTGGCAGGGGCGCTGGCGCACCTGCACTCAAGCGGCTTCGTGCATGGTGCCCTGCGGCCATGCAATGTGCTGCTCGTCCCCTCCTCCAGCGATCGCCGCAACTTCCGTGCTAAGGTCTGGAGGCCTCGCTACCTAGCGGGATGAGAATGAGGCGTCGGAGCTTCAATGGTGCTTTAGGGTTTCTTTTTAACGGACGATAAGGGGTCTTTGCCTCACCCTGGCTCATTTACGGCTGGACTACCAGGGCGGGCGCGATCAGTCGAAAGGGCGCGAAAGGGGGTCAGTTGGGGATAGGGCAGCAATCCTTCCCATGCCGCCCCCGCCGATACAGAACCTTTCCTCCGTGTCATTTGTTTTGTTAATTCATGGCTAATGCTTCATTCTGTCTATTAATGCAAAACCTCCGAATAATGCAGATATTCGGCGCCAGCGTGCGCTTCGCGAAGCTGCTGGGCAGCCGGAACAGCGCCGCCACCCTCACTGCGACTGGCGATATAAGCGCAAGCTTAGACGCCCGGAGCCAGGGTCATGGCGCCAGCAGCGCCGCTGCCGCCCCGGGCGCAGGTCGATGCAGCTCCAGCCCCCAGCCGCACATCTCAGCGGGACTGACATGGCCTGAGCCAGTTCCGGTTCCAGGGGGCCAGGCGTTCGCACCATCGTACGGCACATTAACGCCGGTCTGTGCCGCCATCCCGACGCCGGCGTCAGTGAGCTCCACCGCATGCTCGCCACTGCCCTCCACTACTAGCGCATGGTGGTCCCCCTTCAGCGCTGCGCCACACAGCCCCCCGTCTGCGCCAGGTCGATCGCGGCCCCCTAGCCGCGTGCTGACGGTGGCAGAGGAGGACCTGTCGTTCTCTGCTGCGGTATCTGCAGGCAATGACCCTCTCGACTTGCCCGCCACAGCCACCGGCATCGCCGGCAGCACCACAGGCAGTGGTAGCAGCCGTCGCAGGCCTAGTGGAAGCGTCTTGAGCCCATCACTTATGTTGGCCATGATCAGCTGTCCTGGTCGCGCCATGACATCAGCGGGTGGCAGTGGCGGCGTCCAGCCACTGTGCCGTACACCGTCGGAGGGGCAGCTGCTGGCGGGTCCGTCGTTTTTCCGGGCATCGCGCCGGCCGTTACGCACAAGTTACGCTATCCCGGAGCATCTCGAGGTGGAAGGGGCGGAAACGACAGCGGAGGCGGCGGTTGAGGCGGAGGCCGCGATGCTGGGTCACGCAGGTGAGGACGGCACCCCTGCCGCCCCTCCGGCTGACGTCACGCCCGCGCGAAGGTCGCATTCAGATGTAGTGTTGCGAAGTGCAGCGGAGGCATCTGGCGGAAACTGCAGCGGCAAGGCTTCCCTGTCCTTTACCTGGGGCGGCGGCGGCACTACTGACGGCGCCCCAGCCGGTGGCCCTGGAGCTCCCGTTGGCAGCGGTGGGGGGGGAACGAGCTCTCGGCTTGCGGGGTTGATCAGAGCATTAGTATTTAACAAATCTACAGCAAGTACTGCTGGGCAAACACCGGGTCTTGAGAGCTCTCCTTGTGCTGGTGCCGGGTCAGGGGTTGGTGGCAGCAGCGTGGGCGGCCTTGTTCGGCGCATTAGCAACGCCCGGGGAGGCGCCGGCACGACGCCATCGAGTATTAGAGCCTCCTCGGTAGCCCTCGCAGCAGCTGCACTGCTCAGCCGGCGTCCGTCGTGGTTAACGGCTAACTCGCCTGTTAGCAGCAGCACGGTTCAGGAGAATGAGACGTCCGAAGCCCTTTGGGTTCCTGATCATCATCAACAGCAACAGCAACAGGGCCGGTCCCATCATCGCCGCCGCCGTGATCAGCAGGAACAAGAGGAAGAGGCCGAGGAGCACCAGGAGACGGCAGAGGACGAGGATGAGGTAGAGGTTGCGCTGTTCGGTGGTGGGACATGTGCTGTCCCGCCGCCTAGTCCTAGCAGATTCCACCGGGGGCGGGTGCCAGGACGCGGCCATGGCACCGCCGGCGCCCCCGCTGTAACGCCAAGCTACAGACCAAGCTTTGAGCAGCTTCCATCTGAATCCCTTCCCAGCGTTGGACTTGACAATCCCTCGGAACACGCGGCTATGCACCGTGCGGCTGCCAGAGCTGCCGCGGCCACGGCTGCGGCTGCGACCCCAGGCACCTCAACGGCGGCAGCCAGCAAGGTCCCCACTGCCAGCTCAACCTCTGGCGGCGGCTGGCGTGACGAGCTCTTCCTACCGCCTGAGTCGCAGCAGGACCCTCTCTGCCGCGTGGATGCCTCTCACGACACATGGGCGTTCGGGATGCTGTTGTGGGCAATGGCGGCCGGGGAGCCACCCGTAGAAGGGCAAACAGCCCCGGGGACTGCCCTGAACTGCACAGGTAGGAGATTATGGTCTGGCCCAATGCTATCTAAGTTGTTCAATCGATCCAGATTTGGTATTTATGTTTCCGCTACCATTCCGTCATCAAGTTAAATTCGGTTAACAGTCAGAGGGAGGCAATATCGAGGTGACCAAGATCAGGGGTTGGTTGACATTGATGCTGTGTTAGATGGCTATTCCTCCTGAATGCGTGCTATCTCGATGACAGGACTCATTCGTTTCGAATGTATCTTTAAAAGTCTTCTCCTGGGAAAAAGGAGCCGAAACCCGAATCCCCTGACCCTAACCTGAATTTTAATCTCTCCACCTGACCCTGGCACAGCTCTCTGTCCCCCTATAGGAATGCTGTCAACGCTGGAACTCGACCTGGGGATAAGGGCGCCGGCATGGCCCGCTAGCTGTCATACGCACTCGCACCTGCAATCCCTTTACGAGGCGTGCATCACCAAAGAGCCCGGCAGCCGCCCATCCATGGCAACGGTGGGTGCCCTTCTAGGTCCAAAGACGACTAACGGCGTTAAAGTCATGCTGCCTTTCAGGTGTATTTGGCTTAAGATCCTCAGCGTAGTGTATTCGGGTCGAAACGGATGCAACACGTTTTCATAGGGGGTGGATCAGTGAAGGGCCTTACTGAGCCTTACTTTTTGCCGTACTTGCCAGGTTCTGGAGAGCTGTAAGGACTACTGGGATGTCTTGGAAGGCCTGGACATTGTTGGGAAATGTGGTCGGGTGTGGTTCACTGTTTTAGCACCATACGCACCCCTATTCGATCGTCCTAGTTTGGTCATCCGCGCAAACATCCAGTTTACCTTCATTGCGATTTCTTTGCATGAAGGATTGTGAGAAGATAGTAGATCTACCTGCAATGATTTGCCAGGTTCGCGCCCAACTGGAGTGGCTTGAGCGGCAGCTGCGTGAGGAGCACGTTCGCAGCAGAGCGGCTGCCACGGCTGCAGCGCTCAATGGGTTCATGCTGTTAGACGACCAACATGAGTGCCATGCCCGTCACAACCACCGCCACAACCAGCAGCAACAACAGCAGCAGCGCTCCCCGAAAAGAGTCCTGCAGGGACAGGTCCCGTTCGCCGCCACTGGATACGGGGGCACCGCTGACGTCCTGCAACAATTGCAGCAGCAGCAGCAGCAAAATCAAATGCTGCCATACGGCCGTCGGCCGTTATTGCGGATCGCTCATGGCGAACTCATGGACCTATGGGGACGTCCCAGGGGGCTTCCGCCGCCATCACCCCCACATCCGCGTCCGCAGGGGGTTCACCTTCCTGGGCTACTTCCCGGAGGCTTGGTATCGCAGCTCCACGACCCCACATCGCAGCCCCTTACCTATTCCCAGCACCCCCAGCAGCATCCGTTGCCGACACTACAGCAGCTACAGCAGCAGCACGTGCTGCAGCAGCGGCAACGACAGCAGCTGGGTGAGCAGCAACAGGGGCAACAACAGGAGCAGCAGCAGCAGCAGCAACAGCAGCAGCAGCAGCAGCAGCGAGGGTGGCCGGTGGGGCTCAGCACTTCCCTGCCGGCTCCGTTTCCTTACCTATACGCCCGGGGCGGATTGAGTCCGTCGTAGCATAGAATGCTGTAGGTGAGTGGGCATAGTCCTCCGGCTTGAAGCCGTGATGCCCCTTTGCCATAGGCTTTTTTCTAGGCGGTAACTTAATTAAGGGTTCGTTCCCTACGTACGCATGAAGGGATCAAGTACGTATGCATAGGTTACGGTAAGTTGCACAGGATGATGTAATGTGCATGTACAGAAGGATTATCCCGGAGACTTGGAGGAAGGTGGCAGCGACTGAAAAATGCAGGAGGAGCAGGTTCGCACCTGCAGCCCTTCGATAGCAACACGCTTGTGGATTTAATCGGGCAGTTTCGAAGAAAACTCTTTTTCTTATTGAAGCCTCCATCCCACTTGTATTTCTGTGGACAAGCACCACGGAGAGTGAGCGAGAGATTGAAATTCATGAAATGAGAAGTAGTGAGCGACGTCGCTTTGCTCGTCTGCAGGCGGGAAGCGAACATGTGAGCGGTTTGGACATGTGAACCGGCGATTTAGTCGGTGATAGCGGAACCGGTAGTTGAAAGTTGATGCCAGAAGGACGGCGTAAACGATACAAGAGCGTAAGAGAGGCAGAGAGACAGAGAGAGAAAGATGCGACCAATATGCAAGATTGCTGCCCAGCTTTGGGATCGTCTTTGGGAAGGCTTGACATCTAAAGGCGCCGCGTGGGGGGAGAGAGGTGCAGCGGCAGGAGGAACAGCAACAATGGCGGGCGCAGGAGCGAGTGCAGCGGTGGTTGACTGCTGTCTGGGCGCATGGTGATGGCGTGCGGTGTGCACGGTGACAGAGGCCTGGTGTTCCTGCTTAGAATGCAAGGGAGCTGCTGGAAGCTGGTGCGAGAGATTGCCCGGAGGTGATTTTGGCGACGGGATTGGTGTGTGGGCACGTGTATGTACACGGGGGAGGGGTGTTTACAGCACGATACAACGTGCAGCTGTACAACACTAAATTTCGTTGCGTTTCCCCCTTCCTGTCGGGGGCTCCATTTATTGCTGCAGGTGTTATCGCTTTTGCTGCAGGGCTGCGGCTATTGGTATGTATGAACTGATGGGTTTCCGAACGCGGCCGGCGAGGAGGCCTTTGGTTGGATTTATCATTGACATCTTGGCATTTGAGCTACGTTTTGATAGTTGGTACCGATCTAGATTGGCTTGACAAAAGCACGGTAATGTTTCATGTTGGGGATTCAGGCCGCGTCTGTGGTGCTGCAGAGCAGGCAAGCAAGTTGTTTCGCGCTGGCAAAGCGGCTAGCATGTGCCGGAAATTGTTTCCGGAGTCCAGAAGAAGCCATCGTGGCAGTCCAGTTAGATAGATGTGTCCTTGGTGTTTGCGAGGGAGGTGCCTGGTCTGCTTGCTGTTGGGGCATATCTGTCCCGGTTGATAAGTTGCCGGTAAGACTTTGTCCTGCTCCGCACTAGATTCCCAGGGTCAGGGGGCAACATGTGCAGAGACCCACACTTCTGCCTTTCCATACATGTCGTTTGGTGAGCTGCTGGTGGACTAGTCTTGCAGCAGTCTATTTTGTTGTAATTAGTTCGTTATTTGTTGCTTTTTGCAAAAGTGGTACTGTAAGGAGGTAGAGGCGGTGGCACATTTCCTTCGGCAGGCTGGTGGAAGGGTCGAGTGCCACTTGGTGGGTGCCTGGACGGATTGGGTAAGCGCTGTAGGCCCAGCCCCCCCCTCACCGTGAACCGTGAGCCTGTGGTCTGTCTACACCTAGCGCCACCAACGGAGGTGCACAACCGTGGGGTGCCAGACAGGAGTTGGGTAAATGTCCAAATCAGGAGAGGTACCTCATTTTCTCTCACAGCGTTTGGTCAGTCGGCACATGTAATTTCGTACCCTCAGTAGGGAACGCAGGCGTGCATACGTGCCTCAGGAGGTCTGTGCCATGATTGGATGGATTTTGCGCCCCGTGCGTCGGTCCTCAAAGATTGAGCCTTGAAAGGAAAGGGAAGTGAGAGGCGCAAAGAGGAGGGCAGGAGAAGGGGAGGGAGAGTAAGGTGGGGAAGAAGGGCTGGACGGAGGAGGAGGGAGAATGGAGGAGGAAGTGGTGCGTTCGCGTTTCAGTGGGAATCGGAAATACAGCCTTAATGTCTAATAGGCTTACCTTCGAATATGAATCGGAATGTCCGGTTCAGATGCAGGACCATCGCTTAGGGATAACGACGTTTTTGAGCCCAGGGTTGGGATTCAGCCGTTCTATGGAAGAATTGGTCCACAGCGTGCTCATGTTTAAGAGACTCACGAGCTTTCGGGGCTTAAGTGCTACCTCTTGATAACGTTGGCAATGCATAGTTCATCGCCCACCACTCGTCCCCTCTAGAATTTCAGGAGAAGGGTATTGACGCAAGGAATATGTTTAACGGTCTTTGGCCTGTCACTGGGCTCCTCCTTTTCCGCCAACCTGTGTCTCCGTGCACCGCGGGGAGTACAAAACGCCTTTAGCATGCCCAGCGTCCTCAAATTCACGCCTGCGAGGTCTGACTACTTAACCTGGTTTAGCGGGAACACTCTTGCAGGCCGACGGGGCCGTGCTTCCTTATTTAGCAGGGATGGCCTGGGGCAGAGTGGGGTAAGCAATATGCTCGCGTGGTTATTCAAATAGCAACGGAGACAACATGCCTCAGCGGTGCAGCTCACAGGTGGTACTCACTACCTTTCACTGGATCTTCCGTTAACCCTCATACATGCAATTCGATGAGTGGCGATCTCACGCTACCATTGTGGCTGTCCTATAATGACTACCAGGTCAATTAGGTTGACAAGGACTTCCTTTAATGAGTCAGGATGACAGGAATATAATTTGCGCAGGCGCACGGTGGGCACCAGCTGATAGCTAGGTGTCTTAGTGCTGCGATGTTGGTGTTAGAACCAATCACAAGGATATTGGAGTGCTCGAGGTCGGGTTTATCCTTTCTCCCTTCGCTGCTACAAAAGACTTCTTTGCGGCCTAATTTATTGCGCGGCAGTACTGTGATGTTTGTGACACCATCTTGTAAGGCTCGCAGTGCGGTCCTCCGTGTGTTGTGGAATGCGACAATCCGATCATTTTGTACTGGTATGATTAAAGTACTTAAAGCATGCCGTCGTCATGGCTCATGAATGTGGGGCGCTGGGTTGGGATGGGGCTCACACCTCGCAGCCAATCAAGGTGCCTTCCGTTTGGCTTGGTTGTCGTGCAAAGTTAGTCACATGGCTCAGGGTCTGGCATGTTAGGACGGTTGCTGAGGTCGATGGAGCGGCACCTGGTAGCATCTAGTGTATAATGGTGATCGGCTCAAGGTGATCTAGCAAGGCTGCCGGAAGACGGGGAATATGTAGGTACCAAAAGTGTAAGTAAAATGATTTATTACGGGCAACTTCCCGTATGTGTATGCATGTGTTTTTGCATACATGCATCGATGTGTGTGTGAGATTGTCTTGTGCCTTTCAAGGAGGATATCATCAGTGATATAAAGGGCTTATTTCAGAGGCACCTTGGCACCATCACCCGGCATGCATGCTCATGAAGCGGGAGCGATGTCATTTTAGGGCGCGCCATGACATGCTGATATGTGATCTGCCTGTGATCGTCATACTTTTCGAGAGACGGGAGGAGCGAGATGGGGAGCGGGAGAAAGATGGGGGAAGAGAGAGACGGGGTAAGGAGCAGAAAGAAGTGGGAGAGGGGAAGAGCCAGTGAAATTTCGGAGACAGATTATGGGAAGGGAAGACGAGGGCTGAAATGCCATTGCCATGTGATGCCTGAAACGATGAGATAGGGAAGGACAGTGGCTGGACGTGATTGCATTGGGGAATTGTCCGTATATTTCAGCAGGGAGAGCTAGGGTTTGCAGTGTAAAACCAGGGACGTAGCCCGATTGGTAGGATGTAATTCCTTTGTAAGGAGCTTTTTCATAAGCGAAGGGTAAATGCACAGCAGTTACGGTAAATAACGCGCTTGGACCGGGAACAGCAGCCCTGACGAGCGGGGTCAACGGAATCACCTAGCCCGGCCGGATTGTGTTGTATCCCTCTTCGTTGCTCATGCACTTATCTGCACGTCTGGTAAGTGCCAAGTGCCTGAATGCTCACAAGAAAGGCAAAAGCATTCGGACGCGATCTCAAGGGCAGCTGAAGACTTCAGAGCGAAATGGTTACAACTTACAGCCAATTAGACGTGATGCGGTGCGTTCGGCTATCAGAACCATTGACAGACGATCATCATCCAGCTGGCTAATGGTGTACAAGCTTGGCTCGGGCCAATATATGAAAGTACCAAAGATAATCCGAATTAGGACTCGGAATTGGCATAGCTGTTCGGCCGTCCTTGCCCATGTTAAACTTGCGATACCGATATGAGGTACAACTCACACCAGATCGTCGATCCGCAAGTGTGATGAACCCTCGCAATGCACAACTAGTTAATATATACAGATATACTTATTAATAGATCTGCATTAATTACGTTCGCTTATCGTCTTGTTAGGTCGCACCGACCAACGCATCAACGTAATCGAACCCTAATACAACAATTATCCCCCCTCACTGCATCGTGCAGCATCAATTGAGGAATCATTGAGATTGAGTGGCACGCAAACGAGCCTATTCTAGAATGTGCTTCATGACCGGCGAAAAGCTGCTTGCCGGTTCCCAAGAGTTGCTGAGATGCTCACTAGAATACCCGGTCCATTTCACCAAGTACTCGTGCACCGTGCGATTGCATCTGTGCCAACCCACACGACAAGTGTGATAATCCAGCACACGCTCCTCATCATACATCTTCTGTTTTCCTGCCATCCAGGTCTCAGGACTCAGCTCTATAACTGCAGGGACGTTAGTTGTATCGGCGACGGGTTCAGTGCTGTTGTATTTCTGTTGTGTCCACCAAAGGCCCAATCGGAAGATGACTGTCTGCGGTCCAATCCTGGACACTACCCGTAGATACCGCAGGATACTACAAGAGCCACGGTAGGGGCGGATCAGCAAAACATGAAATGTAGGGTGGATGTTCATGTCAGTGGGCAACCGCTGCATTCCCAATCATGCGCACAACGGGGTACAGTCCAATCCAGTGGGGTAAAAGATTTCGGGACCCTTCAGCAAAGGAGCGTAGGTTTTTGGTGCTCAGTGAAACCATATGCCCTACTGAGAAAGTCACATCCCATTTGGACTTATTGTAGTAATCCGATGTCTCGATCTGCGCCGCGTCCAAACACAAATTTGTGTCTGTCATTCGGGATAAAAAGGTCCTGGCAAAGGTCTTCGCCGCGGGGTTTCACCTCTAGCTCACGCTGTTGTATTATGGTTCGATTATCGCCTATGGGTAGGTCGATGTGACTTTACAAGGCGATAAGCAAACGTAATAAATGCATGCTAGTTATAAATATATTTGCATATATTTAGCTAGTTTGGCATCATGCATTGCGACTTGTCACATCGCACCGCCAGCTGTATGACTGATGCGCCTAACATGCGAACGTTCGACTTAGTCGGAGAAGCGTGGACGCGCTGCATAATAATGACATGAATTATTAGGTAATGATATTTGATATATTATAACTCCATCGCTGGCATGCGTAGTGTGTGAGTGTGAGATTTGCCTACGTCGCAGTGGTTGATCGGCAACAGAATATTGCTAATCAGACCCTTGCATCTTGCAAATGCCATGAAGGTTTATTTGTTGATCTACACGGATATCGAAGATACGCATTAGGGTTTGCCACACTTAGGATCGGCCTCTGTGCGATGTACTGCGTACCGATATCGCGCGTGTAATAGATGCGAGGACGGCCAAGTAGAGCAGACTAAGATTGAGACTAAGCCTATGTCCGAGGCTACACTTGTATGCTATTGGAACACATTCATGTTCACTTGGACTAGCTGCTCTAATGCTGAGGCCTGAGCTTAGCCTGAGTGTAACAGAGGCTTCACCTAGCTGATAGGGGTAGCTATAATGGCGAGCTCCGAGTAACTGTGCCGTAGGGCACGTAGTGCAAGGGTGACTCCTTGCTAGTAACATTACAGTAAGTTACTACAATGGAAGAAGAAGTCTCTATCTCAATTATTCAGGCGCCTTAAATAGCGCTGTCTGGCTCGTAAAGGGGGCCTTATGTCTATTCAAAACTGGCGCACATTCTACAACTGACACCGTTGTACGAATGCTCGCATGCAAGTAGTTCCATGCGACTTGTTCAAGTTCTATGCGTTAGATCTATTCTAATTAATCTATTATGATGTAATTATGTTATTTGTCATAAAAGGTCGTACTCCGACAACTCAGTTTTGCTCTAAATGGCGCTTCTGCGCCGTTCGCGCTGTTACACCATCCCCCCTCCGCGAAGGGTTGCGTCCCCGCAACTCTAACTCCAGCGAACTCCACGAAGTGATAGGTAACGGCGCGTGGGAATCTATCTACGTTTGCGGAAACTGCTGCGTCGCTGCCGGGTCTTGGCCACAGAACGGGGGTGGTCGTGTTCGTACTGCGCGATCAGTTCCGGGATATCCTCCAGTAGGGTAGCCTCATCGATGAAGATGTTCTCGGACTCATCATAGCCCTTGAACTTGACGCCATATGTGACGCGACCAATGATGGGGGTGATATGGCGGCTGACAATGGCCTCAACATGCCACCACAGGTCCCCAGTGGAGTTGACGAAGGGCTCAGGCGTGGCTTGGGCCATGGCTTGGTCCGGAAAAGCGTCGTCCGCCGTCCTGAATGGGCGGAGTTGCCTCACGTTCACGACCGGGTGGATCTGCATGTGTGCCGGAAGCTTCAGCCGCACCGTGTTCTTGGAAACCATGGCCTCAATGGTGAAGGGGCCGACGTAGAGCGAGTTGAATTTCGTGCGGGAGTCGCCAGTTACCAGTTTGAGGTGGGCCGTGGAAAGGAGCACCTGGTCGCCCACCATGAAGGTGTGGTCGGCACGGTGCTTCTCGGCGTAGGCGGCCTGGCGGTGCTGCGCAGCCTTGACATGCAGCTTGGCTTGGGAGAGCGCAATTTAACGGTCGATCATGAATGATGTGACCGACGGGTTGGCGGGCTCCCAGTTGGGGTGTTTGGCTAGCAGCTGTAGCGGGGTGGTGGGCTCATAGCCCAGGACTAGCTTGAACGGGGTGAAGCCTGTCGAAGCTTGGACGCTCGAGTTGTAGGTGAACTCGAGTTGGGGCAGGAGATCACACCAGTTGTTGTGGTTGGCGTCCACATAGTGGCGGAGCATCTCCTCTAGGGTGCGATTGGCTTGCTCTGTCCGTCTGCGGGTGGTGTGCAGTGGACATGTCAAGGCTCGTGCCAGACAGCTTGAACAAGGTTTGCCAGAAGGTGCCTGTGAGCTTGGGGTCACGGTCGGAGACAATGCTCTCTGGCTGACCGTAGAACAGGAACACCTACTCGTAAGCGACCTCAGCTAGGCGCTCGGCTGTGATGTTCGTGGTGACAGGGATGACGCGCATCATCTTAGAAAGCCGGCATACAAAGACGGCGATGGCGTCGTGGCCACGGTGCGATTTGGGCAGGTCCGTAATTAGGTCCAGCGAAATGGACTGCCAGGGCCGCTCGGGGATGGGCAGTGGTTGAGATTTGCCCATGGGGCGGCCTTGCCTGTTTTTGCACCGTTGGCACGAGGGGCAGGTGGTGGTGTAGGTATCCACCGATCTGTCCATGTTCGGCCAGTAGTATAATCTGCTGAGCCGGGCAAGGGTCTTGCTGCGGCCCAGGTGGCCTGCAATGGGGATGTCATGAGCCTCGCGCAGCAGCTTGGCGCGCAGGCCCAGGATGTCTGGGATGTACAGGCGAACCCGCAGGGCACCACGCGGCTCGTAGTACAGCAAGCTCTTGTATAGCTTGAACGGGGGGTCCTCATTGGAGTTCTTGACGGCTTGCTCCTTGAGGCGAGTGTAGGTCTCATCCTGGGGACCATCTCTGCGGATGGTGGGGGCCAGGTTGATGGCAGCCTTGGCCACAGAGACCGTCATGGTGTGGACCCGCAGGTCCGGTTGTCGGCTGATTGCATCAGCCACGACGTTGGTCTTGCCCGGCTTGTGCTCGATGACGTAGTTGAATTCTTCAAGCTCAGCAAGCCAGTGCACTTGGCGCCGGTTTAACCGGGGTTGCGTTTTGAATGCCGAGACTGCCGAGTTATCGGTCCAGATGGTCACCGGGTGAGGTCCTTTGAGGTGGTGCCACCAGACACGAAGGCAGTGGACAACCGCGAGCATCTCGTGGTCGTGTGCAGGGTAGTTGCGCTCCGCCGGGGTAAGCTTCCGGCTCTGATACGCAATCACTCGCTCGACACCGTCTTGGACTTGGGACAGAACTCCACCTGTGGCGTAGTCTGAGGCGTCGGTGGTGTTGTATCCTTCCTTCCTCAATCATGCACTGAATCTGCACATCTGGATGTTAGCTAAGTGCTCACCAAGCTTACGAACAGCAAGGCGATCCAATGCAGACAAAGTGACAGCGGAAGGCTTAAGAATAAGGAAAGATTCAACTTACAATAGTCTTCGTTTACAAAGCGGTAGATGGCCATCAGACCCCGCGGGCAATGTTCATCATCCGGCTGGGGATGCTGTGCTGGAATGGCTCAGGCCGAATATAAATGAGTATATAGTATGTATGCGAATTAGATAGAGTTAAGTACACGAGTACTTAGTCCAAAGTAGCACGAGCCGACTTCGGTCTCTAGGCGGCCGTCCTCGCACCTATCACGTCACGATACCGATGTGCAGTACAGGTCTCACTGGATTCCGATCTCAAGTGTGAGTACCATCGTAGCACTATCCTAAATACCGTGTAATCCGTGACATTAATGGATGCAACACATGCAATATGTGAAGGTCCGAATATCGCCGAATAGTTGCCGACCCAACCATCGTGATCGTCACGTTCTCGCATACACGTATGGTTTATGACGTAGATGAGGTAATAATATTTAAAGTATTATTACTTGATATAAAATGCCAATGGATAGATCGCACATAAATTATCAACGTCGAGTCAAACATGTTGACTGACAGTGCGATGTCGTAGATGATCATGCAGCATGCCTGATTAGCTAGATATACTCGAATATATCTTGCTAATATAATTATATCATGTTTCATAATGCTCGAATGGGTTGCGGTCTATTTTGGTGCAACCCGCGTACAACAACTATCCCCCCTCCCGTATGCAGCGTCCTCGCTGCATCGAAGAGCATCGACTGCAGAGATCATTGGGTTTGCGTGGCACGTAAACGAGCTTCCTCCAAAAGGGGCTTCATTTCTGGCGAGAAGTTACGCGTCGGCTCCCAAGAGTTATGCTCGCTAGGATAGCCAGTCCACTTGACCAGATATTCGTGCACCTTCCGCTTTCGTCATTGTCGACCTATACGGCGAACCCGATTTTCCAGTATCCGCTCCACATCATACACCTTTTGCTTGCCTGCGATCCAGGTCTCGGGACTGGGGTCCATTGCTGCAGGGGCTTCGGTGTCGTTTGTAACGGGCGCTGTGCCGCGATAAGGACAGATGAGGGAGATATGAAATGTGGGATGAATATTCATGTCAGAGGGTAGGGATAGCTCTACGGCTACACTCCCTACCATGCGAACAACGGGATAAGGACCGATCCAGCGAGGAAGTAATTTTTGGGAACCGTCGGCGAGCGAGCGCAGATTCTTAGTGCTCAATAATACCATTTGTCCCACCGAAAATGTTACGTCTTGTTTGGATTTGTTATAGTAGTCCGTCGTCCATTGTTGTGCCGCATCCAAACATGCCTTCACGTCTGTCATGTGTTGTACCTCTCGTTCGCGTTTGCTCATAAGTATCTGCACGTCTGGAGACTATCGACACCGATGCGCGAGCACTTGCAAGTACAGCAAGGCAAGCGAGAGCAAACAGAGACAGCGGAAGACTTCAAGACGAAGAGAGATATAACTTACGGTCTTACAGATCGGAATGATGCAATGGACGAAATCGCCGTCAGCGCCGGAAGCAAGCAATCATCACGCGGCGGTGATTAGCAAAGTTCAGGCTTAGCTCGGGCTAAGTAGAGTATCGTATAGTAATAGTAATGTAGAACACACAAGTGTTCTCCGGTATCGAATGTCTTGTCTAGCTTAGCCGTCCTCGCATCTGTTATACTCGCAGCATCGCAGTGCCGTACGATTCACATTAGGAGGCCGATCCTAGATGTGACAACCCTACTGCGTAGGGGCGATGTCTACTCGTAACAACGTATAAGCCTTTCCGGCATTCGCATGATGCAAGGGTCCGGATAACGATATCCGGTTGCAGGGCATGTATCGCGACGAGTGCGGCGCTCTCAACGTGTGCTTAAATGAAGTAATATTATATCAGATAATATTACTTATCGTTTCGTAGCACGAGCATAATGCGCACTTCAATGCTTCGAGCTTTCATGCATGCTAGGCGGATTTGCCATGGTGCGATGTCGCGATGGATAATGACAACATGCCAAATGCATATATAAATGTATGCGAATACATTTATATCATGCAGATTCATTCATATGTAATGCGTTCATCACAAAAGCACTTCGACTCATAGGATCGCGTCGACCTACGCGTCGACGGGATATGAACCGTAGCACAACAATTATCCCCCCTCCCGTATGCAGCGTCCTCGCTGCATCATACAGCATCGACTGCAGGGGTCATTGGGCTTGCGTGGCACGTTTGCGGGCTTCTTCGAGCAGGGGTTTCATGTCTTGTGAGAAGTTGTGTGCCGGTTCCCATGAGTTGTGCTCGTCGGTATACCCTGTCCACTTAACCAAGTACTCGTGCACTGTTCGCTTACGTCGGTGTCGGCCCACACGACGCGCGCGATAATCTAACACCCGCTCCACATCGTAAAACTTCTGTTTACCAGTGATCCAGGTCTCGGGAACTGGTTCGATCGCTGCGGGGGCGTTAGCAGGCTCAGGGACGGGTTCCGTACTACGATACGGACGAACAAGCGATACGTGAAACGTGGGGTGAATGGTCATATCAGTGGGCAATGCAAGCTCCACAGCCACATTCCCAACCATGCGCACGACAGGATACGGACCAATCCAACGGGGTAAGAGTTTTCGGGATCCGTCGGCCAAGGAACGCAAGTTCTTGGTGCTTAGCAACACGAGTTGCCCCTCCGAAAACGTCACATCCTGCTTGGATTTGTTGTAGTATTCCGTCGTTCGTTGCTGCGCCGCGTCCAAACACGACTTCGCGTCTGTGATTCGGGACATAAAAGACTTGGCAAAAAGTTTAGCAGCAGGCACGTTCACTTCCAACTCACGCCACACGGGTAGCGCGGGATGAAATCCGTAGTTAAGAAAGAACGGACTTTTGCCTGTAGAGCGGTTAACAGCGTTGTTAAGCGCGAATTCTGCCGCAGTCAAATATGTATCCCAAACGAGTGGTGTGCGACCAGCATAATTGCGCAACATATCACCCAACGTGCGGTTTGTGCGTTTGGTTTGACCATCAGTCTGCGGGTGGTACGCTGTGCTCAGATTGACACGCATGCCAACTAGCTTGCAGAGCGCTTCCCAAAACTTAGACGTGAACTGTCCTCCGCGGTCCGAGATCACATTTTTGGGAATCCCGTGTAACCGAACCACATTATCGAAAAACAAACGTGCGGTTTGCTCAGCCGTGCAGGATGATGTGCATGGTGCTAGGTGAACCATCTTAGTCAGACGGTCGACCATTACGAACACCGCATCGTATCCCCCCTCAGTTTTGGGCAGCGAGACTACGAAGTCCATGGAAACACTTTCCCAAGGCGCATCCGGGACAGGCAACGGTTGCAACAACCCATGGCCCTTACCGGACAAAGCCTTATTGCGCTGGCACAGACTGCATGTCTGGACGAAGTTCGCCGCATCCTTAGCCAAACGAGGCCACCAAAAGGAACGTTGCACCAAGTCGATCAATCGCTTGCTACCAGGGTGTCCTGCTAACGGGTCCTCGTGGAACCGCGCAAGGATGTCGTAGCGTAGCGCGTCGTCGTTCGGAACGACGATTTGCGTAGCTGCACCCTCCGTCCGTAGCCAAAGGCCATTCTGCTTGCAAAGGTTTTCTACATTAGCCGGGTCCGCGAACCAGGCGTCTGCGTTGTAGGCAACCTTCAACCGCTCCGCGAGGTCCGTCGCGATCGGTACCTCCTCGCTATGCGGCCGCACGACGGGCGCTGCCAAAATTGCAGCGTGTAGCGACGGATGTCGACTGAGAGCATCGGCAATATTCAATTTACCAGAAATATACTCCCAGGTGCAGTTGAACCTAGCTAGATATTCCATCCACCTAGCTTGACGGCGGTTCAACGTCGGAACGCTTTGCAAAAACGTTAGGGGCTTGTGGTCAGTCTTTAAAGTAAACGGGCGTCCCTCGAGGTAACAGCGCCATTCCTTTAAAGCATGCAGCACGGCCAGAAGCTCCTGTTCCCCGGTGGTGTAGCGAATTTCCGCACCAGAAAACTTCTTACTCGTGAAGGCGATCGGTCGCCCTTTGTTGTGCTACGGTTCATTTCCCGCCGACGCGTAGGTCGACGCGATCCTACGAGGCGAAGTGCTTTTGTGATGAACGCATTACATTTAAATGAATCTGCATGATATAAATGTATTCGCATACATTTATATATGCATCTGGCATGTTGTCATTATCCATTGCGACATCGCATCATGGCAAATCCGCCTAGCATGCATGGATGACCAAATCATTGAAGTGCGCATTATGCTCGTGCTAGGAAACTATAAGTAATATTATCTGATATAATATTACTTCATTACAGCACACGTTGAGAGCGCCGCACTCGTCACGATCCATGCCCAGCAACCGGATATCGTTATCCGGACCCTTGCATCATGCGAATGCCGGAAAGGCTTATACGTTGTTATGCGTAGACATCGCCTAGACGCAGTAGGGTTGTCACATCTAGGATCGGCCTCCTAATGTGAATCGTACGGCATTGCGATGCTGCGAGTATAACAGATGCGAGGACGGCTAAGCTAGACAAGACATTCGATACCGGAGAACACTTGTGTGTTCTACATTACTATTACTATACGATATTCTACTTAGCCCGAGCTAAGCCTAAACTTTGCTAATCACCGCCGCGTGATGATTGCTTGCTTCCGGTGCTGACGGCGATTCCGTCCATTGCATCATTCCGATCTGTAAGACCGTAAGTTATATCTCTCTTCGTCTTGAAGTCTTCCGCTGTCTCTGTTTGCTCTCGCTTGCCTTGCTGTACTTGCAAGTGCTCGCGCATCGGTGTCGATAGTCTTCAGACGTGCAGATACTTATGAGCAAACGCGAACGAGAGGTACAACACCCTTCCTGTAACAATACAGCGCCGCTTCCAAATATTGAGGCATCAGACACTACCTCAACACGAAATGGCAACGAGTAATCAGGGAATGCAAGGGTGACATCTTCGGCAACGATTCGTTTGAGCTCTTCGAATGCCCGCTGGCATTGCGACGTCCACGACTCGAGCGAAACGAAAACGCCTTTGCGAGTTAAGTTAGTAAGCGGGGCCGCAATGATGGAATATTTTTCAATGAACTTTCGGAAATAATTGGTCAAGCCAAGGAACTTACGCAGCTCCGTGAGGTTCTGAGGCGCGGGCCAATCGCGAACCACGGCGACCTTCCGTGGGTCCATCTTCACACCGGTGGCAGATACAATGTGGCCCAAATATTCCACCTGAGGCTGCGCCCAAAAGCATTTGGCGCGTTTAGCAAACAATTGCTCCCGCCTCATAACGTCGAGCACGAGCCGCAAATGCTCCAAGTGCTCCTCGCGCGTCTTAGAATATACCAAGATGTCATCCAGGTAGCAACAAACAACGAACCTGTCGATAAACGGCCTAAACATTCGGTCCATAACCGCCTGAAACGTCGCAGGGGCATTAGTCAAACCAAATGATAGGACCGTATACTCAAAGTGACTGAAGGGCGTCCGAAAAGCGGTTTTCGGGATATCAGAGGCAGCGATGCGAATCTGATTGTAGCCCTGTTGTAAGTCAATTGAGGAAAAATAAGCCGAGCCCTTCAGCTTATCCAACAGGTCGTCAACGCGTGGCAAAGGGTAGCGATTTTTCACCGTATTCGCATTTAACCCCCTGTAATCAATGCACATGCGCAAGGTCCCATCCTTCTTACCGACAAACAAAATCGGTGCAGAATACGGGGATGTGCTGGGGTGTATCATACCCTTCGCGAGCAAATCCGTCACCTGGTGTTGTACCTCTCCTTCAAGTTTGCTCATAGGTATCTGCACGTCTGGGGACTTTCAATACCGATGCACAAGCACTTGCAAGTACAGCAAGGCAATCGAGAGCAAACAGAGACAGCGGAAGACTTCAGAGCAAGGAGAGATATAACTTACAATCATATATCAACGAAGCAATGCAGGGACGCGATCGCCGTCAGCGCCGGAAGCAAGCGTTCATCATGCGGCGTTGATTAGCGAAGTTCAGGCTTAGCTCGGGCTAAGATAATAGAGCAACTAGCAATAGTTGAGTTGAACACACGAGTGTTCCATGAGCATGTTTAGTCCGCTCTACTTAGCCGTCCTCGCATCTGTTATACTCGCGATATCTCTACGCCGTACAATCCACACTAGGAGGCCAACCCTAAGTGCGGAAAACCCTACTGCGTATCTGCGATATCCACGTATAACAACCGATAAGCCTTTCCGGCATTCGCATGATGCAAGGGTCCGAATAGCAATATTCGGTTGCAAGTCATTCATCGCGACTAGTGCGGTGCTCACAAAGCATGCCGCAACAATGTAATATTATAACAAATAATATTACTTAACAGTACATGACATGAGCATGCCGCGCGCCTGTGCTTCTCTGAGCATTGCATATGTTAGGCGTATCAGCGGTGATGCGATGTGTCGTGATGCATAGCATTAACATGCTAATTATATGTAAATGTATGCAAATACATTTATATGCATGCGAGTTCATTCATGGTCATCATGCATTCATCAAGTCAGCACTTCGCCTCGTAGCGTCGCATTGACCTACACATCGGCGGGAAATGAACCGTGGCACAACAATTATCCCCCCTCCCGCATGCAGCGTCCTCGCTGCCTAGCATCGCTTCCATTAATTGAGGTATCAACAACAACCTCCACATGGAAAAGCAACGAGTAATCGGGCATTGTAAGGATAATATAATCAGTGACGGTTCGATTGAGCTCGTCGAATGCCCGTCGGCACTTCGATGACTCAAACAAAACGAACATCCCTTGCGGGTCAAGTTCGCAAGTCATAAGGATGGAGTAATTTTCAATAGGCTTCCGGAAATACTTGGTCAAGCCTGGGAACTACGCAGTCCCGAGAGGTTCCGAGGCACGTGCCAAAACATGAACCACGGCGACCTTCCGCGAATCCCTTTTCACATTGGCGGCCGATACAATGTGACCGAAATACTCCACCTGAGGCTACGCCCAAACATTTGGCGCGTTTAGCAAACGATTGCTTTTGCCTCGTCACATCAAAACATGAGCCACAGATGCTCCATCGTGCGTTTGGGATGAACCAAGATGTCATCCATACAACAAAACCTGTCGGCAAACGGCCCGAGCATGCGGTTCACATCCGCTTCAAGTGTCATGGGGCATTAGTCAAATCCCAAGCGACACGGCCGTATACTCAAATTGACCAAAGGGATTTCGAAAAGCGATTTTCAAAATATCAGAGGCAGCGATGCCAGTCTGATTGCAACCCTGTTGCGAGTCAATTGAGGAGACATAAGCTGAACGTTCAGCATATCGAACAGGTTATCAACACACATACAAAGGGTCGCGATTTCAACATCATTCGCATTCAAGCCCGGTAGGCAGTACACATGCTCAGGATACCGACAAGTATTATCGGTGCAGAGTAGGAGGATGTGTGGGGCAATAATCATACCCTTTGTAGCATTTCTGTCTCTTACTGCCGCTCAACCTTACACTTGGGAGCGCTTCAGAGAACAGAGGGATTGTGCAAACAACAGGACAAGGTGGAAGCGCAGGGATATCACGAGACATCCGTATGCATTTTGCATCAAGGCTTCGACCCCAGAATCCACAAAATCTGCGCGGTGGTGGCACATCATTCCACCTAAAGCCTCAAAAGCCCATACGGTTCATGACTCCGTGGCTTTGGTTTTCATTCGCATGGCCAATGTAGGCGCAGCGTAACCATAGGCACCGCCTCAGTTTTGCCCTCCTTTGGTGTGACACCTGGTACCCTCCGACCCGAGTCCCCCTTGGCCTACATCAAGGGTTAAGGACTTCGTCCGGAGCGCGCGAGGTACGACAGGATGTCAAAGACCCCTTCAGGTACGATGCAGTCTCTGCAGAACCCTGCAGTGCGTACACTCGGGTCACAACAACCAAAGGGCCTAACAATAGGCGAAGGGTGATTCTGCCCAACGATGGGACTTTTACTCCATCCGCAAGAGTAACCTGTGCACAATCCAACGACTGTGGAGAACGACTCCACTGCATTCACCCTGCCGAGTAGGTGAAGTCGTCTATGGCACCAAAATGCATGTGCCTTCAGAATACGGTCAGCAAGACCGACGTGAATTACTGGGATCCGAATACCTGTTGGCAACTGCCCTGTAGGTAACGATGCTGCACTTGTAGTAATCAATTTGCGGACAGCAGCAGCAATCCCAGGATGGGTTCAAAGCAATCGGCAGAACCCACAGCAGGAGTTTCATACAAGACGTCAGTAGCATAGGGCAGTTCAGCAACAGAGCTGACACTCCCTCCATATTAACACCATCAAACAGCATGGTGCCTGGTGTGAACCAGGTGACACACTGCATACCCTTTAGCAGAGCCTCAGCCGCGCGCTGACTATAGGCAGGGAATAAAACACATGCAGCGGTGTCCGTACATTGACGTCTACTCCTGTACAAAATAAGCTGTACGAACAGCTCACATAGAGATGAGGGGATGAACATAGCCATGATACGTCCTCAAGGACCAACAGCAACAATGCCTTCATGGCTGATCGTACGAACGACCACTGACAACACGTTTGTTCAGCATTCCCGGGTGGAGACAACTCCGCATCAATCCGGCAATCCCCTACCTTAGCCGTATGGCCAAAGGCTGCAACAACAGACACCCCTTCGTGAGGTAATCCACTGCACATCTCCAGCAAAGAGTGACCATCCTCCGACGCACAAGCTCGGATTGCATGCACTCCCATTTTGCCAGTCATAGGTCCAAACGTGAAGTTTTCCCGTGCAGTGGCCCATTGGTCTTACCATGTCTTCGTCACACCTTCAAAGGGAACTTCTGACGAAGAGACATCGCATGGCGTCATGTTCACACCACAGCACAACTGCAGGTACTTCCTAACATCACGTAGATAGGTACGAGTTGCAATTGCGGTGTCACGCCCAACATTCACATCATGTGAGATAAGCAATTTCGGTGCCGGGATAATAAACCTCTTCACCTCATTACCGTCAACACGGTCTTGCATTTGAGGTGACAGCAGACCCCGTTGATCAGCAGTTCCATCTGTAACCGTCATGGCTGCCGAGCGTGGCGTAGTAAGATGGATAGGAGCCTGAAACACAAGAGAATCTTGAGCAGCAATCATGTCAATAGTCTCAGGATCTCTATCAAACATTCTAGGAATGGCCCCCGGCTCGGGTTGACATGCCAAGCCTACGAACGACAGGTCGTCACGTTCCGCCATCGTGGAACACTGACCAATACGTTCGAATTGCGTGCCAATAAACGATGCACACAATTCCAAAGCAAGAATACAAGTGATTCACATGAATCCAGCACAAGAGTACAAGCAATTCGGTCAGCGCACCGACGATACTCTTGCAGACTTCGAGTAAGTATAACAGATACGTACTCAGTTGATCCCTGTAGTCCGTGCGATCAAAGCCTCCAGCTGGTTAGTACGCAAGTTGTAACCAGGAGTGACCGCAAGCGATGCCGGACCACTAGTTTTATCTGCAACTCAGAGCGAAGGCTCACACCACAATTGCAGTAAACTATAAAGGGACAAAAGCAATCAGAATTCGCAAGCAGCGGCGTCTAACACAACGCAGTCAAGTCCTTCAGCAATCGTGGGCTACATCGTCGATCATCGACACTCACCACAGCGAGAACTTACTTCCGAATGACGCAGAGAGAGACAGTCAGGCAACGAACCTGTCTCGATACCAAATTGTTGTACCTCTCCTTCAAGTTTGCTCATAGGTATCTGCACGTCTGGGGACTTTCAATACCGATGCACAAGCACTTGCAAGTACAGCAAGGCAATCGAGAGCAAACAGAGACAGCGGAAGACTTCAGAGCAAGGAGAGATATAACTTACAATCATATATCAACGAAGCAATGCAGGGACGCGATCGCCGTCAGCGCCGGAAGCAAGCGTTCATCATGCGGCGTTGATTAGCGAAGTTCAGGCTTAGCTCGGGCTAAGATAATAGAGCAACTAGCAATAGTTGAGTTGAACACACGAGTGTTCCATGAGCATGTTTAGTCCGCTCTACTTAGCCGTCCTCGCATCTGTTATACTCGCGATATCTCTACGCCGTACAATCCACACTAGGAGGCCAACCCTAAGTGCGGAAAACCCTACTGCGTATCTGCGATATCCACGTATAACAACCGATAAGCCTTTCCGGCATTCGCATGATGCAAGGGTCCGAATAGCAATATTCGGTTGCAAGTCATTCATCGCGACTAGTGCGGTGCTCACAAAGCATGCCGCAACAATGTAATATTATAACAAATAATATTACTTAACAGTACATGACATGAGCATGCCGCGCGCCTGTGCTTCTCTGAGCATTGCATATGTTAGGCGTATCAGCGGTGATGCGATGTGTCGTGATGCATAGCATTAACATGCTAATTATATGTAAATGTATGCAAATACATTTATATGCATGCGAGTTCATTCATGGTCATCATGCATTCATCAAGTCAGCACTTCGCCTCGTAGCGTCGCATTGACCTACACATCGGCGGGAAATGAACCGTGGCACAACACCTGGCGCTTCACCTCGTCCAGTTCCAATGGACTCAACCTGTACATTGGCCGGGCCGTAGGCTGCGCTCCAGGCATGAGAGGGATTGTGTGATCAACAGGACGCATAGGTGGGAGGCCAGGGATATCTTTAAAGACGTCCTCATACTGCGACAGTAGGGCCTCAACCTCAGGATCCACAGAAATCTGCGCGGTGGTGGCACAACAGCCCACCCGCGGCCTCAAAAGCAGTCCGTGGGCACCCTTCCGTAACAAACGGACGGCCTCCTTACGCCCGACTAGCTCTGGTTCGATTCGCACGGCCATTGCGGTCACAGCGAAATTAACCATAGGCACCGCCTCAGTTTCGCCCTCCTTTGGTGTGACATGTTCGAACGACAGGAAAGGTACCTTAATCGACAGAGTACCCTTGCACATATGCAGGGTTGCGGTCTCCATGTCGATGCGCGCGCGGTACTGTCGTAATGTCGACGACCCCATTATGTACGGTGCAGTCTCTGCTAAGCCCTGCAGCACGTACGGCCGGGTCACAACACGCAAAGGGCCTATCGATAGGCTAAGGGTAATCCTGCCCACGATGGGATGCTTACCCCCGTCAGCAAGGGTAACCTGTGGACAATCAGACGACTCTGGGGACAACCCCAGCGCGTTCACCTCTGCGACAGAGATGAAGTCGTCGCTGGCACCGGTGTCAACAAGTGCTTTCAGAGTACGGCCGTTCAAACCGATCTGAACCACAGGGACACGGTTATCTACGAGCGACTGCCCAGCAGACAACGTCAGTGCACTTAAGGCGGGTCCGTAACCAACGGCACCCCCATCAGGAGCTTCGTACCAAACGTCAACCGAGTAGGATAGGTGTGGCCACGGAGCCAGCGTACCCTCCCGATCCACACCATTAAACAAAACGGTGCCCGGCTCGAACCGGTGGACATGCCGCATACCCCTTAACGATGCCTCTGCCTTGCGCCGACAGAAAGCAGGGAGTAATACACATGCGGCAGTGCCTGGATATTGACGCCTACATCTCCTGTATATGGCCAACTGTTCCGACATCTCACGCAGAGACGAGGGGATGAACAAAACCACGTGGTTAGACAGATCGATAGACGACAGGGGACGGCGAGGTGTAAACAAATTACACAACGGGTCGAAGCAGAGAAGTCCCGTGCGTCCGTCAAGCGTGATGCGTCGCGCAATGACTCGCTCGATGTGTCCAAGTACACAAGGCAACAATGCCTTAACGGCTGGCCGTAAGGATGACCACCGACCACGCGTTAGTTCAGAAATCCCGGGTGGTGCCCCCTCCACAGGAACCTGGGCAAGCCCCTATTTCGGCTGAGGTACAAACGGCGGCATTAGAGGGCAATCCTTCGTGGAATGGCTCTCCGCACACCGTAGACAAACATTGGCCAATTTCCGACGCTCGAATTCGGAACGATTGCAATTCCATTTTGGCATAAATGTGTCGTCCGTACGAGTACGCTTCGCATTGGGGTCGGAACGCTGTGCGGCTGCCGACGACGGCGCACCACCACGCTTCCTGTTCCTAGCTGGGTCCGAGCTCGGACCTGCTCCTACTGTACCACGGACACCCGAGCTAGCGCCCCCGCGCGCCTTGCGTTGCCCGTTGCTGCGTCGCGTCGCGGCAGTAGGCGTGGGGCGGGTCGCGCCGAGGTCCTGGTCGAGAGCCACAGCTTCCCCAAGCGGATCCTGCACTTGCACGGCATTTGCACGAGGGGCAGACTTGACTTCTTCCTTGCCGGCAAGAAGTCGTATCTCCGCGCCCTTAGCAAAAGCGACTAACGCGTCATACGACTTGATCGCGCTCCAACCAAGTCAGTGGCGCACCATTTAGCCAAAAGTTTCGTTAGGCCTCGCCTAAACCAAAAGACACGCTCAGATTCGGTGAGGTCAGCAATGGGAGTCACAAGTGCTTCGAAGCGTGACTGGTACGCAGGTACATTTTCATCCCGACGCATGTGGTAGCTACCGGCTGCCAAAACGTTACGAGCTTCCACATCGCGTGCTTGAACCTCAGTAGCGAATCGTGCGAGCAAAGCGGCGATCAACTCGTCAAAAGTATAGCTGCCTCGGGCGTTGGTCCAATTGCGATACCAGTCCTTCGCTGCGCCCTCGAGGGTGTTACCAACGAAGAGACACCTGATACCATCATTATCGCCACCATGAACAGCTTGGAGGTACTTTTTAGCGTCACGCACGTACGCACGAGTTGCATCGGCTATGCTATGCCCTGGTGTCTTGTCGGTCAGCGAAATATTGAGCCTAGGAACGGGAATCGACAATCTCATCACCTCAGGGATGTCATCATGCCCTCGAGCTTGAGGTAATGGCAGAACCCTTGGTCCAGCAGTGTCGTCCATATTCGTGTTCACTGCTGAATGCGGCACAATTAAGTGAGCAGGGGTCTGAAGGAAAAGGGGCTCTTGAGTGGCTCGCGCGCCAACAGTCTCAAGACCTCTATCCGGCGCTCTAGCAGCTACAACGAAATCGGGTTGGCTAGCTAGGCTAGTGTGCGGCGTATCGTCGTGTTCCGCGGACATGGAGCACGAAACGATACCCTAGTTTTGCGTAATAGAAGCCAACTTCTATCGCAAAGGCAAGAGTACAAAGCGATTCGGTGAGCCTACCGACAGTACTCTTGAGAAGATTCAGCAAACTCAGCAAGTAATTGCCCAGCTGAGTCCTGATCTCCGTAGTTTGGGCAATGAGAGTCGCCAACTGGTCCGGACGAACGCCGGTCTCAGTCGCCGCGGCAAGCAATGCCGGTGCACTGAGATTACCTGCGACTCAGAGCGTACACTTACACAACAAGTGCAGCAATCTAAGCAAAAGCAATTAAACAATTACAAACCGGAAGCGGCGGCGTCATAAACGGCGCGGCCTAGGTCTTCGGCAAAAGTATCTAGCGGTCCTCGTGGTTCGTCGCTGGAACTCGCCATAGAAAGAACCTACTTCCGATTAGACAAAGAGAGACAGTTAGGCAACGAACCTGGTCTCGATACCAAATTGTTGTACCTCTCGTTCGCGTTTGCTCATAAGTATCTGCACGTCTGGAGACTATCGACACCGATGCGCGAGCACTTGCAAGTACAGCAAGGCAAGCGAGAGCAAACAGAGACAGCGGAAGACTTCAAGACGAAGAGAGATATAACTTACGGTCTTACAGATCGGAATGATGCAATGGACGAAATCGCCGTCAGCGCCGGAAGCAAGCAATCATCACGCGGCGGTGATTAGCGAAGTTCAGGCTTAGCTCGGGCTAAGTAGAGTATCGTATAGTAATAGTAATGTAGAGCACACAAGTGTTCTCCGGTATTGAATGTCTTGTCTAGCTTAGCCGTCCTCGCATCTGTTATACTCGCAGCATCGCAGTGCCGTACGATTCACATTAGGAGGCCGATCCTAGATGTGACAACCCTACTGTGTAGGGGCGATGTCTACTCGTAACAACGTATAAGCCTTTCCGGCATTCGCATGATGCAAGGGTCCGGATAACGATATCCGGTTGCAGGGCATGTATCGCGACGAGTGCGGCGCTCTCAACGTGTGCTTAAATGAAGTAATATTATATCAGATAATATTACTTATCGTTTCGTAGCACGAGCATAATGCGCACTTCAATGCTTCGAGCTTTCATGCATGCTAGGCGGATTTGCCATGGTGCGATGTCGCGATGGATAATGACAACATGCCAAATGCATATATAAATGTATGCGAATACATTTATATCATGCAGATTCATTCATATGTAATGCGTTCATCACAAAAGCACTTCGACTCATAGGATCGCGTCGACCTACGAGTCGACGGGATATGAACCGTAGCACAACATCATGCGGGATAGGAACGACTTGGCAAAGGTTTTAGCCGCTGGAATATTTATTTCCAACTCTCGCCACACGGGTAGCGCAGGATGGAATCCATAATTCAGAAAGAAAGGGCTTTGACCTGTAGAGCGGTTAACAGCGTTGTTAAGCTTGAATTCTGCCGAAGTCAGGAATGTATCCCAAACAGAGGGTGTGCGTCCCGCGAAATTCCTCAACATATCGCCCAACGTTCGATTTGTGCGTTCGGTTTGCCCATCGGATTGTGGATGATATGCTGTGCTCAAATGAACGCGCATACCGACGAGCTCACATAGCGCTTCCCAAAACTTAGACGTGAATTGACCACCGCGATCAGATATCACATTTTTAGGAACGCCATGCAATCAGACCACGTTATCGAAAAATAATCATGCTGTTTGTTCAGTGGTGCAAGACGAGGTGCAGGGGGCTAAGTGAACCATCTTGGTCAAACGATCGACCATAACGAACACCGAGTCGTATCCCCCCTCAGTTTTGGGCAGCACGACTACGAAGTCCATAGAAACACTTTCCCAAGGGACATCTCGTATAGGTAATGGTTATAGTAAACCCTGGCCCTTACCGGATAGTGTTTTGTTGCGCTGACATAAACTGCACCTTTGCACGAAGTTTTCCGCATCCTTCACCACGCGCGGCCACCAGAACGAGCGTCGTACTAGCTCTGCCAAACACGTGCTTCCGTGGTGTCCTGCTAACGGGTCCTCGTGGAACCGAGCAAGAATATTGTAGCATAACGTGTCATCGTTGGGCACGACGATTTGTGTGGTTGAGCCATCTTTCCGCAGCCACAAATCATTGCTCTTGTGTAAATGTTCCACATTGTTGGGCGAAGCAAACCACGGATCCACTTCGTACGCCACTTTGAGTCGCTGTGCAAGGTCCGTTGCTATCGGCACCTCCTGACTGCGCGAATGAGTAACCGGTGCCGCTAGAATTGCAGCATGTAAAGATGGATGTTGACTGAGGGCGTCAGCAATGTTAATTCTGCCGGCGATATACTCCCATGTACAATCGAAACGAGATAGATACTCAATCCACCGGGCTTGTCGTCGGTTAAGCGTGGGGACACTCTGCAAGAATGTCAGTGGTTTGTGGTCGGTCTTCAGTGTAAAAGGGTGGCCTTCGAGGTAACAGCGCCATTCCTTTAAAGCGTGCAGAACTGCCAACAGCTCCTGCTCTCCGGTTGTATATCGGGTCTCCGCACCCGAGAACGTTTTACTCGTGAAGGCGATCGGTCGTCCTTCCTGCAACAATACAGCGCCGCTTCCATGCAAGGAAGCATCCAATACAACTTCAACACGGAATGGCAACGAGTGATCAGGGAAAGAGAGGGTAACGTAGTCGGCGACGATTCGCTTGAGCTCTTCGAATGCCCGCTGACACGCGGGTGTCCAGGCCTCGAGAGAAGCGAAACCTCCTTTCCTTGTTAGATTTGTAAGTGGGGCCGCAATAATGGAGTATTTATTGATAAACTTACGGAAGTAGTTGGTCAAACCCAAGAACTGGCGTAGTTCGGTGAGGTTCTGCGGCGCAGGCCATTCACGAACCACCGCTACTTTCCGTGGGTCCATCCTTATTCCAGTGGCCGACACGACATGGCCCAAATACTCCACCTGAGACTGCGCCCGAAAACACTTTGCACGTTTAGCAAACAATTGCTCCCGCTTCATCACCTCAAGCACGAGCTCGAGATGCTTCAGGTGCTCCTCGCGCATTTTGGAATATATTAAAATATCATCCAAATAACAAACGACGAACCTGTCGATATACGGTCTGAACATGCGATCCATCACTGCTTGAAATGTGGTGGGCGCATTAGTAAGTCCAAACGACAAGACCGTGTACTCGAAGTGACCAAAGGGGGTCCGGAAAGCGGTTTTCGGAATATCAGAAGCAGCAATGCGTATCTGATTATACCCCTGTTGAAGGTCAATCGAGGAAAAACAAGCTGAGCCCCTCAACTTATCGAGCAGGTCATCGACGCGCGGCAAAGGGTAGCAATTTTTAATCGTGGTCGCATTCAAGCCCCGATAATCAATGCACATACACAACGTCCCATCCTTCTTACCGACAAACAGTATCGGTGCAGAATATGGCGATGTGCTGGGCCGAATCATACCCTTTGCGAGCAGATCCCCCACTTGCCGCTTCACTTCATCCAGCTCCAACGGGCTTAACCTGTACATAGGTCGTGAAACGGGTTGTACTCCGGGCACAAGAGGGATCGTATGGTCAACAGGTCGCATAGGTGGGAGCCCTGGGATGTCGCCAAAGACATCAGCATATTTATGCAGGAGGGCTTCGACCTCAAGATCCTTCACGGTGGACTGCACGGTGGTAGCATTCGATTGCACCCGTGGCCTCACAAGCAACACATGGGCGCCTTTCCGTATCATCCAATCGGTTTCTTTGTGCCCAATTAGCTTGGGTTCTTGATTTCGGTATACGATCGCCGTCAAAGCAAAATTAACCTCAGGCTCCGCAACAGTTCCGCCCTCCTCTGGTGTGACATCTTGGTACGACAGGAAAGGTACCTTAGTCGATAGGTTCCCTTTGCACAAACTAAGTGTGGTGGACTCCATATCGATGCGCGTGCGGTACTGCCGTAATGTCGCGGCACCCAAAATGTACTGTGCCGTCTCCGAGAGACCTTGTAGCACATACGGTTGGGCCCTAACACGCAGAGGGCCTATCGTTAGGCTCAGGGTGATCCTGCCCACGATGGGATGCTTACCTCCATCAGCGAGGGTAACCTGTGCACAATCAGACGACTGAGGGGTCAACCCCAATGCATTCACCTCCTTTGCCGAGATGAAGTCGTAGCTGGTGCCGGTATCCACAAGCGCCTTCATCAGTTGACCTCCGAGGCCGATTTCGATGATAGGGACACGATTCCCTGTCGGAGTCGACTCCGCAGAAAATAGAAGCGACCCTATGGCAGGCTCCAACCTGGTAGAGTCCAAAAGAGGAGCCTCAAACCAAACTTCAGCAGCATAAGTTAGTTTGGGTAAGGTTGTCGGTTTTCCCGTCACATCCACACCATTGAACAACGCGGTGTCCGACTCGAATCGGAGGACACATTGCATACCTTCCAGCAGCGACGCGACCTTGCATTGACTATAAGAAGGGATTAGTATACAAGCTGCGGTGTCCGGATTCTGACGGCGGTATTTCTTATACCTGGCGAGTTGCTCACACAACTCGCGAGACAACGAAGGGATAAATAAAGTAACGTGACGGCTAAATTGAGGGAAGAAAGAGGACAACGCGGTGCAAATAAGTTACACAGCGAGTCAAAATGATTTAGTCCCGTGCGACCATCAAGCGAGAAACGTCGCCCGATAGCATGCTCGATTTGTCCAAAAACGGAAGGTAAAAGAGCCTTCACAGCCGGGCGCAACGACGGCCAGCGGCCACGTCCACTTCCTTCAGTCCCGGGAGGAGTCCCTTCCTCCGCATCCTGGGCAATTTCCTAAGTAGCCTTAGGCACGAAAGGCGGTAACAGAGGGCATTCACGAGTAGGGTGCTCTCCCGCACACCTCAGGCAAAGGTTAGCGAACTTCCGACGGTCAAACTCCGAGCGTCGGCATTCCCACTTTTGCATATACGGATCGTCAGTCCGGGGCTTTTTAACACTAGGAGCCGTGTTCTGCATGGCAGCTACAGTCGGCGTGCTCCCCCTTCGTTTCCCTTTCACGTGGCCCGAGCTTGGCCCCGCTCCTGAGGACCCACGGTTACTTGGGTTTTGGCGCCCGTGAGCATCATACCGCCGTTCCTTCCGAGCGGTAGTCGCGGCCACCACGGGGTGTTGTCGATCAGGACCCTGGTCCTTCGGTGTCGACTCCGAAGGTAGTTCCTGTTGTGCTACGGTTCGTTGTCCGCCGATGCGTAGGTCGATGCGACCCTACAAGGCGAAGTGCTATCTTGATGAACGCATGAATGATTATTGCATATGAATGAACCTGCATGATATAGATGTATTTGCATACATTTATATATGCATTTGGCATGTTATCATTATCCATCGCGACATCGCATCATGGCAAATCCGCCTAGCATGCATGAAATACCGAATCATTGAAGTGCGCATTATGCTCGTGCTATGAAACGATAAGTAATATTATTTGACATAATATTACTTCATTACAGCACACGTTGAGAGTGCCGCACTCGTCGCGATGCATGCCTTGCAACCGAATATCGTTATTCGGACCCTTGCATCATGTGAATGCCGGAAAGGCTTATACGTTGTTATGCTTGGACATCGCCTATACGCAGTAGGGTTGTCACACTTAGGATCGGCCTCCTAGTGTGAATCGTACGACATTGCGATGCTGCGAGTATAACAGATGCGAGGACGGCTAAGCAAGATAAGACATTCGATACCGGAGAACACTCGTGTGTTCTACATTATTATTACTATACGCTATTCTGCTTAGCCCGAGCTAAGCCTAAACTTCGCTATCCACCGCCGCCGCTTCCGGTTTGTAATTGTTTAATTGCTTTTACTTAGATTGCTGCACTTGTTGTGTAAGTGTACGCTCTGAGTCGCAGGTAATCTCAGTGCACCGGCATTGCTTGCCGCGGCGACTGAGACCGGCTTTTGTCCGGACCATTTGGCGACTCTCATCGCCCAAACTACGGAGATCAGGACTCAGCTGGGCAAGTACTTGCTGAGTTTACTGAATCTTCTCAAGAGTACTGTCGGTAGGCTCACCGAATCGTTTTGTACTCTTGCCCTTGCGATAGAAGTCGGCTTCTATTACGCAAACCTAGGGTATCACTTCGTGCTCCATGTCCGCGGAACACGACGATACGCCGCACACTAGCCTAGCTAGCCAACCCGATTTTGTTGTGGCTGCTAGAGCTCCGGATAGAGGTCTTGAGACTGTTGGCACGCGAGCCACTCAAGAGCCCCTTTTCCTTCAGACCCCTGCTCACTTAATTGTGCCGCATTCAGCAGTTAACACCAATATGGACAACACTGCTGGACCAAGGGTTCTGCCATTACCTCAAGCTCGAGGGCATGATGACATCCCTGAGGTGATGAGATTGTCAATTCCCGTTCCTAGGCTCAATATCTCGCTAACTGAAACGACACCAGGGCATAGCATAGCTGATGCAACTCGTGCGTACGTGCGTGACGCTAAAAAGTATCTCCAGGCTGTTCATGGTGGTGATAATGATGGTATCAGGTGTCTCTTCGTTGGTAACACCCTCGAGGGCTCAGCGAAGGACTGGTATCGTGAATGGACCAACGCCCGGGGCAACTATACTTTTGACGAGTTGGTCGCCGCTTTGCTCGCACGATTCGCTACTGAGGTTCAAGCACGTGATGTGGAGGCTCGTAAGGTTTTGGCGGCCGGTAGCTACCACATGCGTCGGGGTGAAAATGTACCTGCGTACCAGTCACGCTTCGAAGCACTTGTGACCCCCCATTGCTGATCTCTCCGAAACCGAGCGTGTCTTTTGATTTAAGCGAGGCCTGACGAAACTTTTGGCTAAATGGTGCGCTACTGACTACTAAATGGTGCCGATCAAGTCGTATGATGCCTTGGTCACTTTTGCTAAGGGTACGGAGATACGACTCCTTGCCGGTGAGGAAGAAGTCAAGTCTGTCCCTCGTGCAAATGCTGTGCAAGTGCAGGATCCGCTTGGGGAAGCTGTAGCTCTCGACCAGGAACTCGGAGCGACCCGCCCCACGCCTACTGCCGCGACGCAACGCAGCAACCGGCAACGCCAGGCGTGCGGGGGCGCTAGCTCGGGTGTCCGCGGGTCAGGAGGAGCAGGTCCGAGCTCGGACCCGGCTAAGAGCAGGAAGCGTGGTGGTGCGCCGTCGACGGCAGCCGCACAGCGTTCCGACCCCAATGCGAAGCGGACTTGCATGGATGAATCGTTTATGCCAAAATGGAATTGCAATCGTTCCGAGTTCGAGCGTCGGAAAGCGGCCAATGTTTGTCTACGGTGCGCGGAGAGTCATCCTACGAAGGATTGCCCGTTACTGCCGCCGTTTGTACCTCAGCCGAAATAGGGGCTTGCCCGGGTTCCTGTGGAGGGGGCACCGCCCGGGATTTCTGAACTAACGCGTGGTCGGTGGTCATCCTTACAGCCAGCCGTGAAGGCATTGTTGCCTTGCGTACTTGGACACATCGAGCGAGTCATTGCGCGACGCATCACGCTTGACGGACGCACGGGACTTCTCTGCTTCGATCCGTTGTGTAATTTGTTTACACCTCGCCGTCCCCTGTCGTTTTTATCGAACCACGTGGTTTTGTTCATCCCCTCGTCTCTGCGTGAGATGTCGGAACAGTTGGCCGTTTATAGGAGATGTAGGCGTCAATATCCAGGCACCGCCGCATGTGTATTACTCCCCGCTTTCTGTCGGCGCAAGGCAGAGGCATCGTTAAGGGGTATGCGGTGTGCCCACCGGCTCGAACCGGGCACCGTTTTGTTTAATGGTGTGGATCGGGAGGGTATGCTGGCTCCGTGGCCAGGCACATCCTACTTGGGTGATGTTTGGTACGAAGCTCCTGATGAGGGTGCCGTAGGTTACGGACCCGCCCTAAGTGCACTGACGTTATTTGCTGGGCAGTCGCTCGTAGATAACCGTGTCCCAGTGGTTCAGATCGGTTTGAATGGCCGTACTCTGAAGGCACTTGTTGACACCGGTGCCAGCGACGACTTCATCTCTGTCGCAGAGGTGAATGCGCTGGGGTTGACCACAGAGTCGTCTGATTGTCCACAGGTTACCCTTGCTGACGGGGGTAAGCATCCCATCGTGGGCAGGATTACCCTTAGCCTATCGATAGGCCCTTTGCGTGTTGTGACCCAGCCGTACGTGCTGCAGGGCTTAGCAGAGACTGCACCGTACATAATGGGGTCTTCGACATTACGGCAGTGCCGTGCGCGCATCGACATGGAGACCGCAACCCTGCATATGTGCAAGGGTACTCTGTCGATTAAGGTACCTTTCCTGTCGTTCGAACATGTCACACCAAAGGAGGGCGAAGCTGAGGCGGTGCCTATGGTTAATTTTGCTGTGACCGCAATGGCCGCATGAATCGAACCAGAGCTAGTCAGGCGTAAGGAGGCCGTCCGTTTGTTACGGAAGGGTGCCCACGGACTGCTTTTGAGGCCGCGGGTGGGCTGTTGTGCCACCACCGCGCAGATTTCTGTGCATCCTGAGGTTGAGGCCCTACTGTCGCAGTATGAGGACGTCTTTAAAGATATCCCTGGCCTACCACCTATGCGTCCTGTTGATCACACAATCCCTCTCATGCCTGGAGTGCAGCCTACGGCCCGGGCAATGTACAGGTTGAGTCCATTGGAGCTGGACGAGGTGAAGCGCCAGGTGACGGATTTGCTCACGAAGGGTATGATACGCCCCAGCACATCCCCGTATTCTGCGCCGATTTTGTTTGTCGGTAAGAAGGATGGGACCTTGCGCATGTGCATTGATTACCGGGGGTTAAATGCGAGTACGGTGAAAAATCGCTACCCTTTGCCACGTGTTGACGACCTGTTGGATAAGCTGAAGGGCTTGGCTTGTTTTTCCTCGATTGACTTACAACAGGGCTATAATCAGATTCGCATCGCTGCCTCTGATATCCCGAAAACCGCTTTTCCGATGCCCTTCGGTCACTTCGAGTATACGGTCCTATCATTTGGTTTGACTAATGCCCCTGCGATGTTTCAGGCGGTTATGGACCGAATGTTTAGGCCGTTTATCGACAGGTTCGTTGTTTGCTACCTGGATGACATTTTGGTCTATTCTAAGACGCGCGAGGAGCACTTGGAGCATCTTCGGCTCGTGCTCGACGTTATGAGGCGGGAGCAATTGTTTGCTAAACGCGCCAAATGCTTTTGGGCGCAGCCTCAGGTGGAATATTTGGGCCACATTGTGTCGGCTACCGGTGTGAAGATGGACCCGCGGAAGGTCGCCGTGGTTCGCGATTGGCCTGCGCCTCAGAACCTCATGGAGCTGCGTAAGTTCCTTGGCTTGACCAATTATTTCCGAAAGTTCATTGAAAAATATTCCATCATTGCGGCCCCGCTTACTAACTTAACTCGCAAAGGCGTTTTCGTTTCGCTCGAGTCGTGGACGTCGCAATGCCAGCGGGCATTCGAAGAACTCAAGTGAACCGTTGCCGAAGATGTCACCCTTGCATTCCCTGATTACTCGTTGCCATTTCGTGTTGAGGTAGTGTCTGATGCCTCAGTATTTGGAAGCGGCGCTGTATTGTTACAGGAAGGGCGACCGATCGCCTTCACGAGTAAGAAGTTTTCTGGTGCGGAGATTCGCTACACCACCGGGGAACAGGAGCTTCTGGCAGTGCTGCATGCTTTAAAGGAATGGCGCTGTTACCTCGAGGGACGCCCATTTACTTTAAAGACTGACCACAAGCCCCTAACGTTTTTGCAAAGTGTTCCGACGTTGAACCGCCGTCAGGCTAGGTGGATGGAATACCTAGCTAGGTTCGACTGCACCTGGGAGTACATTTCTGGTAAATTGAATATTGCCGATGCTCTCAGTCGACATCCCTCGCTACACGCTGCAATTTTGGCAGCGCCCGTCTTGCGACCGCATAACGAGGAGGTGCCGATCGCGACGGACCTCGCGGAGCGGTTGAAGGTTGCCTACAACGCAGATGCCTGGTTCTCGGAGCCGGCTAATGTAGAAAACCTTCGCAAGCAGAATGGCCTTTGGCTACGGACGGAGGGTGCAGCTACACAAATCGTCGTTCCGAACGACGACGCGCTACGCTACGACATCCTTGCGCGGTTCCACGAGGACCCGTTAGCAGGACACCCTGGTAGCAAGTGGTTGGTCGAGTTGGTGCAACGTTCCTTTTGGTGGCCTCGTTTGGCTAACGATGCGGCGAACTTCGTCCAGACATGCAGTCTGTGCCAGCGCAATAAGGCTTTGCCTGGTAAGGGGCATGGGTTGTTGCAACCGTTGCCTGTCCCGGATGCGCCTTGGGAAAGTGTTTCCATGGACTTCGTAGTCTCGCTGCCCAAAACTGAGGGGGGATATGATGCGGTGTTCATAATGGTCGATCGCCTGACTAAGATGGTCCACCTAGCACCATGCACATCGTCCTGCACGGCTGAACAAACTGCACGTTTGTTTTTCGACAATGTGGTTCAGTTACACGGGGTTCCCAAAAATGTGATCTCGGACCGCGGTGGGCAGTTCACGTCTAAGTTTTGGGAAGCGCTCTGCAAGCTAGTTGGCATGCGCGTCAACCTGAGCACGGCGTATCACCCGCAGACTGATGGTCAAACCGAACGCACAAACCGCATGTTGGGTGATATGCTGCGCAATTATGCTGGTCGCACACCACTCGTTTGGGATACATATTTGACTGCGGCAGAATTCACGCTTAACAACGCTGTTAACCACTCTACGGGCAAAAGTCCGTTCTTTCTTAACTATGGGTTTCATCCCGCGCTACCCATGTGGCGTGAGTTGGAAGTGAACGTGCCTGCTGCTAAACTTTTTGCCAAGTCTTTTATGTCCCGAATCACAGACGCGAAGTCGTGTTTGGATGTGGCGCAGCAATGAACGACGGAATATTACAACAAATCCAAGCAGGATGTGAAGTTTTTGGAAGGGCAACTCGTGTTGCTAAGCACCAAGAACTTGCGTTCCTTGGCCGACGGATCCCGAAAACTCTTACCCCGCTGGATTGGTCCGTATCCTGTCATGCGCATGGTTGGGAATGTGGCTGTGGAGCTTGCATTGCCCGCTGATATGACCATTCACCCCACGTTTCATGTATCACTTGTCCGTCCTTATCATGGTACGAAACCTGTCCCTGAGCCTGCTAGCGCCCCCACAGCGATCGAACCAGTTCCCGAGACCTGGATCGCTGGTAAACAAAAGTTTTACGATGTGGAGCGGGTGTTAGATTATCGCGCGCGTCGTGTGGGCCGACACCGACGTAAGCGGACAGTACACGAGTACTTGGTTAAGTGGACAGGGTATACCGACGAGCACAACTCATGGGAACAGGCACGTGTTGTGCCACGGTTCATTTCCCATCGACGCGTAGGTCGACGCGATCCTATGAGTCGAAGTGCTTTTGTGATGAACGCATTACATATGAATGAATCTGCATGATATAAATGTATTCGCATACATTTATATATGCATCTGGCATGTTGTCATTGATCCATCGCGACATCGCATCATGGCAAATCCGCCTAGCATGCATGAATAACCGAATCATTGAAGTGCGCATTATGCTCGTGCTAGGAAACTATAAGTAATATTATCTGATATAATATTACTTCATTAAAGCACACGTTGAGAGCGCCGCACTTGTCGCGATGCATGCCCTGCAACCGGATATCGTTATCCGGACCCTTGCATCATGCGAATGCCGGAAAGGCTTATACGTTGTTATACGTAGACATCGCCTAGATGCAGTAGGGTTGTCACATCTAGGATCGGCCTCCTGATGTGAATCGTACGGCACTGCGATGCTGCGAGTATAACAGATGCGAGGACGGCTAAGCAAGACAAGACATTCGATACCGGAGAACACTTGTGTGTTCTACATTACTATTGCTATACGATATCCTACTTAGCCCGAGCTAAAGCCTGAACTTCGCTAATCACCGCCGCGTGATGATTGCTTGCTTCCGGCGCTGACGGCGATTTCGTCCATTGCATCATTCCGATCTGTAAGACCGTAAGTTATATCTCTCTTCGTCTTGAAGTCTTCCGCTGTCTCTGTTTGCTCTCGCTTGTCTTGCTGTACTTGCAAGTGCTCGCGCATCGGTGTCTAAAGTCTTCAGACGTGCAGACACTTATGAGCAAACGCGAACGAGAGGTACAACAATTTGGTATCGAGACAGGTTCGTTGCCTAACTGTCTCTCTTTGTCTAATCGGAAGTAGGTTCTTTCTATGGCGAGTTCCAGCGACGAACCACGAGGACCGCTAGATACTTTTGCCGAAGACTTGGGCCGCGCCGTTTTGGACGCCGCCGCTTCCGGTTTGTAATTGTTTAATTGCTTTTACTTAGATTGCTGCACTTGTTGTGTAAGTGTACGCTCTGAGTCGCAGGTAATCTCAGTGCACCGGCATTGCTTGCCGCGGCGACTGAGACCGGTGTTTGTTCGGACCAGTTGGCGACTCTCATTGCTCAAACTACGGAGATCAGGACTCAGCTGGGCAATTACTTGCTGAGTTTGCTGAATCTTCTCAAGAGTACTGTCGGTAGGCTCACCGAGTCGCTTTGTACTCTTGCCTTTGCGATAGAAGTCGGCTTCTATTACGCAAAACTAGGGTATCGTTTCGTGCTCCATGTCCGCGGAACACGACGATACGCCGCACACTAGCCTAGCTAGCCAACCCGATTTCGTTGTAGCTGCTAGAGCGCCGGATAGAGGTCTTGAGACTGTTGGCGCGCGAGCCACTCAAGAGCCCCTTTTCCTTCAGACCCCTGCTCACTTAATTGTGCCGCATTCAGCAGTGAACACGAATATGGACAACACTGCTGGACCAAGGGTTCTGCCATTACCTCAAGCTCGAGGGCATGATGACATCCCTGAGGTGATGAGATTGTCGATTCCCGTTCCTAGGCTCAATATTTCGCTGACCGACAAGACACCAGGGCATAGCATAGCCGATGCAACTCGTGCGTACGTGCGTGACGCTAAAAAGTACCTCCAAGCTGTTCATGGTGGCGACAATGACGGTATCAGGTGTCTCTTCGTTGGTAACACCCTCGAGGGTGCAGCGAAGGACTGGTATCGCAATTGGACCAACGCCCGGGGTAGCTATACTTTTGACGAGTTAGTCGCCGCTTTGCTCGCACGGTTCGCTACTGAGGTTCAAGCACGCGATGTGGAAGCTCGTAACGTTTTGGCAGCGGGTAGCTACCACATGCGTCGGGATGAAAATGTACCTGCGTACCAGTCACGCTTCGAAGCACTTGTGACTCCCATTGCTGACCTCACCGAATCTGAGCGTGTCTTTTGGTTTAGGCGAGGCCTAACGAAACTTTTGGCTAAATGGTGCGCCACTGACTTGGTTGGAGCGCAGATCAAGTCGTATGACGCGTTGGTCGCTTTTGCTAAGGGCGCGGAGATACGACTTCTTGCCGGCGAGGAAGAAGTCAAGTCTGCCCCTCGTGCAAACGCCGTGCAAGTGCAGGATCCGCTTGGGGAAGCTGTAGCTCTCGACCAGGACCTCGGCGCGACCCGCCCCACGCCTACTGCCGCGACGCGACGCGGCAACGGGCAGCGCAAGGCGCGCGGGGGCGCTAGCTCGGGTGTCCGTGGTACAGGAGGAGCAGGTCCGAGCTCGGACCCAGCTAGGAACAGGAAGCGTGGTGGTGCGCCGTCGTCGGCAGCCGCACAGCGTTCCGACCCCAGCGCAAAGCGTACTCGTACGGACGACACATTTATGCCAAAATGGAATTGCAATCGTTCCGAATTCGAGCGTCGAAAATTGGCCAACGTTTGTCTACGGTGTGCGGAGAGCCATTCTACGAAGGATTGCCCTCTAATGCCGCCGTTTGTACCTCAGCCGAAATAGGGGCTTGCCCGGGTTCCTGTGGAGGGGGCACCACCCGGGATTTCTGAACTAACGCGTGGTCGGTGGTCATCCTTACGGCCAGCCGTTAAGGCATTGTTGCCTTGTGTACTTGGACACATCGAGCGAGTCATTGCGCGACGCATCACGCTTGACGGACGCACGGGACTTCTCTGCTTCGATCCGTTGTGTAATGTGTTTACACCTCGCCGTCCCCTGTCGTCTATCGATCTGTCCAACCACGTGGTTTTGTTCATCCCCTCGTCTCTGCGTGAGATGTCGGAACAGTTGGCCATATACAGGAGATGTAGGCGTCAATATCCAGGCACTGCCGCATGTGTATTACTCCCTGCTTTCTGTCGGCGCAAGGCAGAGGCATCGTTAAGGGGTATGCGGCATGTCCACCGGTTCGAGCCGGGCACCGTTTTGTTTAATGGTGTGGATCGGGAGGGTACGCTGGCTCCGTGGCCACACCTATCCTACTCGGTTGACGTTTGGTACGAAGCTCCTGATGGGGGTGCCGTTGGTTACGGACCCGCCTTAAGTGCACTGACGTTGTCTGCTGGGCAGTCGCTCGTAGATAACCGTGTCCCTGTGGTTCAGATCGGTTTGAATGGCCGTACTCTGAAGGCACTTGTTGACACCGGTGCCAGCGACGACTTCATCTCTGTCGCAGAGGTGAACGCGCTGGGGTTGTCCCCAGAGTCGTCTGATTGTCCACAGGTTACCCTTGCTGACGGGGGTAAGCATCCCATCGTGGGCAGGATTACCCTTAGCCTATCGTTAGGCCCTTTGCGTGTTGTGACCCGGCCGTACGTGCTGCAGGGCTTAGCAGAGACTGCACCGTACATAATGGGGTCGTCGACATTACGACAGTACCGCGCGCGCATCGACATGGAGACCGCAACCCTGCATATGTGCAAGGGTACTCTGTCGATTAAGGTACCTTTCCTGTCGTTCGAACATGTCACACCAAAGGAGGGCGAAACTGAGGCGGTGCCTATGGTTAATTTCGCTGTGACCGCAATGGCCGCGCGAATCGAACCAGAGCTAGTCGGGCGTAAGGAGGCCGTCCGTTTGTTACGGAAGGGTGCCCACGGACTGCTTTTAAGGCCGCGGGTGAGCTGTTGTGTCACCACCGCGCAGATTTCTGCGGATCCTGAGGTTGAGGCCCTACTGTCGCAGTATGAGGACGTCTTTAAAGATATCCCTGGCCTACCACCTATGCGTCCTGTTGATCACACAATCCCTCTCATGCCTGGAGCGTGTTGTACCTCTCGTTCGCGTTTGCTCATAAGTGTCTGCACGTCTGAAGACTTTAGACACCGATGCGCGAGCACTTGCAAGTACAGCAAGGCAAGCGAGAGCAAACAGAGACAGCGGAAGACTTCAAGACGAAGAGAGATATAACTTACGGTCTTACAGATCGGAATGATGCAATGGACGAAATCGCCGTCAGCGCCGGAAGCAAGCAATCATCACGCGGCGGTGATTAGCGAAGTTCAGGCTTTAGCTCGGGCTAAGTAGGATATCGTATAGCAATAGTAATGTAGAACACACAAGTGTTCTCCGGTATCGAATGTCTCGTCTAGCTTAGCCGTCCTCGCATCTGTTATACTCGCAGCATCGCAGTGCCGTACGATTCACATCAGGAGGCCGATCCTAGATGTGACAACCCTACTGCATCTAGGCGATGTCTACGTATAACAACGTATAAGCCTTTCCGGCATTCGCATGATGCAAGGGTCCGGATAACGATATCCGGTTGTAGGGCATGCATCGCGACAAGTGCGGCGCTCTCAACGTGTGCTTTAATGAAGTAATATTATATCAGATAATATTACTTATAGTTTCCTAGCACGAGCATAATGCGCACTTCAATGATTCGGTTATTCATGCATGCTAGGCGGATTTGCCATGATGCGATGTCGCGATGGATCAATGACAACATGCCAGATGCATATATAAATGTATGCGAATACATTTATATCATGCAGATTCATTCATATGTAATGCGTTCATCACAAAAGCACTTCGACTCATAGGATCGCGTCGACCTACGCGTCGATGGGAAATGAACCGTGGCACAACAATTATCCCCCCTCCCGTATGCAGCGTCCTCGCTGCATCATACAGCATCGACTGCAGGGGTCATTGGGTTTGCGTGGCACGTTTGCGGGCTTCTTCGAGCAGGGGTTTCATGTCCTGTGAGAAGTTGCGTGCCGGTTCCCATGAGTTGTGCTCGTCGGTATACCCTGTCCACTTAACCAAGTACTCGTGTACTGTTCGCTTACGTCGGTGTCGACCCACACGACGCGCGCGATAATCTAACACCCGCTCCACATCGTAAAACTTCTGTTTACCAGCGATCCAGGTCTCGGGAACTGGTTCGATCGCTGCGGGGGCGTTATCAGGCTCAGGGACGGGTTCCGTACTACGATACGGACGAACAAGCGATACGTGAAACGTGGGGTGAATGGTCATATCAGTGGGCAATGCAAGCTCCACAGCCACATTCCCAACCATGCGCACGACAGGATACGGACCAATCCAGCGGGGTAAGAGTTTTCGGAATCCGTCGGCCAAGGAACGCAAGTTCTTGGTGCTTAGCAACACGAGTTGCCCCTCCGAAAACGTCACATCCTGCTTGGATTTGTTGTAGTATTCCGTCGTTCGTTGCTGCGCCGCGTCCAAACACGACTTCGCGTCTGTGATTCAGGACATAAAAGACTTGGCAAAAAGTTTAGCAGCAGGCACGTTCACTTCCAACTCACGCCACACGGGTAGCGCGGGATGAAACCCGTAGTTAAGAAAGAACGGACTTTTGCCTGTAGAGCGGTTAACAGCGTTGTTAAGCGCGAATTCTGCCGCAGTCAAATATGTATCCCAAACAAGTGGTGTGCGACCAGCATAATTGCGCAACATATCACCCAACGTGCGGTTTGTGCGTTCGGTTTGACCATCAGACTGCGGGTGGTACGCTGTGCTCAGGTTGACACGCATGCCAACTAGCTTGCAGAGCGCTTCCCAAAACTTAGACGTGAACTGTCCACCGCGGTCCGAGATCACATTTTTGGGAATCCCGTGTAACCGAACCACATTATCGAAAAACAAACGTGCGGTTTGCTCAGCCGTGCAGGATGATGTACATGGTGCTAGGTGGACCATCTTAGTCAGACGATCGACCATTACGAACACCGCATCGTATCCCCCCTCAGTTTTGGGCAGCGCGACTACGAAGTCCATGGAAACACTTTCCCAAGGCGCATCCGGGACAGGCAACGGTTGCAACAACCCATGGCCCTTACCGGACAAAGCCTTATTGCGCTGGCACAGACTGCATGTCTGGACGAAGTTCGCCGCATCCTTAGCCAAACGAGGCCACCAAAAGGAACGTTGCACCAAGTCGATCAATCGCTTGCTACCAGGGTGTCCTGCTAACGGGTCCTCGTGGAACCGCGCAAGGATGTCGTAGCGTAGCGCGTCGTCGTTCGGAACGACGATTTGCGTAGCTGCACCCTCCGTCCGTAGCCAAAGGCCATTCTGCTTGCGAAGGTTTTCTACATTAGCCGGGTCCGCGAACCAGGCGTCTGCGCTGTAGGCAACCTTCAACCGCTCCGCGAGGTCCGTCGCGATCGGAACCTCCTCGCTACGCGGCCGCACGACGGGCGCTGCCAAAATTGCAGCGTGTAGCGACGGATGTCGACTGAGAGCATCGGCAATATTCAATTTACCAGAAATATACTCCCAGGTGCAGTTGAACCTAGCTAGATATTCCATCCACCTAGCTTGACGGCGGTTCAACGTCGGAACGCTTTGCAAAAACGTTAGGGGCTTGTGGTCAGTCTTTAAAGTAAACGGGCGTCCCTCGAGGTAACAGCGCCATTCCTTTAAAGCATGCAGCACGGCCAGAAGCTCCTGTTCCCCGGTGGTGTAGCGAATTTCCGCACCAGAAAACTTCTTACTCGTGAAGGCGATCGGTCGCCCTTCCTGTAACAACACAGCGCCGCTTCCAAATATTGAGGCATCAGACACTACCTCAACACGAAATGGCAACGAGTAATCAGGGAATGCAAGGGTGACATCTTCGGCAACGATTCGTTTGAGCTCTTCGAATGCCCGCTGGCATTGCGACGTCCACGACTCGAGCGAAACGAAAACGCCTTTGCGAGTTAAGTTAGTAAGCGGGGCCGCAATGATGGAATATTTTTCAATGAACTTTCGGAAATAATTGGTCAAGCCAAGGAACTTACGCAGCTCCGTGAGGTTCTGAGGCGCGGGCCAATCGCGAACCACGGCGACCTTCCGCGGGTCCATCTTCACACCGGTGGCCGACACAATGTGGCCCAAATATTCCACCTGAGGCTGCGCCCAAAAGCATTTGGCGCGTTTAGCAAACAATTGCTCCCGCCTCATAACGTCGAGCACGAGCCGAAGATGCTCCAAGTGCTCCTCGCGCGTTTTAGAATATACCAAGATGTCATCCAGGTAGCAAACAACGAACCTGTCGATAAACGGCCTAAACATTCGGTCCATAACCGCCTGAAACGTCGCAGGGGCATTAGTCAAACCAAACGATAGGACCGTATACTCAAAGTGACCGAAGGGCGTCCGAAAAGCGGTTTTCGGGATATCAGAGGCAGCGATGCGAATCTGATTGTAGCCCTGTTGTAAGTCAATTGAGGAAAAATAAGCCGAGCCCTTCAGCTTATCCAACAGGTCGTCAACGCGTGGCAAAGGGTAGCGATTTTTCACCGTATTCGCATTTAACCCCCGGTAATCAATGCACATGCGCAAGGTCCCATCCTTCTTACCGACAAACAAAATCGGTGCAGAATACGGGGATGTGCTGGGGCGTATCATACCCTTTGCGAGCAAATCCGTCACCTGGCGCTTCACCTCGTCCAGTTCCAATGGACTCAACCTGTACATTGGCCGGGCCGTAGGCTGCGCTCCAGGCATGAGAGGGATTGTGTGATCAACAGGACGCATAGGTGGTAGGCCAGGGATATCTTTAAAGACGTCCTCATACTGCGACAGTAGGGCCTCAACCTCAGGATCCGCAGAAATCTGCGCGGTGGTGACACAACAGCTCACCCGCGGCCTTAAAAGCAGTCCGTGGGCACCCTTCCGTAACAAACGGACGGCCTCCTTACGCCCGACTAGCTCTGGTTCGATTCGCGCGGCCATTGCGGTCACAGCGAAATTAACCATAGGCACCGCCTCAGTTTCGCCCTCCTTTGGTGTGACATGTTCGAACGACAGGAAAGGTACCTTAATCGACAGAGTACCCTTGCACATATGCAGGGTTGCGGTCTCCATGTCGATGCGCGCGCGGTACTGTCGTAATGTCGACGACCCCATTATGTACGGTGCAGTCTCTGCTAAGCCCTGCAGCACGTACGGCCGGGTCACAACACGCAAAGGGCCTATCGATAGGCTAAGGGTAATCCTGCCCACGATGGGATGCTTACCCCCGTCAGCAAGGGTAACCTGTGGACAATCAGACGACTCTGGGGACAACCCCAGCGCGTTCACCTCTGCGACAGAGATGAAGTCGTCGCTGGCACCGGTGTCAACAAGTGCTTTCAGAGTACGGCCGTTCAAACCGATCTGAACCACAGGGACACGGTTATCTACGAGCGACTGCCCAGCAGACAACGTCAGTGCACTTAAGGCGGGTCCGTAACCAACGGCACCCCCATCAGGAGCTTCGTACCAAACGTCAACCGAGTAGGATAGGTGTGGCCACGGAGCCAGCGTACCCTCCCGATCCACACCATTAAACAAAACGGTGCCCGGCTCGAACCGGTGGACATGCCGCATACCCCTTAACGATGCCTCTGCCTTGCGCCGACAGAAAGCAGGGAGTAATACACATGCGGCAGTGCCTGGATATTGACGCCTACATCTCCTGTATATGGCCAACTGTTCCGACATCTCACGCAGAGACGAGGGGATGAACAAAACCACGTGGTTGGACAGATCGATAGACGACAGGGGACGGCGAGGTGTAAACACATTACACAACGGATCGAAGCAGAGAAGTCCCGTGCGTCCGTCAAGCGTGATGCGTCGCGCAATGACTCGCTCGATGTGTCCAAGTACACAAGGCAACAATGCCTTAACGGCTGGCCGTAAGGATGACCACCGACCACGCGTCAGTTCAGAAAACCCAGGTAGAGCCCCCTCCGCAGGAACCCGGGCAAGCCCCTATTTCGGCTGAGGTACAAACGGCGGCATTAGAGGGCAATCCTTCGTAGAATGGCTCTCCGCACACCGTAGACAAACGTTGGCCAATTTTCGACGCTCGAATTCGGAACGATTGCAATTCCATTTTGGCATAAATGTGTCGTCCGTACGAGTACGCTTTGCGCTGGGGTCGGAACGCTGTGCGGCTGCCGACGACGGCGCACCACCACGCTTCCTGTTCCTAGCTGGGTCCGAGCTCGGACCTGCTCCTCCTGTACCACGGACACCCGAGCTAGCGCCCCCACGCGCCTTGCGTTGCCCGTTGCTGCGTCGCGTCGCGGCAGTAGGCGTGGGGCGGGTCGCGCCGAGGTCCTGGTCGAGAGCCACAGCTTCCCCAAGCGGATCCAGCACTTGCACGGCATTTGCACGAGGGGCAGACTTGACTTCTTCCTCGCCGGCAAGAAGTCGTATCTCCGCGCCCTTAGCAAAAGCGACCAACGCGTCATACGACTTGATCTGCGCTCCAACCAAGTCAGTGGCGCACCATTTAGCCAAAAGTTTCGTTAGGCCTCGCCTAAACCAAAAGACACGCTCAGATTCGGTGAGGTCAGCAATGGGAGTCACAAGTGCTTCGAAGCGTGACTGGTACGCAGGTACATTTTCATCCCGACGCATGTGGTAGCTACCCGCTGCCAAAACGTTACGAGCTTCCACATCGCGTGCTTGAACCTCAGTAGCGAACCGTGCGAGCAAAGCGGCGACTAACTCGTCAAAAGTATAGCTACCCCGGGCGTTGGTCCAATTGCGATACCAGTCCTTCGCTGCGCCCTCGAGGGTGTTACCAACGAAGAGACACCTGATACCGTCATTGTCGCCACCATGAACAGCTTGGAGGTACTTTTTAGCGTCACGCACGTACGCACGAGTTGCATCGGCTATGCTATGCCCTGGTGTCTTGTCGGTCAGCGAAATATTGAGCCTAGGAACGGGAATCGACAATCTCATCACCTCAGGGATGTCATCATGCCCTCGAGCTTGAGGTAATGGCAGAACCCTTGGTCCAGCAGTGTTGTCCATATTCGTGTTCACTGCTGAATGCGGCACAATTAAGTGAGCAGGGGTCTGAAGGAAAAGGGGCTCTTGAGTGGCTCGCGCGCCAACAGTCTCAAGACCTCTATCCGGCGCTCTAGCAGCTACAACGAAATCGGGTTGGCTAGCTAGGCTAGTGTGCGGCGTATCGTCGTGTTCCGCGGACATGGAGCACGAAACGATACCCTAGTTTTGCGTAATAGAAGCCGACTTCTATCGCAAAGGCAAGAGTACAAAGCGATTCGGTGAGCCTACCGACAGTACTCTTGAGGAGATTCAGCAAACTCAGCAAGTAATTGCCCAGCTGAGTCCTGATCTCCGTAGTTTGGGCAATGAGAGTCGCCAACTGGTCCGGACGAACGCCGGTCTCAGTCGCCGCGGCAAGCAATGCCGGTGCACTGAGATTACCTGCGACTCAGAGCGTACACTTACACAACAAGTGCAGCAATCTAAGCAAAAGCAATTAAACAATTACAAACCGGAAGCGGCGGCGTCCAAAACGGCGCGGCCTAAGTCTTCGGCAAAAGTATCTAGCGGTCCTCGTGGTTCGTCGCTGGAACTCGCCATAGAAAGAACCTACTTCCGATTAGACAAAGAGAGACAGTTAGGCAACGAACCTGTCTCGATACCAAATTGTTGTACCTCTCGTTCGCGTTTGCTCATAAGTGTCTGCACGTCTGAAGACTTTAGACACCGATGCGCGAGCACTTGCAAGTACAGCAAGGCAAGCGAGAGCAAACAGAGACAGCGGAAGACTTCAAGACGAAGAGAGATATAACTTACGGTCTTACAGATCGGAATGATGCAATGGACGAAATCGCCGTCAGCGCCGGAAGCAAGCAATCATCACGCGGCGGTGATTAGCGAAGTTCAGGCTTTAGCTCGGGCTAAGTAGGATATCGTATAGCAATAGTAATGTAGAACACACAAGTGTTCTCCGGTATCGAATGTCTCGTCTAGCTTAGCCGTCCTCGCATCTGTTATACTCGCAGCATCGCAGTGCCGTACGATTCACATCAGGAGGCCGATCCTAGATGTGACAACCCTACTGCATCTAGGCGATGTCTACGTATAACAACGTATAAGCCTTTCCGGCATTCGCATGATGCAAGGGTCCGGATAACGATATCCGGTTGTAGGGCATGCATCGCGACAAGTGCGGCGCTCTCAACGTGTGCTTTAATGAAGTAATATTATATCAGATAATATTACTTATAGTTTCCTAGCACGAGCATAATGCGCACTTCAATGATTCGGTTATTCATGCATGCTAGGCGGATTTGCCATGATGCGATGTCGCGATGGATCAATGACAACATGCCAGATGCATATATAAATGTATGCGAATACATTTATATCATGCAGATTCATTCATATGTAATGCGTTCATCACAAAAGCACTTCGACTCATAGGATCGCGTCGACCTACGCGTCGATGGGAAATGAACCGTGGCACAACAGAGCGCAGCCTACGGCCCGGCCAATGTACAGGTTGAGTCCATTGGAACTGGACGAGGTGAAGCGCCAGGTGACGGATTTGCTCGCAAAGGGTATGATACGCCCCAGCACATCCCCGTATTCTGCACCGATTTTGTTTGTCGGTAAGAAGGATGGGACCTTGCGCATGTGCATTGATTACCGGGGGTTAAATGCGAATACGGTGAAAAATCGCTACCCTTTGCCACACGTTGACGACCTGTTGGATAAGCTGAAGGGCTCGGCTTATTTTTCCTCAATTGACTTACAACAGGGCTACAATCAGATTCGCATCGCTGCCTCTGATATCCCGAAAACCGCTTTTCGGACGCCCTTCGGTCACTTTGAGTATACGGTCCTATCGTTTGGTTTGACTAATGCCCCTGCGACGTTTCAGGCGGTTATGGACCGAATGTTTAGGCCGTTTATCGACAGGTTCGTTGTTTGCTACCTGGATGACATCTTGGTATATTCTAAAACGCGCGAGGAGCACTTGGAGCATCTTCGGCTCGTGCTCGACGTTATGAGGCGGGAGCAATTGTTTGCTAAACGCGCCAAATGCTTTTGGGCGCAGCCTCAGGTGGAATATTTGGGCCACATTGTGTCGGCCACCGGTGTGAAGATGGACCCGCGGAAGGTCGCCGTGGTTCGCGATTGGCCCGCGCCTCAGAACCTCACGGAGCTGCGTAAGTTCCTTGGCTTGACCAATTATTTCCGAAAGTTCATTGAAAAATATTCCATCATTGCGGCCCCGCTTACTAACTTAACTCGCAAAGGCGTTTTCGTTTCGCTCGAGTCGTGGACGTCGCAATGCCAGCGGGCATTCGAAGAGCTCAAACGAATCGTTGCCGAAGATGTCACCCTTGCATTCCCTGATTACTCGTTGCCATTTCGTGTTGAGGTAGTGTCTGATGCCTCAATATTTGGAAGCGGCGCTGTGTTGTTACAGGAAGGGCGACCGATCGCCTTCACGAGTAAGAAGTTTTCTGGTGCGGAAATTCGCTACACCACCGGGGAACAGGAGCTTCTGGCCGTGCTGCATGCTTTAAAGGAATGGCGCTGTTACCTCGAGGGACGCCCGTTTACTTTAAAGACTGACCACAAGCCCCTAACGTTTTTGCAAAGCGTTCCGACGTTGAACCGCCGTCAAGCTAGGTGGATGGAATATCTAGCTAGGTTCAACTGCACCTGGGAGTATATTTCTGGTAAATTGAATATTGCCGATGCTCTCAGTCGACATCCGTCGCTACACGCTGCAATTTTGGCAGCGCCCGTCGTGCGGCCGCGTAGCGAGGAGGTTCCGATCGCGACGGACCTCGCGGAGCGGTTGAAGGTTGCCTACAGCGCAGACGCCTGGTTCGCGGACCCGGCTAATGTAGAAAACCTTCGCAAGCAGAATGGCCTTTGGCTACGGACGGAGGGTGCAGCTACGCAAATCGTCGTTCCGAACGACGACGCGCTACGCTACGACATCCTTGCGCGGTTCCACGAGGACCCGTTAGCAGGACACCCTGGTAGCAAGCGATTGATCGACTTGGTGCAACGTTCCTTTTGGTGGCCTCGTTTGGCTAAGGATGCGGCGAACTTCGTCCAGACATGCAGTCTGTGCCAGCGCAATAAGGCTTTGTCCGGTAAGGGCCATGGGTTGTTGCAACCGTTGCCTGTCCCGGATGCGCCTTGGGAAAGTGTTTCCATGGACTTCGTAGTCGCGCTGCCCAAAACTGAGGGGGGATACGATGCGGTGTTCGTAATGGTCGATCGTCTGACTAAGATGGTCCACCTAGCACCATGTACATCATCCTGCACGGCTGAGCAAACCGCACATTCGTTTTTCGATAATGTAGTTCGGTTACACGGGATTCCCAAAAATGTGATCTCGGACCGCGGTGGACAGTTCACGTCTAAGTTTTGGGAAGCGCTCTGCAAGCTAGTTGGCATGCGTGTCAACCTGAGCACAGCGTACCACCCGCAGACTGATGGTCAAACCGAACGCACAAACCGCACGTTGGGTGATATGTTGCGCAATTATGCTGGTCGCACACCACTTGTTTGGGATACATATTTGACTGCGGCAGAATTCGCGCTTAACAACGCTGTTAACCGCTCTACAGGCAAAAGTCCGTTCTTTCTTAACTACGGGTTTCATCCCGCGCTACCCGTGTGGCGTGAGTTGGAAGTGAACGTGCCTGCTGCTAAACTTTTTGCCAAGTCTTTTATGTCCCGAATCACAGACGCGAAGTCGTGTTTGGACGCGGCGCAGCAACGAACGACGGAATACTATAACAAATCTAAGCAGGATGTGACGTTTTCGGAAGGGCAACTCGTGTTGCTAAGCACCAAGAACTTGCGTCCCTTGGCCGACGGATCCCGAAAACTCTTACCCCGCTGGATTGGTCCGTATCCTGTCGTGCGCATGGTTGGGAATGTGGCTGTGGAGCTTGCATTGCCCACTGATATGACCATTCACCCCACGTTTCACGTATCGCTTGTTCGTCCGTATCGTAGTACGGAACCCGTCCCTGAGCCTGATAACGCCCCCGCAGCGATCGAACCAGTTCCCGAGACCTGGATCGCTGGTAAACAGAAGTTTTACGATGTGGAGCGGGTGTTAGATTATCGCGCGCGTCGTGTGGGCCGACACCGACGTAAGCGAACAGTACACGAGTACTTGGTTAAGTGGACAGGGTATACCGACGAGCACAACTCATGGGAACCGGCACGCAACTTCTCACAGGACATGAAACCCCTGCTCGAAGAAGCCCGCAAACGTGCCACGCAAACCCAATGACCCCTGCAGTCGATGCTGTATGATGCAGCGAGGACGCTGCATACGGGAGGGGGGATAATTGTTGTGCCACGGTTCATTTCCCATCGACGCGTAGGTCGACGCGATCCTATGAGTCGAAGTGCTTTTGTGATGAACGCATTACATATGAATGAATCTGCATGATATAAATGTATTCGCATACATTTATATATGCATCTGGCATGTTGTCATTGATCCATCGCGACATCGCATCATGGCAAATCCGCCTAGCATGCATGAATAACCGAATCATTGAAGTGCGCATTATGCTCGTGCTAGGAAACTATAAGTAATATTATCTGATATAATATTACTTCATTAAAGCACACGTTGAGAGCGCCGCACTTGTCGCGATGCATGCCCTGCAACCGGATATCGTTATCCGGACCCTTGCATCATGCGAATGCCGGAAAGGCTTATACGTTGTTATACGTAGACATCGCCTAGATGCAGTAGGGTTGTCACATCTAGGATCGGCCTCCTGATGTGAATCGTACGGCACTGCGATGCTGCGAGTATAACAGATGCGAGGACGGCTAAGCAAGACAAGACATTCGATACCGGAGAACACTTGTGTGTTCTACATTACTATTGCTATACGATATCCTACTTAGCCCGAGCTAAAGCCTGAACTTCGCTAATCACCGCCGCGTGATGATTGCTTGCTTCCGGCGCTGACGGCGATTTCGTCCATTGCATCATTCCGATCTGTAAGACTGTAAGTTATATCTCTCTTCGTCTTGAAGTCTTCCGCTGTCTCTGTTTGCTCTCGCTTGTCTTGCTGTACTTGCAAGTGCTCGCGCATCGGTGTCTAAAGTCTTCAGACGTGCAGACACTTATGAGCAAACGCGAACGAGAGGTACAACAGCACGCAACTTCTCGCAGGACATGAAGCCCCTGCTCGAAGAAGCCCGCAAACGTGCCACGCAAGCCCAATGACCCCTGCAGTCGATGCTGTGTGAAGCAGCTAGGACGCTGCATACGGGAGGGGCGATAATTGTTGTGCTACGGTTCGTTGTCCGCCGATGTGTAGGTCGATGCGACCCTACAAGGCGAAGTGTTATCTTGATGAACGAATGAATGATTATTGCATATGAATGAACCTGCATGATATAGATGTATTTGCATACATTTATATATGCATTTGGCATGTTATCATTATCCATTGCGACATCGCATCATGGCAAATCCGCCTAGCATGCATGAAATACCGAATCATTGAAGTGCGCATTATGCTCGTGCTATGAAACGATAAGTAATATTATTTGACATAATATTACTTCATTACAGCACACGTTGAGAGCGCCGCACTCGTCGTGATGCATGCCTTGCAACCGAATATCGTTATTCTGACCCTTGCATCATGTGAATGCCGGAAAGGCTTATACGTTGTTATGCGTAGACATCGCCTATACGCAGTAGCGTTGTCACACTTAGGATCGGCCTCCTAGTGTGAATCGTACGACATTGCGATGCTGCGAGTATAACAGATGCAAGGACGGCTAAGCAAGATAAGACATTCGATACCGGAGAACACTCGTGTGTTCTACATTATTATTACTATACGCTATCCTGCTTAGCCCGAGCTAAGCCTAAACTTCGCTATCCACTGCCGCGTGATGATTGCTTGCTTCCGGCGCTGACGGCAATTACTGTTGTACCTCTCCTTCAAGTTTGCTCATAGGTATCTGCACGTCTGGGGACTTTCAATACCGATGCACAAGCACTTGCAAGTACAGCAAGGCAATCGAGAGCAAACAGAGACAGCGGAAGACTTCAGAGCAAGGAGAGATATAACTTACAATCATATATCAACGAAGCAATGCAGGGACGCGATCGCCGTCAGCGCCGGAAGCAAGCGTTCATCATGCGGCGTTGATTAGCGAAGTTCAGGCTTAGCTCGGGCTAAGATAATAGAGCAACTAGCAATAGTTGAGTTGAACACACGAGTGTTCCATGAGCATGTTTAGTCCGCTCTACTTAGCCGTCCTCGCATCTGTTATACTCGCGATATCTCTACGCCGTACAATCCACACTAGGAGGCCAACCCTAAGTGCGGAAAACCCTACTGCGTATCTGCGATATCCACGTATAACAACCGATAAGCCTTTCCGGCATTCGCATGATGCAAGGGTCCGAATAGCAATATTCGGTTGCAAGTCATTCATCGCGACTAGTGCGGTGCTCACAAAGCATGCCGCAACAATGTAATATTATAACAAATAATATTACTTAACAGTACATGACATGAGCATGCCGCGCGCCTGTGCTTCTCTGAGCATTGCATATGTTAGGCGTATCAGCGGTGATGCGATGTGTCGTGATGCATAGCATTAACATGCTAATTATATGTAAATGTATGCAAATACATTTATATGCATGCGAGTTCATTCATGGTCATCATGCATTCATCAAGTCAGCACTTCGCCTCGTAGCGTCGCATTGACCTACACATCGGCGGGAAATGAACCGTGGCACAACAATTATCCCCCCTCCCGCATGCAGCGTCCTCGCTGCCTAGCATCGCTTCCATTAATTGAGGTATCAACAACAACCTCCACATGGAAAAGCAACGAGTAATCGGGCATTGTAAGGATAATATAATCAGTGACGGTTCGATTGAGCTCGTCGAATGCCCGTCGGCACTTCGATGACTCAAACAAAACGAACATCCCTTGCGGGTCAAGTTCGCAAGTCATAAGGATGGAGTAATTTTCAATAGGCTTCCGGAAATACTTGGTCAAGCCTGGGAACTACGCAGTCCCGAGAGGTTCTGAGGCACGTGCCAAAACATGAACCACGGCGACCTTCCGCGAATCCCTTTTCACATTGGCGGCCGATACAATGTGACCGAAATACTCCACCTGAGGCTACGCCCAAACATTTGGCGCGTTTAGCAAACGATTGCTTTTGCCTCGTCACATCAAAACATGAGCCACAGATGCTCCATCGTGCGTTTGGGATGAACCAAGATGTCATCCATACAACAAAACCTGTCGGCAAACGGCCCGAGCATGCGGTTCACATCCGCTTCAAGTGTCATGGGGCATTAGTCAAATCCCAAGCGACACGGCCGTATACTCAAATTGACCAAAGGGATTTCGAAAAGCGATTTTCAAAATATCAGAGGCAGCGATGCCAGTCTGATTGCAACCCTGTTGCGAGTCAATTGAGGAGACATAAGCTGAACGTTCAGCATATCGAACAGGTTATCAACACACATACAAAGGGTCGCGATTTCAACATCATTCGCATTCAAGCCCGGTAGGCAGTACACATGCTCAGGATACCGACAAGTATTATCGGTGCAGAGTAGGAGGATGTGTGGGGCAATAATCATACCCTTTGTAGCATTTCTGTCTCTTACTGCCGCTCAACCTTACACTTGGGAGCGCTTCAGAGAACAGAGGGATTGTGCAAACAACAGGACAAGGTGGAAGCGCAGGGATATCACGAGACATCCGTATGCATTTTGCATCAAGGCTTCGACCCCAGAATCCACAAAATCTGCGCGGTGGTGGCACATCATTCCACCTAAAGCCTCAAAAGCCCATACGGTTCATGACTCCGTGGCTTTGGTTTTCATTCGCATGGCCAATGTAGGCGCAGCGTAACCATAGGCACCGCCTCAGTTTTGCCCTCCTTTGGTGTGACACCTGGTACCCTCCGACCCGAGTCCCCCTTGGCCTACATCAAGGGTTAAGGACTTCGTCCGGAGCGCGCGAGGTACGACAGGATGTCAAAGACCCCTTCAGGTACGATGCAGTCTCTGCAGAACCCTGCAGTGCGTACACTCGGGTCACAACAACCAAAGGGCCTAACAATAGGCGAAGGGTGATTCTGCCCAACGATGGGACTTTTACTCCATCCGCAAGAGTAACCTGTGCACAATCCAACGACTGTGGAGAACGACTCCACTGCATTCACCCTGCCGAGTAGGTGAAGTCGTCTATGGCACCAAAATGCATGTGCCTTCAGAATACGGTCAGCAAGACCGACGTGAATTACTGGGATCCGAATACCTGTTGGCAACTGCCCTGTAGGTAACGATGCTGCACTTGTAGTAATCAATTTGCGGACAGCAGCAGCAATCCCAGGATGGGTTCAAAGCAATCGGCAGAACCCACAGCAGGAGTTTCATACAAGACGTCAGTAGCATAGGGCAGTTCAGCAACAGAGCTGACACTCCCTCCATATTAACACCATCAAACAGCATGGTGCCTGGTGTGAACCAGGTGACACACTGCATACCCTTTAGCAGAGCCTCAGCCGCGCGCTGACTATAGGCAGGGAATAAAACACATGCAGCGGTGTCCGTACATTGACGTCTACTCCTGTACAAAATAAGCTGTACGAACAGCTCACATAGAGATGAGGGGATGAACATAGCCATGATACGTCCTCAAGGACCAACAGCAACAATGCCTTCATGGCTGATCGTACGAACGACCACTGACAACACGTTTGTTCAGCATTCCCGGGTGGAGACAACTCCGCATCAATCCGGCAATCCCCTACCTTAGCCGTATGGCCAAAGGCTGCAACAACAGACACCCCTTCGTGAGGTAATCCACTGCACATCTCCAGCAAAGAGTGACCATCCTCCGACGCACAAGCTCGGATTGCATGCACTCCCATTTTGCCAGTCATAGGTCCAAACGTGAAGTTTTCCCGTGCAGTGGCCCATTGGTCTTACCATGTCTTCGTCACACCTTCAAAGGGAACTTCTGACGAAGAGACATCGCATGGCGTCATGTTCACACCACAGCACAACTGCAGGTACTTCCTAACATCACGTAGATAGGTACGAGTTGCAATTGCGGTGTCACGCCCAACATTCACATCATGTGAGATAAGCAATTTCGGTGCCGGGATAATAAACCTCTTCACCTCATTACCGTCAACACGGTCTTGCATTTGAGGTGACAGCAGACCCCGTTGATCAGCAGTTCCATCTGTAACCGTCATGGCTGCCGAGCGTGGCGTAGTAAGATGGATAGGAGCCTGAAACACAAGAGAATCTTGAGCAGCAATCATGTCAATAGTCTCAGGATCTCTATCAAACATTCTAGGAATGGCCCCCGGCTCGGGTTGACATGCCAAGCCTACGAACGACAGGTCGTCACGTTCCGCCATCGTGGAACACTGACCAATACGTTCGAATTGCGTGCCAATAAACGATGCACACAATTCCAAAGCAAGAATACAAGTGATTCACATGAATCCAGCACAAGAGTACAAGCAATTCGGTCAGCGCACCGACGATACTCTTGCAGACTTCGAGTAAGTATAACAGATACGTACTCAGTTGATCCCTGTAGTCCGTGCGATCAAAGCCTCCAGCTGGTTAGTACGCAAGTTGTAACCAGGAGTGACCGCAAGCGATGCCGGACCACTAGTTTTATCTGCAACTCAGAGCGAAGGCTCACACCACAATTGCAGTAAACTATAAAGGGACAAAAGCAATCAGAATTCGCAAGCAGCGGCGTCTAACACAACGCAGTCAAGTCCTTCAGCAATCGTGGGCTACATCGTCGATCATCGACACTCACCACAGCGAGAACTTACTTCCGAATGACGCAGAGAGAGACAGTCAGGCAACGAACCTGTCTCGATACCAAATTGTTGTACCTCTCCTTCAAGTTTGCTCATAGGTATCTGCACGTCTGGGGACTTTCAATACCGATGCACAAGCACTTGCAAGTACAGCAAGGCAATCGAGAGCAAACAGAGACAGCGGAAGACTTCAGAGCAAGGAGAGATATAACTTACAATCATATATCAACGAAGCAATGCAGGGACGCGATCGCCGTCAGCGCCGGAAGCAAGCGTTCATCATGCGGCGTTGATTAGCGAAGTTCAGGCTTAGCTCGGGCTAAGATAATAGAGCAACTAGCAATAGTTGAGTTGAACACACGAGTGTTCCATGAGCATGTTTAGTCCGCTCTACTTAGCCGTCCTCGCATCTGTTATACTCGCGATATCTCTACGCCGTACAATCCACACTAGGAGGCCAACCCTAAGTGCGGAAAACCCTACTGCGTATCTGCGATATCCACGTATAACAACCGATAAGCCTTTCCGGCATTCGCATGATGCAAGGGTCCGAATAGCAATATTCGGTTGCAAGTCATTCATCGCGACTAGTGCGGTGCTCACAAAGCATGCCGCAACAATGTAATATTATAACAAATAATATTACTTAACAGTACATGACATGAGCATGCCGCGCGCCTGTGCTTCTCTGAGCATTGCATATGTTAGGCGTATCAGCGGTGATGCGATGTGTCGTGATGCATAGCATTAACATGCTAATTATATGTAAATGTATGCAAATACATTTATATGCATGCGAGTTCATTCATGGTCATCATGCATTCATCAAGTCAGCACTTCGCCTCGTAGCGTCGCATTGACCTACACATCGGCGGGAAATGAACCGTGGCACAACAATTACGTCCATTGCACCGCTTCGACCTGTAAGACTGTGAGTTACATCTCTTCCTGTCTTGAAGTCTTCCGCTGTCTCTGTTTGCTCACGCTTGTCTTGCTGTACTTGCAAGTGCTCGCGCATTGGTGTCGAAAGCCTCCAGACGCGCAGATACTTATGAGCAAACACAAAGGAGAGGTACAACAGTTCCTGCACTCGCATCGCGTGAACGCGAGGATTAAGTTGTTAAGCATCTTTTCCAGCCAAATTTTTAACCTCCGCGCCCCTAGCGAAAATTACTAAAGCATCTTAAGTCTGGAACGGAACTCCCTTGAGGTCAGTGGTGTTGTATCCTTCCTTCTTCAATCATGCATTAGATCTGCACGTCTGGATGTTAGCTGAGTGCATATCAAGCTTACGAACAGCAAGGCGATCCAATGTGGATAATGGACAGCGGAAGACTCAACAATAAGGAAAGATTCAACTTACAATGCTCTTCAATTGCAAATTAGAAGTCTGCCGTCAGACCCCGCGGGCAATGTTCATCACTTGGCTGCAAATGAGATGCTAGAATAGCTCAGGCCGAACATAAATGAGTATAACGTATGTATGCGAATTAGATAGAGCTAAGTACACAAGTACTTAGTCCAAAGTAGCACGAGCCGACTTTGGTTTCTAGGCGGCCGTCCTCGCACCTATCACGCCGTGATACCGATGCGCAGTACAGGTCTCACTGGATTCCGATCTCAAGTGTGAGTACCTTTGTAGCACGGTTCTAAATACCGCGTAATCCGTGATATTATTGGATGCAACGCATGCAATATGCAAAGGTCCGAATATCGATATTCGGTTGCCAACCCAACCATCGGGATCGTCACCTTTTCGCATATGCGTATGGTTTATGACGTAAATGAGGTAATAATATTTAAAGTATTATTACATGATATAATATGCCAATGGATAGATCGCGCATTAATTATCAGCCTCGAGTCAAACATGTTGACCGACAGCGCAATGTCGTAGATGATAATGCAGCATGCCTGATTAGCTAGATATACTCGAGTATATCATGCTAATATGATTGTAATATGCTTCATAATGTTCGAATGCATTGCCGCCTACTTCGGTGCAAACGGTGGTCCAACCCGCGTACAACAACTATCCTTCCTCCCATATGCAGCGTCCTCGCTGCATCGGACAGCATCGACTGCAGAGATCATTGGGTCTGCGTGGCACGTAGGCGAGCTTCGTCCAATAGGGGCTTCATTTCTGGCGAGAAGTTATGCATCGGCTCCCACGAATTATGCTCGCTAGAATAGCCAGTCCACTTGACCAGATATTCGTGCACCTTCCACTTTCGTTGTTGTCGACCTATACAATGAACTTGATAATCCAGTATTCGTTCCACATCATACACGTTTTGCTTGCCTGCGATCCAGGTCTCGGGACCGGGGTCCATTACTGCAGGGGCATCGGTGTCGTTTGTAATGAGCGTCGTGTCGCCATAAGGACGGATAAGGGAAATATGAAATGTGGGTTGGATATCCATGTCAGAGGGTAGGGATAGCTCTACAGCTACATTCCCTACCATGCGAACAACGGGATATGGACCAATCCAGCAAGGTAGCAATTTACGGGAACCGTCGGCGAGCGAACGCAACTTCTTAGTGCTCAATAATACCATTTGTCCCACCAAAAATGTTACGTCTCGTTTGGATTCATTATAGTAGTCCGTTGTCCATTGTTTTGCCGCATCCAAACATGCCTTTGCGTCTGTCATGCGGGATAGGAACGACTTGGCAAAGGTTTTAGCCGCAGGGATATTTATCTCCAACTCTCACCACACGGGTAGTGCAGGATGGAATCCGTAATTCAGAAAGAAAGGGCTTTGACCTGTTGAGCGGTTAACAGTGTTGTTAAGCGCGAATTCTGCCAAAGTCAGAAATGTATCCCAAACAGAGGGTGTGCGTCCCGCGAAATTCCTCAACATGTCGCCCAGCGTGCGATTTGTGCGTTCAGTTTGCCCATCGGATTGTGGATGATATGCTGTGCTCAAATGAACGCGCATACCGACGAGCTCACATAGCGCTTCCCAAAACTTAGACGTGAATTGACCGCCGCGATCGGATATCACATTTTTCGGAACGCCGTGTAATCGGACCACGTTATCGAAAAATAATCATGCTGTTTGCTCAGTGGTGCAAGACGAGGTGCAGGGGGCTAAGTGAACCATCTTGGTCAAACGATCGACCTTAACGAACACCGAGTCGTATCCCCCCTCAGTTTTGGGCAGCGCGACTACGAAGTCCATAGAAACACTTTCACAAGGGGCATCTGGTATAGGTAAAGGTTGTAATAAACCCTGGCCCTTACCGGATAGTGTTTAGTTGCGCTGACATAAACTGCACCTTTGCACGAAGTTTTCCGCATCCTTCACCACGCGCGGCCACCAGAACGAGCGTCAAACGAGCTCTGCCAGACGCGTACTTCCAGGATGTCCTGCTAACGGGTCCTCGTGGAACCGTGCAAGAATATTGTAGCGCAAAGCGTCATTGTTCGGTACGACGATTTGTATAATCGAGCCATCCTTCCGTAGCCACAAATCGTTGCACTTGTGTAAATATTCCACATTACTTGGAGAAGAAAACCATGAATCGGCCTGATATGCCATCTTAAGTCGTTGCGTGAGATCCGCTGCTATCGGCACCTCCTGACTGCGTGAAAGAGTAACCAGTGCTGCCAGAATCGCAGCATCCAATGATGGATGTCGACTGAGGGCGTCAGCAATATTAACTCTGCCGGCGATATACTCCCACGTACAGTCAAAATGAGATAGATATTCCATCCACCGGGCTTGTCGTCGATTAAGCGTGGGGACACCCTGCAAGAATGTCAGCGGTTTGTGATCGTTCTTCAGTGTAAAAGGGCGACCTTCGAGATAACAGCGCCACTCCTTCAAAGCATGTAGAGCTGCCAGCAGCTCCTGCTCTCCGGTTGTATATTGGGTCTCTGCACCCGAGAACGTTTTACTCGTGAAGGCGATCGGTCGTCCTTCCTGCAACAATACAGCGCCACTTCCATGCAAGGAAGCATCCGATACAACTTCAACACGGAATGGCAACGAGTGATCAGGGAAAGAGAGGGTAACGTAGTCGGCGACGATTCGCTTGAGCTCTTCGAATGCCCGCTGACACACGGGTGTCCAGGCTTCGAGGGAAGCGAAAACTCCTTTCTTCGTCAAGTTCGTAAGCGGGGCCGCAAGGATAGAGTATTTATTAATAAACTTACGGAAGTAGTTAGTCAAACCCAAGAACTGGCGTAGTTTGGTGAGGTTCTGTGGCGCGGGCCACTCGCGAACGACCGCTACTTTCCGTGGGTCCATCCTTATTCCAGTGGCCGACACGATGTGGCCCAAATACTCCACTTGAGGCTGCGCCCAAAAACACTTGGCGCGTTTAGCAAACAATTGCTCCCGCTTCATCACCTCAAGCACAAGCTTGAGATGCTTCAGGTGCTCCTCTCGCGTCTTGGAATATATTAAAATATCATCCAAATAACAAATGACGAACCTGTCGATATACGGTCTGAACATGCGATCCATCACTGCTTGAAATGTGGCGGGCGCATTAGTAAGTCCAAACGACAAGACCGTGTACTCGAAGTTTTCGGAATATCAGAGGCAGCAATGAGTATCTGATCATACCCCTGTTGAAGGTCAATCGAGGAAAAACAAGCTGAGCCCCTCAACTTATCGAGCAGGTCATCGACGCGCGGCAAAGGGTAGCAATTTTTAATCGTGGTCGCATTCAAGCCCCGATAATCAATGCACATACACAACGTCCCATCCTTCTTACCGACAAACAATATCGGCGAAGAATATGGCGATGTGCTGGACCGAATCATACCCTTTGCGAGCAGATCCCCCACTTGCCGCTTCACTTCATCCAGCTCCAACGGCTTAACCTGTACATAGGTCGTGAAACGGGTTGTGCTCGAACACAAAGGGGATCATATAGTCAGCAGGTAACATAGGTGGGAGCCCCAGGATGACAAATGCATCGGTATAATTTGGCAATAAGGGGGCTGCCACCTCAGAATCTTTCACAGGAGACCGCGCGGCGGTAGCAACCGATTGCACCCAAGGCCTCGCAAGCAATTCATGGATGCCTTCCCTTATCACTTGATAAGCTGCTCTTACATCCTTCAAGCTTGGGTTCTTTACTTCGGCGGACGAACGCCGCTAAACGAAATTAACCACAGGCTCCGCACAGTTCCGCCCTCCTCTGGTGTGACATCTTAGTATGACAGATAAGGTACCTTAGGTGATAGGTTCCCTTTTGCACAATGGCCAATTGTGCTGGACTCCATATCGATGCGCGCGCGGTACTGTCGTTATGTCGCGGCACCCAATGTCCATGTAGTGCTGTCTCAGAGAGATCTTGTTGCACTCATTGGGCCCTAACACACAGAGAGTCCTTCATTGACTAAGGGTGATCCTGCCCACGATGGGATGCTTACCCTCATCAACGAGGGTAACCTGAACACTTAGACGACTATGGGGTCAACCCCATCATGCTTATCACTTCTTTGAGATAAGGCCGTCAATAACACCTGTAGCACATAGGTGTCCCGAAATTTTGGTCAACAAAATCGATTTCGTTGCCATCCAAAAGAGTCAAACGTGGTGTACATCCGCATCTGTTGTATCCTTAATGCATTTCGGTAATTGATTAAGATATAATAATTATCTGTTTTTTATTTTATAATATAATATATTTAATTATCAGATTAACTGTTTCATGTTTCCATCTGGCATTCTGTTTGTGGATTTGGTCTCGGCTGTCAACGACCAATACTAACTGACTTCCTGAAACATCCAAACCTGTCGGTTACTCCATTACCTGTATGGAGTGGGCCATTTACCGACTGAATGGTAAATGGTGGAACATCTGGTTCCTGGTTCACTGAATCTCCGGTTGTAGTGGTGACTTCTGAAGGTCACGCCCGGTTCGAGGCCTTATGGTCTCTCAAGTACGACCCAGTCGACGGCTCTACTTAATCGGGCTCTGGCACAACAACCGGTATCTTTTGATACCACCCTTCGTGGGTACCATATACAACAGCATCATACCTTCGATCCACGCTAGTCAGCAGAAAAGGATCCGTTAGAGGTACATAATTATTAATCATCGAGTATATCTAGTCAAGGTAGCGAAAAGTCTCCTCACATCAACATTGCCGGATTCAATCAAGATTTACCCAAGCCAGTACTTAATTCAGCACTCCACATCAATTAACATTTATGTGTTAACGTGGGCTGGGTGCGCCAGCAATATCAACGGAAATCGTGTCAGGTGCCTCGTCCGTTGAAGGTAGTCCTACAGCTAATGGGGGTAAAAGCGGGCAAATCCTTGTAAGGTGATTTGACGCACACCGAAGGCAGACTCCCAATTGTCGTCGCTGCGCAAACTCCGTTTGTGTATATCCCCACTTGGTAAGCCATCGATTTTGTGTTCTTGACCGCTTCGATTCTGATGCAGCTCCGTGTGACTCAGCGGTATTTCGTAGCACGTCCTTCCTCTTCCGCGTACTCCAAGTTATCTGCGAATCCCTTGGAATTAGTTCTCGGGTACCAGGAGTATGAACGTGATTAGTCAGAGGAGTGCCACCATCGCTGGGTTCTGCTCCGCCTCGGTGGGCCTCATAGGAACTGGCGCCCCAGGAGAATTCTGAGCTGGATAAGGGGAGTTCGACTGGGGAACATCTGACTGGGGATTATATAAGTTATCAACGTTCGGTGTGATCTCCGGTCCTTCATAATGGACACTAATATTAGCCTGATCACCCTCCCCTATAGTTGGTGGATACTGATCACACGACATGTATCCCAATTAGTACCTTAAAAAGGATAAAGAGATAAAGGTAGGACTCTACCTTTGGAATTTCCTCTCGTATACCGTTCGCGCTCGAGTAAACTCCGACACGAGCAAGAATGTAATCCACCAATGCGTAGTCACCTTCAAATGAGTATATCCTTAGTAGCTGGACCTGTCAGATATCCGACTTATTGGGGAAGCGATTCCGAGTATGATGGCAAAGAAATTCCTTCTGTGGACTTAAGATCTTTCCGGGTGGTGAAAATACAACTAGTATTAACAGACGGATATTATACCAAAAGTTCAGGGAGAGGATAATATAGTACCAACTTTCCGACGAAGATATCCCGTGATGCTCCTCGCCGCCGTTCGCTTGTGCAAGAATCTACTCCCCAATAGTGATGATGAGACAGCCGTGAGTCGAACCGTCTCGCTACCAAATTTGTTGTATCCTTCCTTCTTCAATCATGCACTGAATCTGCACGTCTGGATGTTAGCTAGTGCGCACCAAGCTTACGAACAGCAAGGCGATCCAATGCGAGCAAAGTGACAGCGGAAGACTCAAGAATAAGGAAAGATCCAACTTACAATAGTCTTCGTTTACAAATCGGTAGATGGCCATCAGACCCCGCGGGCAATGTTCATCACTTGGCTGCAGATGGAATGCTAGAATAGCTCAGGCCGAACATAAATGAGTATAACGTATGTATGCAAATAAGATAGAGTTAAGTACACAAGTACTTAGTCCAAAGTAGCACGAGCCGACTTTGGTCTCTAGGCGGCCGTCCTCGCACCTATCACATCGTGATACCGATGCGCAGTACAGGTCTCACTGGATTCCGATCTCAAGTGTGAGTACCTTTGTAGCACGGTTCTAAATACCGCGTAATCCGTGATATTATTGGATGCAACGCATGCAATATGCAAAGGTCCGAATATCGATATTCGGTTGCCGACCCAACCATCGCGATCGTCACCTTTTCGCAAATGCGTATGGTTTATGACGTAAATGAGGTAATAATATTTAAAGTATTATTACTTGATATAAAATGCCAATGGATAGATCGCGTATTAATTATCAGCCTCGAGTCAAACATGTTGACCGACAGCGCAATGTCGTAGATGATAATGCAGCATGCCTGATTAGCTAGATATACTCGAATATATCATGCTAATATGATTGTATTATGCTTTATAATGTTCGAATGCATTGCGGTCTATTTTGGTGCAACCAGTGATCGAACAGGCGTACAACACAAACCATGGATCGGCCTGATGTTGTGCTACGGTTAGTTTCCCGCCGATGCGTAGGTCAATGTGATCCTACAAGGCGAAGTGCTATTGTGATGAACACATTGCATATGAATGAATCTGCATGATATAAATGTATTCGTGTACATTTATATATGCATTTGGCATGTTGTCATTACCCATCGCGACATCACATCATGGCAAATCCGCCTAGCATGCATGAAAGCCCGAAGCATTGAAATGCACATTATGCTCATGCTACAAAACGATAAGTAATATTATCTGATATAATATTACTTCATTAAAGCACACGTTGAGAGCGCCGCACTCGTCGCGATACATGCCCTGCAACCGGATATCGTTATCCGGACCCTTGCATCATGCGAATGCCGGAAAGGCTTACACGTTGTTATGTGTAGACATCGCCTATACGCAGTAGGATTGTCACATCTAGGATCGGCCTCCTAATGTGAATCGTACGGCACTGCGATACTGCGAGTATAACAGATGCGAGGACGGCTAAGCAAGACAAGACATTCGATACCGGAGAACACTCGTGTGTTCTATATTACTATTGCTATACGCTATTCTACTTAGCCCGAGCTAAGCCTGAACTTCGCTAATCACCGCCGTGTGATGATTGCTTGCTTCCGGCGCTGACGGCGATTTCGTCCATTGCATCGTTCCGATCTGTAAGACTGTAAGTTATATCTCTCTTCGTCTTGAAGTCTTCCGCTGTCTCTGTTTGCTCTTGCTTGCCTTGCTGTACTTGCAAGTGCTCGCGCATCGGTGTCGAAAGTCTCCAGACGTGCAGATACTTATGAGCAAACGCGAACGAGAGGTACAACAAATTGGTATCGAGACAGGTTCGTTGCCTAACTGTCTCTCTCTGTCTAATCGGAAGTAGGTTCTTTCTATGCCGAGTTCCAGCGACGAACCACGAGGACCGCTAGATACTTCTGCCGAAGACCTAGGCCGCGCCGTTTTGGACGCCGCCGCTTCCGGTTTGTAATTGTTTAATTGCTTTTGCTTAGATTGCTGCACTTGTTGTGTAAGTGTATGCTCTGAGTCGCAGGTAATCTCAGTGCACCGGCATTGCTTGCCGCGGCGACTGAGACAGGCTTTCGTCCGGACCATTTGGCGACTCTCATCGCCCAAACAACGGAGATCAGGACTCAGCTGGGCAAGTACTTGCTGAGTTTACTGAATCTTCTCAAGAGTACTGTCGGTAGGCTCACCGAATTGTTTTGTACTCTTGCCTTTGCGATAGAAGTCGGCTTCTATTACGCAAACCTAGGGTATCGTTTCGTGCTCCATGTCCGCGGAACACGACGATACGCCGCACACTAGCCTAGCTAGCCAACCCGATTTCGTTGTAGCTGCTAGAGCGCCGGATAGAGGTCTTGAGACTGTTGGCGCGCGAGCCACTCAAGAGCCCCTTTTCCTTCAGACCCCTGCTCACTTAATTGTGCCGCATTCAGCAGTGAACACGAATATGGACAACACTGCTGGACCAAGGGTTCTGCCATTACCTCAAGCTCGAGGGCATGATGACATCCCTGAGGTGATGAGGTTGTCGATTCCCGTTCCTAGGCTCAATATTTCGCTGACCGACAAGACACCAGGGCATAGCATAGCCGATGCAACTCGTGCGTACGTGCGTGACGCTAAAAAGTATCTCCAGGCTGTTCATGGTGGCGATAATGACGGTATCAGGTGTCTCTTCGTTGGTAATACCCTCGAGGGCTCAGCGAAGGACTGGTATCGCAATTGGACCAACGCCCGGGGCAACTATACTTTTGACGAGTTGGTCGCCGCTTTGCTCGCACGATTCGCTACTGAGGTTCAAGCACGCGATGTGGAAGCTCGTAAGGTTTTGGCAGCCGGTAGCTACCACATGCGTCGGGATGAAAATGTACCTGCGTACCAGTCACGCTTCGAAGCACTTGTGACTCCCATTGCTGACCTCACTGAATCCGAGCGTGTCTTTTGGTTTAGGCGAGGCCTGACGAAACTTTTGGCTAAATGGTGCGCTACTGACTTGGTTGGAGCGCAGATCAAGTCGTATGATGCTTTGGTCGCTTTTGCTAAGGGCACGGAAATACGACTCCTTGCCGGTGAGGAAGAAGTCAAGTCTGCCCCTCGTGCAAATGCCGTGCAAGTGCAGGATCCGCTTGGGGAAGCCGTAGCTCTTGACCAGGACTTCATAGCGACCCGCCCCACGCCTACTGCCGCGACACGACGCAGCAACCGGCAACGCCAGGCGCGCGGGGGCGCTAGCTCGGGTGTCCGTGGGTCAGGAGGAGCAGGTCCGAGCTCGGACCCGGCTAAAAACAGGAAGCGTGGTGGTGCGCCGTCGACGGCAGCCGCACAGCGTTCCGACCCCAATGCGAAGCGGACTCGCACGGACGACACGTATATGCCAAAATGGAATTGCAATCGTTCCGAATTCGAGCGCCAGAAATTGGCCAACGTTTGTCTACGGTGTGCGGAGAGCCATTCCACGAAGGATTGCCCGCTAATGCCGCCGTTTGTACCTCAGCCGAAATAGGGGCTTGCCCGGGTTCCTGCGGAGGGGGCACCACCTGGGATTTCTGAACTAACGCGTGGTCGGTGGTCATCCTTACGGCCAGCCGTTAAGGCATTGTTGCCTTGTGTACTTGGACACATCGAGCGAGTCATTGCGCGACGCATCACGCTTGACGGACGCACGGAACTTCTCTGCTTCGACCCGTTGTGTAATTTGTTTACACCTCGCCGTCCCCTGTCGTCTATCGATCTGTCTAACCACGTGGTTTTGTTCATCCCCTCGTCTCTGCGTGAGATGTCGGAACAGTTGGCCATATACAGGAGGTGTAGGCATCAATATCCAGGCACCGCCGCATGTGTTTTACTCCCCGCTTTCTGTCGGCGCAAAGCAGAGGCATCGTTAAGGGGTATGCGGCATGTCCACCGGTTCGAGCCGGGCACCGTTTTGTTTAATGGTGTGGATCGGGAGGGTACGCTGGCTCCGTGGCCAAGCACATCCTACTCGGTTGACGTTTGGTACAAAGCTCCTGACGGGGGTGCCGTAGGTTACGGACCCGCCTTAAGTGCACTGACGTTGTCTGCTGGGCAGTCGCTCGTAGATAACCGTGTCCCTGTGGTTCAGATCGGTTTGAATGGCCGTGCTCTGAAGGCACTTGTTGACACCGGTGCCAGCGACGACTTCATCTCTGTCGCAGAGGTGAATGCGCTGGGGTTGTCCCCAGAGTCGTCTGATTGTCCACAGGTTACCCTTGCTGACGGGGGTAAGCATCCCATCGTGGGCAGGATTACCCTTAGCCTATCGATAGGCCCTTTGCGTGTTGTGACCCAGCCGTACGTGCTGCAGGGCTTAGCAGAGACTGCACCGTACATAATGGGGTCGTCGACATTACGGCAGTGCCGCGCGCGCATCGACATGGAGACCGCAACCCTGCATATGTGCAAGGGTACTCTGTCGATTAAGGTACCTTTCCTGTCGTTCGAACATGTCACACCAAAGGAGGGCGAAACTGAGGCGGTGCCTATGGTTAATTTCGCTGTGACCGCAATGGCCGCGCGAATCGAACCAGAGCTAGTCAGGCGTAAGGAGGCCGTCCGTTTGTTACGGAAGGGTGCCCACGGACTGCTTTTGAGGCCGCGGGTGAGCTGTTGTGCCACCACCGCGCAGATTTCTGTGCATCCTGAGGTTGAGGCCCTACTGTCGCAGTATGAGGACGTCTTTAAAGATATCCCTGGCCTACCACCTATGCGTCCTGTTGATCACACAATCCCTCTCGTGCCTGGGGCGCAGCCTACGGCCCGGCCAATGTACAGGTTGAGTCCATTGGAGCTGGACGAGGTGAAGCGCCAGGTGACAGATTTGCTCGCGAAGGGTATGATACGCCCCAGCACATCCCCGTATTCTGCACCGATTTTGTTTGTCGGTAAGAAGGATGGGACCTTGCGCATGTGCATTGATTACCGGGGGTTAAATGTGAATACGGTGAAAAATCGCTACCCTTTGCCACGCGTTGACGACCTGTTGGATAAGCTGAAGGGCTCGGCTTATTTTTCCTCAATTGACTTACAACAGGGCTACAATCAGATTCGCATCACTGCCTCTGATATCCCGAAAACCGCTTTTCGGACGCCCTTCGGTCACTTTGAGTATACGGTCCTATCGTTTGGTTTGACTAATGCCCCTGCGACGTTTCAGGCGGTTATGGACCGAATGTTTAGGCCGTTTATCGACAGGTTCGTTGTTTGCTACCTGGATGACATCTTGGTATATTCTAAAACGCGCGAGGAGCACTTGGAGCATCTTCGGCTCGTGCTCGACGTTATGAGGCGGGAGCAATTGTTTGCTAAACGCGCCAAATGCTTTTGGGCGCAGCCTCAGGTGGAATATTTGGGCCACATTGTGTCGGCTACCGGTGTGAAGATGGACCCGCGGAAGGTCGCCGTAGTTCGCGATTGGCCCGCGCCTCAGAACCTCACGGAGCTGCGTAAGTTCCTTGGCTTGACCAATTATTTCCGAAAGTTCATTGAAAAATATTCCATCATTGCGGCCCCGCTTACTAACTTAACTCGCAAAGGCGTTTTCGTTTCGCTCGAGTCGTGGACGTCGCAATGCCAGCGGGCATTCGAAGAGCTCAAACGAATCGTTGCCGAAGATGTCACCCTTGCATTCCCTGATTACTCGTTGCCATTTCGTGTTGAGGTAGTGTCTGATGCCTCAATATTTGGAAGCGGCGCTGTATTGTTACAGGAAGGGCGACCGATCGCCTTCACGAGTAAGAAGTTTTCTGGTGCGGAGATTCGCTACACCACCGGGGAACAGGAGCTTCTGGCCGTGCTGCATGCTTTAAAGGAATGGCGCTGTTACCTCCAGGGACGCCCGTTTACTTTAAAGACTGACCATAAGCCCCTAACGTTTTTGCAAAGCGTTCCGACGTTGAACCGCCGTCAGGCTAGGTGGATGGAATACCTAGCTAGGTTCGACTGCACCTGGGAGTATATTTCTGGTAAATTGAATATTGCCGATGCTCTCAGTCGACATCCATCGCTACACACTGCAATTTTGGCAGCGCCCGTCGTGCGGCCGCGTAGCGAGGAGGTACCGATCGCGACGGACCTCACGGAGCGGTTGAAGGTTGCCTACAACGCAGACGCCTGGTTCGCGGACCCGGCTAATGTAGAAAACCTTCGCAAGCAGAATGGCCTTTGGCTACGGACGGAGGGTGCAGCTACGCAAATCGTCGTTCCGAACGACGACACGCTACTCTACGACATCCTTGCGCGGTTCCACAAGGACCCGTTAGCAGGACACCCTGGTAGCAAGCGATTGATCGACTTGGTGCAACGTTCCTTTTGGTGGCCTCGTTTGGCTAAGGATGCGGCGAACTTCGTCCAGACATGCAGTCTGTGCCAGCACAATAAGGCTTTGTCCGGTAAGGGCCATGGGTTGTTGCAACCGTTGCCTGTCCCGGATGCGCCTTGGGAAAGTGTTTCCATGGACTTCGTAGTCGCGCTGCCCAAAACTGAGGGGGGATATGATGCAGTGTTCGTAATGGTCGATCGTCTGACTAAGATGGTCCACCTAGCACCATGCATATCATCCTGCACGGCTGAGCAAACCGCACGTTTGTTTTTTGATAATGTGGTTCGGTTACACGGGGTTCCCAAAAACGTGATCTCGGACCGCGGTGGGCAGTTCACGTCTAAGTTTTGGGAAGCGCTCTGCAAACTAGTTGGCATGCGCGTCAACCTGAGCACGGCGTATCACCCGCAGACTGATGGTCAAACCGAACGCACAAATCGCACGTTGGGTGATATGTTGCGCAATTATGCTGGTCGCACACCACTTGTTTGGGATACGTATTTGACTGCGGCAGAATTCGCGCTTAACAACGCTGTGAACCGCTCAACAGGCAAAAGTCCGTTCTTTCTCAACTACGGATTTCATCCCGCGCTACCCGTGTGGCGTGAGTTGGAAGTGAACGTGCCTGCTGCTAAACTTTTTGCCAAGTCTTTTATGTCCCGAATCACAGACGCGAAGTCATGTTTGGACGCGGCGCAGCAACGAACGACGGAATATTACAACAAATCCAAGCAGGATGTGACGTTTTTGGAAGGGCAACTCGTGTTGCTAAGCACCAAGAACTTGCGTTCCTTGGCCGACGGATCCCGAAAACTCTTACCTTGCTGGATTGGTCCGTATCCTGTCGTGCGCATGGTTGGGAATGTGGCTGTGGAGCTTGCATTGCCCGCTGATATGACCATTCACCCCACGTTTCATGTATCGCTTGTTCGTCCGTATCGTGGTACGGAACCCGTCCCTGAGCCTGCTAACGCCCCCGCAGCGATCGAACCAGTTCCCAAGACCTGGATCGCTGGTAAACAGAAGTTTTACACTGTGGAGCAGGTGTTAGATTATCGCGCGCGCATCGTGTGGGCCGACACCGACGTAAGCGGACAGTACACGAGTACTTGGTTAAGTGGACAGGGTATACCGACGAGCACAACTCATGGGAACCGGCACTCAACTTCTCACAGGACATGAAGCCCCTGCTCAAAGAAGCCCGCAAACGTGCCACGCAAGCCCAATGACCCCTCCAGTCGATGCTGTATGATGCAGCGAGGACGCTGCATACGGGAGGGGGGATAATTGTTGTGCTACGGTTAGTTTCCCGCCGATGCGTAGGTCAATGTGATCCTACAAGGCGAAGTGCTATTGTGATGAACACATTGCATATGAATGAATCTGCATGATATAAATGTATTCGCATACATTTATATATGCATTTGGCATGTTGTCATTACCCATCGCGACATCGCATCATGGCAAATCCGCCTAGCATGCATGAAAGCCCGAAGTATTGAAGTGTGCATTATGCTCGTGCTACGAAACGATAAGTAATATTATCTGATATAATATTACTTCATTACAGCACACGTAGGAGCGCCGCACTCGTCGCGACACATGCCCTGCAACCGGATATCGTTATCCGGACCCTTGCATCATGCGAATGCCGGAAAGGCTTATACGTTGTTATGTGTAGACATCGCCTATACGCAGTAGGATTGTCACATCTAGGATTGGCCTCCTAATGTGAATCGTACGGCATTGTGATACTGCGAGTATAACAGATGCGAGGACGGCTAAGCAAGACAAGACATTCGATACCGGAGAACACTCGTGTGTTCTATATTACTATTGCTATACGCTATTCTACTTAGCCCGAGCTAAGCCTGAACTTCGCTAATCACCGCCGTGTGATGATTGCTTGCTTCCGGCGCTGACGGCGATTTCGTCCATTGCATCGTTCCGATCTGTAAGACTGTAAGTTATATCTCTCTTCGTCTTGAAGTCTTCCGCTGTCTCTGTTTGCTCTTGCTTGCCTTGCTGTACTTGCAAGTGCTCGCGCATCGGTGTCGAAAGTCTCCAGACGTGCAGATACTTATGAGCAAACGCGAAGGAGAGGTACAACACCTGATACACCATCTTGAGTCGTTGCGTGAGATCCGTTGCCATTGGCACCTCCTGACTGCGTGAATGAGTAACCGGCGCTGCCAGAATCGCAGCATGTAATGATGGATGTCGACTGAGGGCGTCAGCAATATTAATTCTGCCGGCAATATACTCTCACGTACAGTCGAAACAAGACAGATATTCCATCAACCGGGCTTGTTGTCGGTTAAGCGTGGGGACACCCTGCAAGAATGTCAGCGGTTTGTGGTCGGTCTTCAGTGTAAATGGGCGGCCTTCGAGGTAACAGCGCCATTCCTTCAAAGCATATAGAGCCGCCAACAGCTCTTGCTCTCCGGTCGTATATCGGGTTTCCACACCCGAAAACTTCTTACTCGTGAAGGCGATCGGTCATCCTTCCTGCAACAATACAGCGCCGCTTCCATGCAAGGAAGCATCTGACACAACTTCAACACGAAACGGCAACGAGTAATCAGGGAAAGAAAGTGTAACGTTGTCGGCGACGATTCGCTTGAGCTCATCGAATGCCCGCAGGTGTCCAGGCCTCTAGCGACACGAAACCTCCTTTCCTCGTTAGATTTGTAAGCGGGGCCACAAGGATAGAGTATTTATTAATAAACTTACGGAAGTAGTTGGTCAAACCTAAGAACTGGCGTAGTTCGGTGAGGTTCTGCGGCGCAGGCCATTCACGAACCACCGCTACTTTCCGTGGGTCCATCCTTATTCCAGTGGCCGACAGGATGTGGCCCAAATACTCCACCTGAGGCTGCGCCCATGAACATTTGGCGCGTTTAGCAAACAATTGCTCCCGCTTCATCACCTCAAGCATGAGCTCGAGATGCTTCAGGTGCTCCTTGTGCGTTTTGGAATATATCAAAATATCGTTCTAATAACAGACGATGAACCTGTCGATATACGGTCTGAACATGCTATCCATCACTGCTTGAAATGTGGCGGGTGCATTAGTAAGTCCAAACGACAAGTATACTCGAAGTGACCAAAGGGGGTCCGGAAAGCGGTTTTCGGAATATCAGAAGCAGCAATGCGTATCTGATTATACCCTTGTTGAAGGTCAATCGAGGAAAAATAAGCTGAGCCTTTCAGCTTATTGAGCAGGTCATCGACGCGTGGCAAAGGGTAGCGATTTTTAATCGTGGTCGCATTCAAGCCCCGATAATCAATGCACATACACAACGTCCCATCCTTCTTACCGACAAACAATATCGGCGAAGAATATGGCGATGTGCTGGACCGAATCATACCCTTTGCGAGCAGATCCCCACTTGCCGCTTCATCCGCTCAATTTTGGCAGCCTAACCTGTATATAGGTTGTGAAACGGGTTGTGCTCGAACACAAAGGGGATCGTATAGTCAGCAGGTAACATAGGTGGGAGCCTCAGGATGACAAATGCATCGGTATGATTTGGCAATAAGGGGGCTGCGACCTCAGAATCTTTCACAAGAGACTGTGCGGTGGTAGCAACCGATTGCACCCAAGGCCTCGCAAGCAATTCATGGATGCCTTCCCTTATCATTTGATAAGCTGCTCTTACATCCTTCAAGCTTGGGTTCTTTATTTCGACGGACGAACGCCGCTAAACGAAATTAACCACAGGCTCCGTGTTGTGCCACGGTTCGTTTCCCGCCGATGCGTAGGTCAATGTGACGCTACGAGGCGAAGTGCTGACTTGATGAATGCATGATGACCATGAATGAACTCGCATGCATATAAATGTATTTGCATACATTTACATATAATTAGCATGTCAATGCTATGCATCACGACACATCGCATCACCGCTGATACGCCTAACATATGCAATGCTCAGAGAAGCACAGGCGCGCGGCATGCTCATGTCATGTACTGTTAAGTAATATTATTTGTTATAATATTACATTGTTGCGGCATGCTTTGCGAGCACCGCACTAGTCGCGATGATGACTTGCAACCGAATATTGCTATTCGGACCCTTGCATCATGCGAATGCCGGAAAGGCTTATCGGTTGTTATACGTGGATATCGCAGATACGCAGTAGGGTTTTCCGCACTTAGGGTTGGCCTCCTAGTGTGGATTGTACGGCGTAGAGATATCGCGAGTATAACAGATGCGAGGACGGCTAAGTAGAGCGGACAAAACATTCTTATGCCTATGGAACACTCGTGTGTTCAACTCAACTATTGCTAGTTGCTCTATCATCTTAGCCCGAGCTAAGCCTAAACTTCGCTAATCAACGCCGCGTGATGAACGCTTGCTTCCGGCGCTGACGGCGATCGCGTCCCTGCATTGCTTCGTTGATATATGATTGTAAGTTATATCTCTCCTTGCTCTGAAGTCTTCCGCTGTCTCTGTTTGCTCTCAAATGCCTTGATGTACTTGCAAGTGCTTGTGCATCGGTATCAGAAGTCCCCAGACGTGCAGATACCTATGAGCAAACCCGAAGGAGAGGCACAACAATTTGGTATCGAGACAGGTTCGTTGCCTGACTGTCTCTCTCTGCGTCATTCGGAAGTAAGTTCTCGCTGTGGTGAGTGTCGATGATCGACGATGTAGCCCACGATTGCTGAGGGACTTGACTGCGTTGTGTTAGACGCCGCTGCTTCCGAATTCTGATTGCTTTTGTCCCTTTATAGTTTACTGCAATTGTGGTGTGAGCCTTCGCTCTGAGTTGCAGATAAAACTAGTGGTCCGGCATTGCTCGCGGTCACTCCTGGTTACAACTTGCGTTCTAATCAACTGGAGGCTTTGATCGCACGGACTACAGGGATCAACTGAGTACGTATCTGCCATACTTACTTGAAGTCTGCAAGAGTATCGTCGGTGCGCTGACCGAATTGCTTGTACTCCTGTGCCGGATTCATGTGAATCGCTTGTACACTTGCTTTGGAATTGTGTGCATCACTTATTGTCACGCAATTCGAACATGTTGGTCAGTGTTCCATGATGGCAGAACGTGACATTCGTAGGCTTGGCATGTCAACCCGAGCCGGGTGCCATTCCTAGAATGTTTGATAGAGATCCTGAGACTATTGACATGATTGCTGCTCAAGATTCTCTTGTGTTTCAGGCCCCTATCCATCTTACTACGCCACGCTCGGCAGCCATGACGGTTACAGATGGAACTGCTGATCAACGGGGTCTGCTGTCACCTCAAATGCAAGACCACGTCGACGGTAATGAGGTGAAGAGGTTTATTATCCCTGCACCGAAATTGCTTATCTCACATGATGTGAATGTTGGGCGTGACACCGCAATTGCAACTCGTACCTATCTACGTGATGTTAGGAAGTACCTGCAGATGTGCCGTGGTGTGAACATGACGCCATGCGATGTCTCTTCGTCAGAGGTTTCCTTTGAAGGTGTGACGAAGACATGGACCTATGACTGGCAAAATGGGAGTGCATACAATCCGAGCTTGTGCGTCGGAGGATGGTCACTCTTTGCTGGAGATGTGCAGTGGACTACCTCACGAAGGGGTGTCTGTTGTTGCAGCCTTTGGCCATACGGCTAAGGTAGGGGATTGCCCGGATTTATGCGGAGTCGACTCCACCCGGGAATGCTGAACAAATGTGTTGTCAGTGGTCGTTCGTACGATCAGCCATGAAGGCATTGTTGCTCTTGGTCCTTGAGGACGTATCATGGCTATGTTCATCCCCTCATCTCTATGTGAGCTGTTCGTACAGCTTATTTTGTACAGGAGTAGACGTCAATGTACGGACACCGCTGCATGTGTTTTATTCCCTGCCTATAGTCAGCGCACGGCTGAGGCTCTGCTAAAGGGTATGCAGTGTGTCACCTGGTTCACACCAGGCACCATGCTGTTTGATGGTGTTAATATGGAGGGAGTGTCAGCTCTGTTGCTGAACTGCCCTATGCTACTGACGTCTTGTATGAAACTCCTGCTGTGGGTTCTGCCGATTGCTTTGAACCCATCCTGGGATTGCTGCTGTTGTCCGCAAATTGATTACTACAAGTGCAGCATCGTTACCTGCAGGGCAGTTGCCAACAGGTATTCGGATCCCAGTAATCCACGTCGGTCTTGCTGACCGTATTCTGAAGGCACATGCATGTTGGTGCCATGGACGACTTCACCTACTCGGCAGGGTGAATGCAGTGGAGTCGCTCTCCACAGTCGTCGGATTGTGCACAGGTTACTCTTGCGGATGGAGTAAACGTCCCATCGTTGGGCAGAATCACCCTTCGCCTATCGTTAGGCCCTTTGGTTGTTGTGACCCGAGTGTACGCACTGCAGGGTTCTGCAGAGACTGCATCGTACCTGAAGGGGTCTTTGACATCCTGTCGTACCTCGCGCGCTCCGGACGAAGTCCTTAACCCTTGATGTAGGCCAAGGGGGACTCGGGTCGGAGGGTACCAGGTGTCACACCAAAGGAGGGCAAAACTGAGGCGGTGCCTATGGTTACGCTGCGCCTACATTGGCCACGCGAATGAAAACCGAAGCCACGGAGTCATGAACCGTATGGGCTTTTGAGGCATTAGGTGGAATGATGTGCCACCACCGCGCAGATTTTGTGGATTCTGGGGTCGAAGCCTTGATGCAAAATGCATACGGATGTCTCGTGATATCCCCGCGCTTCCACCTTGTCCTGTTGTTTGCACAATCCCTCTGTTCTCTGAAGCGCTACCAAGTGCAAGGTTGAGCGGCAGTAAGAGACAGAAATGCTACAAAGGGTATGATTGTTGCCCCACACATCCTCCTACTCTGCACCGATAATACTTGTCGGTATCCTGAGCATGTGTACTGCCTACCGGGCTTGAATGCGAATGATGTTGAAATCGCGACCCTTTGTATGTGTGTTGATAACCTGTTCGATATGCTGAACGTTCAGCTTATGTCTCCTCAATTGACTCGCAACAGGGTTGCAATCAGACTGGCATCGCTGCCTCTGATATTTTAAAAATCGCTTTTCGAAATCCCTTTGGTCAATTTGAGTATACGGCCGTGTCGCTTGGGATTTGACTAATGCCCCATGACACTTGAAGCGGATGTGAACCGCATGCTCGGGCCGTTTGCCGACAGGTTTTGTTGTATGGATGACATCTTGGTTCATCCCAAACGCACGATGGAGCATCTGTGGCTCATGTTTTGATGTGACGAGGCAAAAGCAATCGTTTGCTAAACGCGCCAAATGTTTGGGCGTAGCCTCAGGTGGAGTATTTCAGTCACATTGTAGCGGCCGCCAATGTGAAAATGGTTTCACGGAAGGTCGCCGTGGTTCATGTTTTGGCCCGTGCCTCAGAACCTCTCGGGACTTCGCAGTTCCCAGGCTTGACCAAGTATCTCCGGAAGCCCACTGAAAATTACTCTGTTCATATGACTTGCGAACTTGACCCGCAAGGGATGTTCGTTTTGTTTGAGTCATCGAAGTGCCGACGGGCATTCGACGAGCTCAATCGAACCGTCACTGATGATATTATCCTTGCAATGCCCGATTACTCGTTGCTTTTCCATGTGGAGGTTGTTGTTGATACCTCAATTAATGGAAGCGATGCTAGGCAGCGAGGACGCTGCATGCGGGAGGGGGGATAATTGTTGTGCCACGGTTCGTTTCCCGCCGATGCGTAGGTCAATGTGACGCTACGAGGCGAAGTGCTGACTTGATGAATGCATGATGACCATGAATGAACTCGCATGCATATAAATGTATTTGCATACATTTACATATAATTAGCATGTCAATGCTATGCATCACGACACATCGCATCACCGCTGATACGCCTAACATATGCAATGCTCAGAGAAGCACAGGCGCGCGGCATGCTCATGTCATGTACTGTTAAGTAATATTATTTGTTATAATATTACATTGTTGCGGCATGCTTTGCGAGCACCGCACTAGTCGCGATGATGACTTGCAACCGAATATTGCTATTCGGACCCTTGCATCATGCGAATGCCGGAAAGGCTTATCGGTTGTTATACGTGGATATCGCAGATACGCAGTAGGGTTTTCCGCACTTAGGGTTGGCCTCCTAGTGTGGATTGTACGGCGTAGAGATATCGCGAGTATAACAGATGCGAGGACGGCTAAGTAGAGCGGACAAAACATTCTTATGCCTATGGAACACTCGTGTGTTCAACTCAACTATTGCTAGTTGCTCTATCATCTTAGCCCGAGCTAAGCCTAAACTTCGCTAATCAACGCCGCGTGATGAACGCTTGCTTCCGGCGCTGACGGTGATCGCGTCCCTGCATTGCTTCGTTGATATATGATTGTAAGTTATATCTCTCCTTGCTCTGAAGTCTTCCGCTGTCTCTGTTTGCTCTCAAATGCCTTGATGTACTTGCAAGTGCTTGTGCATCGGTATCAAAAGTCCCCAGACGTGCAGATACCTATGAGCAAACCCGAAGGAGAGGCACAACACTCCGCACAGTTCCGCCCTCCTCTGGTGTGACATCTTATTATGACAGACAAGGTACCTTAGGTGATAGGTTCCCTTTTGCACAATGGCCAATTGTGCCGGACTCCATATCGATGCGCGCGTGGTACTGTCGTTATGTCACGGCACCCAATGTCCATGTAGTGCTGTCTCCAAGAGACCTTGTTGCACTCATTGGGCCCTAACACACAGAGAGTCCTTCATCGACTAAGGGTGATTCTGCCCACGATGGGATGCTTACCCTCATCAACGAGGGTAACCTGAACGATTAGACGACTATGGGGTCAACCCCATCACGCTTATCACTTCTCAAGATAAGGTCGTCAATGACACATGGGTGTCCCGAGATTCCGATCAACAAAATCGACTTCGTTACCGTCCAAAGGAGTCAGACGTGGTGTACCTCCGCATCCTTCCTACAATCCATGATGCTCAACAGAGAAGGATTCATTAGAAATACACACATACTAATCATCGAGTTATCCAGTCAAAGTCGTGAAGGATCTCCTCACACAAACCTCGCGGGATGCATTCAGAATTAATCCGAGTCAGTACATAATTCATAATCCTATATTAGGTAACATTCCCGCGGTAATGTGGGCTTGGTGTTCCGGTAATGTCGACGGAGGTCGTACCAGGTACTTCGTCCGTCGAACGTGGCCCCACAGCTCACGGGGATAGAAGCGGGCAATCCCTCGTAGGATGATTTGATGCGCATCGAAGACAAACTCCCAATTGTCGTCGCTGCGCAAACTCTGCTTGCCTACATCCCCACTTGGTAAGCCATCGGTTTTGTATTCTTAGCCGCTTCGATTCTGACGCAGCTCCGCGTGACTCGGCGGTATTTTGTAATGCGTTCTTCCTTTTCCGTATACTCCGAGTCATCTGAGAATCTCTTGGGATTAATCCATGGGTACCAGGGATATGAGCGTGACCGGTCGAAGGAATATCACCCTGGCGTATAGGAGCTGGCGGTAGAGGAATACCAGTAGTCTCAGGTGCTGCATCAGTTTCGTCAGTAATATCTTGCATCGTGTCAACTAATAGCGGTGCCAAAGATGTCGGGCGTTCTTGTCCCGTTCTAAGGCGAACTTCGACGTCACAAACGATCTGAACCCATCGCGTGTACGACCTTGTCCCTTCCAGTGTCAGATCCATAGTGCTTGCTTGGACTACTTGAAGCGAGAGACCACGTTGAAACCATTAAATGTAGTCTCCTTCTGAGAAGACACAATCATCAGTGCTGTTAATTCTTCAAAACGCAACCGGTAGTCCTCCACTGACTCGTTAGGTTGCATTCGATAAGTACCTGCGTGTAATTCTCAGTACATGGCAGCTACTTGCGACTGATTTCCGGGAGCGAATCGAGTAAGAAGTGCGTTAATTAGCTCTTCGAACGTAAAGTGCTCCTGTACAGTGGTCCAATGATCATACCATTCCCTCGCGATGCCGCTTAGTGTGGCCCCAAGGAATAGGCACTTCACCTTGTCGCGATCACCACCCTTTACTAACTTCAGATACCTCTTAGCATCACGGACATAGGAGTGGGTGGCGCTTGTGATAATCTTGGGTTCAGCGTCGTGATGAATATGAAGTTGAGGTGTTGGAACGACGAAACCGGGGACCCCACCTCCATCCATAAGTTGCTGCAGCGATACCATCGCTAGGTCCTGTTCCGCCTCAGTGGGCCTCACATAATCTGGCGTCTCAGGGGGATCCTGAGCTGGATAAGGGCAATTCGACAATGTGTTGTCACCTTCAAATTGATATCTCCTTCGTAGCTGGTCCTGTCAGATATCCAACTTTATCGGGGAAGCGATTTCGAGTATAATGGCAATGGAATTTCTTCTGTGGACTTAAGACTTTACGGATAACAAAAGTATGATTAGTACTAATCGGACAGATATTATATCAAAAGTTCAGGCAGAGGATAATACAGCATCAGCTTTCCGACGAGGTTATCCCGTGATATCCCTCGCCGCCGTTCACTCGTGCAAGAATCTACTCTCCAATAGCGACGGTGAGACAGCCGTGAGTCGAACTGTCTTGCTACCAAATTTGTTGTATCCTTCCTTCTTCAATCATGCATTAGATCTGCACGTCTGGATGTTAGCTGAGTGCATATCAAGCTTACGAACAGCAAGGCAATCCAATGTGGATAATGGACAGCGGAAGACTCAACAATAAGGAAAGATTCAACTTACAATGTTCTTCAATTGCAAATTAGAAGTCTGCCGTCAGACCCCGCGGGCAATGTTCATCACTCGGCTGCAAATGAGATGCTAGAATAGCTCAGGCCGAACATAAATGAGTATAACGTATGTATGCGAATAAGATAGAGTTAAGTACACGGGTACTTAGTCCAAAGTAGCATTGAGCCGACTTCGGTCTCTAGGCGGCCGTCCTCGCACCTATCACGTCGCGATACCAATGTGCAGTACAGGTCTCACTGGATTACGATCTCAAGTGTGAGTACCTTCGTAGCACTGTTCAAAATATCGTGTCATCCGTGATATTAATGGATGCAATGCATGCAATACGCGAAGGTCCGAATATCGATATTCGGTTGCCGACCCAACCATCGTGATCGTCGCATTCTCGCATACGCGTATGGTTTATGACGTAAATGAGGTAATAATACTTAAAGTATTATTACATGATATAATATGCCAATGGATAGATCGCGCATTAATTATCAGCCTTGAGTCAAACATGTTGACCGACAGCGTGATGTCGTAGATGATAATGCAGCATGCCTGATTAGCTAGATATACTCGAGTATATCATGCTAATATGATTGTATTATGCTTCATAATGCTCGAATGCATTGCGGCCTACTTCGGTGCAACCGGTGATCGAACCGGCGTACAACAAGTGGCGCACCATCACGCAAGGGATTCGGTAAGACCATGGTGAAACCAAAAGATGCGATCTTCCTCAGGAAAGTTAACAATAGGAGTTATCAGTGCCTCAAAGCGTGACTGATAAGCAGGAACGTTTTCGTGAAGACGCATATGGTACGTGCCTTGTGCCAGCGTCTTACGAGCTTCGTTACTACGCTTCGTCTTACAAACTTCGGTAGCGAATCGAGCGAGTAGGGCATCGATCAGATTATCGAACGTATACTTGACCCTAGTGGTGGTCCATTCGTCATACCAATCCTTTGCAGCGCCCTCTAGGGTATTCCCAACGAATAGGCATAGAATGGAGTCGCATCCCCCGCTGTGCACCGCTTAAAGATATTGTCTAGCGTCGCGAACATAAGCCCATGTCCGATCTGCGACACTATGTCCTGAATTCTTTGCTTTGTCGTCAGCGGAAATATTAAGCTTAGGCACGGGGATAGTCAACTTCATTACCTCCGGTATTCCAACGGGTTCTTGAACCGCGGGGGTTACTGGAGCCCGTTGCGCTCCAGCTCCTTCACTCGTTGTAGCCGCTGCCGACAGTGGTACAATCAAATGTGAAGGGGTCTGGAGAGCAATGGGATCTGACATAAGGCGAGTCCCGACAGTATCAGGATCAACGAAAGCAGTTCTAGCGACCAGACCGCCGTCAGGCTGACTTGCGGTGCCCAGATAAGAACTATCTTCGCGTCCCGACATGGAGCGTAAACTTATATTTATAAACAGGAATTTACTAAAAGGCCTGTAAACAAGCGAACGCAAGAGGAATTTTCGATTACTCACGTACTGACAGAACTCCCGAGTAACTCGAGAAGAAAGGCAATGTAATCCGTAAGGCCGTCTTTTATCTCAGTAGTCTTCTGAATTAAGGCCTTAATCTGATCCGGATTTACGTATTGTCCGGCCAACACAGCGTTTAGTGTTGGCGTACGTTCACCTGCGGCTCACAGTGAAAGTTTGCAACGAGAATACAGCAACTAGTTACCAACAGATATCTAGGATTACAAACCGGAAGCGGTGGCCTCCAGGACGGCGCGGCCAAGATCCTCAGCGAAGGTATCTAAAGGGCTGCGGCGATTGTCGTCGTCGCTCGCCATCGCAGAACCTACTTCCGATAAGGGACAACGAGGCAGTCGTGACTTTACCCGTCTCGATACCAAATTTGTTGTATCCTTCCTTTCTCAATCATGCACTGAATCTGCACATCTGGATGTTAGCTAAGTGCTCACCAAGCTTACGAACAGCAAGGCGATCTAATGCGGACAAAGTGACAGCGGAAGACCCAAGAATAAGGAAAGATTCAACTTACAATAGTTTTCGTTTACAAAGCGGTAGATGGCCGTCAGACCCCGCGGGCAATGTTCATCATCCGGCTGGGGATGCTGTGCTGGAATGGCTCAGGCCAAATATAAATGAGTATATAGTATGTATGCGAATTAGATAGAGTTAAGTACACGAGTACTTAGTGTTGTACGCCGGTTCGATCACCGGTTGCACCAAAATAGACCGCAATGCATTGGAACATTATAAAGCATATTACAATCATATTAGCATGATATATTCGAGTATATCTAGCTAATTAGGCACGCTGCATTATCATCTACGACATCGCGCTGTCGGTCAACATGTTTGACTCGAGGCTGATAATTAATACGCGATCTATCCATTGGCATTTTATATCACGTAATAATACTTTAAATATAATTACCTCATTTACGTCATAAACCATACGCGTATGCGAAAAGGCGACGATCGCGATGGTTGGGTCGGCAACCGAATATTGATATTCGGACCTTTGCATATTGCATGCGTTGCATCCAATAATATCACGGATTACGCGGTATTTAGAACCGCGCTGCAAAGGTACTCACACTTGAGATCGGAATCCAGTGAGACCTGTACTGCGCATCGGTGCGAGGACAACCGCCTAGAGACCAAAGTCGGCTCGTGCTACTTTGGACTAAGTACTTGTGTACTTAACTCTATCTAATTCGCATACATACGTTATACTCATTTATATTCGGCCTGAGCTATTCTAGCATTCCATCTGCAGCCGAGTGATGAACATTGCCCGCGGGGTCTGACGGCCATCTACCGATTTGTAAACGAAGACTATTGTAAGTTGGATCTTTCCTTATTCTTGAGTCTTCCACTGTCACTTTGCTCGCATTGCTGTTCGTAAGCTTGGTGCGCACTAGCTAACATCCAGATGTGCAGATTCAGTGCATGATTGAAGAAGGAAGGATACAACAAATTTGGTAGCGAGACGGGTAAATTCACGACTGTCTCAATGTCCCTCATTGGAAGTAGGTTCTCGCGATGGCGAGCGACGACGACACGCGCCGCAGCCCTTTAGACACATTCGCTGAGGACCTTGACCGCGCCGTCTTGGACGCTGCCGCTTCCGGTTTGTAATCCTAGATATCTGTTGGTAACTAGTTGCTGTATTCTCGTTGCGAGCTTGCATTGTGAGCCGCAGGTGAATGTACGCCAACATTAAACGCTGTGTTGGCTGGACAATACTTAAACTCGGATCAGATTAAGGCCTTGATTCAGAAGACTACTGAGATAAGAGACGGCCTTACGGATTACGTCGCTTTTCTTCTCGAGTTACTCAGGAGTTCTGTTGGTACGCGAGTAATCGAAAATTCCTCTTGTGCTACCTGTTCACAGATCTTTTAGTAAATTCCTGTTCACCCCTATAAGTTCGTGCCTTATGTCGGGACGCAAAGATAGTTCCTATCTGGGCACCGCCAGCCAACCCAATAGTGGTCTTGCCGCTAGACCTGCTTTTGCCGATCCCGATACCGTCGGGACTCGTATTATGTCTGACCCCATTGTTCTTCAGACCCCTTCACACTTAATTGTACCACTGTCGGCAGCGGCTACAACAAGTGAAGGAGTTGGAGCACAATGGGTCCCGGTAACACCCGTGGTTCAAGAACCCGCCGGAATACCGGAGGTAATGAAGTTGACTATCCCCGTGCCTAAGCTCAATATTTCCGCTGACGAAAAGGCAAAGAATTCAGGGCATAGTGTCGCGGATAGGACACAAGCTTACGTTCGCGACGCTAGCCAATATCTGCAAGTGGTGCACGGCGGGGGATGCGACTCTATTAAATGCCTGTTCGTTGGGAATACCCTCGAGGGTGCCGCAAAGGATTGGTATGACGAATGGACCACCGCTAGAGGCAAATACACGTTTGATAACCTGATCGATGCACTCCTCGCTCGCTTTGCTACGGAAGTTCGCTCGCGTAGCAATGAGGCTGGTAAGACGCTGGCACAAAGCACGTACCATATGCGTCCACAAGAGACTGTTCCTGCTTATCAGTCCCATTTTGAGGCACTGATAACCCCTATTGTTAACTTTCCTGAGGAGGATCGTATCTTTTGGTTTCATCGTGGTCTCACTGAATCCCTTGCGCGATGGTGTGCCACTGATCTCAGTGGGATTCCATTTCAATCTTATGATGCCTTAGTAGCTTTTGCTAGAGGTGCAGAAGTTCGGAATTTGGCCGGAAAGGACGCTAAGCAACTGAATCCTTGTATTCACGCGATGCGAGCGCAGGAACCACCTTCGGAATTGACGCCGAAGGACCAGGGTTCCGATCATCAACGCCCCGCAGCGGCCGTGAATACCGTTCGGAAGGACAGACGGTATGATAGTCGCGGACGCCAAAGCCCAAGTAATCGTGGGTCCGCGGGAGCTGGGCCGAGCTCGGGCCATGCGAAAGGAAAGCGAAGAGGGAGCGCGCCGTCTGTAGCTGCAATGCAGAACGCGGCTCCTAGTGTTAAGAAGCCCCGGACAGACGATCCGTGTATGCAAAAGTGGGAGTGCCGACGTTCGGAGTTTGACCGTCGGAAGTTCGCTAATCTTTGCTTGAGGTGTGCGGGAGAGCACCCTACTCGTGAATGCCCTCTTTTACCACCTTTCGTACCAAAGACGACTTAGGAAATTGCCCGGGATGTGGAGGAAGGGACTTCTCCCGGGATTGAAGAGAGTGAACGTGGCCACTGGCCGTCGTTGCGTCCGGCTGTAAGGGCCCTTTTACCTTCTGTTTTTGGACAAATCAAGCGGGCTATCGAGCGACGTTTTTCGCTCGATGGGCGCACGGGACTTAACCATTTCGACCCGCTGTGTAATTTATTTGCACCGCGTTGCCCTCTTTCTTCCCTCGATTTATCGGGCCACGTTACTCTATTTATCCCTTCATCTTCCCGTGAGCTGTGCGAGCAGCTCACCAGGTACAAAAGGTACCGCCGTCGAAATCCGGACACTGCAGCTTGTATATTAATTCCCTCTTTTAGCCAACGTAAAGTGGCGTCCCTGTTGGAAGGTATGCAATGTGTCCTCTGATTCGAGTCGGGCACCGCTTTGTTTAACGGTGTGGATATGACGGGTAAACCGACGATACTGCCTAAACTACCTTATGCTGCTGAAGTTTGGTTTGAGGCCCCTCTTTTGAGTCCTACCAGGTTCGAAACTGCTGTAGGATCAATTTTGCTGTCCGCGGAGTCGACTCCGACAGGGAATCGTGTCCCTATTATTGAAATCGGCCTCGGCGGCCGACTGATGAAGGCGCTCGTGGATACCGGCGCCAGCGACGACTTCATCTCGGCAAAGGAGGTGAATGCTTTGGGGTTGACCCCTCAGTCGTCTGATTGTGCACAGGTTACCCTCGCTGATGGAGGTAAGCATCCCATCGTGGGCAGGATCACCCTGAGCCTATCGATAGGCCCTCTGCGTGTTAGGGCCCAACCGTATGTGCTACAAGGTCTCTCGGAGACGGCACAGTACATTCTGGGTGCCGCGACATTACGACAGTACCGCGCGCGCATCGATATGGAGTCCACCACACTTAGTTTGTGCAAAGGGAACCTATCGACTAAGGTACCTTTCCTGTCGTACCAAGACGTCACACCAGAGGAGGGCGGAACTGTTGTTGAGCCTGAGGTTAATTTCGCTTTGACGGCGATCGTCAACCGAAATCAAGAACCCAAGCTAATTGGGCGCAAAGAGACCGATCGGATGATACGGAAAGGCGCTCATGTGTTGCTTGTGAGGCCACGGGTGCAACCAAATGCTACCACCGCGCAGTCCACCGTGAAGGATCTTGAGGTCGAAGCCCTCCTGCATAAATATGCTGATGTCTTTGGCGACATCCCAGGGCTCCCACCTATGCAACCTGTTGACCATACGATCCCTCTTGTGCCCGGAGCACAACCCGTTTCACGACCTATGTACAGGTTAAGCCCGTTGGAGCTAGATGAAGTGAAGCGACAAGTGGGGGATCTGCTCGCAAAGGGTATGATTCGGCCCAGCACATCGCCATATTCTGCACCGATATTGTTTGTCGGTAAGAAGGATGGGACGTTGCACATGTGCATTGATTATAGGGGCCTGAATGCGACCACAATTAAAAATCGCTACCCTTTGCCACGCGTCGATGACCTGCTCGATAAGCTGAAAGGCTCAGCTTATTTTTCCTCGATTGACGTTCAACAAGGGTATAATCAGATACGCATTGCTGCCTCTGATATTCCGAAAACCGCTTTCCGGACCCCCTTTGGTCACTTCGAGTACACGGTCTTGTCGTTTGGACTTACTAATGCGCCCGCCACATTTCAAGCAGTGATGGATCGCATGTTCAGACCGTATATCGACAGGTTTGTCATTTGCTATTTGGATGATATTTTAATATATTCCAAGACGCGCGAGGAGCACCTGAAGCATCTTGAGCTCGTGCTTGAGGTGATGAAGCGGGAGCAATTGTTTGCTAAACGCGCCAAGTGCTTTTGGGCGCAGCCTCAAGTGGAGTATTTGGGCCACATTGTGTCGGCCACTGGAATAAGGATGGACCCACGGAAAGTAGCTGTGGTTCGCGAGTGGCCCGCGCCGCAGAACCTCACCGAACTACGCCAGTTCTTGGGTTTGACCAACTACTTCCGTAAGTTTATCAAAAATTACTCCATTATTGCGGCCCCGCTTACGAACTTGACGAAGAAAGGAGTTTTCGCTTCCCTCGAAGCCTGGACACCCGTGTGTCAGCGGGCATTCGAAGAGCTCAAGCGAATCGTCGCCGACTACGTTACCCTCTCTTTCCCTGATCACTCGTTGCCATTCCGTGTTGAAGTTGTATCGGATGCTTCCTTGCATGGAAGTGGCACTGTATTGTTGCAGGAAGGACGACCGATCGCCTTCACGAGTAAAACGTTCTCGGGTGCAGAGACCCAATATACAACCGGAGAGCAGGAGCTGCTGGCAGCTCTACATGCTTTGAAGGAGTGGCGCTGTTATCTCGAAGGCCGCCCTTTTACGCTGAAGACTGACCACAAACCGCTGACATTCTTGCTGAGTGTCACCACGCTTAATCGACGACAAGCCTGGTGGATGGAATATCTATCTCGTTTCGACTGTACGTGGGAGTATATCGCCGGCAGAGTTAATATTGCTGACGCCCTCAGTCGACATCCATCATTGGATGCTGCGATTCTGGCAGCACCGGTTACTCGTTCGCGCAGTCAGGAGGTGCCGATAGCAGCGGATCTCGCGCAGGACTTAAGATGGCATATCAGGCCGATTCATGGTTTTCTTCTCCAAGTAATGTGGAATATTTACACAAGCGCAACGATTTGTGGCTACGGAAGGATGGCTCGATTATACAAATCGTCGTGCCAAACGATGACGCTTTGCGCTAAGATATTCTTGCACGGTTCCACGAGGACCCGTTAGCAGGACATCCTGGAAGTATGCGTCTGGCAGAGCTCGTACTTAAATTGTTTAACGTCCTTGCAGGCCAAATGTCTAACTTCTGCACCTCTAGCAAAAGCTACCAAGGCATCATAAGATTGGAAAGGAATTCCGCTAAGGTCAGTGGCGCACCATCGTGCAAGGGATTCAGTAAGACCGCGATGGAACCAAAAGATACGATCCTCTTCAGGAAAGTTAATGATAGGTGTTATCAGCGCCTCGAAGCGGGACTGATAAGCAGGAACAGTTTCGTGTGGACGCATGTGGTACGTGCCTTGTGCCAGCGTCTTACGAGCCTCGTTGCCACGCGAGCGAACTTCCATAGCAAAGCGAGTGAGAAGAGCATCGATCAAGTTATCAAACGTATGCTTGCCCCTAGCGGTTGTCCATTCATCATACCAGTCCTTGGCAACACCCTCGAGGGTATTCCCGACAAACAGGCATTTAATGGAGTCGCATCCCCCGCCGTGCACCGCTTGCAAATACTGCCTAGCATCACGAACGTAAGCCCGTGTCCTATCCGCGACGCTATGTCCTGAATTCTTTGCCTTTTCGTCAGCGGAAATATTGAGCTTAGGCACGGGGATAGTCAACTTCATTACCTCCGGTATTCCGACGGGTTCTTGAACCGCGGGTGTTACCGGGGCCTGTTGTACTCCGACTCCCTCACTTGTTGTAGCCGCTGCCGACAGTGGTACAATCAAATGCGAAGGGGTCTGAAGGACGGTAGGATCAGACATAAGACGAGTCCCAACGGTATCGGGATCAGCAAAAGCAGTTCTAGTAGCGAGGCCGTCATCGGGCTGGCTGGCGGTGCCCAGATAGGAACTATCTTCGCGTCCCGACATGAAGCACGAGCTTATTCGGGCAGACAAGAATTTACTATAAACCTGAGAGCAACGTAACGTAAGAGGAATTTGTGACTATTCGTGTACCGACAGAGCTCCCGAGTAGACCAAGGAGATAAACGATATAGTCCGTTAGGTTGTCCTTTATTTCAGTAGTTTTCTGGATCAAAGCCTTGATTTGTTCCTCGTTCAAATATTGTCCAGCCAATACTGCATTCAGTGTTGGCGTACGTTCACCTGCAACTCACAGTGCCAGATTCGCAACGAGAATGCAGCAACTATTTATCAGCAGGTGTCTAAATTCACAAACCGGAAGCGGCGGCGTCCAGAACAGCGTGGCCAAGATCCTCTGCGAAGGTGTCTAAAGGGCTGCGGCGAGTGTCATCGTCGCTTGCCATCGCGAGAACCTACTTCCGATGAGGGACAATGCAACCATCATGATTCAACCAGGTCTCGATACCAAATTTGTTGTATCCTTCCTTCTTCAATCATGTATTAGCTCTGCACGTCTAGGTGTTAGCTGCGTGCGTACCAAGCTTATGAACAGCAAGGCAAGCCAATGCAAATAGTAGACAGCGGAAGACTCAATAGCAAGGAAAGATTCAACTTACAATGTTCTTCAGTTACAGAATTACAGTCTGCCGTCAGACCCCGTGGGCAATGTTCATCACTCGGCTGCAGATGGAATGCTAGAATAGCTCAGGCCGAATATAAATGATTATATCGTATGTATGCGTATCGGATAGAGTTAAGTACTCGAATACTTGGTCCAAAGTTAGCGTCGCGCCGACTTCGGTCTCTAGGCGGCCGTCCTCGCACCTATCACGTCGCGCTACCGATGTGCAGTACAGGTCTCACTGGATTACGATCTCAAGTGTGAGTACCTTGGTAATACTGCTCTAAATATCGTGTCATTCGTGATATTATTGGATGCAATGCATGCAATATGCAAAGGTCCGAATATCGATATTCGGTTGCCGACCCAACCATCGCGATCGTCGCATTCTTGCATACACGTATGGTTTATGACACAGATGAGGTAATACTATTCAAAGTATTATTACGTGATATAATATGCCAATGGATAGATCGCGCATTAATTATCAGCCTCAAGTCAAACATGTTGACCGACAGCGTCAATCCAGTATGCGTTCCACATCATACACCTTTTGCTTGCCTGTGATCCAGGTCTCGGAACCGGGGTCCATTACTGCAGGGGCATCGGTGTCGTTCGTAACGGGTGCTGTGCCGCGATAAGGGTGAATTAAAGAAATATGAAATGTGGGATGGATATTCATGTCAGAAGGTAGGGATAGCTCCACGGCTACGTTCCCTACCATGCGAACAACGGGATATGGACCGATCCAACGAGGTAACAATTTACGGGAACCATCGGCGAGCGAACGCAAGTTCTTAGTGCTCAGTAATACCATTTGTCCCACCGAAAATGTTACGTCCCGTTTAGATTTATTTTAATAGTCCGTCGTCCGTTGTTGTGCCGCGTCCAGGCATGCCTTCGCGTCTGTCATGCGGGATAGGAACGACTTGGCAAAGGTTTAAGCCGCAGGGATATTTATCTCCAATTCTCGCCACACGGGTAGCGCAGGATGAAATCCATAATTCAGAAAGAAAGGGCTTTGACCTGTAGAGCGGTTAACAGCGTTGTTTAGCGCGAATTCAGCTGAAGTCAGAAACGTATCCCAAACAGAGGGTGTGCGTCCCACGAAATTCCTCAACATGTCGCCCAGTGTGCGATTTGTGCGTTCAGTTTGCCCATCGGATTGTGGATGATATGCTGTGCTCAAATGAACGCGCATACCGACGAGTTGACATAGCACTTCCCAAAACTTAGACGTGAATTGACCGCCGTGATTACTTTGTTTATCCGAAGCCATGCTGTATGTTTTTATGGCAGGCCAGATGCCGCCCGCACTAAACATATGTCATGACTTGCGCAGCACCTGTATGGTGCACTGCCCCAATCACAGACATACATCATTCAGTGCGCTTTTATGTGCACTTACTACTTGCACATCCGAGCGGCGGCAATCATGTACCCATCCAAGCTGGTATGCCGTACACAAGGATACCCAGAGCCACAGGCACGACGGTGCTGGCAAGAAAATACTTGTACGCCAAAATGGGTGAGGCTAGCGCAAGCTTCTGGATCTTCAGGGCAAGGAAACATTAAGCGAAGCAAACGACTTGAAAAGTTAACAATTTTGAGTCTTCAACGACATTTAAAGAAGAGACATTTAAGAACGATGGTACATGTACTATGCACAATGTAAATGCATACCTGGGGTCACCGTCGTTGGACGTGTGATGTTCTGATGTACCAAACACAAGGTCCCTCCAATGCCCTCGGAGTGCTCTATCCCTCTCCCCTCCCCTGCCACACAGCCTGTCGTGACACCGAGATGCCCTATGGCAGCCACCGCACTGTGGTGTATGTAGTTCGCAGGTTCTACAAATCGCCCATTCTAATAAACCCAGCATCCCCTTTTTATCACCCGTTGCCCACTTCTCCAACGAGCAGCACATGACGACATGTGCCTAATCAGGAATGCGGGAGGAGGGAGGAGTAATGATGATGCCAAGGCTCGCAGCATGTAAATATGGAATCTCCTGGCTGGTCCCCGGGTGTGCTTGTAGCGCATCCATAAATGAATAAACGGAGGGCGTAAGGCCCATCGGCAGATCCGTATGGGAGCCCAACACCTTTTGATCCTGTTGAGTGCGAAGAACCAGAGGACACACCGTACTACACTACGGCTGAGCAGAGGGCCTCCGCGAGGATGACGCCATATCAAGGATCCAGTCGAGAATCTCCTGGGGACGGGGAGGGGCCCCTTCATCAACTAGCGTGCGGTGTTTCGCATCCCCTGGAGTGCAGACGCGAAGGGTTATCTTGGCAGCATCAGAATCCGGGGCTTCCGGACAGGAATGCCGTCCTCATTCGCCTGAGCAGCCTTATCGGTTGATGTGGCTGTTTGGATTGCAGCTGCTCTGATGGCACCAGCTGCCGGTGCTGTTGGTGCGGGTATGGATTTTAGAGGGCCGGGTACCTGGCGGGCTGCAGGCAGGACACGAAGGTGCGCCGCCTTTCCACTCCTGTACCGAGTGTAGTGCTGTATGTCCTCCCTCCTCCTCCTGACCGCAAACCGCCGACATATTCTTTCGGTTCAGCAGCCCAAGGGCAGTGCGCCAACTCAAGCACAAATAGTGAAGCAGATGCAAGATGCGGATTGTGAGCTTGATTGATGACATCGTTCTTTTATCCTGCACAGATGCATGCCACCGTCGACCCGCCACTGGCAACCTGCTATAGCGCTGTTCATTCACTTTGGCCACTTTGTCGATCCTCTCGTGACCGCTGAGTTTTGAGACAGACACACACACAAAAGAAAAACACAATAACGGAAATCCGCAACCATCATAATCCCCTGTGTGTTGTAGCATTCCATCTTTTCGGCCATCCATGCAGCAAGCTGCGCTCAAAATGATTTCACACAGCACTGACAGAAGTCAAGTACAGCCGGTGCCCATTCAGATCCGCAGTCCAAGCCTGCCCAGACACCGCAGAAATTGCAGGTAGCGCTTGTTGTGTTCGATCTGGTCAGTGCCCTTGCTGGCATACTTAGGGGTGTACCAGTCCGGTCCGTACCGGTGCGCTAGCAAGCCCTCCACGTCGCGGGGCGCGGGGGCCATGGAGTCAAACATGGGGATGGTGCCCAGCGGCAGGATCAAGTCCCTGCATCAGGTAAAGGTGTCAGGTAGTGGGACCAGACTATCCTCATCACGTTTGTCGGGTACTTGGATGATGTTTTACAGACCTGCACAATGCCGCAATTCTACAATCTGCAACAAACGGCATTTCTGTCTGGTAGGTTACCCGCCGCACTGGAAGGAGGCGGACCAGGAGCATCAGACCGAGGGACGTGGGACAACCGATATGATAGCTCGCCCATCGCCATGAGGGCCGCGGAACTGCAGTGGCGTTCTGCCGCTGAATTACTGGGCATTTTGGCTGTAGCAGTATCCCAGACATAGTATAGTATAGTAAAACCCTATATATACTTGTCTGCGTGTGTGCGTCGAGCTGCACCCCGAAGGAACACACAGCCTCCAGATAAGTACACTGCCCCACCACCCCGCATCTTTAGAGAGTGGTGCACGACTGAACGTGCGGAGAGACGCTGCGGGGACGACCAGACAGACGCACTTGGGCACATCGCAGTGTTCGTTTTTGTTTATCCTGATCTGGGATCCGAAGTCGAAGCCGCCGAACAGGTCCGCCCACATCACCTGCAGCAGGGCAGGGCAGGGCCCGGAAGGATGTCGCGACATAACTCGGTTCCCGGCATACTTCTTGCTGAGGATGCCTTTTCATGTGAACTATATACACTATATAACTATATATATGTATATATACTTTATATATATAAAGTATTATATAAGTATTACGCTTATACTACGTCGTGACGGGATCCATGATGTGCAGTTAGCCACGTTTTAATGATACCCAATGAAAAGGCAATCGACGTCTTGCACCTGAGCTACAGCCTTGCATCTGAGCAGCATGAGCAATACAACCCATGTATGTATGTATGTATGTATGTATGTATGTTTCCGACGCCGCAGTTCGTTGGTGCACAACTTTCTGGCTGGCAAGAGAGGCAGACGCCGTCGTCTGGCTGTCGTGCACCCCGCCGTCGTCTTTCCCAAAGCCGCGGGCAATAAATACGCAGCGCCGCCATTACGCTGCCATACGACCCGCTGTCGTCAGTGCCCGTGCCCCGTGGACCGGAGAATGTTTCACACTAACGATGAGTCGTATGCACTTGGCTGCAGCGGCAAAAAGGCACAAGCGAACTCTGCTACAGGCTCCTTCATAACGCTGCTGCAGGCTTTGTATGGAGCCATACGGCCCCTCACCGAATCAGCACAGACCCACCCCACCTTCCCGGGGAGGTATATCCGCAGCCAGCGCTCAGTGAGACCTTCTCCCAGGTCGCGGCTCTTACCGACCCATGCTGCCGTGAAGCCCTGGGAACATAGAGAGGCCGCCATTGCGGGAACACGACGCCGCCACGGTGATACATCGGGCTGATGCTAGAAGGACGAAAGTATGGCGCAAGATTATTGCTACAAAGGATAGTGGCGCATGCACTGAGAAACGCGAACGCATTAGTGGCCAATTCGAAACAGGAAATGGTGAAACGCAATTCGATCGTTTTGCGTCAGGGGGCCGGCGTGTCGCATACACGGCTGCTCTCCGGTATACCCAGCCCTCTCTTAAACACCCCACTTACTTTACCCGACACAGTATCTACTGTGTGGTACGGGCACACGCCATGTTTCAGGCCCCAGGGCACAGCATCTGACAGCGGCATATCTCGGGCTAGTGCCAAAAAGGTTGCACCGTGTCGTATGCGCCTGAAAACTGAACCGACAGCTCATCTGCATTCAAGTATTTCTGGCGTCCCACTCCGTCCCACTCCTTGCCCTATTTTGCCGTACCTTTGGCAATACTCCTGGGGTGCGCAGTTTCTCTAGCAGTGCTGGGAAATCGGGTTCCCAAACGACGAGGTCCACGTCGTTGTCGTGCTCGTACACGTCGTTATTTCGCACCAGCGACATAAGCGACCCGAAGTCCACCCAGAACGTCACACCGGCCTGATGGATGACCCATGGGTCAGTGGAGAGTTGGAATGTTCTCTTTATAAAGATTTCTTTGTAAACAAAACGTTATATCAAGGCAAAGATTTCAACAACAACGGCAAGCTGAAAGTATGGCACGGAACCGCGCCAGCTAAAGGTCTGTATTTGCTCCTGCGCCAAGTTCCTCAAGCAGGAAGATATGGCCGCCAAAGGCCGAACTAATCTTTCAGTGAAAAACACCTCGTCACGATCCTGTTTGCTCGGCCAAAACAGCGTAATTCTCCGTCCAGCCTTTGTCATCTGACAAGTAAACAAATTCCCGACCAGTTCTGATCCCGACCTTTTGGAGGGCAGGTACGATTTCTCTGAGCGCTCGACGCAACAGGCGCTTTTTCACCGCACGGTATGCGGCCAGCGCCAGCCACAGGCCGCCGTACAGGAGACCCGCTCCACCTGCCCCGCGCACCAGCGCCTGGGCCGCAGAGAGAGTGGCTGGCGCGGACGGCACCTGGGAGCCGCGCTGCCCCGCGGGCCAGTCGGGACCCCTTTGCGACTTCGTCGGAGCCACCGTTAGCTGCGCACCTTGCCGCTGCTTTGCAGACGCTGGTCCAGGAGGCAGGTTGGTCGGCGGAGGACCGTGCAAAGGAAACATGCCAGCTTACACGGCTTCCGCCGAAAGAATGGCGAGCCCAAAGAGGTCTTTTGTGCCTAATGGGATCCGAGCTTGCGACTAAGGGTATAAAAACCACTTTTGGAACAAAATCAACATGGTCAGCTGACACAAAAAGATTATTATAAATAATGGAAAGTTGTAGTAATCGGCGTCGGAGGCACGTTGGCGCAGTCGCGCAGAATCCAAGCCTAGGCGATTATATCATCGGCTTTAGTCGGGCTTTAGTCTGCATGCGATGAAAAGGAACTTTCTTTAATTGTTACACAGCTACATGTGCTATCCAGCATGCTCGATTCATGACGTGCATTTATAATAATCCATCCCCTCTGTTAAACGAGCTTAACTGGTGCGTGAGCCCCGGATGCATGCGGCACTCTGGCGCTGCATCCGCAGGAATCCCCTGCTGCAGACCGCATATGTGGTTGCGCATGATTAAATTAAGTCCGCTTTACGCAGCTAAGCCAAGCAAGGAGGATAACCGGCTCCCGGTCGCTCCTGGCTCCACACAGCTCTTTGATGCCTCCGGCCTGCTCGCCGGCCTCAATCCTACATAGCCAGGCTGAGCCAACCCCGAGTTTCACAATTGCTACCGAAGTGCAGTGCCGCTAATATCCCTAGACCCTAAAGCCCTAAAACCCAAAGGAAGAAGGGTCGGTCGCCTAGCGGACGCGCCTCACGCACATCACCATTTTTGGACAGTACAGCTATGCCCCGGGGTATGCAGCTGGCCCTTGCGTATCCGGTCCGTCGGTTTGAACCATTGCTTGCAGTATCGCCTCACATTCTCACCTTCGCGGGGACTTTGGATCACGTTTTAAGGCGCCAGGGGAGTAAGGGGGAGAGGGGGAAGTAGGTGACACGCCTGATGGCAAGCGATCCAGCTCAGCCCTGTAGACGACCTCCCTCGACTAGGGGCTGCAAGGTTAGGGGGTCCCTCACACCCTCTCCGCAATTTACCCCTGAACCCGTCGCAAACTCGGCCACACTGATCACTCAGCACGCAGCCGGCACGCAGCAAGAGCCATAAGGCGTATCCGTCATCATCAACTGCCGCGCTCGTGAGGGAGCACGCGCTATTTCGCAGACGGATACCCAGCAGGACCGAACGAACTGTCACTGAGGGCTTCAAGAAGGTCCGTCGGAAGGTCCGTCGGACTGGATATCACTACTTAATGCAAACAGCACCAGGTAACTTGCACAAAAATGTCCCTAATACCCAATGATGAAGGAACTACGTACACAATACTCCATCATCATAATAATAATAATAATAATCATTATCATAGTAATCATCGCCATCATAATCAAAGTGTACGACACCATCAATCCTTTAATTCTATTCCCATGTACTACATGTACATAACGACCATAAGGAAGTCTGATGTCAGTCCCTACCAGTACGCCTTACGGTGACTCCTGGAGGGCCTCCTGGGGACGCCGGCCTCGTTTCACCAACACGAATTAAACCCCACCCCACAAAATTTGCTGACCTAACCCAACCCCATCCGATACCTGATGCGAGCGCCCCGCAGCCGACCCAGGGGCGCCGTTGCACTGCAGCAACATACAAGGTGCGCTGTTGCGGTCTTTTTACGGACTTTCGTAATGTTGATGATACACATGATGAAACGCGCATGACGCGCACGTCATCTCAGAAAGGTCCAAGTTCCGCACCTTTTCGAGTACCAATCACTTTCTGATCGATGAGAGCTGATAAAAATCCGTTTCGGGTGGGCAGAAAAAGTTACCTTTCGAGAAAACCGTCCCAGTGTTGCATACGTTGAACACCTTACCGTCTTCCTTCCCTGCTGCGCTTTTTCCACGGCGCATCTTGACAATCCACATCTTCGCGCAACCCAATCCGGATACAATCCCTGCAGGGTCCGCATCAATAGTCAACCCCCCCCTTGTAATGAACAATCGATCGACGTATACCTTTTTTGTGCTCCGACATCCCCAGGCATGAAGTCGTAATAATCTTCAGTGTAAGCTGGAAAACTTCCGTTCGGCAAATTGCAGTCGGACTGCAGGTCCCTCCCTTACGGAGGTATTTCCTTATAATATTGCCCAAATTGCCCACTCGCTGCCCCCTATACCCCAGTAACACGGGCCCAAAATAATGCTGCCTCCCCCAAAATACGCATCGGTTTCTGCGAACCATCCACAGCCGAGCCACCGCCCAAAATATGTCCCACTCTGTTGTCTAAATAGCCTCTCAAGCTATCATCGTTAACAGCCGCATAGCCTCTACAGAGCTGTGGGTTGCCGCTATGGGACGCAAAGTCACGCCTTGACTAGTCCACCTTGGCGTGAGTGTCCTCTTGTTTTTTCTGTTGTTGCGGAACCAGTGCCGGCTGCTGCGAGTAGCTACACACAAACGCGGCGCGAGCGCGCAGGTCCGCAGCCAGGATGAGCACCGCTGAAGTCACACAGCGAAGCAGCGACCCACCAGCCACGTGGGCTGCGGCGAGCCCGGCCCGCGCCAGCCTCACGCCAAGGCCGCGGCTGCCCGCAGCATACCCGCCGCCTCCTTCACTGCCATCGATGGCACTGGTGGCATCGGCCCCATCACCTAGGTCCATCAGACCACCGGCAGCGGTTAGGCTGAAGGACCCGCGGCCCAACGTCAGGTACGCCAGCAGCAGCACGCACGCTACCACTTCAACGACCTGCACCGCCAGGACCTTATGCAGCGCGTATGGATGTTTGTACGGCACTGCGGCGACAGCAAGCGCGTGATGCAGCCCAAGCAAGCCTTGGTGAAGTACGGCGCTGCCACACACACACCCGGCGTCAAGCCCCCAGCCGGAGGCCGCACCGCTGCTACCGCTGTCATTATTAGCTGCCCCGACGGCGAGATCCGTGCAGCTAAGTCGCTCAGTCTGCGTTAGCATGCCGATCGTCTTCGCAAGAAGCAAGGCGAGGGCGAGGGACTGCATGACCCACGCAGCGACACCACAGGGTAGGTTTCTCGGGACCAAAGCCGTGAGTTGGTGGCAATAGAGCGCGAGCAGGAAACTGGCGCCCTGCAGCATCACCAATGGCAGCATGCCGCGGCGGCAGCTGGCGTGCGGCTGAGAAAAGGCCTGCGGCGGTTCGTCACCAACGCACCGTGTCTTTGGGGATCCTTGGTGGGAAATCACACCAATTCATGTGCGTACCCCGGGATTTGGCTTTTGCCGTTAGCCATAAACCCCTTTCTTTCTTCTGTGAGCAAGACCTAGTCCTCCTCTGTGCAGCTTGGCCCAGATCAAGTTGATTTGGGAGTCTTTTAAGGGCTTCGTCCCACCAGCAGCCAGCAAACACCTCACCACCTGACAAGTACCGTCCGATGCATTCACCAGGACCACCCGTGACACGCTTTGCATTCTAGTGTAAGAGTGTAATTCACTGCAAGGGACTGTAAGTTGTAGTTCGACTTACCTGCACCAGCCCCGCCGCGCAGGCCAAGACATGCAGCAGCAGCAGGACCAGGGATGCAGGCAGCACGCCGCATTGCGCTCTCGCCCAGGCAAACCGCTGATAACGATGCTCAACCTCGCAAGAGGGAAAGCCCAGCAGCGCTGTCAAAACCAGGGGTCGAGTCCTGCGTGGGTGGTTGGGACGGGGGAATTACAAACCCCGGAACCTCAGTACCCCTCTTCTTACGGGGGCATACCTTACCAGAAGCTGTAAATTACCTGTCAGCTGGTTTCCCGAAACCTAACCACAACACAGTCATGACTGGCACGAAGGTTACATTATTGTTAAAAAGACAAACCCGCAGACGAGCCCCCCCCAATAGGAGCTGCATTGCTAACGAGAAGTAGTCACTTACTCGCAAAGTCGGGTACACCGAGGGGGCTAGCGCAGCAAAGCAAACGTCAATGATAGCGAAATGGAGGCGGAACTACCGCGAGACACAACAGAGAAGAAAAACCGCCAAGTAATAAAAAAAGGAATATAGACAACCTTATGTGACAACTGCGCGGCGCGAACCGGGAAAGACTGATTCGTGCTGGATGGAAGGTAAGTAGTAGAGGGAGGTATGAGGATAACGGCGCCAACGGACAACGGACAACGGAAAGACATGGCCGGCATACCAGCCAGAAAGCTAGGGTGCCTTAAAGAAGCGCTAACGCTACAGTGTGTATGGTGAAGGGGGTCAAGTCAGGCCGCAAGTAGCGGTGCCGAGCCGGAACGGACAGAGCGAGTGGGGCAGGCCGAGACTGGGAAGCAGCTGGGTCGAGGCCACCGGCTGCCCAGGTTCCCCCAGGCCCCGTCAACCGGGACCTGCACACGCACGAGCCACGCGGACGCCTCCAGGACTGGTCAACTCTCAACGTGACGTTCAGTGCCCATCGTCGACTTCTTAGGTTCCTTTCAGGGGCCGAACGTGACTTGTAGCTGCATTGACGTAAGCATATGGTCTGCAGGACAGCGTTCACGTATCTGCCAACTTACCGCTGTGCCTTAGCCCCAGCACTGCCACCGCGGCTAGCGTTAGCTTCCCGTTCGCGTTGGCGGCGCAACACGTCTGTGTCGATGTTCACGCCGTTCTGCGTGGCAAAGGAGGCGGGAGAGGGCATGTCCGGCCGCCCCAGCTCCCACAGGGCCAACGCCTCCGAATGGGTGCTCAGCACGTGCCGTGCAAGCGCGCCACCATCGTCCAGAACCGCCAAGTAATGCAGCGGTGTTATTCCGTGTACGTCAGGTGTGTCCCAATTATACAAGTTAAGACGCCGCTGACTGCTTGCGCCTTCTACGCCAGGTTGGGCACGGGGCTGCAGCGCCGCTGTTGCCGCCGCCAAAGCTGCGGCGGCATCTGTTGCCCTGGCGGAGGCGTGGAGAATGACCTCCACAGTGGCGACATCACCGCTGCGGACAGCGCGATGCAGCAGCGTCAGCCCATCATGGTTCGCGGCACGGCTGAACTCCGCCAGCTCCGCCAAGTAGCTCGCAGAGCCGTATGCCGAAGCAGCGCCCGCATCAGCTAGCTGCGGTAGCGACGGCACCGGCGCGGGCTCCAGAAGCGCAGCTGCGACGGCGGCGCAACGCTGCTCGAGGGCGAACTCTAAGAGAAGCCTCCGGGCGGTACGCATATGGTCCTGATACGCCCGCTGACCAAACGCGGGAAGGGAGCCCTGCGCCAGGCGCTCCTGCTCCTCCCCCGACGGCGATGGTAACGCCGATCCATTCATGCCAAATAGCAGCTGCATATGGCGGTTGGCAGACGCAAACGGTCCGTGCCGCCCTGGCGGCGATGATGACTGGGACCCGCCCCTGGCCTGGGACCTGCGGCCCTCGCCGCCACCACTGTCTTGATCGAGCAAATCGGAATCACCAACCTGGGCCTGTGTTTGGTGATGCAAGTGTGCGTGTGTAGCTGCCGCATGACCACGACTATGCGCGTATGTGATGGTGGCCTCGGTGCGCTCCGGCCCCACTGCCTGCTGACCCGTGAGGCGACCGTAAGAAAGCGGTTTTACCTGCAGTCCTAGGCCGCCACCACCGCCGGCGCTGCCGTTCCGCCGGCTCCATGGTAACAGCGACCCCATCCACAACGCCGACAGGCGTCCTGAAAGGCGGGCCGACCTGGCGCCGCCCCGGCCACCGCCGCCAGTGGCGGGCGGTTGGCAAACTGCCGCCGCCTTCCTCCGCCAGAAGTCCCGGTACTGCAACCAGTGGCCCAGATCCCGGACAAAACTGGCCACGCTGCTCGCGGATGGGCTGCAGCCGTCGGCAGTGACTCCCCATGCTGCAGCATGCGACATCTCCTGCAGCGCCGCCACCTCTCCCGCGATTGACGCATCTCCCGGCTGTAGCAGCAGCAGCGAATGGCTCTGGCCCGCCGTCCCGCGGCGCATAAGGAGCAGGCTGACGGCACCCGTCCGCCCGCAAGGCAGCGCCAGGTTCGCCGTCAGCGCCCGCCGACTGAGCGCGAGCGACGGAGGCAGTCGCACCATGCGTGGGGCCAAGGCGACGGCACCATCGGCTGCGGAGCAGCCACCAACGGCAGCGTAGGGGCTCTCCTCCAACGGTCCCCACTGCAGGTCCGAAAACCTCAGAAAGGCGCCCTCGAACAGCCCCAGCACCTCCAAATCTCCATCTTCATGCGCTACCGCCAATCGTTCCGCAGTGCCGCTGATCGTCAAGCGCAGCGTCGTCGCCACGTGGACGTCAACGGCATTGCTGCTACTGGTGCTGTTGCCAACAATGCTGCCGCCGGTGACACCGGTTGCCGCCGCCGGCACGACTGGTGGCGCCGGTACCACGACCGCGGGCGGATCTACCCTGGTGACCCACGGCACCTCATGAGCCTGCATACGGCGTGTTCCTGAAACCGCCCAGCTTCCGCCGGAACCCGCTGCGGGCGTCAGCGTCAACAGATGTGCGCCCACCTGCGCCCGCACGGCCGCGTTATAGCCTTGCGGCAAGCCAATGGCATGCAAGATGCAGCTCGCCAAGCCCTGCTGCTCTGCTGACGCCGGCGCAAGGTCCCGCATGTTCATACCCATATCCGACTCCGCATCTGGCGGCGCTCGCTGCCCAACTGCCGATCCAACAGCGCCCACTGCCTCCTCTGGCCCCGCCGGTGCTACCCGGTGCACTAGGTCCAGATGGACTTCGATGCACCCCGACCTAACGGTGACGTCAGCGCAGGCGACGTCAGGGTAAGCTTCAATCACTGCATCTACCAAACGCGTTGAAGCCCGGGGCGAAAGATCCGATGGCTGCACGTGCGGCACTTTTACATGCATGTGTGTCCACGTCAGCGTGTCGCCGTACTTTACACGCGCACGGGGTCGCTCCCTCCCGTTATCATCGTTGCTGGTGATGCCGCCATCGGCACCTGGTCCTCCTTCCGTTATCTTAAGCTGACACCTGCCAACGCCGGTGCTGACGTCACAGCTTGATAGATTGGGACTGGGGTCAGGGGGCCGGTTGGCACTCCCGTCGTCGATCGTGCTTGCGTGTGTCGACGGCCATTGCGGCCCAGCCGCTTGGACGGTTGTGGTCTCGCCGAGGATGAGGCGGCGACACAGTTGCAGTAATTGTTGCTGCTCCGCCCCACAGCCTGGATCCGAGCGGAGCCCCAACAGGGAGGCAGCGGGCTCCGCCGGTGTGCTTAAGTACTCGCTGACAATACCAGATTCGGCCACCAATGGTGTGACTTTACTCGCGGCAAAGTCCTGCACAGCTCCATGTACCTCGACTTGGTCCCCTCCAGCTGTCTCACTGCGACGGCGGCAAAGTCCCTGACCCTGGCCCCAGATCCTCCCCTCTCCTTCGTCTGATGGGCCGCAAGTCTTGCCCACTACCTGTTCCAGAGACTTGCGGCCGACCGTCGAGTCCGCCTGCTCACCACCTGCGTGAGTCGCGAAGACACCCATGTCATACGAGTCACACGGAGGAGCACACGGCCACAGCGCTAAAATCTGCCCTGCACTCCCCATTTGCGCACATATTACACTTCGGGAATCATTTTGATTCAGAGCGGTAGTCATTTTTTCAGAGCTGTGACGTATGCAAAAGGGGACGTCCCTCGCCCCAGCTCCCAATCCACATACTCCAAACAATAAATTGTTTCGGCTTGTACATATTTGAAAACCCGGAATGGATTTCCTTCTTTCCCTTTTTTCAAATCCAAATTCGATTGGCACAATACAGCTTCGTTGGCTTTCAGCTTCAACATGTGCCCTTTCATTCATCATCTCTTCGCTCACCTGACACCGGGCGTCTGCTTGGGGAGCCCGGCATAAGGGCGGATGTGATGACTGTCAGTAATCCGCACGCTGCGTGCAGCAGCACCACGAGTCGAGGCGGCATGGCATGTGGCCAGTTGTCGCCGAACAGCCTGCAAATCATGGAGACGAGGAGGACGTCGACCAGCGCCCCAAGCGCCTGATGGCGCCATGGGCTCTGGGATGCCCCACATGGACAGACAGAAGGAGGGGGAGGGGAGGAGGCAAAATTACGCAGAATGCAGTTGAAGGCCGGGGCTGTAAACTACTAACCACTATTAATTTTTAACCTTGTGACGCGAATCGCAGTTGACTGAGGATTTGGGTTACGAACCAAGAACGTTACAGCCACCACGGGAGGGGGCCTTCCGGGAGGCGGATGGTCAGGATAGCCAAGCCCGGTTAGCAGCACGGAGTGCGGGTTGTTTCCCTGGTCGGGAGATGGTAACATTGCTGGATCCTGGGGCGCACATCCGACAGGTAGCGCTGTATCTGGGAGGTTTTAGGGTGAGCCGGTAACGACAGCAGGTAGGGAGGGCACTTCCGAGGAGCCCACTGTTTCTCCGCAATCGGGAAAACGACCCGGGGTACAGGCAGCCTGAGTTAACCGGTTCCCTCTGTCTATCTGGGTTACCTCCTATCCCCCGCGGCCCGGAGGTTCCAAAGGCATGCATCACTTCCTGGTAGGAACATCTGGGGCATTTGCTCCTGCGTTACCTCCTGATCCGTCCCTCCCTCCCTGCCCCTCCCTCCCTCCCAATCTCACCCTCCCTGTCCCTCCCTCCCTGCCCCTCGCTCCCTCCCAATCTCACCCTCCTTGTCCCTCCCTCCCTCCACCATCCCTTCCTCCTTGTCCCTCCCTCCCTCCACCATCCCTTCCTCCTTGTCCCTCCCTCCCTGCCCCTCCCTCCCTCCCTGCCCCTCCCTCATTCCCAATCTTCTCCCTCCCTGTCCCTCCCTCCCCCCTTTCAAGCGGAATCTTGTTTCCGCTAGCTGGGGCCTTTGGCCCCTCCCTCCCTGCCCCACCTTTGGCCCCAGCCACCACCGCGACTCCAACTCGACTCTGGACCGCTGTCTGTCCGCAACCCAGCACTTTGCCTACTCTCACGATTTGCCGCCAGTGGTACATATCGCTAGTATTCATGTTCGATTCCGCATCTATTTGCCGTTTTTTTAAAACTCGGGCACAGTCCTATGAACAACTTCACACCTGCAAGCCTTCAGATATTTCACCGTGCCGCGCTCATTCGAGACCCACCATCAGGGCCACGTTGTAGAGAACGTTGGCCGGCGCCTCCAGCGGCAGTGACTGCGAGATGCTTAACGGCCACGGTGTTTGCGGTCGAAGGAGCTTCACTATAAGTGGCGTTGTACGCACTTGCACTCGACATATAAAGGCCCATGACAACCTAGCGCACAAGGCAGGCCACAAGGCAGGGCAGGGCAGGGCAGGGCTGGGCACGGTCCGTCTACGACCTGCTGGTCAAATTGGTTATGTGCAGGTATCTCCGCATGGAAGTTCGCAGCACGACTGGAGACGGGCATGGAGATAGAGATACAGAAGTAGCGAGTCTTGGACGCTGAGAATATTTTGGCGATCTAAACGATCCAATGCGGGAAGGGGCGAAGGGGGTCGGCTCGGGTAGATGCAATGCGTCCTGGACTGGGATGAATAGTCCAGGTCCATTGCACTATTGCAAGCACCAGCGGCTTGCCTAAGCCTTCCTTTCGCAAACCGTCACGTCTATCGAGCGATATGTCCGATACGTCCGTGTGGTGCGATGGCCCTCTTTCCACCGGCGGTCTTTGATCCGGTTCCGCCCTCTAAGGTCTTCATTTTAGTCGTTAAACATTACGTAATGCGCTCCGCTAGCGACCCCACCTCCAAGGATTCGACGTGTCGTACTTGCTGCCCTGGGTTACAGCAAGCATGAGCAGACCACCCACGAAGACGGTGTAGAAGGAAGTGAAGAAATGGAGTTCTGCGGGAAGGAAGCGCGGGCGAGTCAGCCCAAGAAAAGAGGGTCAGGCACTGCGGTCGGAGCCGAAGATAGAATGATTCCGATATCTACGTGAAGGCAGGTATATGGACGCATGCCAGCTTGTGACCCATACGCAGGTTGCCTGAATCCAACTGCTTCGCGGGGAGGGGCTGCCAGACCTCCCACCCACCCCAGCTCGTGCATTGGCATGATAGAGGGGAGGCTCAGACGACCCAGCAAGTCATCTCCCTGCAGCGGGGTGTACGCGTGCTGCTTACCTAACATGCCCGCACAGTACCATGGGAACCTGGTTACGGCAGTACGTGCATGTGGCCTCGCGTGCCAGCTTCCAACCGACCCTTGTCGTCGTTATAATGTCATGTGGCAATTCACTATCCTTTACCAGACCTCTGTGAATTGCAGACTGTCCTTGGAGCGATAGGGCCAGGCTCCTTTCATTTGGCTCCCCTCGTACCTCTGCTACGAAGCAAACCCGTAATCGTACACGCCCCTGGTTCGGTTCTGTAGATACCTACCTGAATAGCAAACCGGCCAGACCAGGCTCCGCAGGAACGGCATTGGCGATGCCAGCACATGACGCAACTGGCTCAGCTGACCTCCGTTGCAGGGCCAAGCCGTAGTCCATGCCGACGGCGGGACCTGGATGAGCCAGGGGTCATTTTCCTCTGCATGGTATGCTGAGCACAGGCGCCAGTCAACTACCTTGAGCCAGTAGAGGGGGAAGGCCAAAAGCACGATGAGGACGTAAGTAAGGTCGTAATAACGGCGGCTAGTGAGGCCTGTCTGCTGCACGGAAGCCTGGGCTGCCGCTTGCGGACAGCCATCATCCCCGCTAGCAGCATGAAGCTTTGACACACGCCCACGTGTCCATGGCGTCCAGTAGGAACACCTGCAAGTGGGTCACCAGATGGAATGGGAGAGACCCGGAGATATCAACCGCCAGAAACAACAAGCGACTTACGCTTCAGTGCACGACTTTAAGTCTCCAGAAGTAGCCGGTTTTTTGGAAGGGCTCTGAGAGCAAGGACCCTGTCGCCGGAGGTCAATAAGTGAGGCGACCGTCATGTACAGCCACCGAGCGGAGGTCTCGCACCTTAATCTCACACCGCCGAAAGCGAACATTATGGAGACCTCTCATATCGTGAATAAGTTATCAGTTGTTTAAGAGCCGACACAAACATAGGATTTTGGAGCCCCTTCGTTGGGCGCGCCCGCAAACCGTGTCAGCTCCTGAGCTTCTCACAGCATTTGCCTACGTGTATACTGACATGTGCAGACTATCATATATGCCATCCCGCTCAAACTTGTAGTAAACAACTTCGCGATTTGGTTTTTACGTCGAGATTGGCCACACTGAATGGAACAAGCGTTTAACCTAACATTTCTAAAAGCATTAATATTCTCCAATGAAAACGAATTCAATCTGCCAACTTCATCGATATGTCGCTCGCAAAGTCCAGGTCAGGAATGAGCATGCAGTACAACCAAAATGTACTGCTTGCCTTGCCAAACAAAGAGCCGGAAGGTGGCTTTCCGATGTTTATCAATTGTTCTGTTGTCGTTTTCTGTGGAATGACATGACATAGCCTAGAGACTTTTTCCATTAGCCATGCCGTTGCCGTCTGTCAGTCTCTTTATTTCACCAAGCAAGCTTCCGTGAACAATCTATTTGTGCCACAGATAAAGCTTTTCCTGATAACTGCATAACCAGTGTGTTACTTATGTGAAGGTCATATGCTTATATTTCCGGACAAGTAGTTTCTCTCGAAACGGCAAAGAGCCTTATTTGATGACTTTTCAGTGACCTTGTCAAGCTATCATACACGTCTGCTAGCATCTCAGGATTGGGATGTCTGTATGTTCCAACTCGCACGCCAGCGGCTGAAGTACGATCCCTGCAATATTGCTGTTTTCACATGTTGTTAAAGCTATTACGCCATACCCAATATGGCAAAGACAATTGTTTGATTCGACATTGTGCTTGAGACTTTGCCAATGCTACGTTTCTAAAAGTGGAGCTGAAAATAGCGCCGCGCACACATTAATCAGCTTCAACAGAGCCGCGTATGGTAGTATTTTCTTGTTTTCATCAGGTCCCTTAGCCTCTTCGAAACCCTTGTTTGTACAGCAGCTCATACTCATACTTGAATATTTTGCATGCATCCTACCTTACGAACGGGGCGAATAGTCATTGCATACAGAAAGTGTTTCTTCCCTCTTTTTCTTAGTACGTTCATTTTGTTTCAGTAAACGACATTTTGGCAAACCCTCTTGGCTCTACCCTTAACATGCACGACGACCTTAAACCGCAAACCCCAAGTTGCTCCTAATTTCAAATGTAGAGACATCCCATCCATTCATCCAGGATAAAAATTCAGCGCAATGGCAGGTCGTGAGTGGTTAGTAACTAAGAATGCGATGGTCGCCGTCCAAAGTGCTCAAAGCAATGAAGTGAAAGTTTATACTAATATTCGATGCTAAAGAACGTTGGACACTAAAAAGAGGATTATCGAATAATCTATTGTCGAATTGCCATACGGCGTTTCGGTACTGCCGACCAAGAACTTGCTTTAAGTATACGCAAATATCCTTAGCGATCTGCATGCGATAACAACTTGCCAAGCTGGCAATTCCAGTTCGATGCCGATCTCGTCAGGTGACGCCAAGAACACTAAACAGGGGTCTTTACGTATCAATTAGCCTTCATGTTTATGAAGACAACATAGTCCTGTGCAAATTTCATTAAATAGCTGTAATTATGCGCATCAACTGGCATACTTTGCTTAGTTCCAGTTACAGAGATACCTCCCATGTCGTATGCAATCTATGCGTACGTACACTATTAGCTTGCATTCCATCATGACTTCCGCTGCGCCTTTCGGTTCGTGAGTGTACATGTATGTCACATACACTGTCTGGAAGGTATGGACAAAGCTGAACCTTACGAGTTCAAGTCAAACCTAACGAGCTTGCCAGGTCTAACCCTATCTAACCTGTAGCTGTGTTTAGCTACATTAAAAACAGTTAACTTGTTCTCGCGCAATATTTATATGGATTATAGCGTCTTGTTCAATTGTTAAGTGCAGTGTTCACCCGCAAACAGCATGGAGGCTTTGAAGTGCTGCCTAGTATAGAGCTGACGTCGCTGGGTCCTACCTTCCTGCACACGCCTTAAACAACAAGCATATCCGACGAAAGACGTGTCACGTCCGTCGGGGCTTGGCCCCGGTGTGGCTGACAGAGCCTGGCGGTGTTGGGGGTGAGCATGCACGAGTACGAACGGTGGTCGTCTTTACCTGGGCCGCTTTGCTGCCTTCCATCCCCCCCCGCTCTTCAAGCAATCTTCTGTCTTTCGTTCCGATACACTCTTTTTGTTTTTCCTTCCTTTTTCCTAGTTTGCTCAATCGTTCTTACTGACCGATTTACTGATGAAAGGGATGACCAACAGGGGGTGCTCCCCAAATGGGACGCTGCATGACGAGGAATGTGTCAAGACAGCAGAAACGATACAGAAGGGGAATGATTTGGCTCAGTGAAATGCGCTGGCCAGCAAAGACCGGATGCGATTGGTGAAGGTTATGCAAAGCATGCATTATAAAGCTGACAAGAAAGCATACATACGAACATGAATACATGGATTTACTTCAGAACAAAACACATATGTACGCAAGTTAATGCCCTCTGTGTCTTAAGAAGAAGGGTTGCGGGTATGGCACGGAATGGCATTCGATGATGCTATGTGTCACCGTGTAAGGTCATCTGGCGTCGTGTGGGATGCCGTGGCATGGCGCGATAAATGGCCATGCGGGTTTTTGATGCGGCATGGTGTGTTAATGCGCTGCATGCCATCTTGGGGTATTCAGTAATGTACGCTGACATTACATGACGTCATTTGGCGTGGATTTGAGTGTTATCATTGGCGTGTGGCGTTGAACTAAAAGTCTGGATGATGTAGCGCACGGGGGTAGCACGATACGGTGGCATCGCGTCGTGTAGCAAAAAATGAAATTTTGTAGCATTTGCGTGCAGTCACCTTCTGTCCTGTCGTGTGTCGTGTCGTATCATGTGTGCCGTGCCGCTGTTGTTGCTTGGTGTTGGGTGACATTCAGTGGCCACATCGAGTGGTGTCATATGGGGTTGCCGCGATGCAGTGATTGATGTCTTGATGTGGCATCGCTTGGTTCGTTTAGCATGATACAGCATTGCATGAAATCACATTTCCTAACGCGAGCGTCCGCTAATCGTGTCATGTGTGTTGCTGCATGTAGATTTCAGTGGCGTCACCTGGCGTGGTGTCCGTGGCATAGCATAGCATCGGGGTGCGTCATGGCACGGCGTAGCGTGGCATGCTATGGTGTGGGTGCCTTGACATGACCGAGCATTCGGCGATGCGCCATGGCGTCGCATAGCACCTCGCGTCGCATGGCAAGCATTGCGTTGCGTGGCAACGAGTAGCCCCGTATGACATCGTGACGTAGCGTGGCGTCGAGTTTTTGCTTTTTGGTATTTTTGGTATTTTTGCTTTTCGACTTATCGCAAAGTGATTTTCCACTAGAACCAATGTGTCTGTCCGATCCGCATAAAATAATCCATTACATTTCCTGCATACAAATATCGATATAACACAACCACCTAAACCCCAGCAGCTCGCCCCCACTGTGTCAAAGGCTCAAAACTACAAATGAGGTGCCCACAAGCGCCTCAAAAGTATTTATCTGTAAATGCTCTGCAATTGAGCAACAGTAACTCAAAAGGCAATATAATCACGAATTCACGGCAGTCTGGTTAACATGCGAAAAGAATCATCATAACATATTAAAGTTGAAACAATAAAAAAAGCTGCATTTGTGCGTATTTGTTTTGGAAAAGCATCCGTCCTTCATATCTTATTACAAATGCGATTGTCGATTTCGAGCCGTACGGTCCTATCACTGCACCATAGTAGATGTGGCATCATTCCTACCAAAGGATTGAAAAGGGTGGTATTGTTTGCTATGAATATAATCAATAAGGGGCATGGGTGGCACCTCCAGAGAGCCCTCGGGGGACCTCTGTACGATTCGGATGGCTACAAGTGGGTTATCACGCTGAACAGGGTACTTTGATATAACATATTACGTTTAACATTGTAGAATTCCATGAAAGCGTCAGGAGAAGCCCAGGTGAGTCGAAACGGGTTATATTGCATAACCTTTCGGCTTGTCTCCCAATCCTGACCACTTTGTGCACAATTCTGCATCCTTGTTTATCATATATGACATACAAGGCGGCTTCACATTTCTAGAATTTGAAATCCCGTTGTCAAGCTGTTTAGGGAAATTGCAAGCGTGTTACATGTTACTACTATAGCTACAATGCTCTACCGGTGGATTTTATCGTTGATGGAGGTTAAAACCTCTCTGACTGCCCCCGGCTGGACGGCAGGACGTCATCCTATACCGCCGGGAAGCGCTGAAAAGTCCTGACGAGGTCCTCAGCGAGGCGCGAAAGAACCACTCCATTTTTAAGGCCAACCTTGTCAGCGGCTCCTTGCGGCCTAGCATCCGGCATGTTGGGCTGTCCAGGTTCCAGTTCGGAGATGGTGAATTCGCCGCGAGTGTGGAATCCATGCAAAGGCTGCTAGCTGAGAAAGCTGCTCGACCTTTTCAGCTTCCCGAGATGCAGGAGCCAGTGCAGCTGACACGCACGCTGTCCCGTTCCCTAAGCAGCCGCCGGAACCCATTCCGCAGCGGCCGCGCTAAGCCACGACCTGTGGTATCGTTAGGGAACATGAATGCCCATTTCGGCGGCGACGGCCCGGCTGCTGGGTCCAAATCCCCGGATGACGGTGGGGAGTCACCGGAGGAAAGCGCCCCAGGCCATGATCCCGTTCTAGCGAATGATGCGGACCAACAAACCAAAGCTGGGGTACGATATCTCAGGCTTGATAGCTTCTTCTCCTCGGTGGCAATTGAGACTCCTTCTGTCACTGCTACTGCTGCCAATGCTCCTACGGCAATGGCTTCTCCTACTGCTTCAGCTATTACTGCCGGCAGCGGCGCGGATACGAGGAGGCAGTGGTCTACGGCACATCCTGCCAAGTCTCTCCTAACACCGCGCGTCTCTCAGCTGCCATCGGCATCTTCTGGCGGAGGCTTGCTTGACGGTCAAGGATTTTGGAGTGGCTCTGTCGGCGGTGGGGCCGGAATTGGGAATGATGAGGGCGACGATGAGGGCGACGGTGACGCTGGAGAAGACGGAATAGTTGACTCCCTGACCAGTGGATTCAACTTTGATGGCCTGGCGATGAGCCAGAATCAACAACGCAGCGACGTCAACAGCGACGAGAACCCGGAGAGCCCCTATGGCCCCGGCAGCATCGCCCCGGGCGTATCTTCTTTCAGCCTCTTCATGCGCCGCAGCAATGTCCCCAGCATTAATTCGCTTGCACGTGGCGGCGGTAGCAGCGGCGGTGCTTATCCTGAGAGCTCAACCGGCCGCGTGGACAAACTGCTTCAGGAATTGCGCAGGTTCAAGACTCGTGGGGGCTCCAGCGGGGCCGCTGCCGCAGCTGCCGGACTCGGCTACGCTATCGGAGCCACTGGCACCGGCACAGGCAGCGGCAGTGGCAGCGAAAGTGCGCGCCCTAGCTATAACGGCAGTGGTCGGTTCGATTCCCCTAGGGATATGTTTACCCAGCGCGGCCGCAGCGTCACGTTGATGCACCTGCCGTCGACAGAGGAGGTCAGCATGGCCGCGAATGGAGACGCAGGAGTCACCGGCAGCAGCACTGAAGCCGCGGATCGGAGCCACACAGCAAGTACCCAAGTTCAGCTGGCATATCGTCCCCAGAGGGGCTCGGCTTCGCAACTACAGCTACAGGTCCAGGTGTCCCTGCCGTCCCCCGTGCCGTCAGCGTCATCACCCTCCTCCGGTGCCCCCTCGCCGTTGATCCGGCAACAAAGCATCGCCTCAGGTGCTTCCGCAGCCGCGGCACATGGTTCACCCATGCCATTTTCGCCAGCCACCTCCAGCTCCTACACGACAGCCCAGGTGGAAAGCGGCGGCGCCATCTCGTCTCCCTTATGGGCGCAGAAGACATTCCGCAGTCCAACCGGCGATGGCGAGCGCACGTCCGCCGCGCAATCCGGCCTTCTCGGTGTCTTCCCCGGGGGGTCGAGTGCGGCTGCGGCCATCACAGGTCCGAACTCGCCACAGTCACCGCTTCGGGGACCGCTTGTTGGGGCTGCGGCGACACTGCCATCACGAGCAATCACGGCCCACGGCGCTCCGCTGGACGGGTGGAGCAGCCGGCCAAGGGGAAGGAGCGTAGAGCTAAAGCGCAACTCGGCCGTTGGCAACTTTCTCGTCAACCTGCTGTCGCCGTCCACCGTTCCCGCCGCACACGCAGGTCCCTCAACCCCGGCTTGAGGCGATGCGAGGTCAGATCGTGGGTGCAGATGCGGATGTGGATGTGGATGCGGATGTGGCGGAGCACTAGAGCCCATCCGGTGTCCAACCCTCCGAGGACACATGTTCATGAATTATTGATACATGTAGGCCGGAGGGGCTTGGGGAAGGTAGGCGCCGAACGATTGGGTGCGGGTGGGCGGGTGGGCGGATAAACCCGGGCTTCCCCCGAAATGGAGTGAAGGGGTGTAGGGTGGGCAGGTGGTTGGGTCGTTGGATGCGGAGCGGCCCATCAGCGAGGTTTTCCGCAAGTGTGAAGAATTTTCCATTCCGGTTGCTCCCTCTAGATGAGATGGGGTGGTCTAAGTGCCTGGCGAGAGAGGTGAGCTCCCAGAGAGGTGCTGCTGTTTTGCGCGTCACTGGGTTTCCGTCCCGACCGACCACCGCGTGCATTGCCACATTTCGGCAGGCGGCCATCATCACGTCATCTGCCGTACACAATGAATCTACAATTACAGGTGGTTCAGACAGGGATCCCCATCGTAGCCGGCTGACGGTTCTGTTCTGACGCCCCGACTGAGGCATCCGCTGGTCGCATCAGCTGCTGCTGTGTGTGTGTGTGCCTGTGTGCCTGCGTACAGCAAGTTTGGGCCCGGCGCTTCATCGCCCCATGGATGGGTGCTAGGGTTTTATGTACCCTCGTGTATATTGTACATGAGGTTGTACGGCTGTATTGGGCTGGAGTATATCAGGCCCAGTCAGAAGAGCCATCTCAGAAGTCCTCCGCGTGTGTGAGGTCACTCAAAACCGCGGTTGGGCTATAAGGCGTTGAGGTGCATGCCCCATGCTGCCCATTGGGGGGGAGGGTACGTGCCAGAGGGCTGTTCGAGTATGTATGTGTGGGTAAGTGGGTTTTGCTCTGCAACGAATACCTCATCGCATTTTCCGCAAGTTTTGGTCGCGTTTCAGTTTTGTTTTACTGTCATCCATTGCTATTATCTTATTTGTACCTCCCAACAGCCATTTCTTAATGGAAGACTTCAAGCCGCAACGAATTGAATTAGAAGTTATATTTGTTCGAGCAATATGTTTATTGTGTTATACATCGACATGTGGCTGTTCTATCTGTCGTCTGCTTTTGTGTTCTTGGGGAATATGTTCCGGGTCTTCTTCGCAGCAGTGGACGGACAGACGGAAAGGACATGGGGACCGGTGCGAATGCCCTGCATGGATTTTTCAGCTGGGTGCCTTGCAGGATGCATGAGGTAATGCGACGACCCCGCTCATTAACTGGCACGGTCGCGCGGTCATGGACACAACACGCGCCGGCGGGCTCTCCGATGCTGTCGGAGGATCCTCTGTTGGCTGTGTGCTGGATTGAGCCCCATTAGGGCGAGGGGGCCTCGTAACGCGCCCAGGCGTAACGCGCCCAGATGGCCACGAGTGGGCATGGCTCGCCGTGGGTGTGGGGAGTGCGGGTGCGGGGTACTCGACAGCTCGTACAGATGATGTGCTGTGCATAGGTGGACCGACCGACGCGTGACCAGCCCGTGTTCGGTTGTGCAAGAATCTGTCACCGCATCATTTGCACCCCGGGCGCGATGACCGCGACCTGTTCGCGTACGGCGCCTTGGCCTCAGATGCGCGTCGAAGGCTAACGTCGCGCGGCGCATGGCAGTGCATCTCGGGTGAAGATACCTTCTCTGGCTATATACAGTACCTAACGTTATCACGTTACACCATCACAATCACTACTACCAACAATGACGACAACAGCGGCGCCATCGAGTTTATTTCTTGAATTGGCCGAGTGGCGTGCGATTTTGTCGATTTGCAGTTTGTTTTTGTATTACCATAACGAAGTGAGCACTGATACCGGTACTGGTATTGCCAAAGTGCGATTAACTTTCGGCCTCGTGCTGTGCTGTGCTATCCTGTGCTGTGCTGTGCCTTGCCGAAAGAGCTACAGCAACGTTCTGCGCAACACTACAATGGTAAGTGGTAAGTGGTTGCACGCGGACGGCCGGTTGCAACAGAGCGGGTTGGTTGCACGACTGGAGGTGTGTATCTTGTGACTGCGAAACACGGCACCTTGGGAGACTTACAAGGTTTGGCAGTTTCCCGTTCGCCCTTTCCCCTCCCCCGGGGAGAGGAGGAAGGGCGAAGGGGAAAGAGACGTATGCCCTTTTTTAGTTGCCACTCGCATACCCGTGGGATACCCAATGAGGATGGGTGGTCAGTCTTCGCAAAGAAATGTTTTAAGATGATTATCAGTACTACGTATGTACGGATTGTCCGCACAATCGCCAATCGCGATGCGAGGTGCCCTGTGGTTGGGTAGACGCATCTTGCAATCGGCCTTGCGCGGGTTGTATCCCCTTTCCCCACCACCTGGTGCGGGACCGCCACTTGGCTCCAGTTGCTCCACTTGGCACTTGGACACTCGCCCGCACTGGAACCCTCACAAAAAAAGGTTTCAGCGTGGCTCAAATTAATCATGGACACTGCGGCCGCGCCAGCTGTGCCAGAGGAGGCCGCAAATGATGCACCGACACACCGTAAGGCGTTATGCGAAATGCTGTGTGGGCCTTGTCCCTGTTTTACGACTGTATGGGAAGAATTAATGCTGCGCCCGACTTCGCCCGACTTCTGTTATGCCGGGGGAAAAGTGCCAAACATGTATAAGCTTTTGTACTGATCCATTTTGTACTTGGTGTAGAATGTCCGTCACCTCCGCGTTGGTTACACCTTCCGCGTGCACCTCTGCTTCCGAGGTCTGTGCAAACCGCCATCAGATTGGAAGTGTGATTGACGTGACACTAGTATCCCGACCGACCGCTCGTTCACTAGCCGGTTACAGTCTCTGTGCGCGTGTGTGGGGAACACTTCACGTGCTGCACGTGCTGCACGTGTCCCCAGGGACGATGGTTTATTCGCGACTGACGGCAGCCAAACGATTAACCGACGTGTTACACAAATCTTCGATGATTTCGGTGTCCCGTTTTGGAAGCAGCGCCTTATTCGCGGCCTGCATTCCCTTTTCTCTGATGGAAGGCTCTTATACGGCGATATGTTGATATACGGAGCGAAGGGGATGGCTTTCATGATTTAGGCAGCCTGTTAGTTTGTTGCCAGTTTCCATGCACGTGCACTTTTCGGGGGTAACGGTAGTCCTAAATGATAGTAATGATTATATTTGCTGATAACGCGATGGTGAAGGTTAAGATTACATTCACGAAGGCAGTGTTGTATGGGCACAGAATAATGTACAGCAAGTTATTGTAAGTAGGCTTTCGAGCCACCATTTGGTCGGCCAGCACACCGTCCCGCTGCCCACCGCCACGGCTCCTTGAACTGGGTTAAAACTAGCGCACCATCAGAGCACACTCCCTCACTGCTGTCGCTAGTAACTGCATACATACGACTACCTGAAGAAAGGTGTTCGTCGATTGGAAACTCTGTGGGAATGAAATCGCAACGCACACAAAGTTGTGACCGCTTTTCCTAGGACCCAGCCACTATGGCACCAGCACTGGCACCAGCAATTCCGCAACACAAAGTACACAAAGTAGCATCACAATGTAAAGCCGAGAACACAACACCCAGAGCAACATAACACCTACACCTAAACCGCGCGCACGCCTCAACACTACTGTACTATCGAGCACCGCATGCGCAGGAAAAATGCGTTTACCAACCGCTAAAGAGATCCTCACGGGGGTAATGACAAGGATTGTATAAAGAACAGTACAAAGAAAGCAAACAATCGCTGCGGAGCTCACCGCAACTATCCGCAACACCCGCATACCCGTAAGCGGAAGGGGCCCGTTTCGCCTCACAACTGCAAACATCCCGCTGCCTGCGCGCATGCTGAGTGCTGAACTAGTATCCTATGTACAGCCATTGAAATATTAATTAGTCCCAAACAGATATCGGCCCCCACGTCGCCCATCACTCGCACTTCGGCACTCGCCTACAATAATGACTCTGAACGAGCGTCTCCGCGTGCATCCGCAGCACGCTAACCATTCTTCCTACGACCTAAATCCAGATCCATTAGGCTGGTCAACCTATTAGCGCAGCAGCAGGAAGGGCTCGCTCATCAACTGAACTGCGCAGGGTTGGATAGCACCCCGGCCCTCATGCACAATTCACTATCCACACACCCAAACCCTCTGCCACGGTCCAACCTCCCAACTGCAGCTGAGGAAACAGCTCCCGAAAGCTGCGAGCCGCCGAGTACGGCTACCTGTGCAACCTGCGGCCGGGGGCCCTGGGGTCCTGACTCAGTGCTCCGGCGCCACGTGGGCGAACCTCCACAGCAGCGCCAGGTCGTAGGCGATCTTAATGCCTCCCCCGAGGAAGAAGGACCAGTGGAACAGGCCCTGAGAGGAGGAGAGAGAGAGAAGGGGGGGGTTCGGAAGGCGCGCCCGATCCGACCTACATCTTTTGCCGCACGCTTCAGCATCAAGGCGACAGCGATGGAACAACCTGACAGCCCACAGCTGACGAAAGTACGGTAAGGCGAGACCCTCATCCTCCCCTCCCGCCTTACTGACGGATCGTGCGGAGTCGGGACCCCTTTCCGCTCACCAGGGGCGTGAGCGGTCGGGCAGCCGTCTCAACCAATATCTAAATTCCATCGGATGAACGGACACCTATCCAAACTTCAGCCTTTCAATTTGACAAGCACTTGCCCCTTCTCCGGGCTTCGTTCCTCTTCTCCCGATCCAGATCAGACCCAGAACTACCTGTCCTGCCCTTCAGGGACGGCCTGGAGCCGAGGAAGCGACGCCATGCTGACTGGACACAGCGACACAGCGACACAACATCCGTAGCCCCGGCCCCCGCCCGTGTCGTAACACAAACCCTGGATCCGCAGCCTGTGCCACGAACTCACCCGCTCCGCCAGCCAGCCCGTCAACAGCGGCCCAAACGCTGCGCCAATGCTCTTGGAGATATTGACGATACCCATGGCCGCCGTACGCTCGTCTGGACGAACGACGCCTGCCACGTAGCTCGCCCGTGGGGCTACGTCCATCTAAAAGCATAGGGACACGGATGTACGGCAGGTGTGTATGGCACATGGTCAGACGCGCAAGGATGGGTTGGGATTGGACCACGTACGGCCAGCTACGTACGGCAGGTTACTCGCATGCCCGCGCTGCCACAGCATAGCCCCTCCTCAAACTGTACCACCCTAACTTAACAGCCTACCCGCCAAACCAGAACCCGTACTGCGGTGTACTTTACACACGGATGTGTGTAAAATTAGACATCGTCGTGTTCGTCTCGCTGTCGGCCGTATAAGCATCCAACCACATACCTGTGAGATGGAGAAGCGCAAGAACACCATGACGGTAGCGAGGGACAGGCTGGGCATGAGCGGGATGAGCAGCATGAGGATGTTGGAAGGGAGGTGCGTAAAGACCATTGTATTGATTAGGCCGATGCGCGCCGCCACTGAGCCACTCAGCAGAGACGACACGGCGGCAAGCATGTTGGCACCGAAAAGCAAACTGCCAAGGTATGCCATACTTACTCCGTACTTGGTCTGCGCGTGGTGAGCGACAGGCGACAGGCATGTACGGTAGTGTCAGTGAACATGTTAGGAGACGGGCTCGCAATGCGGCAATGCAGGATCAGGCGCCGTGAAGGGGGGGGGATCCAGCTCAAATGGTGGGGTTCAGCTCCAGGCGTGCCGTGGTGAACAGCCGCCGTACCGTACGGACCTGCTGGCTGCATCCCATTAAATCCGGACTGTCGAGTCGGGCGAATGGGTGGATGCCGGGATGCTCAGGAGAACGAAAACCCGCGGGCGGGAAGTCAATGAACTGAGTTTGCCCAGGTTTCTCTACAACAAGCAATTTCCTTCACAAGACTCGCGATCCTTGTCCGTTAAATCATCCGCCGTGTATCTTTTTTGCAGCAGTGTAATTAGTACTAATAAACTACTTCAGATGGCATTCATTCAGCACTGACTGGACTTTGTTTGCAGCAAATATGCGGGATAGTTTGGCGCTGCCCGCTCCAGATGCACCAGCTTTCTTAGCGCTCCATTTCTTTAAGCCCCGCTTCTCCACCTACCTCAAGAACCCGGTGGACCTACCTGGAAGAAGTAGGACAGCAGGGTACCCGTGACCAGGCCCCCCGCAAATGAGTCCGCCGCGAACAGCAGCGACAGCTGCGCCACGACGCTACAACTCCGAGCGGACAAACCCATCAGGCCGGGGGGGCCGCTAACTGCCCCATCGTTCATATTGGGATCGACATCTCCGCTCTTTCCCACGTGGACGTGCACGGCCTCAGAAGTACCGATGTCGCTACCATCGCCATCGCCATCGCTGTCATTGTCGAGCGGCGGCAGTGACAAGGCGGCGCGGTGCATTGGCGTGTCACATACGTCAAACTCACTGCCGTGCCATTCTGACGCGTACTCCGTCAAGTCGTCCAGCGGAAAGCTCTCCACCACCCGCGTCGAAACGGTCATGTGAACAGCCTGTGAACTGCCGTCTGGTTCCATACCCGCACTTTCCGGAGAGGTGCTGTCCCCACCACTGCCACTATCTCCCTCCAAGGCAATGCCGGTCAAGACGCCTTCTGGCGCCAATCCTGCCGGTGGCGCCTCTGATGGCAACGACATCATCCATTTCCATCCATCATTCACGTCTTCCTCCCCTCGCTGCTGCTCCTGCTCTGTCGCCGCCGCCGCCGCTAGCAGCGGCTCCTGCAGCCCTGCCTCCTCGTCGCACACCACTGCCATACTGCCAGTGCCCGCGTCTACTGCGATGTTGACGCACGCCTTTCTTTCCACTTGACACCGCTCCCGCCGTTCGGGCCGCTCTACCTGCAATCATCACCGGTGCAGCAGCTGATTACGCAGCTAGCTTACTTCCACAGCGGAGCGCCCGTGCTTTTCCGTCGGCCCTCTTGCTCAGACCCATTTGGGAGTTTCCATCTCTTCAAAGGCGGGACGCTGCACAGCCGGAGAAACTGGGGCTTGTATGGCCCTCTGAAGGTGAGAGAGGGAGGCCCATAACAACAGGCACTCGAGCGAGAGGACACCGTAGCGAGAAGGGCCCTGTGCTATGGTCCCTCCTCCTTGCCACGGATTCGGAGACGCACACGTCATGGTGGAGCCGCTTTCGTCCCAATCCCTCCGCACCCCCACCTGTTCCGACAGCAGCGCAAACAGCCCAAGGAGAACTCCGCCGCTAATACCATATTGGAGGAACACCACACGTAAGCCGTCCAGCTCTGATATGCCATATCTTCGCTGCGCCCACGTCAAGGCTCCGCCCGCCGCCAGGGCGCCCACTGCCGCCATGGAATAGCCCACGAGGTTATACCTGCCGGTTCATGAGGTGGGTCGGGGCCAGAACGGGAATGAACTTTTCAGTGGAAGAGAATTCTAGCAATCGGGAGGCAAAGTGATAAGGCCATAGTGTCATCCCGCCAGGTGCAGGTTTAGAGGGAGGTGCAAGCACAGGGAGTCAGGGACCATCTCCCCAACACCCGATAGCGTCCCAAGTGCACAGAGCGATTGTGGGGGCTGGGAGGTCAGTTGCGTCTCCCAAGCCGCAGCCTGACAGTGTCGTAGTCGGCAGCAGCGGGCTCTAGTGGGCAGACTCACAAAATATACCTGGCGGCCGTAAGCAATCCCGTGCTCTTATTCGTATTAATACTACCGGAAGCTATAATGGACGCATCTGCAAGGGCAGCAGTGCCTCAGTTGCGCATTAGTTGGCGTGTTCGATTTGGCGCGTGCGGAGAGGACTAGGTCAGCGGGTACCATTTACCACGGCACCATTCAATTGACCCATATGGACAGAATATTACTGCCTTACCATGCAAAGACGTGCGTGCGGTTGCCAGGGGAGACCAATTCAGCCAAAATGCTTTGCTCCAGAGCCATGAAGGGCCCAACCTGTCCAAGCAATAATAGCGGCCTCTCATGTAAGGTCCAACTACTTTAATTTGTAGCAGAATTTTGATGGGAGAATCTTCGATTTTACCGACGTTCCACTTCTTTGTGTTATATACTGGCTGCAGCGGATCACAGGGGCATGTACGCTTTGGAAGTGCGACTCGAACGGGTTTTATCCAACCCCCACGCGAATCTGTGGGTACCTGCCGCATGACACTGCAATTGCACTTGAAAGTTTCTGATATCACGAGTATTCGCTTGAGGACCGTTTTGCATGTCTCGTCCGAAATAAAGATTACCTCATTTCCGCTCGGTGACAGCACTCCCACGGTTGCCGCGACCAGCAGCAAGCCAAAGGACGGCTGTAGGACCTCGCCGTATACAAGTCCGGACAGGATCACCAGCAAACATGAGGATACCAACATTAATCGTCGACCAATTCGGTCCGCCCATCTCGTCACGGCCAAGGAAATGACCGAATCCCCCAACAGCGTCAGGGTCAGCAGAATCCCTAACTGGTCATTAGTCAATCCAACAGCTCGAAGGTAGAGCGCCAGAATCACGCCGACCGTCCCGTAAGCCGCCTGTCGAACAGTGCGGGCTAGGAAGAGCACCACGATATCTCGATGCACGTACATTTCAGATAATGTTAAAAGTGATCGCCTAAGTGGCAGATATTGGCGACGCCTTTGTTCATGGGGTTTTTCTTCGGAGTCTGGCATCGCACATTTAAGTATGTTCCAGGTGACCCTTTGGTCCTAACGTACCTCTAATTGTTTCCGTATTATGCAGGATATGTGCTTATTGCGATACATCCTATGTTCTTAAGGCGGCTCCATCTGCACGCACTTTAACTGACATATGACAGTTAAGCCGTATACTACGGGAAACGGGATGCTACAACCACTGACGTACTTACATATGTTCTCGAGTCCTCGCGGTCCTTGGAGGCTCCTGGCTCGTATGGGCCTTACGAGCTCATGAAGCTTGTAACAACAACAACAGCGACGACGACGACGATGTACTTGCACCCTAACATTAAGAATGTAAGATACAAAGTTTGCAATTCTTTGCCTCTAGCTCTTTTGCGATAGCATGCAATGGTGGGCAAACACTGGACTACTTGTTCCCGTTCCAGGAATCGAGTGCGTGACTGCTGCTGACTGCTGCGTGCCTCCGCACCCCATTCCCATTCGTGTCTCTTTGCTGTACGTGAGGTCCACCGGACATCGGCCAGTGTAACCTGGTTGAAAGATTGCATTCTACGTGGGGAACCAGAAGCTTGTTTTACTTACTATACCCACAATTTGGGGACGCTTCCTAGTAAAAACGCCAGTAGTGGTTTCGCGATAGAATGCCAGGGAGTAACCAGATCATGCACGAAAGATACAGATTTCTGGTGAACTATGCTTCTCCTTTTATCACAGAAAGCATGTAGGGTTCAACATGGACATGTGGAGGGACATCATTTCATTAGTACAGGGCCTATGGTTTATTAGAACACGTCCTTGGTAACCTGTCGCATGAGGGCCTAGAGTTTTTCTGTCGGGAATAAAAGCCCTTCACCAACTGGGGGAGTGAGCGCAGGCTCACCAGCATCTCATCCCACATCTTCCCAGCACCATGGTGCATCGGCGTAAAGCCCTTGACCAATGCTTTGCGACAGACCATGCAGCCCCTGTTGCTACACAATCGGCATATGCGCAGAGCGTTCTAAAACAGGGTACGACCCCCCGCAACTTCTAGTTCCTAACATTTTACATGCAGCGCCCCTCATTACGCCGCCGTATAAGCACACCACGCTGTTACCTCACCTGGTAGGTCCATAGGAGACAGCAACGCCATCGGTAAAGAGTAGCCAAAACAACATTTCGCTCATCATCGAAATCTCTCGCTCGCTCACACATTGGTGCCAAGGCAAGCGTACCGCAAACATTTTTCACGCTGCGATGCGCATCCCCTCATTCTTAAAGACAACAAGGCCGATAAGTGTCCTAGCTCCACACACGCACATACACACATGCTGTACGCATTATCTTCCCATTCACATACAGGCTGCTACTGGTGGCTCAGCTCTCTTGCTTCCTTCTAACGACCTGGGTGATCGGCGTGATGGCAAGGCTGCGCCCAAAGTCGAACTGCCTACTGTCTTGTCACATTGCAGCTGACCATACGGCGCATGGAGCTTTAGCAGTAGCCAGAAAGCACCAACATGCCATGCAGTGCATATGCATGCGGCACGTCGGCACAGCCGGTCTCCAACAACCCCATGCCCCCCTCACCAGACCAGCACTTCGACAGTACGAGCAAGCGCTCATTCAGTAATCAACTCATCGGTCCACGCAGGCACAAGCATCCAGCACGCATGGACCTACAACACGACACACTCACGCGGACAAGCCGATCCAAGAAACTCGCTTTCCACACGACAACAGCCGCACTACATTCGTGCGTTTTATAGTCGGTGCATCACCGAGTAGTCTTTGGGTTTGTGGGAGCTCTTCACATAGCGGCGGTCTCAATCGTCGAAGCCAACATCCGCATCGTCATCGTGCTTGTACATTAAGCCCAGATCGTTTATGTCCGCTCCAGTTAACGCCCCCCCAAAGGCCTTAGCGTCTGGCGGCTGATACACCTGCGCGGTGTTGGCCTGCATCTGCAGGCGAATGGCAACGAACGAAAGGCAACGAGTGGAACAGCGCCACCAGGTCGGGCGCTGAGTATTATGGAAAGGCTGTCGGAACGGTCTCTTAAACGCTCCGAATTCCAATTTATCCAGAATTTGAATTTGTAAGGTACGCATCGTCTGTGTGATGGGTGGCGCCACCGCGCTGAAATGCTTAGATGATACTTTATCTCAATATCTGCACTTTCTCATTTGTTGCGCGCATCCTTTCCTCCATAACACGTTCTTCCGCTTCAGCATCTCTGCGCTCGTTACCGTCTGTGTCACCTTGGCGACAGTCAACACGCCTGGCCCTTGCCCTGACCTCACGTAAGCTCGGCTCACCTGAAGCTCTTCAAGCTCCTTTTGTCGTGCCTCGTCTTTGGCCCGCTTAGCTTCGGCAGCAGCGGCCTCCTCCGCCTCACGCATTTTCCGCTCCTCCTCCTCCTTCGCCTGACGTGCTTCCGCCACGACACGCAGTCTCTCCTGGAATCGGAGCGCGGCCAATAACCCTAGGTATCTGGTATCTAGGTATCTGGCTAAAAAGCAAGCATCTTCAGTAAGATATACAGCATACTAGCAAGCATCAGAGCTAGAAGAAAAAGAAAGCAACAATGTTTGCAATTCTGTCGGCAGCCGTGCACGCCCCAAGCATGCAACGCCCTACAGAGAACTTCACCAGACCGTACCCGTTCTCTCTCCTGCTCCAGGTCCTTCCTCCGCTTCTCCTCCTCGGCTTTCTGCATGCAGGACACAAACATTACCAAGCGAGCTCGGCATTTATTGGTATGCCGCATTGACGACGTGATACAGCCAAAAGAGGCATGCTACCCAACCAGTTGGCGGTACACGATACCGGTAGACAGGTCGAAGGACACCCTACCTGCTGCTTCTCCCGTTCCGCCACGCTACGGAACGAGTCCCACAGGTCATCACCCTCCTCTTCGCCTCCCGCCCCCGTCTCCGTCGCCTCGCCGCCGCCTTCTGCAGGGTCTTCGTCTGCCTGCCAAGCTGACGCGTTAAGAACCACGTCCTGCAACGGAGATTAAAGACACATTCGGAAAAAGGGCGTCGAGGAAACGCAAAATTACAGGTGGGAGAACCGTGTTGAAGGAAAGGGAGGCAGAATATAAATGGGTAAAGACATTGTGGAAGGGAAAGACCAGGCGGGCGCAACAATGTATGATCATGTGCATGGAAAATCATGGGCTGCGAGAAGTGAATCCTCATTAACTAATAAAAAAACACCCATCGTAATTACAAAGCTGGGGCGACACCACCTTGGGCATGTAACCAGAAGTCGGAGCGTGTTAGAAAAGATATTCTTACAAGCTGAACCGAGCCCAATACACAAGGGATGCGTATATGCCAGCCTAGTGCAGTTAGGTTACTGCGTAAGGTGCCCCGGCAGAAGCACAAATTCATAACCTATGCACACAAATGAAGCTCAAGAAATAAATAGTATTAACCGCATAACGAGGAGTAAGTCACAACGCACGAAGTCTGCCCGCCGTACGGACCTCTGGCCGGCGCAGTACGGAGCTCAGTCATGGCGGGACAGCGCGGTAACAAAGCATGTCGACACCGCATGTGAGCAGTCCGACGCAAAAACTGATACACACAAGTCATTGCTAATCAAGCCAGGATCATCAACATGCACACGTTACTCATCTGGAGGACGAGCAACGTGACGCATCCGCCACCAAACCAACCACCCGCTGCTAAAAACCGCGGGTTTCTACCTTATTGCTCTTCTTGTCGGTCGCAATGGCGGACTTGTCCTTGGGCGCGGTCGCCGATTCATCCACCGGAATCGCAGTGCGCTGGTTTTTCACAAAATTCGGCTGACCTGTGCGAACCACAGCAGCAGGAGCAGCAGGAGGACAAGTCGCAGCGGCAGTAATCACCAGTCCAACTACAAAGAACCGTCAATTCTTCTATCGGCCATCACATTAGGTTTCCACCGACACTACACCACAGCCATGGCACCTGTCGTTTGTTCCAGAAAGATGAAGCAACTGGGATGTGAATGTGCCGGCCCCTGCAAGCCTCTAGCACGCACGGGGCCGGTATATGTTCAGTACCACCATGGCATGCCGCACTGTCCGATAGCGCACACAAAGCGTTGTGTTGATAATGGCGGCGCTGTTCACTGTCGACGGCTATATATACAAGGTCTTCTCAAGCTATCATTCTACCATGTTCCGTGTGTCTCAGCCATCGTCGACACCGACGCTCTGTTGCTCAATCATTTCCGCGTCGTCGTCACATTCTTCACCAGCTTCCAAAGCTGCAGCTTCATCCCCGCCAGAAGTGTCCCCAGCTTCCGTTTCCGAAGGCTGTGCAGTGTACGCCACAATTTCGACGGCACCCCTGTTCTCCTCCCCGTCAACTTCCATGCCTTCGGGATCCTGCCCTCCATCTTCTTCATCCTGTTCCATCTTCCCGTCTCCTCCCTCCTGCCCTGCACCGTCCGCATGTGCGTCTTCTTCCACCACTTCTTCCGCTGCGTCTTCTTCCTCTGCGTCTTCTTCCTCTGCGTCTTCTTGCTCTGCGTCTTCCTCCGCTGCGTCTTCTTCCGCTGACTCTTCCATAACATCTCCAGCTGCCTTTTCAGCTGTGCCTTCGGCTGGTTCTGCATCGTCGACTTGCTCCATCTGCACGACCTCTTCCACACCAACGGATCCCAGGTCCGTGCATGTTCCGTTGACAGCTGCAGCCTGAGTGTTATCCTTCCCCAGCGCTACATCCCTATCCCCTTGATCAATCCCAGCCTGCAACAATGCCTGCCCCGTAAGCCTGACCCCATTACTTTGCGGCTGCTCGACCATGTTGGAACCCTTGACGTCCTGCTCCGCAGAGTATCGGTCCGACTCTGCAAAGCAGGGCAACCAACCGTATGCAAACGAACACAAATAAGGATATCAGCAGCCATATATAGATAACAAAAATAGCCACAGCTATCATACTGAGATCTGTATTAACAAGAACGGTTCTCAAGACACAGTTGAAACTCAAACCAACGGTTGTTATAAGCACATCTTTCCTTAGCCCCATTGGCAAGCCTAGCCAACCAAGTTGGGCAGATTACACAGACGGATAGCGGGCCAAGCGTTCCTGGTCGCTGATGTGACTATCCAGGAACCATTGCCGAACGCTTTTGGCAACTAACATACCAGCATGCACAATCGAGTCGCGCATCGTACAGTACGTGAATTGGTTGAAGACCTCTCATCACCCTTCTAGGTCGACATATTGCAAGCTGAAAACGCACACCTGAACCGCTTTCCGTGCGCGTTGGCGGCTTGCTCGAGTGCTGCTGCTGCTGCCTCCCGTTATCGTGGACTGACCGAGGTGCTCCCCCACCACCCGCTTTCGGAGGCGCCGTCGTCTTAGTGTTGTGCTTGTTGTTTACGTTATCACAGTACTCCCGCAGGCGCCAGAGTGTCGGGTTATCGAGCTGGTCCACGTCTAGCTCGATCTCATCATCGTCATCCGGGTTTACGTCCTTCAGGCTTTCCGCAATAATGTTAAGCACCTCCGCCAGCTGGTTACCCTGCAGCTCGCTGAGTGCAATGCTCAGCTTACGCTTCTCCACCTACATTTCAACGATCATGCCAAACATGTTCAGCAGCGTTGTGCAAAGGATGCTCAGACAAATCCTATAAGCAAGCTTTCCTGCAGGTTCCTCTGCTGACAGGAGACGAGCTTGCACCCTCCACGTATCAATAGCAAGTACTACCCTTGCATGCCTCACAAAGTATGACCCACCGCACGAAGAGCCCAGACTCAGACCGGAGCGCAAGGGCAGTAAGTTAAAAAAGCATAAACCCGGAAGCCTTGGCAGAGCCTGAGCCGATAACAAAGCTGAGCATAAGGACGCACCGTCGTCATTGGTCGTGAGGGATCCACATCCGGCAGTACATGCACCGAACTGACCCGCTGCAGCAGCTGCCGTGCACTAGACGCTATCCGGCGGTCTAGCGAAATGGTCTGCACGGAAGACACATAGTGGCTGTCAGGACGACTGAACTGGCGGGGGCGTGCCTATACATAGGAAATGGCGTGCCGTTACCATGTCAATTATACTTCACCCGCCCACCTGCGGGTCTCGTGTTGCTAGTAGTTCATCCCAGCGCTGCTCAACTTTAAGCTCGGCCCACTTCCGCTCCCAGTCCTCGGATAACTGATCGCCCATGGTGCGGACCGGTGTGTTCAGCTGGTTGTACGTAGCGCAGTTACGCCATACGAGCCGAACATCGGCCGCAAACTCCCGAGGGTCGTTATAACCCCGCTCTTTAAGCTTGGCCTTTATTGTGCCCAGGTCCATGGGATGCGAGATGAACTACAGAGACGACAAGCGCAGGGGAGCGACTACAGTTCAAATAAAACATAAATAATATGTGACTGGCTATCACCACCCGGGAAGGTGCTAGCCACGTTGCGGAAACGCTCCAAATACGCGTAATGTCCTCGCGCACCTTGAAGTAGTCGGGCACGCCATCCCTGATGGGATCTACGGGCCTTTGAAAGACTAAGGAATTTTTTTTCTTCCAAAGGAAGTCCAGCACCGTCGCGCACATTCGCCATATATCCTGGATCTTCTTGTCTGTCTCCGAGTCAAGCTTTGGCCTCTTGGGGTCTGGCGCTGTAAGACCCGGGGGCTGAGACGACCTCTTAGCTGCTGCCTGTTTGCTGGCTGGCGCCGGTGGAGCAGAGCTAACTCCAGCGGCCGCTACTCCAGCCTTGACTTTCTCGAGCGCCTTCGCGAGCCTGCCGATTAACTCAACGTTTATCTGTTGCCGCTGCTCGATCAGCTTTTTGAGCTCCTCAAATTTGCTGCGCGCCATGTTGGCCGCTTCGGGTGCAAGGGTCTTGCTCATGGCTGAAAGCTTCAGGCCGCCAATCAAACAGAGGACGGGGGCCTGCTGCCCACCGGCGCCAAGCCCCCAGCTTTAATGTATCGTGCAGCCTTAGTTTTGCTAGCAACTGTAATCTATCTAGAATTGTAAGAGACAGGATACCTCAGTGAAGCCTATCCTGCTGGAAAGCGGTTGTTATGTGAAGAAGTGCTAATTTGAGCCGGTTAAGGCAGGTGCCAATGGGAATGATAATGTTACTGTGAAAGGATCCTATTGCAAAAACATCAACCTGCGAAAGGGCAGGAGTTGACCAAAGAGTGTCCTTGGCTCACAGCCGCATTTCCACGCGGCCATGCACACCTTCATGAGTCAGACGTCATACAACATAGCTACCAGTGCTCCCTCCGACAACCTGCCAACGAACAATTCAGCCGTCTCGTCCACTGCACGGTAAACGCCCATAATGATTGCATCCTTCCTAACGTATGTAGTGCTGGACCTGGGACTACTCTAGGCATTGCCATATACTAAATCCAGAATTAACGCGTCATACGTCCCGTCAGATAAACGGGATGAGCGTCTCACTGAACGGTTCTCAAAACCTTTTAGATTGCGTACGCTTATGAAAGGTTCTTACGCAGCTCGACCAATGCCTCTTGAAGTGGCGAATTCTTGATGGCCTGCGAAATGAGATAAAATGTTGGCGTTACTGTGAACATGCGATGGCCACAGCGGCCCAACAACGCTTATCAGTTATCTCAACCACAAGTCTTTATTGGAAACAAAAATAGGGTATTTGTCTTATTCGCGGGCGCGCACGCTAACACGCGGCAGCAAACCTTAGTATACCCAGCAGGGCACACGCGCATACCTGCAGGAATGGCGGATTGACCTTGCTTCTCAACCCCATATCACTTATCATCATACGGCGCGCCTCTGCAACTGTATCTGCTAATACTGCCAGCTCACGGGCTGCAGTCGCGGCGGTCGAAGTCAGTGCCGAAATTAGGTCGGGGTCCACATATCGGCCATGTCCTTAGTTGGGGGACCAAAGAGAGGGAGTGGTGAAATTAACTGACGCACTTGGGACATCTCAGCAAGTCAAGATTCCTTCATTTCCAAAGGGCAAAAGCACAACACGGTTCACTTCCGTAGCTTCTGACACCGCAATAAATTCCAGTTCCCATGGCGCGATCACGCGCGATCACGTTCTCAGAGCTCAGAACTGTTCACCCGCACGCTCGCCGTCAGCTCCTTAAATACCTGTTCGGTTGGAGGTGTACGTGGTGTATACTTGCCAGACTACCTGCCAAAGTGAGCGTAGGATAGCGGACATGACCTGCTGTGTGCAGCTCAGCGGCAGTCCGGACGACGGCCCATGGGTGCTGCGCGCTCATGGCCCAAGGGCAAGATCCGGCATGAAAGGGTCGGAGAGCACAGGGGCAGGATCAGCATGACGCGGGTGGATCACATAAGCACAACAACTAAGGTTATTAACACGCACTCTAACAGCGTTTCACTTCACGCGCCAGAAGTTATTGGATTCTTCAGCGGCCCGAGCCAAGGCGAGGAAAAGTGCCCGAGCGCAGTAAGTTGTAGCAGAGGCGACTGGGCTGGCGTATCAATGAACACGTTCCCTGCCCACCAGTATACGGTATGCAGGCTGAGGGAGTACATTATGTGTCCGTACGTGGCCATGTCAATTACCTGCTAGCACTATGCAGCCAAACGCATATACCAATTGAGGTGAGATGCGATCAGGGGAGAGCCCCCTAGATGCGATAGACGCTCCTAATAACATCACTTGCATGCAATCGCTATGTTGTTCAGCTACTGCAGGAAAGCAGCCACAGCAAACTCTGCACGGCCCAAAGCTATAATGTGATTGGACAGCAGCCCATGCGATGCCTGGCTGAGCTGCAGTCCCTATGAGTTGATCGGCAACCCTGATGGTCCCACCTAATAAATGTTTGTCCCTTACTAGATAAACCGCAGCCCGGGCGCCTCGAAGTAGGTGTGTGGCATTCCTCTACTGCTAACCTCTCGTTTCCCATCCCCTGCCCTTGGCTAATCCTCGCCATCCCTTAACTCACGCCTTCGCCGCTGCAACCACCCCCTCCAGCAGCTCCGGATGAGCCACCAGGCAGGCTAGCGCCGATACCACCGTCTCCTTGCTGCACCGGGGATCCTGAGAATGCCAGTCGGGCCGAGAGCGGGTGGGCAGCGCTTCACATTTACACTCACCTCCTCAAGGCCGGCTAGGATACTTACCACACGGATCAATACTCGTTCCCGTGTGCGAGGGGTGATGACTGTGCAAGGCAAGGTGCATGGGATGCAGCTGTTAAGGGCTATTGATTTAGGGTGCTCATGCTGGGATGAATCACATCATAAATCACTTGAAGCAGAGCTCCTGGCCAAAACCAAAAGCAGTAAAGAATGACCCCCTGTCCCTCTTTCAGCAGTCACTGCCATACACTTACATCCACCTACCAATACCCACCTGGTTCAGGAAAGGGTACATGTCCCTGTTGAGCATCTCCACCAGCCCTGCGTACGCCCCACTGGCCACCGCCGCCTCCGCCCCGGGGCTGCCCCCTAGCACCAGGTCTGACAGCAGGTCGGCGGAGGCCTGACGAGCGGCCCAGCTCATTGAGTGGTCTAGTACCAACATTGACAGCCGAGTCAGCAACTGCGGTGAGGGTGAGCGCGAAGGTAAGTTTACAGGGCAGAGGGAAATTTCACATAGCATGAGGTGAAGTTACTTCTGAACGCGGGGCGTTCTGGGAAGATGGGGACTTTGCTGAGGCCTTAGCTGCGAGCCAAAAAGACCAGGTGGATGGGGGACGCAGAGGGTTGCCAGCTCGCTTCTGGGCACCCCTACTACTCCTACTAGCCATATCTAAAAACGGTACTGCAGCACCCGCACTGTCTTCGACTGCAGCTGCAGCTGTGGCTCCTCTCCGCTTCGTGCCTCACCTTTTCATCCTGAGCGATGGAACCCAGAACCTCGTTCTGTGCCTGGCTGATGGCCCGAAGTGCCTGTCCCGCAGCAGCCTGCTCTGCCTGTTGTGCAGGTCCCACCCGCAGCGTGGGCGGTGCGGTGGCGGTCAGGCGGCCAACGTAGCGGGGCTTGAGGCCAGTGGCCCCGGTCTTAACGGTCTCCTCGCCGCCTGCCACTGGCTTGCGGACCCCGACTTTGGCACCCGTCTGACCGACAGACCAGGAATGTCCAAGGGCGGATGGTCCACGGATGAGGCCAAGAAATGCATTTGTGCCAAGGAGGGAATGGAAAAATACAGAAAGCTTGGGTTGCACGCGTCGGTATATTGGAAACAGATAACCAGACAAACTGCATCTGAGGCAACTGCTCGGGAAAATAAGTGTGTATGCGGCCGCCCGACGGGGGCGTCATGCCATACAGGGGGGCACTAGGCGTTGCACACAAACTTCCGAATATCCAATCACTTGACATGGAGATTTAATACCTGGTGCGCATTCATAACAGACAAGGAGGATAGGACACTCTCAGAACGTCGAGCGGTCCATTGGTCCATCGCCTTTCACCCATTTCCCGTCGCACATGCAACGCACTGCGGCGCGGCATAACGTGGCGCAACGCACCTTAGCAGGCCGCAGCCCGCTCGCCAGCATCTGCACCAGCATCTCCAGCATGCCCGTGTTCCGATATACTGCCTCGAAGTCTGATCCAGGGACCAGCGCCAGCTGCGCAATTTCCGCGACAGAATCGGCAACTGCATGATTTGGGATTCGGGAGTGAGCATGGGGCCAAAGGACGGGAGTAAAGCATGAAGCAAACAACATGGACGTCAGGAAAGGAGCCGCCGACCCAATGGGGAATTGTACATATAACCAAATCCGTGGGAATATGTCCGATAAAACCAAAAAATGGATGGCTTGGTGGCGAAGTCTGAGAGACTTTTGGACTCGTAAGCTAGCATGAACTCAAACCAGGCAAGCTTGGAGCCGAAGAGGACCGGGAGAGGAAGATAAGTCAGAGACACGATGGTGGATATGGGTGGGAGGGAGATGCGTGCTTGTGTAGAGAGGCCGGGACATGTCCCCCGTGCACGAGAAGATCTTTTGCTGTGACCTACTAATACCCGGCGCTCACCCAGGAAACCCAACAACCACAGTACAAGCCCTAAACCCTAGTTTTCAGGGTCCCCGCTTGTGTTCAAGTCACCCACTCTGCACACGCATCTCCGGGTGCCGCGCGATAGCGGCTGCCCACATCGCGTGCAGACGTGCCATGTACGGCCCCAGAGCGCCAGGACGTAGAGAGGCATATGACACGGCGGCGGGCAGCTGACGACAAATACGAGTGGTGGACCTGCGCCACACGTTACACACGCATCCGTCAGCAATAAGGCAGAGATTAGGCCTGGAGGAGCGGAACAGACGCACAACGGGTACTCCATGAATGCTCATAACGGAGTGCAGCATGACAAACGTGGGGCGCAGCTGGATCAGGTTTAACTGTGCTTTTAAAGCCTTCCCAACGAAGCTCTGCGGCCACCTCATGGATGCCGTAAACGACAGGCCCGTAAGCGCAAGCTCGATATAGAGCTTTAGGATGTGCTTCATACTGCAACACGATAAGGGGAAGCTTGCAAGCTTTTGAGGTAGGGGGAATGGGGAAGGCTTCTGTGCTGTGCGGCCCCCATGCCTGCCCAGGGCCCCCCCCCATGTTGACGGCGCGCTGATACCATATCGTGTCTGTGTTGAAGTGAGGGTTCGCTGCAAACCTTATCCCTGGGCGCAATCACATCGATCGCTGCAGGGTATTGAGTCACTTTATCCACAGGAGTGAAGGCCGCACGCACTACTTGGACTGGGAGCTGCAAGCACCCCTCGTGTGTGCTTTGGTGCTGGCCCGCGACCTTTTCCACCGGGCCAGTTTGCCAGGCCTAGGCCTCTCGTTCTGCTTGCCAAGAGCTAGCCATCGGTAGTTCCAATTTACCCAGCACCGTTACGCTGGGCCCCTTTCGCTCTCCGGTTTACGTACTTGGAGAACTGCTGCAGAACCGCCAGCGCCCTCATCACCTCACATAGCAACTCAGACTGCATTAACAGTGCATCCAGTACACTTGTATCACTGCCGCTGGCTGCCTCTGCCGGCTTCTCCGGTTCCGCGGCCTCAAGCGGCATGCTGCGCGCCGTCGCCCCGTGGGCCCTACTTCCATACACCATGGAAGGCCGGCTCGTCAGTCCATCGGGCAGGGTTAATGAGGCCGCCGATGCGCGTGCGAGGCCTGGACCCAGGACGTTGGGGTCAATGGGGTCGAACAGGACCGATGAGACTGCCTGATGCACAACACGACGTGACTCCTCTGCCAGAGGCATGGAGACGGACGCTGCCAACTCTGGCGCAACCACAGGTATAGTAACCGAATTTCGGGCCACCAGGACGGCAGAGGCGCCAGGGGTTGCGGTTTGGCTGCCTTGACCAGTAGCGGTGCTGCTGCGCGGGATGCTTTTTTCCTGAAGCAGTAATGCAAACGGGGGACTTGCTTGGGGAGCTGCCGCGCATGGGGCTAAACGTCCCCTGAGTAGCCGGATGGGTAGTGACCACAGTGAGAACCACGAAGGGACATGAGGCGGTATAGGTGTCGCGGACGCGAAGGCAAACTTCCCGTTTGCATAGGAAGGCCCCTTTCACAATGCATTCTTGTGTCTGTGATAAAAACGAATTACGCACACAGCCCTTCCCTTCTATATTTATGTGTGCCTATTGTGCATGTTATGTAACAGAAAGGAACCGCACAACGAAACGCGCAATCGGGACGTGCGTCTGTCTTATGTAGTTTTGTTAATTTTGTGGAGGATGGTACAACGAGTTATAAACAGCTGGTCGTAACAGCGGTTACTGCAATGTAGAGCAGCTACAAAAACAGGAAAAAGTGATAGTGGGATTAGTGATGTAATAGCAGAAACGCCGCAGATGGGGTTGCTGTCACATCTATCGACTCCGGAAATGATGAGGGCCACACTACTGGTCCGTACATCCCCCCGTCGGGCCGCAACCCTCTGCATCTCGCCTCCGGTCCCTATACTCTCAATCTACCTGAATGATGCCGTACATGGAGTCCTTGGAGTAACGCACCGGTCGTCCCTTGTAATCGGTGGGAAATGGGCCGTTGCCGGGAAAGCTCCCGAAGCCGCTGCCATACCCCGTTGTTCCGAAGCTGACGCCGAACCCCCCGCTGGCACGGAGGCCACCCATGATACTGGACCTTCGTATGGCAACAATGGGGAGAACGCAACCGTTGGCCGGGAGCCAGATGGTAAATGCAACGAGATGTGTTGATAGGAACGGTGCGAGAGGTTATCGTGTGTTGACAGGCAGTATCGAGGAAGTGGAGGTGCGGGCATTGGCAGAGTCGTAGGTAATTAACGGGCACTGAAATATTCATTCTGACGGCAGGGTCGATATTCATTCTGACGGCAGGATAATCAATGGCCCGCCATGTGGGTGAGAAGTTAATGGCTTGCTATGCGATAACCGGTAGGTGTGCTTGAGCTGGGATACGAGGACGTAAGAACCCCAGGGATTGGTTGGAATGGGTTCAGAGTGTCCACCCCCGGAATGGAGGTTTACGAGATGGGCCAAATGGACGTGTGTTTCCTATCCCGGACCTCAGCGGCCCTTCCGGCGTGATTGTCCTTGCAAAGACCCGGCGCCTCCCAATGGAATTATGATGCCTTGCTGTCAATGCGCAACGAACGCCGTGACCTCTCCGAACACGAGGAGGTAAGCGATGACTACCTGGTGAGCAGCATTGCATGTGAAAAGCGGAGGCCACGCACCTTTCGGCGTTCGCGCCTGCGCCAATAGACCGGGCAGAAGTCGGCTGAGCTGCTGCAATGCCCTGGACACTGGCAGAGTTGGGACGCTCTCCCGCCACCGCAGCGCTCCCCACAGATTTGGACCTAATTCGGCCGGTGGATCTGGACCTAGGGCGGTCAGCTGGGGCGGAATTGCTAGGAGGGGCTTCAGGGGGGTTGGCCGGCAATGGAGGCCATGCAGCAGAAGCGGTGCCGTCGGGTGGTCGGCCTAGGAGCTGGCGTAAGAGCGCCGGAACGTTCAAGACCGACCCACGGGACACAGGAGCGAGCACGCGGGATAGAAGGCCCAGGAGATGGCCGGCAGGATGGGTGAGATCCTTGGCCATAATGCTGCGGGAGGCAAGACGCAAGGTGCGACTGTGTGGTTCTTTCTTGTCATTGGCGTGCCCATTTGCATTGCCGGCGGGGAACACGGAGGGGGAGGAGGGGGAGGGAACGTCGCGGCCCCCGGCAGGGGCGATGGCGGGGGTCGTAGGCGCAGCCTGAGAGGGAAAAGCCTTCAGGAAAGTCGCGTAGCTGTCGGAGACCGCCGAGGAAGCCGCATCAACCGCCTAGAAAATCAGAGCAAAAGGTTTGGCAAGGTTTTTCTGGCATGGGTTACATGGATCGGCTTGGAATCAGTTTGGTTCGATGCAGTAGTTTCGATTAAGTCTTGATAGATTGAGTCTTGACAGCAGTCGCCTGACCGGCTAGTCGATAGGGTTGTTCCGGCGTGGAACTTCTAGCCCCTACACTCTCTGCCTCTCCTAGGTTGGAGTGCATTCACATTTATGTTTGGTGTCGTGGCGCCAAATGACACGTTCCAAATGGCTGAGTCCACTTCACACGCACCTTAATCCTTTCCTGCAGGAAATCTACCAAGGGCTCCGAGTTCCCCAACGCCGCCTCCAGGTCATTTAATTCCGATTCCAGGGCCTGCAGTCGAAAACAAGAATGCAATGACGTAGTTTGATAAGCCAGCCAGGCAAGGGCCTTAAAAATGCAAGGAAATGGCCAGGGCTGCGTGTGGGATATGTGCAGCAAACCGTCGCGCCAGAGTCTCAAAGGAGGAAGTTGTTCCCTGTACTCTTCGCTCTAGAGACCATGGCAAACTGGCCCTCCTCTACATGCAGAAAGCTTATTCTCTGCCAGGAAAATAGCGATCGCTAAGCTCTTCATGTTCGTCGCCAGGTAATAGCTGCCTGGCAATAACCTGGTGTTCAGGTGACGGCAATCTATCGTGGGCGTCGCTGCGTTCGCAGCCTCGCATCCCAGCCTGCGCCTGGCAACAGTTAGGCAAGTCCTCTGTGCTGCTCTTCGTGACGATCCTCATGTGAATCCCCGGCAGCCGGCTGCAGACGAGGTCCCATACTTGCGGCGGTAATCCTTATCCTCAACAACCTTGCCATGCCGTTTCGTTTGGTGGGCGGGGGCCCACTTGCCGCCACCTTTCCGTTTCTGTAGTATGCCGTCACTCGCATTGGGCCCCAAGCATGTCCTTATCCTATTCTTACCTCCAGCCGCTGTTGCACGTCCTCCTGCCTTACAGTCCGTGACAGGCCATTTCCGGGGCGCAGCTCCACGCTCACCCCTATTGCACTGCCCTCAGGAAGAGGCAGCTCCAATTTGAGCGCCTTACGCAGCCTGGACGCTTCCGCGTGCACCTGCAGCCAAATCGTGATCAGTGCACTCGAAAACTAGAAGCATGGATGCATATAGCAGAATACAAGAGAACCCTAAGGAGGAATTTTAGCGCTACTGGTGCAACTTCATGCATCGGATAATTGTGCGGATAAGACTTGTGGGGCGGATCATGTTGTGGATTCGTGTTGGTGGCGGTGCAGGTAATCACAGTGCTCTGAACGTGACAGCGCAGCTATAACATTAAGTGCCCTGCCTCTGCCCCAAATCCTGCCGTTGCGGCGATGGAGACGAGTCCGTTGCAGATAGTCGGTGGGCACATGCACCGAACTACCCGACATCGTTACAACTTTTTTTACACATTTCCAATTCCTGCAACCGCATATCATCGCCCTGCACTTGCCGCCAGCTACACAGCCCTCATCCCAGCTAGTTTTGCCATCCCATTCCCAAGATGCCTTTGGACTTTCGCTACTGCTTGTGATCCATGCTTCCCTCTTCAGACCACGAGGCCGTGGCAAGTGCACTCAGCTTAGCATAAGCCTACTCGAGGCGCTGACCGTGCCAACCCAACGTGCCGCACCAAGAAGTCACTTGGCAGCCCTAGTCGCCTCTACTCCAGCCTCACCTGCTGCAGGCGTAGCTCTGCCCGGCGATTGATCGCGGATAGTCCTGACGCCTCTCTCTGCAGCAAAGTCGCTGCACCCTTCAGCGCCTCTGCCAAATCGGGCTGCAGCGCCAAGTCCCCCTCCAGCGCCGCAAACTCCTCCATCAAGGAACTCATGCCTGACATCACGGTAAACAGCTGGACCTACCATCGCAGCGCCGGGGTCGGAGTTTCGGATTAATCTACGTGCCATACGCTTCCAACTAAGGACGATAGAAGGGTTACGCAGGCAGGACACGCAATCTTGCCCGGTCTCAGTTTCTTGCTAATGCAAGTGTGCACACAGCGGAAACATCCTGACACGCTAGGAAGAACTAGCTGCCAAGTGCAACCTGCCATTTACCGATGCGGTCTGCATCCCAACCTAAGCACGTCAGCCCCCATCCCGGTTCCCCCCCCTTTTCCCCTGTGCGTATTCTCTCCTGGGGCCCCCCTCCCTGCCATACTTTGCTGTGCATTTGCCCTTCCTGGCACCCTCACCAGTGCTTGCACCAGCCCCGCCTCGAGCAGCTTTGCCTGCACAGCTGCCACATGCTCCCGACTAGGGCCCGCAGCCACCGGGCCGCCGCTTTGGCGGGTGCCACGCTCAAGGGGGAGGCCTGGCTTGACCCCGGACTCCAGGAATGCGAGCACCTGGGGAAGCAGGAGGGTGCAGTAACCAAAGGTGTCCCAGTTAGGAACCAGGATGGAGCAGGAGCTCATGAAATAGCAAATCAGAGAACGATAAAGACGCTCCGGTGCCACAATGAAGCACCTCTTCCTCTGCCACCGTACGAATGCAAGTTGATGGCTTACTAGGCTTGCATTCCCGGGCTTGGCCAGAAGGCATGACATAACAAGACTTGGAATTCGACACCTGCGCCCGGGCGTTTGTTGCCTTTTCGGTTAGGACCAATACAGCACACAGCATGAGGACTGAATCCGCCGAGACGGATGCACTGCAAAATCGCTAATCGAAATGTCGTATGGTCCAACACCACACACTCTACTGGCGGATTTAAGCCGAGAGCAGCTAGAGCAGCATATCATGTGGCTCAGGGTGCTCACCTGTATTAGCATGGCCAAGTTCGGACGGGACAGCTTCATCTTGCTCCTGCTCTTGAAGCCGTACTGCTCACGCCATGCCTGGGTAACGGACGGACGCAGACACAGGGGACAGGAGCAGAAAATAGGAGATCCTGCCGGTAAACAGCGTCTGTCACCCCACTCGCGACCCCAGATCCTCTTATTGGGGCTTGCTGCCTCCCAAACACAAGAAGACGTAAGAAACAGCATGCTTAAACCTTGATATCAAACAACATGCTGCGACGTATCAGCGAGGGCCGGAAGGTTGAGGAGTGGGCCTGGAAGTGTAAGCCTACAGTAAGGACGAGCGGTAGGCCGCAGGGCAATTAAGATGGTACGGCGAGCGAAGAAAAATGGCGATAAACTGTTTTCGGCTACATTTGTGGATAGGACCGTGCCTGTTGCGATTATTAAAGGCTAAGTGGCAGCCCGAGGGTGTGCACGCGTGCAACATACCGTGTCACGCAAACGCACGTAGTAGCCAAGGTGAACGCTGCTTTGTCATGACACTCGCTCACCCCTCCTTCAATCTGCTGACCTGCATGACATCTCGTAGCCGCGCCATGCGCTCGTTCTGCCAGCGAAGTGGTGCCACTGCCCGACGCAGGGCCGCCACTTCTACCTGTAGTTGTTCTACCGCTACCTCTGCCGCATCCACACCGCGCCGTCTCTCCTCTGCCTCCGCCTCCGCGGCGACTGCATCCGCCTCGGCCTCTCGGCGTGCCTGGCGGCGCTCAGGGCTGTCACCACCGCGCTGCACTGCCGTCTCGGCCTCCCTTTTTGCTCGTGCAGCCTCCGCTTCCGCGGTCTCTAGCTTCCGCAAGGCGTCCTGCATCTCAACACGCGCCTCCGCCAACTGCTGCCGCCGCTCCCGCATCTCCGCCTGCAACTGCTCCATGTCCAAACTGTAGGGAAGGGGTTAAGTATATCGAGGTACTTAAAGAAGTAGGGGCAGGGGTGCCGCATGGTGAGGCGTACCATAATCCACTGAGAAGCAGGCACCGAAGACAACGGACAAGGCGTGCACAAGGTAACGAGAATTCACACGGTAATGAGGATAAACCGTCACGAAGTGCTGCGAACCCGAGCCTCCTCATGCGCCATGAGACGTGGACTCCTAACGCCCTAACCACGCAACCAACCCCTTTCCATTGGGTTGTCCTTTCTTCCATGGGATGCTAAAGCATTTTGTGACTCTGGCGTACTTGCTTGCCTTCGCTGTCGAAACCGCCGGTTTTGCTCAACAAGCCTTTTCTTCTCATTAGCCCTCAGGGGTAACTAGGTTGTGTGGAACTTTAGTGTTCAGGTCGGACCTTGCTGTCGCAGGAGTGCGCATATGAACGTACAGCTAATGGCCTAGGCAGAACGCCAATGAGCCGTTCCTGTACCGTGGGAGTGGTGCTACTAATCTTCCCTAAGCCCTACAACTCCAATCGACCCGTGCACATTATATGAACATTAAGCCCTCCATGTGTGTGTGTGTGTGTGTTCTTGGCGATGCAAGGGCTGACACAGCCCCCAGGTCCGATCCATGCAAGTCTCAGCCCCGCCGTTGGTAAGGGAACGGTAGTGAAGCAGCAGCTGCTACCAGCTGCCTATGCCTTCTATTGGAGTACCGATATCTCGTCCATCTCGACCCCAGCTACGCACCCACCTGTTTTGTTCAATAACGGCCGCAGCATTACCCCCCGCTGCTGCTGCGAGGTCATCTCCTAGCTTGCGCAAATTGCCAGTCTCCACCGCTACGAAGCTCAAAAGGCAGTCAAGAACATTGCTGTCCTGCAGGGTCAGTCGACATTGGGGGAAGGTCTGAGAGGGGGAAAAGGCAACTAACAAGCTCAACCCAAGACGTCGCAGGAAGCGGTGGTCCAAAGCGAGGGTTCGCGGGGAGGAACTGGCAGGACGCTTAGGAGCCTGCCTCGCAACAGCCTATGGGCAATCCTAGTTTGCTCGCGACGCGGAAGTGACGACGTTTGCAAGGATCCCAGCTGCTCTGGCCGGGGCCTCGCTACCATGTCCTTTATCCACTCGGGTGGCTTGGCACGTTCACCCGTTGCCGTCCAATCCACAGTCAGGTATCCAAATACAGGCAAAATTAGAGGGAAATATTAAAAATATTGACCTGCGCCAGCACCAAAACCTCAGCTGCCACCGCACCATGGATTGCAAGCTTCCACAGCAAATCAGCTTCACTGGTGGTCCGGGGGACAGCCTAAAACCTCACCTCAAGATTCCGTTCCATGGTCCTGGCGTGCCCCGGTGACAGCTTCGGCAATAGCCAACGGGGGTTCGGAGCCAGCGTGGCTGCTTGTAACAGCAGTGCTGCCGCGTCAGCCGGCAGCACTGCATCCGATGTCTGTCCGGGGTCAATGCATCGCTCGTAAAGTACGGATACAGCTTGAAGAAAATCTGCTGTACATACTGTGGCGTACAGGTCCGGAGTGGCTTGAGCTAGCGTCAAAAGCGCCAACACGCACACAGCTGCGTCGCGTGGCGTGATGGAGCCCGAAGTGACTGCAGGGACACCACTGCCGCCATCGCCGTTGGCGTGGCCACTTGTACGACGCTCGCCGCTGTTAGGGTCCGGCCTGGCGGCCGCGGCCGCCAGCAAAGCTGGTATTAAGCGGCTGTTCAGAACGTAGATATCATTGGCCTGTCATGTGTTTATTAGGGCAGTTGGAATGAGCAACCGCCGCGTAGCGGAGGTCACTGAGTCAAGAGAGACGTTTATGTCACCCAAGTGACCTAAGTACTCATATGACCGGGTATGCAACATAGAGGCATGTCCTACCAAAGCCATATTTAATAATCCTCATATGGTCATGACAGTAACAAGTTACGCATCCCGTGCAGACGAATTCAGAAGTGTTCCGGCCTGAGAGCGTGACAGGCTGCCCTTCGTCAATGGCGGCACATTCCTGCGACGGCCCTTGCGATTTCTGTCCTCCAGTCCTCGGGACAAAGTCCCCGCTTATGAACGGCCAATCCCTTGCCTAGTGCGTTTGGTGCTGCATAACAGTTCCTGGATTTGGGCTTTTGATGTCATAGTCATGACAAGCTTCAAAGAATGCGGATACATCATGTGACGTTCCACGGCGCCAGTCGTTCTAGCCCGCGCATTGACGGAGCAACGACCCACGCATTCTAGCCTGGAAGCAGGTTGCCAGCACATGCTAAAGCCTGAAACTCCCTACGCGCGAAGCTCAGCCGTCCACCACGGACCTGAGTAATGTACGGAGCCGTAATAGCCACCACACGAGCTGCCGCCAAGACCACACGACTGTTAGTTGTGGCGGTGAGCAAGTAGCCTGCAAAGCCGACAAATCGGTAGCTAATCAGCGCTGCAGCCAGAAGATATTGGCTGAACGGTGAGTTGTGCTCGGTAGGTTGTCCCTTTCCGACCTTGCGGCTCCCTTCCACTGCACCAACCGGGCTTCATGCAGGTGCAATCTAACATAGTACAATGGTCCTCACCAATCTGGGTTACCACCTCCGGTCTCAAGATACTTGCTCCCAGCAGCTTCAGATGCAGAGGCCGCACGGGGGCTGAATGGTCCTCGTAGGGCGCGGTGGACACGAGCAAGGCGGCCACAGCCATCAAGCAAGCCTCCTGATAGCCAGATCGATAAGGGTTATAGCGCGGACAGTGCAGATAGCCATGCGCAAAAGACAAAACAGGAAAAGAAGGGGTTCCTTCGTTGAATTAGTTAGGGGGAAGTTCCTTAGCTGTCGATCTGTCCACAACATCGCCTTTAATGATTTAGGGTCTTGTTGTCCTGACCCCTGAATGCGGCCACATTGTCCTACGTAATCGACACTCTGCAGGATGACCTGTACGGTACTACACAGCAAACCTTGCCAGTCGTTCCATAAGAACCGCCAATATTCATCCCAACCACCCACGTTCCATCCACTCAAATCCATCTTACCTGTACGGGCATCTCATCATCCATCACCAGCACGTCGATTAAGCTACCCAACACGCCCAACTCAACTGCACGGCGCAATGCATCTGCGCCCTGGGCAGGTGGCAGGAAGGACGGCAGTGCTCCCAAGCCCTGGGCCGCCAAAATACGCGTGGTGGTGTTGCCACCATGCAATTGGCGTAGATAGCTGCGCGGTTTGGGTTGACAGGAAATGTCATGATTCGGGGCAGGAGCAGCCAAAGAGGTAAACCTGTATGCGTTGAGAGTACACGTGACATGTTCATGGCAGATGCGACGTGGGACGTTGAAAAATATAATACTTATATAGTGTGTGGTCAGTTCGGATGGTCAGTAAGTTATAGAGGCATGAAATAAAACATCTCAATCTGCAACGGTATTTGGTTAGTGTAAGTAGCAGTTGGGATGGAAACGGGTGGAAACCGAAGCGTCATATCAAAAATTCAAAAATTCAGGTTATTAAGAAAATATTTAGCTTCCTGTTGCTTGAGGCTTGCGTCCAGCTAATGCACGAATGCGCTGGCCATCACCACTTGCAGGCGAGCCCCAAACTACCATGAGCCCAATTACCCCAAGTCTATCTCTTAATACAAACTTTGACGTTGAGGGAATGTATTAAATCAGAGTGGAAATCTAACGCATCCCCGGAGCGCACCTGTCGGCAACGTCCTTGAGGCGGGCGGACGAGCTTGCAGGGCTTCTCTTATTGTGATCAGCGGCATCATTTACCTCGTCGTTGGTACCAGGATGAGCATTGCTATTTAAGTTCATGACCAGGGCTCCTGCGTCGTTGCTCCAGGCAACGTCCGATGGCATGCAGATAACTTTATACAGTTAGGAAAACGTAGATAATTTATACTGTGTAAAGATAACTTATGTGATTCTAAGTCTATAGAATTCCAGTCGGCTGCGCCTCTAAGGATTGCGTCCTCAGGTGCAAGTAGCAAACGCCACAAAAAGCACCGTGGGGCTCCAATGCCTGAATGCCCTTAAAAACGATTTCCTTGGGTTCTGCTGTTCTTCAATGGAAGTAACAAATTAGAGGGGCAAATCTATGTAGAGGTGGACCCTCAACCCTCTCCTTGCATTTGCTGTACGTAATGCTCAGTAATGCAGAATAAAATCAATCATCACTGTAAAACTGTATCAACCTGGTAATGGTAGTGCATATTCTTGCTCAGCACGTCCTGAGGCATTTTTCTACGGCAGCGGGCTGCACAGGACATGTGATGGTTGATTCCCAGCATCTAACGAAGGTATTTCAAATGCTATTTACAATACTGTCATATGCTGTTATTTGATGAGAATTTCCACAGTCGTCGCCAGATAGAAAGTATGGATCAGACGTCCATAACCCTCGGCTGAGACGTCAGGCTGATCACTACAATCAATTGTTCCTCATAAACGTCCTCTCATAAACGGCCTGACCTGCTTTAAGAATGGCTGTCGCAAGCGGCACCGATGCTGCAAAGTATGCCGAGAACTTGCGAAAACAGCTTATGAACGACTTGTTCGAGGGAGATGATTTGGATACAGATGTCACTCCCCTGGCCGATAACCTTAGCGTCTCTGACATCCTCGGCGATGGTGGCGTAATTAGCCTTCAGGACGTTGACAAGGACTTGGAGGAGTTTCAGGAGCATGATGTGATTAAAGGGATCCTTGAGCAAGGCCGTGTCGTGAAGGAATATGCACGGGAAATCGATGACAAGTTGCGCACTGTTGAGCTCGAGTCCATTCAGGACTACATCCAGGAAAGCGACAATATGGTCGCATTACACGACCAGGTTAGTGTTATGAAAGGAGATCAAGGGGAGCATGGGATTGGGCAGTAGACACACACTCCCAGGCTTGACCCGTCCGTCTATTGAGCAAATCGTTAAGGGTTACGGGCGGTCTCCTTTGGGCTGGAACAAGCGCGCGGGCGCACGGGTACACTGCGAAGGAGGGGGAGGGAACAGCAGTTCCCATCATTCGCACCGTGTGGGAGCTGCGCCCCAGGATAACATGCCGCACTCCTAGGACCTCCCTGGATACAGGAAATGTCCATCATCTAGGAGAGCCGAAGCTTGGCTGCCACGCTTGCCATCAGTTTTTGCTGGACGATACCAATGCCCAAATCTGAAGCACATTGTAGTGAGGCTGGATAGCGTCCGAATTGCCCCAAGGTCCGTCAGTGACCCTCAGCATGTACCTGTCAAGGACCGCTGGCATCTATGATTCCGAAATCAAGCTGCAATATTGCGCTTTACTCCTGACCTAAGCTGTTGCATTCTCTTGGCGTCACGCAATGTTTTTACTTTGTTGTCATCTCCAATCACAAAAACTTTCCTAGTTCACTCAGCTTTAATAATTGCCCGCCGCCATGACACGGGCTGACAGTACCCCTCCAGTCTGTCCTCTTTGCTTGGCATGGTTGTCACGCTGCGGCCTAATCTTTCCAAAGGTTAAGTGCCCTGCGGCATCATATCGTTGCTGTGCTGGTTGAAGGCACCACCGACAGACGCGAAATTCACATCCCATCGTGCCGTCCACCTATGAAATCCTTCCCAATCCAGATCAAGACGTGTGACTCCATTTTGTCGGGCATCGAGCAGCTGTTGGGCAGGTTTCAATCGGAACTGGGCAAGGTGAGGGCATGTCGGTGTCTGCTGCACAGCCAACGGGTGGGGCATGGATCAGAGCTGCAAGGGAGCCCCACGCCAGCGACGGAGCAACAAGGCGAGGACAGCGGAAGAAGGGGTCCCTAACGTTGCGAATGTGGCATCCATTACATCTTAGGTGGGGTTTTGCCTTCTCAGAGGGAGCCATTGTGACAAGGTGATAACATCTCAGCAGGTCATGGGGTCGCAGTCACGAAGGGTTTACTTGTTATTAGGAAAGGACGTGAACGCCCATGCGTCATGTCGTATGTTGACATGGCATTAATGCGCGTATTGACAGGTTCAGCGCATTTGGCGCATGAGTCCTCGTAGATGCCATGGGATGTTGCATGGCATCAGTTCCTCAAGCTTTACGGCCGGTTGCAGAAAACTTATTGTTGATGTGCACGCACGCACGCACTTCGTTCTTTTTTCATACGCCCACTTGCATGAATGGGCTCTTAGCTTCTCGTTTGCTTGTTACACAACCCGCTGCATATCATTTCTCTACCCTTGCCCACAGGTTGGCGAGGAAATCCGGCAGCTGCAGGTTCAGTCGCAGTCCATGGGCACTAAGCTCCGGAACCGACGAGCAGCGGAGGCTCAGCTGGGCTCCTTCATCGAGCAGCTACTCATTAGCGATGAGCTGGTGACCTCCATCATAGACCACGAGGTGCGGGACCCGCTGGAGTCCAACCAAGAAAAAATCTAACCAAAAGAGAAACGAATAAAAATGGTCGAGTGTGAGGAGGCCGTTTCTGCATGGAGGTGTGAGGAATAGGGTAGTCAGCGGACACACGTCGTCCCACCAGGGAAAGGTCCACCTGTAGACCTGTAACAAGACTTGATTGCCAATTGGGTATGCGTGTTATCGTAAGCCACATTACATAGTCTTATACAGGTAAGCTCTGAAAGCGAGGCGAGCCTTGTATGAAATCTCTGGTCGGAGGGGCTGATCGTATAGCCAACCCCGACAAATGCCACAGTGAGTGAGCATCTAGACCGATTTATTTCCACATTGTCGATGTTTTATACCTGTTGCGTTTGTGACTGCACGCTGGCGCGGTAATCACTGCGGCGGTTCTTGTATCCGACCATGCCGGCGCGTAGGTGAACGAGGAGTTCATGGAGCCGTTGCTGTCTCTGGATCGCAAGCTTAATTTCTTGCGGGATGACCCAGTGGCCCGCGGGTCGCTGGCGAAGCGGGACGTGGAGAGCACGCTGGAGAAGTTGCGCATTAAGGCGGTTACCAAAGTGGGTACCTTCAGGCCGTCTTGAAGGTGTGCCCTGTATTAAAGACGCAGCAGTAAAGCAACTCACCAAAGCGTCGTATGCAATCCACAGATAAGCAATATATCACACAGATGAAAGTGGAGCGAGATAAGTTACAATTTACGGCGCGCCATGGCAGCGGCATCTCCATGGTCCTTCCTATTCGACGGCATGTTGATCCAGGCTGATCCTTCACCACCTGGTCCTGCCATCCAGGTTCGTGACTTCATGATGAACAAGGTTTACCAGCTCAAGCGGCCTAAGACCAACGTGCAGATCATCCAGCAGTCGGTTCTGCTCAAGTACAAGTACTTCATGCGCTTCCTGCGGGTTCACGGACCGGACGTGTATACGGAAGTGAGTAAATGTGGATAGGAGTGGACACACACACACACACACACATGCACGTAACTGGGTGGCAGAACAAAATGAAGCTAAATGTTACCGACGTGGCGGCTGAAGGCTGCCCCGGAAGGCTTACCGACTGAAGGCTGCCCCGGAAGCTGCGCTGTATGTGGGAAAGCTCGTTCCTGGGGTTGATGCGTGGACCCGGACGCGTGCGTATGGTAAATATGAACGGGTGTTAGCATGCGCTGCATGGAACGGGAGGATGGAAAGCTCGTACGGCCCAGTCGGCCCGGCTGACTGCAGCAGCTGTAGGGTGAAGGGCCAAGGCGTGTCCACCAGGCAATCCACGCCGAAGTGGTCAAGGACACACCGTTTACAACGCTCTGTTCCCCCTTGATGCCCCGTGATATAATGGCCATTCGACTCGGAAGTTGCGTGGCTTATTGTCATACTATTTTTACCCCGCCTGCATATGGTCTCGTCACTCTCGCGTCCTCTCCTTCCTCACTGCGCCCCTTTCTGGCATGTTTTATGACCTCTTCGCACTGCCCGGCTGCCTGCCGTTCACGTTGTTCCCCGTTCCCTACCCAGATTCGCAACGAGTACGTGTCTGTGCTGTCCCGCATCCTCGCATCGCACTTCCGCACCTATCAAAACGCCATGGAGAAGATGCAGGCAGCGGTGGCAGGAGCGGCTGACGTGCTGGGGGCACCGGAGGGCGGCGGTGGGGGTGCGGGCATAACCGCGCTGTTCGGGAAGGGGGCCTCGCGGGCCACAACGGTGAGGCAGTGTAGGACTGGGTCAGGGTATGCCAGGCAGGCATGGGTTACATACAGAAGGGTAACCCAGGATGAATTAATGAGAAGATTAGGCAAATAATGGCTCTGGCCCGACTGGTGCCACAAGAGGCTGGTACTAGGGAAAGGCAAGCTGGCTGAAATGATGGAAGGATCGGAAAATGGATTCGGTTGAAAGAAAGATTCTGGACTCTCTCCCCGTTATTGTTGCTAGTGCTGCTCCGTCGTCTGATAAAACGGTTCGCTTCTTCCATACGGGTTCCGCTTAACCTCCTATGCAACCCAACCCAATGAGCCGGGCGTCGGCACATGTATTGGGCGTCGATGTGTATTGCACCGTCCCTTCGGCGGCAAGCTTCTCACCTCCCTGATGGTTGCCCGTATGTGCAGGAGGCTACCTTCAGCCTCGGCGAGCGAGCAGCAATCCTTGACCAGCTTGACAAGCCACCAATCATCCCCCATCAGGCGGAAGACGCTGGGCAAAAGTACCCTTACGAGGTGGGCAGGGAGATCAGGATTCCGCGGCCGGCATTGAGGAAGTTAAGAATTTGTAACGTGAAGTGAACTGAGATGCATGGTTTAGCCGGGTCCAGGGCTGCTCATTGTGCTAAATCCCTGGTGTTAACTGTTCGCCAATGCGCCGAGGATTAGGGTGTGCTACCCGCCTTACATCACGGTATGGGAAACATGAAGGTGTAAGTACATGTTCGGGCGTACCTCGTCTGCTGGATGTAAACCTTGTTAACCTTTGCAGGACGTCCAGCAGTAATAAACTTAATTCGCACCCAACCGCCGAATGGGATGGTGAAGTTTCTGGTTACACACGCATGGCAAGGTTTATGAAGTGGGAATTTTCCGTTGTTCAATGCTTCTTCCCTCTTTTCTATGTTCGTGTTTCTAGTTGTTTCCTATCCCAGCGTAGGGGTTGCCTCTGCTTGCGACGCGTTATACGTCTGAAGTCCGACATTCGCCCCGTCAGGTTATCTTTCGTAATGTGCATAAGCTGTTGCTGGATACCGCGACCTCGGAGTACCTCTTCTGTTGCGACTTCTTCGATGAGGACGAGGGACTGCCTGTCTTTCGGGACATGTTTGCGCCGGTGGTAGGGGTGGTGGAAGGAGACCTGGTGCAGAATCTGCAGGTATGTTTGAATATGGCCGAGCACAGAAGGAAGGCGCCCTTCTTCAGTTGGTGCAATACTTGAATGGCGAATGGCGTGCTTGTGCATCCGAAAGAAATGTCGAGCTTAGTGCGATACAGACTGATGGTGTGTGTTTGGGGGAATTCAGGGTGGAATAGCTTGGGGTGCTACTTAATTACAGAAGGAGGCTGCGTCTTGTTTGACAAGTGTAATGTTGCGGTTATGAATATGGGAATGGGGGGAGTGGGGTGGTAGGAAATAATTAAGGGCGCTCAACATATCCTATCGCCCGATTGGGCTGTTGCTGTGTATGAGGAGGGGCCGACAAAGGTAGGGACCGCAGGCCGCATAATTATTTCTGTGTTGATTAAGTTGCTTTAATAGTTATTAAGGATCGCCTTCGCCGATCTGTTACCCGTCTGCTCTGGGATCCGTCCATTCACGTTTCAATACGACACTGTAACCCTCATGTTTTCACGATGCAGATGATGATCTTTGCTGGGGCACAGGTCCGCCGTAAAACCACAGCTTGCAAGCAGCGTATGGTTGCGAGCCCCTGGGGGAGCTGCATAATCTTGCTAGCTTTTTCCGTTTGCCGCCCATCAGGCCCACACATCTGGGATTTCTTGTTCACTGCCAGTCCGTCTCCGGGCTGCCGTCCCTCATATTCTTACATTGTTATATCAATCTATACCTCTCCCTTGCCCTCGTTGTTTGCAATTCCACTCCCTGCAGAACATCAGCGACCTGATTTGCATCCTGCTGATGATCCGTATCAACCATGACCACCGCAAGCTCATGATGCGCCGGCGGGTGCCAACATTGGACGACTACCTTGACAGGGTTCACCTGCTCTTGTGGCCCCGCTTTAAGGTGAGGGCGGCAGCCGGGGGGAGGGTGTGTGTGCGAGACCCATCCCAGTCCTAGACTGGCCGTTAACTCTAGTGGCCGGAGGGAGGGAGGGCCGCACAAATGTGTACTGGGAGGCAGGGGGAGAACGTTCCCTCGGGAAGCGAGTCACCCTAAATGGATTGCGAATGGCCTACTCAGGGCCGCGGGATCCCGGGTACCGTGTGTCCCTGTGCACTGTAGATGCCTGGCTATTTATGGCTGCCCTCTCATGTGCAATAATAACAAAATCCAAGGCCACACCCGCCATTACACATCGTGATCATACTTTTACCCCGGCCTTCAATTTGAGGGCTGCGCCGTGCCGCTGGCCCGGTCAATCCTTACACAAAAGGATAAGCACAGCTGCTAACAGGCGCACCCACCGAGGGGTTTCCTTAAAGCACATTTTGATCCTGTCTCTCTTTCATGTTCGTGGCAGCTACTTTTTGATGGGCAACTTCAGTCCATCCGTCCCGGTGTTGAACGCTCCTTGTTCGTGGACTCCACGGCGCCGCACTTTGTCACGCGGCGATACGCGGCGCTATCATCGTCTATTCTCGTCCTGATGGCGGGGTACGATAGCAGTGATCCGGGTGAGCGGCGGGAGAGCAAGGGGCGAATATCTTACATGGAACCTGCATATGAGGTGTGTCCCGCTGTATGGGTACATCAGTTTATTTCTGCATGTGCATTTGGTGAGGGGGAAGGATATCCTGTAGGGGCTATGGTGTTATGTGATGGGAAACCATCGCTTCACCGACCCTGGTGGCCTCCGTTGAAAAAATGGTTCAGACTTTTCTCTGCGGATATTGCGCTCTCGACCGGCTCCCATCCTGGCTTGTCTTTCCTGTTTGAGACGTTAGCGACCCAGCAATTGTTTTCTGCTAAGAGGTGCTACCTCCTGCAATTCGGAGGCTGGATTGCCTTCTACAACTGCACACATCGTCCTCAGCACGTATTCAGCGTGTCGTTTTGTGTTTGTTTCTTGTCATCCCGCTGCATCCGAAGGCATTGACACTTTATCGGCGGCAAATTTCCTCAATCCTCAGGCATCTTCAAGGCGCAGTCGTTTGTGGACATGATGGAGCGGTTGTGGCAGGTCATGCACGATCTGCTTCTGCGTATGTCCAATTTATTCAAGGACCGCCGTACCGGCATCATCTTCCTTATCGTGCAGTATAACCATATCCACATTACCTTGCGTTCAGCGGCAGCAGGAAGTCTTGTCGGCGCCGTTGCGGCAGCGCCGCCACTGGCGTCCTCCACATCTGGCGGCGCCGCGGCCGGGGGACCGGCGGCTACGACGCCAACGGGCGGCACGGGCGCGGCGGCGGGACCAGGGCCGGGGCCTGGTGTGGCGGCGACAAGCGTTGGCATTGGACGGACGGGGCTCAACAACCTGAAAGAGTGCGAGGTGGGGACGATCTGAATTACACGTGACCGTGCTGTGATCTGCAACCAGGCCCCGAACGAAATGCCTTCAAGCCCATTTAAACCGTAGGATTTGTATGTTGTGTTTTGCATATGTTCTTATAATCACTTCCTCTCAGCTCCTTTTGGTATCGGCTTCTACTGGTCATACAGAGCTGCCAACCCCTGAAATTTTACATGGCACATCCAAACTGTTTGTTCCCCTTCCCGATGATCGTTGTCCTCCTGAACCGCTCAGGACCAGCTGGCCTCGTGCACGGGCCTGTTCGTGGACGACCAGCTGGCAGTCCACTTTCGGGAGCTGGTGGACTGGGTCAAGAAGGCGGAGCAGGCAGCCAAGCGCTCCGGTGTTCCGGAGGGACAGCATATACCTGGGTACGCGCCCCCGCAGGCGGCACCCATCCTGAGAGATTTCGCTACACGGTACGGGGCCATATGCGTATCGGGTGCGTGTGCATGCGACGTTATGCAGCGGCTCTTCTCAGGTCCGGGATGAAGAGCGTAGGGTCTTTGAGGGGCTGGGACCCCCAGCCTGGGAGTATGTTGATGGTCTCGAGAAGACGCGAGGGAGGAAGTGTTTGAAATGGAGACGAGGGGTGTTGGGTTCGGGGGAAGGGTTCGTCCCGGAGCTCTACGTTAGGCGCACGGGCTTGGCAGGTTCTGTAGCAACTCTGCGCGCAGCGCTTGGTCCCAAGTGCCACATCGCAACCCCCCCCCCCCATCAGACTCAGCCCCCCATCTAGGCACAACTGCACGTCCTTCCAACACTATCCAGTTCGCCGGGCTGCTCATAACCTCTTATATATCATACATCTATCCGGAACCGGCTGGTCCCCTTCCTCACGCAATGCTTCGTTGGATTTACTGGTGCAGGTGGAAGGACGCCATTGACGCGATGCATCGAGAGGTGGCAGCCCAGTTTGCGGAGACCAGCTGTGGGCGGGACGTGCTGCAGGCGTCTATGACCTCTCTGCTCAAATATTATACACGGTGAGGCGGGGAAGGCGGATAAACGAGACAGAGTACTGTTTGTTAAGGAACATATAAGGATGCTAAGCACCATTAAGGGATTGGGTTTGGACGGTGCCCGGAGAAGATGGGACGACGTGGAAGACTTTTAACTTATCGGATCATGCATGGATTGAAATTGCATGTTCACAAATAGAGCACCGTGTCTGCAGCATGTCCTTGGTGCACAAGGGTATCTGCGGGACAAAAAACGTGCAGTACAAGCAGAATTGAGCGGTTGGCCGAAGAACTTCGAGAAAAGACAGGTATACACATGTGAAATTAATGCATGAGGCACAGGACATATGATATAATGAGAACACGATGTCCAAATTGACGAATGTTGTGAGGAGAATTTGAATGTGTGTATTCTCCCTCTAATCGCTGCTGTGGTTAAGCGCAGGGCTGTTTGAATGCGTCGTAATGATTGATCATGGTTGCGCTTACATTTGGTGATTGCGTAATCTATATCAGATGTGTATGTAACCATAGGGCCTTGTTCCGGGCCAGGCACGGTCCTAGCTTTTGATTCATCCCAACTTCTCCATGTTCGACTTCAGGTTCTTGGAGCTGCTCAAGCGGCAAGGCGCTGACGGTCTCATGCTCGTGCGGGAAGCGGTCAATGTCCCATCCATAATGTACGAAATCAAGCGCATCACCAAGACTTAAAAGATCTGGTTGACGAATCCATCTCGTGCGGATGACGGGCTGGCTGCCGGATCTGGGCCATGCGAGGGCTGGGCAGGTGCGGCATGCGGGCTGTAGATGGTTAGGTTTTGGTTTGGCCCGGAACGGCTTGGCACTCAGCGCGCGGATGCCACGATGGGCTGTTTGCGTGAATGTGGATGTGGACACCTGTCACGGTGCTTCGTTTGCTTATTTTGCGATGGTGATGTTTCAACACAGTCTTGAATATGGTTATCCTAGCAATCAAAGGTTTGTGAAAATGAACGAGGTTAGGTAATCCGGTTGATTACATGGGAGGGCCTCCGTCGTTAAATGACGAACCTTATGACAAGGGCGCGGTTTTGATCTGTTACAGCCCGGCAAAGGAAGGCCTCTGCAAACCCCATGCAATCAACAATCCAATCAGAACCCACACCAGGACTCTATGCTCTATGCGATGGAGGTGAACTGGACTAAGGGGGGAAGAAAGGCAACGCCGCTGACAACTGCTGCGCTCCGCTTGTCCGCATGAACACCTCTCTCTGGCAGCAAGCACGCTGCCACCTCCGCTCTGCTAAACACCCAACCACCGACTCAGCTCAGCCTGTTACAAGGGAGCACACCACCAGAACAGCAAGAGTCCTAAGATGCCAACCCCGTAAACAGTACTATTGCCAAGTTGCGCAATGAACCTGACAATGATGAGGCTAAGGACAGACAGGTGCACCGTCTTCAATTCCCTAAAGCAAAAAGCAGCACCCGGGCTACAGGAGATGGGGTTAAGGCAAAGGAAACTTTCTCTGCACCGGGCATGTGCACGAAGAAAGACAAACAAAGCGCGGGGCGGGGAACAACTAAGAGATGATGATGGAAGGAGGCCAGGGCACAAAACGTTGACTAGCTTCAGCACACGGGACACCGCCCCTGTTGCTAAGGCGGCAAAATGACTTGTAGCCGTGACATCAAGAAGGCAAAAGAAACAAGCCACCTACATACAGAAACCAACAGCCATAAAAGGATGCTCAACTTCAATGACAACCGAGTACTCCTCCCAAACCTTGGATGACAGTTGTACACCTGCTCGAAAGAGGGCAAATCCATCCGGGTAAGGTTTGCTGTGGTATTTGAGAGCTAGTCATACCCTGCATTCCAAGCGCAGCTGTTTCCCCCTCTGCATTCAGCCCTCTGCATTTTTCAGCCCTCTGCATTGAGCCCGCTTCAGCCAACCGTCAACAACCTAGCAGCTATCCTGAGTCCTGCTACAGGACTCTTGGATCCGGCTCCTTTGGTGTTGCCATCAGTTTTTTAGAGCTACCAAGCTGGCCCATATAACGATTTGTGGTTGCAAAGTCGTGGTGCCTTGCGCAGCCTCCAAGGACGGTCCTAGCTTTCATGGAAACGTAGGTGCCAAACGGTGAACATTTCCAATACATCTCCATTAGTCCGATAATCCAATACATTAGTCATTAATCCAATACATCACAATAGTGCAGATAAGCATGACGGGCTTGAGAGACGACTTGGTGTGGAAAGGCCCGGGGTGTTGTATATAATACCCACGAAGGGTGGTATCAAAAGATACCGGTTGTGGTGCCAGAGCCCGATTAAGTAGAATCGCCGACCAGGTCGTACTTGAGAGACCATAAGGCCTCGAACCGGGTGTGACCTTCAGAAGTCACCACTACAACCGGAGGATCAGTGAACCAGGAACCAGGTGTTCCACCATTTACCATTCAGGCGGTAAATGGCCCAGTCCATACAGGTCGTGGACTAAACGACAGGTTCGAATGATTCGGGAAAGTGGTTAGTAACGTTGATGGTGCGGGATCCAGAAATCGAATGCCAGATGGGAACATGTAACGGTGAGACTGATAATTATTTGTAATTATTAATAATGATAAATGGATTATTATTATTATCTCTTAATGATTTACAGCAAAGCATTAAGGATACAACAATTATTCCCCCTCTAGATGCAGCGTCCCGATGCATGAGAAGAAAACAATCAGGATGAAGTAGGGCAGCATCAGAGAGAGCCCTCCTTAGACTGTGCCCGTCGTTTAGCTTCATCAAGCAGGGGTTTCATGTCAGGGGTGAAGTTACGTGCCGGTTCCCAGCTATTGTGCTCAGATGAGTACCCAGCCCACTTAACCAGGTACTCATGCACGTTGCACTTGCGCTTACCATTGCCCACACGTCGTGCACGGTAATCTAGGATACGTTCAACAGCATACAGAGTCTGCTTGCCAGATAACCAGGTAGAGGGACTAGCTTCCGTAACAGAGGGAATGCTATCGTTAGCCTCAGGCAGAGTACCCCGATATGGTCGTACGAGAGATACATGAAATGTGGGATGAATGCGTAGGTCAGATGGGAGTTGTAATTCTACAGCCACAGACCCTACCATGCGTACGACAGGATAAGGCCCCACAAAGCGTGGTAATAATTTACGAGACCCATCAGCAAGGGAACGAAGGTTCTTCGTGCTCAACATAACCAGTTGGCCCTTAGTGAATGTGACGTCCTTTTTGGACTTGTTATGATAGTCCATAGCCCGTTGCTGTGCAGCTTCCAGGCAAGCTTTAGCATCAGTTAGACGGGACACGAAAGACTTAGCAAACGTTTTTGCAGTCGGAACGTTTATGTCCAATTCCCGCCAAACAGGCAAAGCAGGGTTAAAACCGTAATTAAGGAAAAACGGACTATTACCAATGGACCGGTTAGTAGCATTATTAATGGCAAACTCAGCAGCAGTTAGGTATGTATCCCATGCAGTAGGTGTGCGACCCGCAAAGTTGCGAAGCATATCACCCAGGACACGGTTAACACGCTCTGTTTGCCCATCAGATTGGGGGTGGTAGGCGGTGGACAGATTCACCTGCATTCCTACCAGAGTTCCCAGGGTGCCCCAAAACTTGCAAATTGAGTGCCACGATCAGACACCACGGACTTGGGGACCCCATGCAAACGTACCACATTGTCGAAGAATAGACGGGCCGTTTGCTCAGCTGTGCAGGATGATGTCGTGGGGGCCAGGTGGACCATCTTAGTGAAGCGGTCGACCAGGACCAGCACAGCGTCGTATCCTCCCTCAGTTTTGGGCAGCGCAACAATAAAGTCCATGGAGACGCTTTCCCAGGGAGCGTCGGGAATAGGCAGAGGCTGGAGATGCCCATGCGCTTTACCAGATTGGGCCTTGTTGTGCTGGCACAGGTCGCAAGAGAGGACATAATTTTCAGCGTCCTTAGCCATGTGGGGCCACCAGAATTGACGCCGCAAAAGCTCCAGTAACCGGGTGCAGCCAGGATGTCCAGCAAGAGGGCCGTCATGGAAACGTGACATGAGCTCCTGACGTAATGAGTCGTCATTAGGTACGACAATCTGACAGTGGGATCCTTCAGAGCGGATCCATAAGCCATGCTCCTCTACCAAGTGCCCCGTGTTGTTATGATTTGTGAACCACGGGTCGGCTGCATAAGCCTGTTTCAAGCGCTTGGTAAAATCGGAGGGCACGAAGTTAGGTTTTGCCTGAGACCTACTCCGTGTGCTTACCGCCAGTATGGCTGCATGCAGTGAGGGGTGCCTACTGAGAGCATCAGCTATGTTAAGTGAGCCACTCAGGTACTCCCAATCAAAGTTAAACCGTGCCAGGTATTCCATCCAGCGGGCCTGGCGTCGGTTAAGGGAGGGCACACCTTGCAGAAACGTAAGGGTTTGTGATCAGTCTTGAGAGCAAAAGGCCGACCCTCAAGGTAACATCGCCATTCCTTCAAGGCATGTAGGACCGCAAGAAATGTAGGACCGCATGTAGGACCGCAAGAATGTAGGACCGCAAGAATGTAGGACCGCATGTAGGACCGCATGTAGGACCGCAAGAATGTAGGATTGCCCATGTAGGACCGCATGTAGGACCGCAAGAATGTAGGACCGCATGTAGGACCGCAAGAATGTAGGACCGCATGTAGGACCGCAAGAATGTAGGACCGCAAGAATCCCACACTATTTCATCATTTTTCCGCCCCTTGGCCTCGCCCCTCCCTGGCTCCGTTGCTTTGAATCTCCCCTCTCCATGTTTATACATACACGCGCACACGCACAGCTCCGGTGTCCTTAGTGGCGGCTGCCCTGAACAGCACCGTTCCGGTTGGATTGGACGTCAGTGTGGTATAACGGGTTTCAGCCCCCAAAAACTTCTTACTCGTATATGCAATGGGGCGTCCCTGCTGCAACAGAACTGCCCCCGTCCCATGTATAGATGCATCAGTTATGACCTCTACACGGAATGGCAATGAGTAGTCAGGGAAATGCAGGATAATATCATCAGAGATAGCACGCTTCAAAGCATCAAAAGCTTCTTGGCATGCGGGGGTCCAGGCCTCAGGTGAAGAGAAGGCTCCCTTACGTGTGAGGTTTGTTAGCGGTGCAGCAATGACTGTGTAGCGCTCTATGAACTTACGAAAATAGTTGGTCAGGCCCAAAAACTTACGCAGCTCCTGCAGGTTGGAGGGCACTGGCCAATCCCGAACAACAGCAGTTTTCCGGGGGTCCATCCGTATGCCATCCTGAGACACTATATGCCCCAGATACTCCACCTGTGGTTGTGCCCAGTGGCACTTAGAACGCTTAGCATATAGCTGCTCACGCCACAGAACCTCAAAGACCAGACGGAGGTGTTGTATGTGATCCTCACGGGTCTTTGAAAACACCAGGATATCGTCCAGATAACAGATGACGAATTTGTCGATGTATGGCCTGAAGATACGGTCCATGACGGCTTGGAACGTTGCAGGGGCGTTCGTCAGTCCGAAACTAAGGACGGTATATTCAAAATGGCCAAACAGCGTACGGAAAGCCGTTTTAGGGATGTCAGATTCTGCTATACGAATCTGATTATACCCCTGCTGGAGGTCAATAGAGCTAAAGAATGCAGAATCTTTTAGCTTATCCAGCAAATCATCAACACGTGGGAGGGGGTAACGGTTCTTAACCATTGCAGCATTTAACCCCCTATAATCAATGCACATTCTCAGAGACCCATCCTTCTTTCCCACAAACAGAATAGGGGCGGAGTATGGGGATGTGCTTGGCCGTATCATACCTTTTTTCAGCAGCTCAGTAACCTGTCGTTTGACCTCGTCCAGCTCCAAGGGGCTTAGCCGATACATGGGCGGGAAACGGGTACTGTGCCAGGCACCAAAGGTATGGTGTGATCCACAGGCCGCATTGGAGGCTTACCAGGGACCTCCTGGAATATATCTGCATATTCCTGTAACAGGGCCTCAAGCTCAGGGTCAGTGGCATCACCTGGGATAGAAGTTGCATTCAGGTGCAACTTGGGCCGTACCAGTAAAGCATGAGCCCCCTTGCGAATCATGCGAACTGCTGCTTTTCTGCCAACAACTTCAGGTTCAGTGTGCTGACAGATAGCAGTGGTTGCATAATTAAAGCAAGGCGCAGGTGTCGTCTGATCTGGTGGCTGTCCGGTAGTAGTAAAGGGTACCTTGCAAACTAGAGTCCCCTTGCGCAGGCGCAAAGACTTAGACTCATAGTCAAGGACAGCCCCATACTGTGCAAGGGTGGAAGAACCCAAGATATACGTGGCAGCATCAGTTAGCTGAGGCAACACGTATGGGCGGACATTTAACCTTAAAGGACCTGCAGATAGACGAAGATTAACCTGCCCCAAGATAGCCTGCTTACCCCCATCAGCAAGGGTAACTTCTGACCAGGAGCATGGACTAGGTTTCAGGCCAAGCTGCGTAACCACTGATGCCGAAATGAAGTCATCACTGGCTCCAGAGTCGGCTAGGGCAGTGAACGTACGACCTGCCGTACTCACGGTGATCAGAGGTACGCCAGCACCTATCAGGGCAGCAGCTTTAGGCAAGCAGAGAACTGAAATACAGGGCTCAGTCTCAGGCAAGCCCTCCTGAACCGGTTTAGGAGCAGCAAACCAGACGTCAACAAAGTATGGGCTTCCAGGGAGCTGAACGACCTCACCTGCCATATCAAGGCTATGGAAAAGAGCCGTCCCTGGGTTAAACCTTAAGACCCGTTGCATTCCCGCCAGAAATGAAGGGTTGCGTCGGGATACATACTCAGGCAGCAAGATGCATGCTGAGGTATCAGGGTGTTGACGTTTGCATGCCCTAAAGTGAGCTAATTGTTTCTGTAGCTCGCAGAGTGAAGAGGGAGTGAACAAGATGGTGTGCCCACCCAAGTTAGCAGAAGACAGGGGACGACCTTGAGGCTCAAACAGGTTACAGAAGCCATCAAAGCCAGCACGGACAGTTCGTGCATCAAAAGAAAAACGTCTCCCTATCGCTTGCTCTACTTGGTTTAAAACAGAGGGCAAAAGAGCCCGGACTGCACGGCATTTAGCTACCATCTGGCCCACAGCAAAGACCCCAGGCGGTGTTCCCTCTATACCAGCCTGGGCAAGTTCCTAGTCATCCTTGCCCTTGGGTTTCTCCGCCCCCAGGAGTGGGCAGGAGTCCACCCTATGCTGGTCGGATCCACAGCGGAGGCACATCCCATGTTGTTTCCGAAACTGAAATTCTCGTCTGGTACATTTAAATCTGCCTAAAAACTCCGCCGGATCCCTTTTCTGGCCTCTCTTTCGCACGTGGCCCCTTTTTGGGGCCAAGTGTCTCCCCTGCTGTCCGCCGCCCCTCTTGGACTTACCGGCACCCTTAACCTCCCGTGGCCGATCCTCCTGCCCACTGATGTCAGTACGAACGGATGCAGCCCGGGGTTTCTTGGTTAGGGGCGCCGGGGTCTCCTCGTCGGGGTCATCACAGACCATGTCCTGTACTGACAGCGTATTCAGTTTGGGACGGGCCAGTTTTTCAGTATTCCGTCGGGCAAGTAACCTTTTCTCAGCTCCCAGGGCGAACTGAATCAAATCCTTATATGACTCAAAGGTTTTACCCGACAGGTCAGTTGCACAGTCCCCACTAAGGTCAGATGAAAGGCCTTGCTGAAACCAAAACACACGCTCACTATCAGATAGATCCGCAATGGGCGTGACAAGGGCCTCAAAGCGGCTCTGATAAGCGGAGACAGTTTCTCCAGGGCGCATGCGGTATTTGCCGGCATTCAACTTAAGGCGTGCCTCAGTAGCACGTGACTGGACTTGGGGTGCAAAACGGACAAGCAGTGCTTCTAGCAGTTCCTCGGATGTATAGGAATCCCGTGCATTAGTCCATTGATCGTGCCATATCCTTGCTGCGCCCTCAAAGGCATTGGCAAGAAAAAGGCGGCGTGTAGAGTCCTGTTGACCCCCACGGACTGTGGCAAAGTAATTCCTAACATTACGGACAAAAGCCCGTGTAAGAGGTGCAGCAACTCGTCCTAAATCGGAAAGCTTAACATCCGTAGGGATATTTAGCTTAGGCACCGAAATCGCTATTTTTATCACCTCGTCCTCATGTCCAGTATGAGGGGGCACAGGTTGCCCAGAAGAGGTGCCCGCAGCAGCAGCACCAGTAGTTGCCGCAGCAGCAGGAGCCATCCCAGGAATATCCACTGCACCAGGTGTCAAATGATTTGACACTACGGCAGGGACATGAACATAGAGAGGGGATGGGACATAAATAGGTGATGTAGGTGCCTCAGGGGATGCTGTGCCGCCTTGCCCGGGAATAGGCGGGGGCTGGTTCTGCAGGTTGGTACCACCTGCCACAGCAGCATTGGGTGACTGTGCCAACCTAGAGAAACATTCCCACCTATTTGCTTGGCTAGCATTCGCAGCAATCCGGCCAACAAACTGAAGTGTGTTGGCAACAAGAGCCGAGATAGCATTCGCTAAGTTCGAGGCTTGCATATTGTATGCCAGAAAGCCTAACAGATCAAACTGCGAGTTGCTGGCTGAAGGCAAAGCAAAGGCAAGGACCAGGGCCTACCCAACACTTTAATGCCTTCAAGGAACTTCAAGAATTCGGAAGTTCGACAATGGAGTTGTTGGAGAACAGATCGGAGCGACTTGGCAGCAGTGTCGCTTCGATGGATTTGACTTGAAGAAACGGTACTAGCCGCAGCGAAGATGGCGGCCCCCAGCTCCTCGGGCAATGTCTCTTCGTCCAGAGGGATATCAGCCGGAGGAAGATCGTGGTCGATGTCCATGATTTGCTTAAGGGGGTGGCTTGAACGACTTGAGTGTGTTGCGCGGCTTGAGCGGCTTGAGCGATTTAAACAGGAAGTCTTGAGAAGGCTTGGAAAGATTTCAGCGGAAGACTTGACGAGACGTCCCAGGGAGGAACAGTCTCGATACCAGCTTGTTGTATATAGTACCCACGAAGGGTGGTATCAAAAGATACCGGTTGTGGTGCCAGAGCCCGATTAAGTAGAATCGCCGACCAGGTCGTACTTGAGAGACCATAAGGCCTCGAACCGGGCATGACCTTCAGAAGTCACCACTACAACCGGAGGATCAGTGAACCAGGAACCAGGTGTTCCACCATTTACCATTCAGGCGGTAAATGGCCCAGTCCATACAGGTCGTGGACTAACCGACAGGTTCGGATGATTCGGGAAAGTGGTTAGTAACATTGATGGTGCGGGATCCAGAAATCGAATGCCAGATGGGAACATGTAACGGTGAGACTAATAATTATTTGTAATTATTAATAATGATAAATGGATTATTATTATTATCTCTTAATGATTTACAGCAAAGCATTAAGGATACAACACGGGGTCACCCGTACTTCCCTGTGCCGTATAACACCAACGGCATCTTGAGATAATGACAGCGCGTACGTTACCGCCCACAAGTCAAGCGCCCGGAGAATTATCTCTTCTCATCATGATAATATCACATACCACCAGGAATCCGCTGCCAGGTGGGGAAAACAGCCAGGACGTGCTGGTGCCGACGAACCCATAGACATCAACCCACCCACACCATTCCGAACTGAAGGTGAGATGCCAGGTGTTCACCTATTACGACGTGATTAATTTGAATGGGGACTTCGCCGTTGTCTAGGTTGTCGTTATCCAAGGAGGTGAGGAATAAGGTGAATAGATTTCGGTTCCGATGGGCTCAGTTAGGGTCAGCTAGGGTCGGGCTTTGGATGGAATATAAATAGTTACTATATTTGAAAGTTATTTTATGTTGGTCTTTGTAAGGATTGCTGTGCGCCGACGGCGCATCCAGTCAGGATCAAGGTGGAGCAGCAGGAGCCTGCCCAATATATGGGCGTACCCCGTGATAAATGGAACCCTAAATCATTTCAAGCTCCAGAAGTCATGTCAATTCCGAGGATCCATTTGAGGGCAAGTCTGGCAGGTCCAGAGAAGGAGTTTGTCATTTTATTTGTTATTTCATTTGTGATTCCATCATTTCATAAGCTACAGACTTGCTACCAGCGAAATGACTAGAACTAGTCAAAGTACCATTGTGAGTGACATCAACCTATCTTAGTCTTGGTATCCCAGGCTCATCTTAGGTACTGACAAGACATATCAATGCTGGGTCGCAGTTACGGTTTTCCGTAGGTGATGAACAGCCCCAACGCAGGACTAGTACGGACAAGGGGAAAAGACAATATGATTCCTGCCCAGTGCTGTTAATGTCAAAGTGAAGAAATTCAACCAAGCGTGGGTAAATGGTGGGAGTAACTATGACCCTCTTAAGGTAGCCAAATGCCTCGTCATCCTAGAGGGACATGCGTGAATGGATGAACGATATTCCCACTGTCCCTATCTACTATATAGCGAAACCACAGCCAAGGGAACGGGCTTGGAATGAACAGCCGGGATAGAAGACCCTGTTGAGCTTGACTCTAGTCCGACTTTGTGAAACAACTTGGATTGGAGGTCTAGAATAATGGGCAGCTTTGGCTCCGGTGAAATATCACTACTATTAACATTGTTATACATATTGCAATACTTAGTTTTACCCTACCACTATAACAAGAGATTCGTGCGTTAGGCTTGCGCTAGGCTGCGTTAGGTCGTGTATGTGTGCGTAAGGCTGCGTTTTGTGCGTTAGAGATTGCGTTAGCCTAACGCGAGCCTAACGCAAAGAAATAGAAAACTTGACAGAACGTCTGTTATAGTGCGTCGTTTTCAAGTTTGTTTAAATGAAAACAATATTTATAATGAGTATAAAAGTTCCCTGCAATTTTTATTACATTTCGTGGTGCTCGAAAATCGGGGGCTTGTGTATGTTCTAACGCGAGCCTAACGCAAACCTAACGCACGCGATCGCAAACCTAACGCACGCGTTAACTTTACGCAAACAGCTTGCGTATATCTTGCGTACAGTGCGTTACCATACGCACGTAACGCACTGTAACGCAGTTTACGCAAAGTTTATGTAGATAGCGCATAATAATGTTCGGAGCACGGGTTCGCCGGATTTATTTAGTTTGCTTACTTGCTCGTATTGTGCAGTAGCATTGGAGACTTTGTGCATAAAATATCTTCAAAGTTAATTTAGGATAGCGCTATGAATACTAGTCGTTGTACAAGAGATTGCTCTGGTGAACGCTTGTTAACATCGCTAAATCGCTACCATTATATGGATTTAGAACCTGTACATGTGGCTTACTTTGTAACATAAAACTCTTAAGTGCCACACATGTCTGTTCATGGCTACCTTTCTAGTTATGGAAGGGTTTCTAATTATTGAGCAGCAAGCTGCCAGAGTTAGCAAGCGTGGGTAAGGATCGCGGAAAGTTGGCAACAGCAAACCTTACACAGTAGCCAGGCAACAATGTTGCCAGATGGAGACCCAAACAAAGTCACCAAGAGCCACAGTTACACATCGAGCAGGCCCCCAAAATTATATAGCCTTTTCCGGCAAGCACCATAGCAGCTTTGCGTAGGTGTGAAAATTGACCATGAAAATTGACCATGTGTGAGACGTACTCTATGACCCCAATGCTTCCCAAATCCAGACATATTGCAAGGCAGATTAGTTCAATCGCTGCACGGGAATGAATACTTCAACGGATTCACGCCACAATTTTCAGCATGGTTATTATTTTGTCATCGCATAAAAAAACGTCATGCACATTTTAAGGGGAAGGCTTGGAACCAGGCTCAGAAGAACCTATCCATATATCCCTAAAACAGCCATCTGTTCAATTGGTATCCCCTGAAGTAAGCAGAATCAGTATACGAAAGGATCATGATCGTGGTGAGCCATCAAAGCGGAACAGGTCATATGAGCAGGCTGCCATCAACAAAGCCGTCCGCGACAACATGCCGTACAACCTCGACAGCAGCCTGAAGAATCCACGGGTCCTCATTGCGAAGGATATTCAACGTGTGCCGCATCTGCAGCCCGTTTGGGATAAGTGCTTTGCTGCTGGCTTTGCACAAGTGGCTGACTTACAGCCAAGAGTTACGGTCGACTGCTTCAAGAAGAAATGGCAAAAGTACGTACATGTTTATTTTCCTACTGTTATGCTTCTAGTGATTATCTTGTTTGTGGTCATCATACATGCCATCCATATCATTAGCTTACTTTCAGTGGGGACAGACAACAATAGAATGAAGCATGCACAGTATAAAAAGTAAGCAGTTTTATTCGGTGCATCCCATGTACTTTGTAGATACGCAACGGATTACAATGCCCAACATGCAAGGTACGAAAAGGTGAAGGCCACCCAAAAGGAGGAACTTGCCTGCAAGCCAGGTTTGTGAGCTCGTACTGCTACTTGTCATCCATATACTTTTTTACAACATATTTTGATGAGGTTGTTTGATAAAAAAAATCCTTTCAATGTATTTTGAAAAATGGAATATGGGGTAAACGCGGGCCAAAGATTTGTTTTACGACAAAGGACATGCCATGCCTCTTACGCTATGTACGGGATTACGAAAACTTTCGACAATGATGTGTATCATGGCATCTGGCGTTGATGTTCGTCTTCACATTATTTTTATGTAGATGAGTTTGAGAAGAAGCCATGGAAGAAGCTGTGGAACAAGGAGTCTTGGGCAGCCTGGAGGAGCTTCAAGTACGCTCAGCCAGATAACCCAGATGCGGGTCCCAGTGAGTGCCGCATTGTGATGGAGGATTTGAATGTGACAGATCGGCAACAGGAGCTTATTAATGCACTTGTGCAGCGGAAGCAGATTGAAAGCAGTAAGACATCCTTTGCCGTACCAGCCACTCCAGTGCCAGTTGGAGCTGGTGGAACAGCTCAGCATACACCAGGCCTTGGTGCACTGGAGTTGCCAAAAGGCACTACGGTAAGATGCGATGATGCATGTGTTCACTTTAATGATTGCTGCTGCTTCGCTACCATAATAGTACGTACTTCTTAGTATGTTTGCAGAAAGTACATCACAGTTCATGCATAACCTTTGTTTTTTATTTTAGCTAGTACAACAATAACAATGTTTTCATGCCTTTATTTCCTTGTTTACAAAATGCTTAATTGCTACCAAACCGCAGAAAAGTGGCCGAAATGACGAGCCGCCAGGAACTCAGGATGGGCGCACTAGCAAACGCCAAAAGTAGCCCGCACATGGTGAAGATGCATTGATAATGGTGCTGGCTACCAATGCAGCTCGCATACATCAGAAGGAGGAGATCCAGGCCGCTCGACGCCGACAGGTTAGTCCAAATAATAGTGGTAAAGAGAGTGGTTGATGGGGTGTGCAAATTTCCAGGTGCGCTTAGCAAGGTTATTGCAGGATGGGTGATGTACATTATGGATTGCATGTACAGGGATGTACAGGTCATTAATGTCCTTTAACCTGTTTTCTCCTTTTTGTCTTTTATGTAATTGTTCCTATTTTCCTCAAACATACTTCCTTTTCATGTAGGCAAAGAGTCCACAGCCCTCTAAGGCAAGGAACTCCAGCAGGAATGCTACAAACTCAAGCAAGGCGGCAGCGAAAAAGGTACAGCCCATTAATGAATATTCATCCTGTCTTCCCGTTTTAGTAAGTTGTAATTTTATGTTTCGTTCTATTCTTTTAATTTGCTGCGTGCTTTGTGGTTTGATGTGGTATACGTTGATTTGTTTTTCTCTTTTTAAATAGAAAATATAAGCTTATAATTTCTAAAATCCTATATGTATGTTAACGGTGGCCCTTGAAGGTAACAAACGACGGCGATGTGCGGCCATCCACGAAAGTGAGACGGACAAGCACGGGCATCAAAAGAAAGGTACAATATATTGAGGCCCGACATTAATTACTTTTTAATTATATTTGCTATCACTACCTAGTCCCTTCACGTATTTTGGACCAGCAGGTGCCGGTGGAAGACAAGTCTACGGACGGTGACGACAATAATGACAGTTACGACCACCGGCGAAAGAAGGTAAATTTCCTGAGTTCAGCTTGTTGTCTTAATTTCCTGCTTGTATGAATGTAATATTCTAATATGTGTTGTTTCGACTGATAAAGGTCAAGAGTGCTTCGGAAGATGTGCGATGTACACGGGCACGACGTCAACGTGGGAGCTCAGGGAGTAAGAAGAAACAGGTAACAAAGTGTCCACATACATAGTACCTAGAAGCACTGCCCATCCTAGACATGATTAAAAATCTCGTAACCAAAAATGATTGCTGGGTCGTGTCGGCTTAATTTACCTTTATATATATGCATGTAAATAAGTATAATTTTCCTTTTGGTGAGCAAGGACGAGAGGAGTGAGGACGAGCAGGATGATGCCACCAGTGCGCGAGAGGACGACAACAACGACGATAGTGAAATAGAAGACTATTAGATAGAACTAACATCTATCATGTTTGTTTCTAAGCTTATGTTAGAGCGGGCTGCTAAATGTGCGGTGGCAGATGAAGTTAGGATGTATGTACCTTATGATGATTGAAATGATTGGTGCATGGTACAAATGATTATTTAACTCATAAACAAAATTTGATTGGCAGGATTGGATGTGTAGAAATTTGATTGTTTCGTTGAATTAATGGGTAGTCACTCACCAATGGCTGCTTACCTGGATGCTTTCCGAATAATGAGCTGTAAATTATTGCCTGAAATATCTTCATCTATCAAAACTGAAATCCTATTGATATTCTTCATAACAGCTACCTACATTATGACAGGATGGTTTCCGTACACACAAAAATAATTCTGCAGCGGGTGGGCAAAACAGCAAACAATAACAAGAACGATAACTGAAACAGTAAAGAAATAACCAGAACGACCAAAAGTAGTTGCAGTGAGCAGGAATGCGAGGCTGCCTCGTACGCAAAGCTAAAGTGGTGCGAATGTTGCTATCGCACGCGTAAGACCTTGGGGTGTCTCTTCGTTGGTAACACCCTCGAGGGCGCAGCGAAGGACTGGTATCGCAATTGGACCAACGCCCGGGGCAGCTATACTTTTGACGAGTTGGTCGCCGCTTTGCTCGCACGATTCGCTACTGAGGTTCAAGCACGCGATGTGGAAGCTCGTAACGCTTTGGCAGCCGGTAGCTACCACATGCGTCGGGATGAAAATGTACCTGCGTACCAGTCACGCTTCGAAGCACTTGTGACTCCCATTGCTGACCTCACCGAATCCGAGCGTGTCTTTTGGTTTAGGCGAGGCCTAACGAAACTTTTGGCTAAATGGTGTGCCACTGACTTGGTTGGAGCGCAGATCAAGTCGTATGACGCGTTGGTCGCTTTTGCTAAGGGCGCGGAGATTCGACTTCTTGCCGGCGAGGAAGAAGTCAAGTCTGCCCCTCGTGTAAATGCCGTGCAAGTGCAGGATCCGCTTGGGGAAGCTGTGGCTCTCGACCAGGACCTCGGCGCGACCCGCCCCACGCCTACTGCCGCGACGCGACGCAGCAACGGGCAACGCAAGGCGCGCGGGGGCGCTAGCTCGGGTGTCCGTGGTACAGTAGGAGCAGGTCCGAGCTCGGACCCAGCTAGGAACAGGAAGCGTGGTGGTGCGCCGTCGTCGGCAGCCGCACAGCGTTCCGACCCCAACGCGAAGCGTACTCGTACGGACGACACATTTATGCCAAAATGGAATTGCAATCGTTCCGAATTCGAGCGTCGGAAATTGGCCAATGTTTGTCTACGGTGTGCGGAGAATCATTCCACGAAGGGTTGCCCTCTAATGCCGCCGTTTGTACCTCAGCCGAAATAGGGGCTTGCCCGGGTTCCTGCGGAGGGGGCACCACCTGGGATTTCTGAACTAACGCGTGGTCGGTGGTCATCCTTATGGCCAGCCGTTAAGGCATTGTTGCCTTGTGTACTTGGACACATCGAGCGAGTCATTGTGCGACGCATCACGCTTGACGGACGCACGGGACTTCTCTGCTTCGACCCGTTGTGTAATTTGTTTACACCTCGCCGTCCCCTGTCGTCTATCGATCTGTCTAACCACGTGGTTTTGTTCATCCCCTCGTCTCTGCGTGAGATGTCGGAACAGTTGGCCATATACAGGAGGTGTAGGCGTCAATATCCAGACACGGCCGCATGTGTTTTACTCCCCGCTTTCTGTCGGCGCAAGGCAGAGGCATCGTTAAGGGGTATGCGGCATGTCCACCGGTTCGAGCCGGGCACCGTTTTGTTTAATGGTGTGGATCGGGAGGGTACGCTGGCTCCGTGGCCACACCTATCCTACTCGGTTGACGTTTGGTACGAAGCTCCTGATGGGGGTGCCGTTGGTTACGGACCCGCCTTAAGTGCACTGATGTTGTCTGCTGGGCATGCGCTCGTAGATAACCGTGTCCCTGTGGTTCAGATCGGTTTGAATGGCCGTACTCTGAAGGCACTTGTTGACACCGGTGCCAGCGACGACTTCATCTCTGTCGCAGAGGTGAATGCGCTGGGGTTGTCCCCAGAGTCGTCTGATTGTCCACAGGTTACCCTTGCTGACGGGGGTAAGCATCCCATCGTGGGCAGGATTACCCTTAGCCTATCGTTAGGCCCTTTGCGTGTTGTGACCCGGCCGTACGTGCTGCAGGGCTTAGCAGAGACTGCACCGTACATAATGGGGTCGTCGACATTACGACAGTACCGCGCGCGCATCGACATGGAGACCGCAACCCTGCATATGTGCAAGGGTACTCTGTCGATTAAGGTACCTTTCCTGTCGTTCGAATATGTCACACCAAAGGAGGGCGAAACTGAGGCGGTGCCTATGGTTAATTTCGCTGTGACCGCAATGGCCACGCGAATCGAACCAGAGCTAGTCGGGCGTAAGGAGGCCGTCCGTTTGTTACGGAAGGGTGCCCACGGACTGCTTTTAAGGCCACGGGTGAGCTGTTGTGTCACCACCGCGCAGATTTCTGCGGATCCTGAGGTTGAGGCCCTACTGTCGCAGTATGAGGACGTCTTTAAAGATATCCCTGGCCTACCACCTATGCGTCCTGTTGATCACACAATCCCTCTCATGCCTGGAGCGCAGCCTACGGCCCGGCCAATGTACAGGTTGAGTCCATTGGAGCTGGACGAGGTAAAGCGCCAGGTTACGGATTTGCTCGCGAAGGGTATGATACGCCCCAGCACATCCCCGTATTCTGCACCGATTTTGTTTGTCGGTAAGAAGGATGGGACCTTGCGCATGTGCATCGATTACCGGGGGTTAAATGCGAATACGGTGAAAAATCGCTACCCTTTGCCACGCGTTGACGACCTGTTGGATAAGCTGAAGGGCTCGGCTTATTTTTCCTCAATTGACTTACAACAGGGCTACAATCAGATTCGCATCGCTGCCTCTGATATCCCGAAAACCGCTTTTCGGACGCCCTTCGGTCACTTTGAGTATACGGTCCTATCGTTTGGTTTGACTAATGCCCCTGCGACGTTTCAGGCGGTTATGGACCGAATGTTTAGGCCGTTTATCGACAGGTTCGTTGTTTGCTACCTGGATGACATCTTGGTATATTCTAAGACGCGCGAGGAGCACTTGGAGCATCTTCGGCTCGTGCTCGACGTTATGAGGCGGGAGCAATTGTTTGCTAAACGCGCCAAATGTTTTTGGGCGCAGCCTCAGGTGGAATATTTGGGTCACATTGTGTCGGCCACCGGTGTGAAGATGGACCCGCGGAAGGTCGCCGTGGTTCGCGATTGGCCCGCGCCTCAGAACCTCACGGAGCTGCGTAAGTTCCTTGGCTTGACCAATTATTTCCGAAAGTTCATTGAAAAATATTCCATCATTGCGGCCCCGCTTACTAACTTAACTCGCAAAGGCGTTTTCGTTTCGCTCGAGTCGTGGACGTCGCAATGCCAGCGGGCATTCGAAGAGCTCAAACGAATCGTTGCCGAAGATGTCACCCTTGCATTCCCTGATTACTCGTTGCCATTTCGTGTTGAGGTAGTGTCTGATGCCTCAATGTTTGGAAGCGGCGCTGTATTGTTACAGGAAGGGCGACCGATCGCCTTCACGAGTAAGAAGTTTTCTGGTGCGGAGATTCGCTACACCACCGGGGAACAGGAGCTTCTGGCCGTGCTGCATGCTTTAAAGGAATGGCGCTGTTACCTCGAGGGACGCCCGTTTACTTTAAAGACTGACCACAAGCCCCTAACGTTTTTGCAAAGCGTTCCGACGTTGAACCGCCGTCAAGCTAGGTGGATGGAATATCTAGCTAGGTTCAACTGCACCTGGGAGTATATTTCTGGTAAATTGAATATTGCCGATGCTCTCAGTCAACATCCGTCGCTACACGCTGCGATTTTGGCAGCGCCCGTCGTGCGGCCGCGTAGCGAGGAGGTACCGATCGCGACGGACCTCGCGGAGCGGTTGAAGGTTGCCTACAACGCAGACGCCTGGTTCGCGGACCCGGCTAATGTAGAAAACCTTCGCAAGCAGAATGGCCTTTGGCTACGGACGGAGGGTGCAGCTACGCAAATCATCGTTCCGAACGACGACGCGCTACGCTACGACATCCTTGCGCGGTTCCACGAGGACCCGTTAGCAGGACACCCTGGTAGCAAGCGATTGATCGACTTGGTGCAACGTTCCTTTTGGTGGCCTCGTTTGGCTAAAGATGCGGCGAACTTCGTCCAGACATGCAGTCTGTGCCAGCGCAATAAGGCTTTGTCCGGTAAGGGCCATGGGTTGTTGCAACCGTTGCCTGTCCCGGATGCGCCTTGGGAAAGTGTTTCCATGGACTTCGTAGTCGCGCTGCCCAAAACTGAGGGGGGATACGATGCGGTGTTCGTAATGGTCGATCGTCTGACTAAGATGGTTCACCTAGCACCATGCACATCATCCTGCACGGCTGAGCAAACCGCACGTTTGTTTTTCGACAATGTGGTTCGGTTACACGGGGTTCCCAAAAATGTGATCTCGGACCGCGGAGGACAGTTCACGTCTAAGTTTTGGGAAGCGCTCTGCAAGCTAGTTGGCATGCGTGTCAACCTGAGCACAGCGTACCACCCGCAGACTGATGGTCAAACCGAACGCACAAACCGCACGTTGGGTGATATGTTGCGCAATTATGCTGGTCGCACACCACTCGTTTGGGATACGTATTTGACTGCGGCAGAATTCGCGCTTAACAATGCTGTTAACCGCTCTACAGGCAAAAGTCCGTTCTTTCTTAACTATGGATTTCATCCCGCGCTACCCGTGTGGCGTGAGTTGGAAGTGAACGTGCCTGCTGCTAAACTTTTTGCCAAGTCTTTTATGTCCCGAATCACAGACGCGAAGTCGTGTTTGGACGCGGCGCAGCAACGAACGACGGAATACTACAACAAATCCAAGCAGGATGTGACGTTTTCGGAAGGGCAACTCGTGTTGCTAAGCACCAAGAACTTGCGTTCCTTGGCCGACGGATCCCGAAAACTCTTACCCCGCTGGATTGGTCCGTATCCTGTCGTGCGCATGGTTGGGAATGTGGCTGTGGAGCTTGCATTGCCCACTGATATGACCATTCACCCCACGTTTCACGTATCGCTTGTTCGTCCGTATCGTGGTACGGAACCCGTCCCTGAGCCTGCTAACGCCCCCACAGCGATCGAACCAGTTCCCGAGACCTGGATCGCTGGTAAACAGAAGTTTTACGATGTGGAGCGGGTGTTAGATTATCGCGCGCGTCGTGTGGGCCGACACCGACGTAAGCGAACAGTACACGAGTACTTGGTTAAGTGGACAGGGTATACCGACGAGCACAACTCATGGGAACCAGCACGCAACTTCTCACAGGACATGAAACCCCTGCTCGAAGAAGCCCGCAAACGTGCCACGCAAGCCCAATGACCCCTGCAGTCGATGCTGTATGATGCAGCGAGGACGCTGCATACGGGAGGGGGGATAATTGTTGTGCTACGGTTCATTTCCCGCCGACGCGTAGGTCGACGCGATCCTACGAGGCGAAGTGCTTTTGTGATGAACGCATTACATATGAATGAATCTGCATGATATAAATGTATTCGCATACATTTATATATGCATCTGGCATGTTGTCATTACCCATCGCGACATCGCATCATGGCAAATCCGCCTAGCATGCATGAATAACCGAAGCATTGAAGTGCACATTATGCTCGTGCTACAAAACGATAAGTAATATTATCTGATATAATATTACTTCATCTAAGCACACGTTGAGAGCGCCGCACTCGTCGCGATACATGCCCTGCAACCGGATATCGTTATCCGGACCCTTGCATCATGCGAATGCCGGAAAGGCTTATACGTTGTTACGAGTAGACATCGCCCATACGCAGTAGGGTTGTCACATCTAGGATCGGCCTCCTAATGTGAATCGTACGGCACTGCGATGCTGCGAGTATAACAGATGCGAGGACGGCTAAGCTAGACAAGACATCCGATACCGGAGAACACTCGTGTGTTCTAAATTACTATTTCTATACACTATTCTACTTAGCCCGAGCTAAGCCTGAACTTCGCTAATCACCGCCGCGTGATGATTGCTTGCTTCCGGCGCTGACGGCGATTTCGTCCATTGCATCGTTCTGATCCGTAAAACTGTAAGTTATATCTCTCTTCGTCTTGAAGTCTTCCGCTGTCTCTGTTTGCTCTCGCTTGCCTTGCTGTACTTGCAAGTGCTCGCGCATCGGTGTCGATAGTCTTCAGACGTGCAGATACTTATGAGCAAACGCGAACGAGAGGTACAACAGTACGCAAAGCTAAAGTGGTGCGAATGTTGCTATCGCACGCGTAAGACCTTGCGAAAGCGTGCGAATATGTTAGTTACATGCGTATAAAACTTTTACGCAACCCACAACTGCTAGCTGTGTATGCATTATTCGCAGCATACGTAAGCATGCGTTAATGCGCGTTAGGCGTGCGTATATTGTGTGTTAGAGAACTTTAAGTGCGTTAACTTCCATGCACGCTATGTATTTTTGCTTGCGTATGGGTCTCTAACGCAACGCAAGCGTTGCGTTAGGCCTAACGCACACCTTAGAATCTATGTGGGTGCGTTTGACATTGCGTAAGTTCGCGTTAGGTTGCGTTAGCTAACGCAAAGCAAACGCAAACATTTTCGTTCCCTCCCAAAAAGGTTTATTTGCGATTGCGTTAAGTGCGTTAGGATTGTGTTAGCGATACACAAACAATAACGCAATGCGTTTGATTTGTGTTAGGCTTTGCCTTAGCTCGCGTTAGTTAGTGTTAAGCTTGCGTTAGGCTTGCGTTAGGGGTCCCTAACGCGTATGTATCCTTATCAGCTGGGTGACATCATTGGGAAAATGACTCCGCACTTAGCATGTCTTCTGATTTAAGAAGAGGCGTTCAGTTATTAGACTACAGATGATGGCTGCACCCAATTGTCTTCTCAAGCAAGGGCATTACCAAGTATCTGACTTGGCGGTTCCTCTCGTACTGAGCCGAATTACTATGGCGGAATCCATTCAACAGTACACTATAACAAGGAATTCGTGCGTTAGCTCGTGTTAGGCTCGCGTTGTGAGGGTTTTAACGCAACCTAACGCGAACTTACGCAATGTCAAACGCACCCACATAGATTCTAAGGTGTGCGTTAGGCCTAACGCAACGCAAGCGTTAGAGACCCATACGCAAGCAAAAATACATAGCGTGCATGGAAGTTAACGCACTTAAAGTTCTCTAACACACAATATACGCACGCCTAACGCGCATTAACGCATGCTTACGTATGCTGCGAATAATGCATACACAGCTAGCAGTTGTGGGTTGCGTAAAAGTTTTATACGCATGTAACTAACATATTCGCACGCTTTCGCAAGGTCTTACGCGTGCGATAGCAACATTCGCACCACTTTAGCTTTGCGTACGAGGCAGCCTCGCATTCCTGCTCACTGCAACTACTTTTGGTCGTTCTGGTTATTTCTTTACTGTTTCAGTTATCGTTCTTGTTATTGTTTGCTGTTTTGCCCACCCGCTGCAGAATTATTTTTGTGTGTACGGAAACCATCCTGTCATAATGTACGTAGCTGTTATGAAGAATATCAATAGGATTTCAGTTTTGATAGATGAAGATATTTCAGGCAATAATTTACAGCTCATTATTCGGAAAGCATCCAGGTAAGCAGCCATTGGTGAGTGACTACCCATTAATTCAACGAAACAATCAAATTTCTACACATCCAATCCTGCCAATCAAATTTTGTTTATGAGTTAAATAATCATTTGTACCATGCACCAATCATTTCAATCATCATAAGGTACATACATCCTAACTTCATCTGCCACCGCACATTTAGCAGCCCGCTCTAACATAAGCTTAGAAACAAACATGATAGATGTTAGTTCTATCTAATAGTCTTCTATTTCACTATCGTCGTTGTTGTCGTCCTCTCGCGCACTGGTGGCATCATCCTGCTCGTCCTCACTCCTCTCGTCCTTGCTCACCAAAAGGAAAATTATACTTATTTACATGCATATATATAAAGGTAAATTAAGCCGACACGACCCAGCAATCATTTTTGGTTACGAGATTTTTAATCATGTCTAGGATGGGCAGTGCTTCTAGGTACTATGTATGTGGACACTTTGTTACCTGTTTCTTCTTACTCCCTGAGCTCCCACGTTGACGTCGTGCCCGTGTACATCGCACATCTTCCGAAGCACTCTTGACCTTTATCAGTCGAAACAACACATATTAGAATATTACATTCATACAAGCAGGAAATTAAGACAACAAGCTGAACTCAGGAAATTTACCTTCTTTCGCCGGTGGTCGTAACTGTCATTATTGTCGTCACCGTCCGTAGACTTGTCTTCCACCGGCACCTGCTGGTCCAAAATACGTGAAGGGACTAGGTAGTGATAGCAAATATAATTAAAAAGTAATTAATGTCGGGCCTCAATATATTGTACCTTTCTTTTGATGCCCGTGCTTGTCCGTCTCACTTTCGTGGATGGCCGCACATCGCCGTCGTTTGTTACCTTCAAGGGCCACCGTTAACATACATATAGGATTTTAGAAATTATAAGCTTATATTTTCTATTTAAAAAGAGAAAAACAAATCAACGTATACCACATCAAACCACAAAGCACGCAGCAAATTAAAAGAATAGAACGAAACATAAAATTACAACTTACTAAAACGGGAAGACAGGATGAATATTCATTAATGGGCTGTACCTTTTTCGCTGCCGCCTTGCTTGAGTTCGTAGCATTCCTGCTGGAGTTCCTTGCCTTAGAGGGCTGTGGACTCTTTGCCTACATGAAAAGGAAGTATGTTTGAGGAAAATAGGAACAATTACATAAAAGACAAAAAGGAGAAAACAGGTTAAAGGACATTAATGACCTGTACATCCCTGTACATGCAATCCATAATGTACATCACCCATCCTGCAATAACCTTGCTAAGCGCACCTGGAAATTTGCACACCCCATCAACCACTCTCTTTACCACTATTATTTGGACTAACCTGTCGGCGTCGAGCGGCCTGGATCTCCTCCTTCTGATGTATGCGAGCTGCATTGGTAGCCAGCACCATTATCAATGCATCTTCACCATGTGCGGGCTACTTTTGGCGTTTGCTAGTGCGCCCATCCTGAGTTCCTGGCGGCTCGTCATTTCGGCCACTTTTCTGCGGTTTGGTAGCAATTAAGCATTTTGTAAACAAGGAAATAAAGGCATGAAAACATTGTTATTGTTGTACTAGCTAAAATAAAAAACAAAGGTTATGCATGAACTGTGATGTACTTTCTGCAAACATACTAAGAAGTACGTACTATTATGGTAGCGAAGCAGCAGCAATCATTAAAGTGAACACATGCATCATCGCATCTTACCGTAGTGCCTTTTGGCAACTCCAGTGCACCAAGGCCTGGTGTATGCTGAGCTGTTCCACCAGCTCCAACTGGCACTGGAGTGGCTGGTACGGCAAAGGATGTCTTACTGCTTTCAATCTGCTTCCGCTGCACAAGTGCATTAATAAGCTCCTGTTGCCGATCTGTCACATTCAAATCCTCCATCACAATGCGGCACTCACTGGGACCCGCATCTGGGTTATCTGGCTGAGCGTACTTGAAGCTCCTCCAGGCTGCCCAAGACTCCTTGTTCCACAGCTTCTTCCATGGCTTCTTCTCAAACTCATCTACATAAAAATAATGTGAAGACGAACATCAACGCCAGATGCCATGATACACATCATTGTCGAAAGTTTTCGTAATCCCGTACATAGCGTAAGAGGCATGGCATGTCCTTTGTCGTAAAACAAATCTTTGGCCCGCGTTTACCCCATATTCCATTTTTCAAAATACATTGAAAGGATTTTTTTTATCAAACAACCTCATCAAAATATGTTGTAAAAAAGTATATGGATGACAAGTAGCAGTACGAGCTCACAAACCTGGCTTGCAGGCAAGTTCCTCCTTTTGGGTGGCCTTCACCTTTTCGTACCTTGCATGTTGGGCATTGTAATCCGTTGCGTATCTACAAAGTACATGGGATGCACCGAATAAAACTGCTTACTTTTTATACTGTGCATGCTTCATTCTATTGTTGTCTGTCCCCACTGAAAGTAAGCTAATGATATGGATGGCATGTATGATGACCACAAACAAGATAATCACTAGAAGCATAACAGTAGGAAAATAAACATGTACGTACTTTTGCCATTTCTTCTTGAAGCAGTCGACCGTAACTCTTGGCTGTAAGTCAGCCACTTGTGCAAAGCCAGCAGCAAAGCACTTATCCCAAACGGGCTGCAGATGCGGCACACGTTGAATATCCTTCGCAATGAGGACCCGTGGATTCTTCAGGCTGCTGTCGAGGTTGTACGGCATGTTGTCGCGGACGGCTTTGTTGATGGCAGCCTGCTCATATGACCTGTTCCGCTTTGATGGCTCACCACGATCATGATCCTTTCGTATACTGATTCTGCTTACTTCAGGGGATACCAATTGAACAGATGGCTGTTTTAGGGATATATGGATAGGTTCTTCTGAGCCTGGTTCCAAGCCTTCCCCTTAAAATGTGCATGACGTTTTTTTATGCGATGACAAAATAATAACCATGCTGAAAATTGTGGCGTGAATCCGTTGAAGTATTCATTCCCGTGCAGCGATTGAACTAATCTGCCTTGCAATATGTCTGGATTTGGGAAGCATTGGGGTCATAGAGTACGTCTCACACATGGTCAATTTTCATGGTCAATTTTCACACCTACGCAAAGCTGCTATGGTGCTTGCCGGAAAAGGCTATATAATTTTGGGGGCCTGCTCGATGTGTAACTGTGGCTCTTGGTGACTTTGTTTGGGTCTCCATCTGGCAACATTGTTGCCTGGCTACTGTGTAAGGTTTGCTGTTGCCAACTTTCCGCGATCCTTACCCACGCTTGCTAACTCTGGCAGCTTGCTGCTCAATAATTAGAAACCCTTCCATAACTAGAAAGGTAGCCATGAACAGACATGTGTGGCACTTAAGAGTTTTATGTTACAAAGTAAGCCACATGTACAGGTTCTAAATCCATATAATGGTAGCGATTTAGCGATGTTAACAAGCGTTCACCAGAGCAATCTCTTGTACAACGACTAGTATTCATAGCGCTATCCTAAATTAACTTTGAAGATATTTTATGCACAAAGTCTCCAATGCTACTGCACAATACGAGCAAGTAAGCAAACTAAATAAATCCGGCGAACCCGTGCTCCGAACATTATTATGCGCTATCTACATAAACTTTGCGTAAACTGCGTTACAGTGCGTTACGTGCGTATGGTAACGCACTGTACGCAAGATATACGCAAGCTGTTTGCGTAAAGTTAACGCGTGCGTTAGGTTTGCGATCGCGTGCGTTAGGTTTGCGTTAGGCTCGCGTTAGAACATACGCAAGCCCCCGATTTTCGAGCACCACGAAACGTAATAAAAATTGCAGGGAACTTTTATACTCATTATAAATATTGTTTTCATTTAAACAAACTTGAAAACGACGCACTATAACAGACGTTCTGTCAAGTTTTCTATTTCTTTGCGTTAGGCTCGCGTTAGGCTAACGCAATCTCTAAAATAAATAAATAATAAATAAATAATACACGCCAGCCCGCAAGGGCGGATTAACCATAAATAAATAAATAAATAAATACCCAGACCATTCTCATAACAAGGATCCTTTGAAAAACAACATCAGTGAGAACAACATGTACTTAGTTTTACCCCTCGGTAAATTTATTTGGAGAATACGTTTCTTATGATGAAAGACATGTAATCATCAGCAAATTACTGCAGGGAGGGCTGGGAGTCCTGAGATATCCAAAGTTTTGGTAGTGCTCCAGGGAGGCATGGAAGCATGTAAAATCTTCCAAGGTAGCAGCAGCCCCATCCTAGCCATGTCAGAATGCTGAATATCAGTCTTATAGCTCATGTTATTACCAAAATGAAATCATTATATTGGGAAGGCTGCAATTTTACTTACTGTTGTGTCCAGGGAGGGTTAAATTGTAGTCTGAAGAAAATTGGGGCGGTACTTGCAGTGCCCCAGGGAGGAGGTTTACACAAGAACATAAATAATGCCAGGTTACAATACATACAAAACATTCGGGGTGCAGGGAGAATCTCTAATAAGAGTCTGGAACTAGTAAATAACAATGAATTACCTATTATACTTTATACCTATATGATATCATGAATCCTATTATACCTATTAATACATAATAATACTTAGAGTTTTAGGGTTACTTGATCCTAATACCTATAATACCTATTAATACCTATTAATCCTATAATATACCTATACGATTCATGTCATGTACATGTGTATACAATCTTCTTAACAAGGTGTTCCTTACTCCCTTGCCTTGTACATATACCCAAGGACAGATCCGCATTCTTACTTCCTCTTTCTTGATGCTTATATTCCTTTCCATGTCAGAGTTGAGCTGGCCAACATATGCATCCATGTGATCAAAAATGCCATACCATATGATATGATAGAGAGGCATATACCGACACAGATATACATATATCTACACCACTTGGAAAATGATTGGAGGGGCCCAGTGCTTTTGCCCCTGGAGCCACGTCTGTATTTTTTCTGGTCGACTATAGCGCGCAGCATCGGCTAATAGTCGGCCGGGGGGCATACTCGGAACTATATTCGACCAGAAAAAAACTTTAGTCATGTACGATAGCCGACATGGTCTATAGTCGTCCGACTATAGTGCATACTATATCAAGTACAGGCAACAAGTTGTACTATAGTCGATGCCAAAATCGTCTAAAAGAATGGACTATATAAATACATATATATATGTATATATGTATATATATATATACATATATATATATTGGGTGTTATATATATGTATTTATATAGTCCATTCTTTTAGACGATTTTGGCATCGACTATAGTACAACTTGTTGCCTGTACTTGATATAGTATGCACTATAGTCGGACGACTATAGACCATGTCGGCTATCGTACATGACTAAAGTTTTTTTCTGGTCGAATATAGTTCCGAGTATGCCCCCCGGCCGACTATTAGCCGATGCTGCGCGCTATAGTCGACCAGAAAAAATACAGACGTGGCTCCAGGGGCAAAAGCACTGGGCCCCTCCAATCATTTTCCAAGTGGTGTAGATATATGTATATCTGTGTCGGTATATGCCTCTCTATCATATCATATGGTATGGCATTTTTGATCACATGGATGCATATGTTGGCCAGCTCAACTCTGACATGGAAAGGAATATAAGCATCAAGAAAGAGGAAGTAAGAATGCGGATCTGTCCTTGGGTATATGTACAAGGCAAGGGAGTAAGGAACACCTTGTTAAGAAGATTGTATACACATGTACATGACATGAATCGTATAGGTATATTATAGGATTAATAGGTATTAATAGGTATTATAGGTATTAGGATCAAGTAACCCTAAAACTCTAAGTATTATTATGTATTAATAGGTATAATAGGATTCATGATATCATATAGGTATAAAGTATAATAGGTAATTCATTGTTATTTACTAGTTCCAGACTCTTATTAGAGATTCTCCCTGCACCCCGAATGTTTTGTATGTATTGTAACCTGGCATTATTTATGTTCTTGTGTAAACCTCCTCCCTGGGGCACTGCAAGTACCGCCCCAATTTTCTTCAGACTACAATTTAACCCTCCCTGGACACAACAGTAAGTAAAATTGCAGCCTTCCCAATATAATGATTTCATTTTGGTAATAACATGAGCTATAAGACTGATATTCAGCATTCTGACATGGCTAGGATGGGGCTGCTGCTACCTTGGAAGATTTTACATGCTTCCATGCCTCCCTGGAGCACTACCAAAACTTTGGATATCTCAGGACTCCCAGCCCTCCCTGCAGTAATTTGCTGATGATTACATGTCTTTCATCATAAGAAACGTATTCTCCAAATAAATTTACCGAGGGGTAAAACTAAGTACATGTTGTTCTCACTGATGTTGTTTTTCAAAGGATCCTTGTTATGAGAATGGTCTGGGTATTTATTTATTTATTTATTTATGGTTAATCCGCCCTTGCGGGCTGGCGTGTATTATGGGGATCTCCGGGATTTTAACCGAGTGGGCACGCGTACCTCAGCGTCATCATCCGAGGCCACTAGATCACCTGTTTTTTGGTTACGCCGAGTTTCCTTGCTCTCTACGGCCCCTATCCATGTGCCAGCCCCTTCGGATCTACTGGCATTTAGGTGGGTATCTAACCACCCCGCACCATCAGCCCAGTTACGGGCCTCAGATGCGCACTTCCCGGGCTATGCATTTAACTCTAGCAAACGCAGGGGGCGGACTCGGACCCAACTCCGTAGATTCGGGCTATCCAAGCTGCATTCCCCTTACGCCATTGGTGACCCGACCCAGATCCGAACTGGCGACCTAGTGATCTCAAGCTCAGATCCTTAGGGAATGGCCTCGAGAGGCGGATGATGGTCTGAGTATTCCTGTGAGAAAAATGAGCCCTCCCATCAGTCATATTAAGTCTTTTGTTCTTCTGTATGTATGATGTGCAGCATCTATGATTTTAACTTTTAGGATTGTATCAGAATGTAGGGGCTTATGGGGTGTGGCCAGTACCTTGGAAAATTTCACATGCGTCCATGCCCCCATTCCTCCCTGGAGCAAACCTTTGTACCCCTAAAACTTTTTATCTTATTTGCCGTAAATATTATAATAAAGAATACCCTATTTTTGTTACCATATTATTTTTATCGGTTATAGTACTATTTTGTGTAAAAATGTTAGGTGGTATGGCCAACCCGCCCAATAAAGGGCCAAAATTCAAGAGTATATGGCAACAGAGGTCTTAGCGTGCCCACCCGACCAATCGACCAGTGCCCCAGATGTTCTCTTTTTAAACTGGTAAATATTAAAAGATTATCCTATTTATATTATTTACTGGAATGAGAACGGGCTATTTAGATGACCAGACCATACTTGTATTGCCCAACGAGTCTCTGATGGAAGTCATTGGTCACCGACTTGCTACCAGTGGAATGACTTGAACTAGTCAAAGTACCCTTGTGAGTGACATCAACCTATCTTAGCCTTGGTATCCCAGGCTCGTCTTAGGTAGTGACAAGAAATATAAATGTGGGCTGGATGCGTCGATCGTAAACCCCTGAAACCTTAAAAATTCAGAACGGTAATGGACGGGGCAGGGGGTTGAGGCCTCGTGCATTGTTGTAAAGGAAGGGCTGCTGGGTGGGCTCTTTTTTACGGACCGTAGACGTTCTCACTCCTGTTTGTTTGTGGTGCTGTGTGCGAAAGATGCACTCGACACAACAGCAGCTGGGCCACTACTTCCTCAGGGCCCTATCGTGGGTGTATGTGACACACACGTGTATTCATTTACTCGATTACTTGTTATCTCACGGGTAGACAGGGTACGGCGCTCTGCTGCTTGACGAGCGAGAGAGTTCAGCAGTAGATGGCCGTACTCTGTTGAATTTGCAGGTTACCTCTATTTTATGACTGAACTGTGAGATAGCGGGTTTATTCCAATGTCAGGCGCCGAGGTACCAATTCAATATTGCTGCACAGTGCAGATATATTAAAGTGCATCTCACTCTCGCTCATTTCACGTCTGACACCGTTTAGTATGCAATATATTTGCATCAAACATTCCGGTACTGAGGCGCCTCCTGTGGAATAAATACTACCGAGCTAGGGTCGGTAAATACAGTGGTCGGCCACGCACCGGAAAGTGCAGACAGGTCCGGATAAGCAAGGGGAGGGTTGGGAGGCAGTATTCGGGCAATCAGACCCATTTTGGTCTGATTGTTTTAGGACCAAAAAGTGTCATGCCTGGATTTTATTTTGTGGGCACTGTACCATGTTGACCATATGTACGGTGTTGACCGTGCAGAGTACGGTGCAGTACAAGAGATGTTCATTAGGGTTGAAGGTTGGATTGGAATTCTCACGGCCTGATCTTAGGCTGGCTGTGTCAGTTCCCATGTAAGAGAGTTAAACGCCCCAACGAGCCGCCCACGTTCAGGTCAGAACAGGGATGCATTCAACCCGCGCAGCCTCGTCTCCAATCCAGTTTCATGTATCATGCTGGTATAAAGAGCTGGCGTGTTTAAATGCGCGAGAACTTATCGTCATGCTTTGATTACTAATCAATTTTCTGATAGGGTTTACACGTGGACTCGAAAAAGGGCAACACGATTACGTCGATATGCCCCTTTCTGTTGTATCTCTGTTGTGTCCGCCTCAACAATCGAAGCCCCAATCGGAAGATGACCATACACGGTCCATCCTGGACACGACCCATAGGTAGCCCAGGATACTACACCTTCGTCCCCCGTCGGGCATGTGAGCTGCTGTTTATCAGGAGTAATCCCAAATCCAAGCCGTACTTATCGGCGGGCATCATGGACATGTACGGCAAACTTGTACGGCAGTGGAACATAGATTTTCCCCGCCGTGCTATGTCGCATGACATGGGGGGTCACAGAGCGGTACCTGGTTTTCCTGGATACGCCGTTGTGCATAGAACTGGAGGTAAATACAGCCGGGGGAGGAGGTTGGGGTGAGGTTAAGTAGTAGTAGTAGTAGAAGTATTCTGCTGATGATGAAGATGACTATGATTATGATTATTTTGATAATTATTTTGGTTATGATTGTAATTATTATTATTATTGTGATTTCTATAATTATTATAGTATTAGTATTAGTAGAATTGGTGTTAGTAGTTTTGATATTAGTAATTTTGGTATTAGTACTAGTACTATTATCACTATTATTACTGTTGTTACTATTGTTATTGTTGTTGTTGGTTGTTATTGTTGTCATTGTCGTCGTCGTCGTCGTCGCTGCCGTTGCCGATGCCGTTACCGTTGTCGTTGTCGTTGTTGTTATTATTGTGTATTTTAGGGAACCCCGGCTGTTAAATTTATACCCTTGGGCCGCTAGGGTTCATTGAGTTGTTTGATTTCGCAGATTCTCTTGCTCTCCGCGGCCCCTATCCATGTGCCAGCACCAACTGGCCTTAAGGTGGGTTTCCATGCCACCCCGCACCTTATTGACCATGGGTCGCACTTCCCGGGCGGAGCATCCAACCGCTGATGAGTCCTGCCAGTGAGGGTGGACAGGGACACCATCTGTAAAGCGCCGTGCTATCCCTGCTGCTCACACTCTCACTGGAGCCCCCGCAGATCCTTTACCACGCCGATTCTCGTTAAGAACCAAATCGTTGGCAGTCCGGATAGGGACATGTAATCGCTGATTATCTACCACGGCGCGCCTTACCCTCATAGGGGACTCCAGGACCACAGAAGGAAGCCACAATTTGTCCGAAGCTGAGAGATTAACGGCTTCAATTAAAATTAAGATACTTTCCTGAAGGAAAAAACATCATATGGCAGTATGTCGAATGAGAGCGTCAAGCAATTGCCGGCAGGCATGGCTGCAGCGGGTCGGGGTGCATGCTGGTTGGGCAGGTGCTTCTTGTGTGCTAACAGCCAACACTTTATAGGGCCTGTGTCCCGATCATGGGGCTTTTGCAAGGCACTGGTGCGTACTTGGTCGCCCATCGCGAGCTCGCGACAGACGTGATCCAGATACGCTACGACAACTGCCAGTTGCGCATTAAAGAAGATGAGAACGACCCAAAGTATATTATAATAAGTATATACAGTGATTAGATTATAACATCCCATGTATGAATATTGTGAAGATCTTATTCGTTTGGTGCAGCACTCGGCTAGTTCCGCATTTCAAAAGTCTATGTCGCAATAACATGCAGGGACATGCCGTTGTTAGGAAAGCACCATAACCCGTTTTTCATCCTGGGGCGCAAGTCTGCGCGGCATCGGAGCGCGCAACCCAAGCACGCACGTGCCGGCCGAGCGCCCGTCGCCTGTCTTGCAGCCACGCAACAAGCTCTATCTCTTCCGACTGTGCTAGAGGAATCTAGGGGCGAATGCCTCTTGCAAGTGAGAAGGGTGATGATCACCCTTTGTCGTTTCCTTGCGGGTAAAGTTTAGCGGGCTATTACAGGTTCTGAAATGCAGCTAAGTGCATAAGTACATCAGCCCCGGTCGACCGGGGAATGTTATATCTCTGTTACTTTGGCCTTCGTGGCTTGCGACTCCCGTTTTCCTCATCACAAAATGCTCCCCGCCCGGCCAGGCTCGCATAGGGTTGGGAGAGCGCGGGAGGGGCCTGTTCTTTGCGCCCTTCGATGCACCGCCCTCCGATGACTGCGGAACCCAAGACATTATGGCAACTCAGACTCCAAATCAGCAGCAGGAGCCAGCCGTTCTGCTTAGAGTGCCTCTTAGCTGCGGACTGACACTCGTCACGGGTGGTGGGCCGCAGGATTTGCAGCGGGAGCTCCTCTGCGAGTGGCAGGTGAGGAGTAGGTCGACGGCATGGAGCATAAGAGCACCCGGGTTTAATTCTTACCCATGTTTACAAACAACGTGCCAGCTGCAAGTGAGGGGGAAGCAGGCAGCTGGTGAGGCTGGGCTTTGGTGCGAGAAGCGGAGCCATTTCTCAGTGAACAAATTGCCCCTTACGGTATGGCTCTTCAAGTGGCCCATCCGTCGAGCGATGGACACTCATTCACCACTGATAGTGCTAGGTCAATCCACGTGACAATGTTGCTGTCCTGGTGCCAACGACTCTCCTCGTGGAGATTGAACCGGCGCGGAAGCTAAACCGACACGCTTGCCTGTTGGGCACTTGGGCTCGAGGTGGCCCAAGGGCCCACAATAGACAGGATACAGGGGCCTGCCCGAGTTGGGAGCTTGGGCCTCCAATCTAGTGCCTGCTGTTGGCAGGATGACTGCTCGGCGAGATGATCCCATTCTGCGGCTGTCCATGCTGCCAGCGCACATGTGATGTCGCCTCCGTCCTGAACCCCGCTGTGATTTGCGACCTTGTTGGCCGCGATATCAAGCAGACAGAATCCCAAACCTTTCGCACAGAACCCCGCATGCCAGCAATCCAACAATCGACATATAACATCCGTGAATTCTGAAGCCTTGCGTGCGACACGCTAAGCCGAGGTGCATGTGTACAGCTGACATAGCTGCAGTCAGGTGTCTATGCGGCTACCCCGGCAGTGGTGTGCCGTTTCTTTCCCGAAACCATTCTGTGGAAGCGCAACGTGGAAGAATCAGCAAGGATCCAGGCAGAGTGAGCGCCACTCTCTTCCTTAAAAACGCACGCGGACGCGGCACGGCTACATTTGGGACAACGGTTTAGCAATTTCCCCTCCCCCCGCCTTTCATCTGTAAAGTCTTATCAGGGCCTTAGGTTGCCCAGCCAACTGGCAGCTCTGCTGGAGGCAACGGAGCGGCCCCCAGCCCTCAGGTAGGACTCCCGCCCCCGAACGTGCCTGTTTCAGGACTCTGCATCGGCATTTGGATCTGAACCCCCACAAAGCTTTCAACGCCGTTGGCAGCTCACGCGGACAAAGTTACCACCGCGCTTGCGGAACCGCCCGGCTTGCCATCCTCAGCAGGAGCACTATGGACGAAAAGGCACGTGCTCTGCTACCCTTAACGCACTTGTCCCGCCCTGTGTCCTTGCCCCAGGTTCTTGTTGGTGCTGCATCCATGTACAATACACGTTTGATTTTCTTCCCTGGTTGGCAGCTCCTGGTGGCTCACTCCTATGCCCTAAACTCCCCTCCCGGCACCCCTTAGGTTGGCCGCATGGCTGCTGTGGGCCTCTCAGGTGGCACCCGCGGAGGTGGAAGCAGGTGGCAGTGAGAAGGAAGGTGAAGGTGGTGTAAATGGTGGTGGACAAGCCCCAAACGAGTGCCCAGGAGACGATGCAACAAGCAGCGGCGACAAGGCGTCCTGCCCTCAACCATCTCCTCAGCAGCCATCCCTGCGGCCGCCGTCGCAATCCCTGGCGCCGGTGCCGTCAAGTCGCCCCCACCTGCTATCCGAGTACGCCCGGCATATCATGCCGCCGCCCAATGCCGCTGCGTCTCTCCTGCGGTTGGCGGACGATCAGGAGCGGAGGCTGCCGGGGGACGCGCGAGCAGCTCTACGGGGCGTGAGGATGCAGGTGGAATGGGGCCCGGTAGCGTGCGCGGGCGGGAAGGGCACGGGATGGTACGGCGGAGCTGCTGGAACTCAACGAGGTGAACACAAGCACATGGGGGTTGGACGTCCCCGTCTGCATTTAAACCCGGCACGGTGGGGCGCCTCGGCCACTGTTTCATTTCCTAAATCCCCTTCCCCATCCACTTCGGCTACCGTAGTGTGGGAGCAATTGGCTAGTCCATAAATCGAAGTAATTCGACAAGGCATACTTCATCCCGGTGCCGCCAGAAGTCAGCTGTGGTTTTAAGTTGCTGGCCTGATGAAGACATTTAGGTCCTTGAGAAATATGGCCAAAAATAGCTGCTGGTTGTTTTATTAAGGACGATTTGCCGTATGACTGAGGAAAGGCGGCATGGTCCCGTTTATGTGGCCGTAGTGTCGTTTGGGAGCTGGAGCCATCCAGCGAGAAGTGAAGTCGCGGCTCGGCGTTCGTGCTGCTTCCTATTAACGCAGGTTAAGTCGTATATTTCAGAGCTGCGCCACTTGGGACTGGACTGGGGACTGAGCGAGGCCACCCTGTGGTGGGCGTTTGATATGGGTGAGGGCGTGAAATGGCGGGGCGGGAGAGGGTAGGGGTGCCCACATGTCATGTACTCTCCGTACTCGGTGTGTATCCTCGACTTGGACGAGTCCCCAAATCTTCCCTACTTCCAATGCCGTGACTTCTACCACATATCCTGCTGAGCAAAGACTCGTTTCCGGCTCGAGGCAGCTGATCGGTTGCCGGTTGTGCTGTGAGGAAACACCCCGGCTTCACAAAGAGTCTACCCGCCCAGGAACGTGTGGAAGGCTCGCGCAGCCGTGCGAAGTTGGGCCACACTTGATTGCCGGCAGATGTACCGCGTGCCGTAACAAAGTTTTCTGGGGGCCCAGTTGCCTCATTCCGTTATCCGTCATGTTCTTTCCACGTGCGAAACTACTCGCCACTCCCCTGGGTCCTGTCCTTTTTCCTCTTGCCACGCAGTCAGCTCAAGATCCTTCGCCGCAAGAGCTGCCCTTCCAACACCACAGGGCCCTACCGACCCCATCAGTGCCAGCTACAACCCAAGCCCCCGCTCCAACCTGACGGGCAACCCAAGTTTTGCTGATGCTGCATCGCGTCCACCCTCCGCGCTTGTTAAGCTTGCCCTGTATGTCCCTTGGGCCTGCCTCCTGAACCACGACTCCAGCCCCAACGCCAGTTTCGAGGCTGATCTGGGTAAGAGGAGGTTCCAGGTGATGCAGCGGTCCAGCGGCTTCAGCTTCCTGACAACGAAATCCTTGGTCCCGGGCGAGGAGTTGTGCATCAGTTATGGCGAAGATCTGGACAACGTGCAACTGGCGGTTAGGTACGGTTTCTGCACGCCGGGCAATACCAACGACCGGCTGCCGATGCCGCCAGAACTGGTGGCCGTGGCCCGAGGGCTGCGGCGGCAGATGCTTTGCAGGTGGGGAGGCGAGGAGGCGAGTGGGGAAGGTCGGGGGCATATGTGTTCGGCGGGCGGCTAAGGAAGTCTGCCCAATACAGCGCGCTTAACCAATGTTGGGAAGATGTGAAATCTCCAGACGCATGTCCATTGGTCGTGCTATGGGAGCGTTAAATGAGCATTGGGGAGAGTTTTTGAAGATATGCAACAAGGGGAGACCCTCAGCCACTGCCTAGCGCTTCTGCAGGGAGAGGACAAGTTCCCGAATGGGCTACTGGCGGGGTACTGGCGAGGGTTTTACTGGCTTGAGCCGCACGATTCTGGCAGCAGATAGGCACAGCACATGGATTGCAATTCGATATAACGGAAAGCTTCAGATTACTTTGACATGCGAGAACATCTTCCTGGCTCTCAGCGCTGCCGAGCAAGTGGCGGACGACCTGTCCAGGAACGTCGTGGATGGCGCCGAGGGCAGCCTCCAGCAACGGCGGTCTCGCGTCTTCTCAGCAATGGCGTCCCTGCTCGACCCAGTTGTGATATCTCAAGGTAATGTGCACAAACCCCAGACATATGGATCGTATGACTGTGCATATTCGCAGATGAAAAGGAGGCGGAGCCGTGTAGTGTACTTTGGCCCTTATTTAGTGACATGTTTTGTCAAGACCCCGGTGGTCTCAAGGTGTGGAAGACAGCCGGGAAAACGTTAGCAGGCCGATGCGGCCATTTTGCCGGAGTAAGCTCACTTCCCACGACAAAGCCAAAGCTGGAGATTCACGCATCATAAGGATAAGCATCTCTTCTCAAGGCTCGTTGAGAACGTTGGGGCGAGGTACAGTGTGTCTGCTACTTTAGGGAGTGGCAATGGCGTGTGCCCCTTGGTTTTGCTGACGTGGTAGTCAGCATCGCTGTTGCGCATAGAAGCGTCCTAAACCCCATATATCACTCTCTCTTGCCCTTCCTCCCTCACATATATTGCTCGCAGCAGGTTCTAGGAGCATGGATGGATTTTTGCAAGGCCCGGTTGCGTTTCCTCTTGGTGCCTTGCTCTCTTGGTCAGAAAATGCACATTCCTGCACCAAGGAACGCGAAGTCAAAATTCATGGGGATGACCTTCAAAGCGGACTCGTTTCTATATTGCCACTGTCAGTTCAAATGCCACTTGGTTCATTGTGTTTGGATGCACTCCGTGAAGAGCGGAAGTTCATGGCGACTAGCTTACATAAGATACTTCAAATATATTGCAATGCTGCAGCGTCATGGCATTAAAGAAAGATGGATGGGGTCGCGGGCATGTGGACGAGAGCTGTACGGGATCGGTATATTTTGTTGCGCGCTGATAGCAGTATCAGTGCGAAATGAATGTAAAATTAGCCCCTAACGGTCATCTTCTTACCCAGGTGCGCTATTCTTACTTCGGCTCGCTCGTTCTTCCATTATCTGACGAACGACATTTTAGCGTTCCGAGCTAAAGCTCTACGTTAACATGGCAACCACGACCGTCCCCATAAGCCCGTAAGAGTCGTAATGATAGACAAACTACAGCTTCCTGGCTTTCGGCGGCCTTGCTACGGTCTGACTTTTTTCAATTCCAGGAAGGGACCTGCTACGTATTTGGAGAACAAGGAGCGGGGCTATAACAGCAAGGCGAAAAACCTGATCTATGGTGGAGAGGAGAGGCCTGAAACGCCCCAGAATGTCGGCAAGAAGAGTAAGGGTGCAAGGTTGGGTTCTTGCGTCAACGGTGACCATTTTCCATGCGCTCACCAGGTCCTTTGCGCTGCAGCATGCAAGTTTGTTTCCACCCAATTGAAATAAATCAATAATTCGGGGATTGCCAGGCTTTACTTCCCGTTTGTTGCCGTTTGCGCTGTCCGAAGGCGTCCCGCACAAGGGCGGCAACGGAACTGCTCCCTTCGCAACATACAAGGCCGAAGAAGATAATGCAAGCAAGGAGTACCATACCAAGCCCAAGCTGAAGGAGGGTGCAGCGAAGGTATATGCCACCCGGTGCATCAGCGTTATGTCAAAGACTTGCAGCTCTCTTCGTTAGTGCAACTGCTTACCACCGAGTAACGCTATGACATGCCATACTAAACTATCAGAGATTTATTTCTCCCTTGCGTATCCCCAATTAATGAGCGCGGAAACACGCCGTACGCAATTGCTTGGATGATAACCAATTGCCTTGCCTTCCGGTTCCCTTGCCTTCGCAGCCAACTGGATCATCCTTTGATGCCGATGTTTATCGGCAGCAAATCGCTCAGAACTACACTAACATGCAAGCCAGCAAGGCTCGCAACTACGGCGGAAGCGGCGTCTTTTAATGGGTGCACAAGCAGGGTTGCATTTGCGTCTTTGGGTCCAAAGAGCATTTTAGCACAAGTGACTCAGATGGTCTCTTGTACAGGTATTCTATATGCTTTGTGTATTTGTTCGATTCCATTCCGACCGTTGTTCATGTAGAGGCATCGTGAGATGCATCAGCTATGGCACAGACACGCTGTGTTATGCCTTGGTTTTGGAGTGTATGGGGCAGGCGTTGGACGGCGAGCGCGATGGCATACCGGCACTCACTGGTCATTGGGTGAGAGGGAGCTCATCGACAGGTCGCATGATGCTGCGCCCGTGTTCTGCATTGCCATGTTCCTGCCGGTCACGACGTGTTTTGACCTCACATGGTCCTATGGCAGGTGTGTCAATTACTTCACCGCTATTCATGTGCAACGGCTGTATGAAAGCTTCAGAGGGTGCACATGTGTTTGGCGTGCACGCCTCTTGGTAACCCGCTCGTCAAACTTAAGCTGTTCATCTCTGGTTCATTGAATAAGGGTTTTCGCGAATGCTGAAGAACGCTCAATAGATTTCGCCGCAGTAGGTTTGGTCATTTCGGCTTTCGGCGTTTGAGTTTTTAGACTTAAGATGTGATGCAGCATTGTAATGCTCACAGCACCTCCCATTTATCTGGTTTGCTAAGTTTGGTTCATACAATCGCCAGAGTAAACGCAAGCAAAGTGTCTCGACCAAGCCGATGCAAGAGAAGGGGACACTGCCCATCTGCGCCTTTCCGACATGGCTATAGCTTGGGACGTAAAGTGGTGCTTGGATGCATTCGGCAGCCTCTTCCTGATGTCCGCCTCAGCCTTGGACCACATATTGCATCAGATTACAATATCCAAGTTTACGGGGACGAGGCCAGCCCCGAGAGCCATGATCTGCGACTTTCGCGGCTGATCTGTACACCATTACTGACAGGGGTGATCACGGGTTCTCACAACAAATTTCATTAGCATGGGCGTGCCTTTGACTGTGGATCCTATGACGCGCTCGTATTCGAAGGTGAATGGATGGAAAAGAGGGCGAAGGCCGCATATGAGATTGGGTCCAGGTATGCCTTGTTCCATAAGGGCTCCTCGACTCGACCCAAGTTAACTAAATGGTTGCATCAACGCACAAGGCGGTGCATGCGGAATCCTCGGCCGCAACCATGCAAGCAGGCCGTAAGTCTAGCGGTCTCCGTAGCTATAATGTCACATTCGTCCGGTCCCTACCTACGTACCAGATTGGAAGTTTACATGCTAAGCGTTGGATGCAGCCGCAGCGCCAACGCAAACTAAGCATGGTCCAAACACAACAGGCGCCTTTGCAAGAAGCGGGCCCAAACATTGAAGCGCCTTCAATTCAACCCATTCAATTCACTACATTTAGCGCGAAGAGCCTACCGGTGACACGATAATGAAGGTGTAGCCGTGGCCCTTTACTAATATGTATTGCAAATGCATTAGCCCACTCCCAAGGCAAAACAGAATTGGGCTAATTATGCGGGGCTAGCTGTTAACCCATAAAAACCGGGAACGAACTACTACATTTCGCATGCTGATTCCGTTGAGAAGGTCCGTTGTTGGGTCAACCCTGTTCATCAGCCCCATACAGCCGCGTGCAACGAGACAGGCGTCTTCAACTATGGTGGTGACGGCATTGCAATAAAAGTCTTAAGTTCGACGCCAACACACCCAGTTCCGAATTGACAAAAATCGCCTCTTCTGCAATCTCCAAACACAACCGCTCCACTACCTGTCCCTTAGCAACATTTGGATGCAGGCACTTCCTCATCATGCCGACATGCTTTCCTGTTGGGCCCACTTTGTGGTGTAATGAAAACCAATCAATATACAACATCGAGGACTGCAGCCGTTCCTCATTCTGGACAGTGCCCTCCTTTATGTACTTACCTTACTGCGGTTCCGCCTCCCCGCCCTGTCCTCCAAGCAAAACCTGCAATTCCCCCACAGTGTGGACCCTTACCAGCATTTATTGCTCTTGCAGCTTGCTGCCTCGCCGCTTGCCCTGAGGGCCAGACGCATTCTTTCGCCCAACACGTCCCTCCTATAAACTTTACAAAGGCCATGCTGCGGCCCCCATGGCTCGCAATGGGCCCCACAGCGCCGGGCCAACACCCTTGCCCACAGCAATGTTTTGCATCGTATCGCTCCCCTCCCCGCGTAATTGTCCCTCTCATAGCCGTGGCTCTTTAGTGGCTGGCCGCTCCGCCCCCGAAGCCATCCGCCAGCTATCTGGCATGGTACCCTCTTCCTCAGCGTCGTATGACCAGAGCGAGTTAAACAGCACTGCAGAAAGGGAGAAGGGGAAAGGATAACAACTGCAGGCCGGACCGGACATGAATTTCCCGTAGTTCGGGGAGAGCTTCCAAAGCAGCCGTGAGGACTTGTGCCACACTTGAAGCGTCAGAGGCAGCAACAGCAAATTCGTTGCTCACGGGTGAAAGGAAGCAGGGCCATGACGTAGCTCTGGACAAATGCTTCCTGCTGGAAAGCATCAGGAACGCCGCAACGGGCCAAGGCCCACACAAGCCAGCGATTCGATAACAACGCATGAATAAGCACTCCTGTGCCACTACGCTCCGGAACTCCTTTGCAACATCAGCTATGCCCTTTGCAAGCATAATAACAAAATTACTATCTTTGCCCCAAGCACATGCATGTTAATGCACGCATCCATGTTCTTCAGGTCTTCCTTCCTAAATGCCCAAACGTATGAACCCTGTCAATTCATCCTTCCATGCTTGTCTCCTCCGGGCCAGTGCCGGGCCGGTCAGTCCCCTCCGGACCGTGCTCCACCTTGCTCCAACCATCCCATAGTCTTTTCTGACCTACCCGTAGACAGGTAGCGTTCTCCGAAGCTGGGCAGCACCGTCACGATGAGCTTGTCGCGGTTCTCAACCCGCTTCGCCAAACGGACGGCAGCACTCACGGCGGCGCCTGTTTTAGGTTTAAAGCAGGCGGAGGGCCCGGGGTTTCGGACAAAGGCACAAATCAACATGCAATGTGGAGATCCCAGGAAAGCGCAGCTGGGAATGAGCTCGATTACGCCCACCGTATCAAGGAACTGCAGAGCAACGCCGCAAATAATTCCTCCACCATACTGCTGCACTGGTTATGAGAGAGTGAGAGCGCACCGCATCTGCTGAAACTTCATTGGGCTACGATGATGGACCCAACTTTGCCTTCCCCCTCCAACCCACTTTGGTCTCAACCGCAAAACCTACCTGATGAGATGCCGCACAAAAGGCCCTCCTCCACTGCCAGCCGCCGGGCCATTTCCACGGCTTCGTTACTGTTCACCTTCACCACCTACGTCGGATAGGGGGAAAGACGGAAGTAAGAATGTAGCCCATGCAGTCCAAGAGCAACAGTTGCATCGTCCAGTGCCGTAGAGGTTTGGGGGAGTAGATGGGACGATCTCAATCCCAAATCCCGAAGCCAGAACGGCAGAAGCAGAAACTAGATGGTGCGAGCCGGCCTTAGTGATACAGATGCGTGAAAGAATCTTATTTACGCGACAGGGGGCAGAACGACTACTGGAGAATGCGGCAATAGCAGCGAAAGATCCAGCCTTCTGACGGTAATGAAGTATCCACACGGACCATCCACCATCTCCGATATCCAACCTCCATTGCACTCAGCAATCATCGGTTCCGCAGAATCTCAGGGGCGTCTAACACCCTTCCAACCAAGAATGAAGCTGCGAATCTTACGAGCCACTCCACCACTCCAAATGCGAGGCGTATTCTGCCGCATGTACCTGCATCAGATATTGCTCCCCACGCGAATGATAACGGGGATATGTATCCCCATCTCGTCGGCCTGTGAGAGCCGCGGCCCCCTCATCACTTAGGAGGCGTATAGACCAGATGGTGACCATCAAGGGCCACATACACATTCATGCACTTGCCTCAGGTGTCCCGCTAAAATATCCCCCTTATCCACCCAACTCTCGTCAAATCCTAACCTAGCAAGTTCCAACCCTTCTCAGGGCATACCGGCTCCCATGCCCCTTCCCCTCCCGCCGTTTCCCCACCTCGTCCAGGAGGTCCATCCGCAGGTTCCTGGGCACGAAGCCCGCCCCAATGCCCTGTATCTGGTGATACCCGGGGGAACCACCGCTGAGGACGGGCGACTCTGAAGGCTCTACCGCCACCAGCTGCACGCTGGGCTTGTGATCCTTGAGGTACTGGCCAACGCCTGGAGGGCCAAGGGTGGCGGAGGACAGGTGCGAACGGGGTGGAATGGGGAAACATTGGGGAAAGCGGAAGAGAGCTCAGGATGACGATAAGTCGTCTTATTCTCTAAAATATGACGAGTGGAATGGTCCAGGCCTACAAGAATTAGGTAACAACCTCAGGATGGATGAAAATAGGGTTCAAGCCAGTAGGAGGTCCGCGACCGCATGCTACTCCTTGCGAACCCCATGAACCCGTGAACCCCCGTTTATATAAACGGACTTCTGGCCTGACCTGAGTCCACTGCTCAGCGCAGGCGTCTGCATCTCTGCGGGCGTCCACTCACTTGTCCTACGACCCCTTACACTCGCATCCCATCGTAACCCACCGTGTGTGCACCACATCCCCCTCCTTCCCGCCGTCCCCAACCTACCCGTCTATCCAGTGACGCTGTTCAGCTGCCCTCATCCCCACGCAGTCTTACTCATACCTAACTCCGCCCTGCAAAGGTACGCCTGACATGCAAGCCCTTGCATGGCATACAACGCTCAGTCCAGATCCGACTCCACAATCATTACAACCCCGGTTGTATCCCCAACAATCCCTACCCGATATGGTTCCTCCAGTGCCGACCCCCGCCACAAATATATCCACGCGCCCCGCTGTGTCTCTCCATATCTCTGGACCCGTAGTACGATAATGAATCTCTGGGTTGGCAGGGTTATCGAACTGCTGCAGCATGAAGGAGTTCGGGGTGGACTGAACCAGCTGCTCCGCTTTTCGGATCGCACCGGTCATTCCCTGCACGTGCCAATAAACGGGGGAGGATTCGACCGGCGTGGGTTGGGTTTGGAAAACCACGAGAAAGAATGAGGGCGTTGGATAACTGCAAAGTTTAAACCTAAGAGATACAAGTGCACGGGTACAAGTGGACGGGTAAAAATAATAATGTATATAGGGTCATCGATCGGACGTCGACAAGGAAAACATGGGTCGTACGGCACCAGGGGGAAAGGACACAGGACTGCGGAAAGGAGTTGCACGAGGTTTTAAGCAGCGAGCGCTCTCCCTCTCCCTCTCCCGTGTAAAGGTAAGGCTACGAATCCCGAGCAGTCCATTCCGACGCGAGGTTACTTCGGCAGCAAGCCCAAGGCGGACTGTGTGCAGGCGGCGGTGTGGGAAGGGCTTTTCTATCGAATGGAAATGCCGGCAGGTGCTAAGTGGACCCTGCGGACGGGGGCCCAACCGCACGGATACATGAGCAGAGCCCGTCACCTTCCTCAAAGCGCCCTGCGCCGAATTGGCATAAGAATACCAAGTAAACAGAAAAACCCTGGGGCCCGCAAGCCCACACACGGAGGGCAGATTATGACAGCCTCCACAGCTTAACAAACCCCAACAGCATACCGTGCCCTATCCCAGTCCCCTGACCCGCCCATCCACTGTCCTGGTTCCCCCATGCCTTCGCCCTCTCACACACCAGGCGGCCAGGTGTCAGGACGAGTTGAGCGCCGAAGGCTTTGAGTAGCACGCGCCGTTCAATGCTCATTGTCTCCGGCATGGTCAGTATCAGCTTGTAGCCCTTGGCCGCTGCCACGTAAGCGAGAGCCACGCCCGTGTTGCCACTTGTTGGCTCAACCTGCAAGCAGGGACGAAAGAGGGTAGTTGCGGGTTCCTTCTTTCCTCTTAAGGTGGGCAGTGGGGAAGGGCGTGGAGAGAAACCCTGTTGGAGAATGACATAGGTGCCAGGGCGGACCCCACATGCGATGCTGATGATGATTAAAAGTGTTTGTGAATTCGTAAGGCCCGGAACGGAGGCTCACGGACGGGCCGTACAAGTTCACAGAAACGTGCAATTATCATCACCCCATATGTCATTACACTGACATCCGTTGTATTTGGCTGGCGATTGATGTTCCAGACGGAAATACTGCAAAAGAAGACAAGAAAAAACGACTTGCCTTCCATTACGCTTGTGAATATGCTTGCATGATATTACAGCCAAAAGTAGTATAGTACCCCACCCCCCACCCCACAGTGCATGTACACACCACGCACCAGAATTGTCTGACCAGGCTTAATTTCTCCAAGAAGCTCGGCACGTTGAATCATGCTAAGCGCAATTCGATCCTTAACGCTGCGGTATGCAACGAAAGGGGAGGTCATTGTAGTACAATCCTTTGGAAATCACGCAGGCAGCCTTGACACCGGGGCACCTAGAAGTAATTCGGGATGATGTCACAATCCTGCAGCTATTCGCAGTTGCGGCCAGCTTGCAAGCGCGTGGCGCATTGCATAATTAGCTATCCTGCCCACCCGAAACAAGCACCTGCAGCAGGGTTCGAAACTTTCTAACTTCGCTGCGATGCGCGTAAGACACCCCTTCGTAACAGAATTAAGGAACACCTACAAGTCAGAGAGAAACTGTTGATGGCTTGCAAAGGCACAACGCGCGGCACCAATGCACTAGCACACACCATAGGCGTATTCCCAACGAGCCGTGTCGCATCGGGCTGGATGCCTTGCTGTGGAATTGGGAGGCTCAGCAACGGGTCAGGCCGCTCTAGCCAGGTTGGAGATTGTTCTGGTACCACCGCCGAACATAAGACAGCCAGGCTGCCCCGGCTTCTGCAAGCCCGTAGAGAAAAACAACAGCCACGTCTCTTCGAACACTCTGTGACGAAATTGCCTTGCGCGCGACCAGCCGAAAGGGCCATCTCAAGATGTACCAAAGTGCAATGGAAATGTAAGTAGCACCAAATTTTTACCAGAGCAATCGCTGTAGCTTAGTTCCTTAGCAGGTCCTTACCCTGAATCACATGATAGGCGCAACGCCTAACGGAAATCTCGTCATGTATGTATCGTACTCATTTTTTTAGTCCAGGAGTCCATAATTATCTGCTTATGTCATCGCCCTTGCGTATATATAATGAAGATAGCTGCAGCAATTCCCTAGTTATAATAACAGCCGAAATATTTTAAGAATGCGCATATGCGCCTTGCCTAACGGAGCCCCCATCCCAGATACCATGTTTCGGGCCTGCCCCCAGTACCTGGATAGCCTCAATATAACAGAAAGATAGAGGAAACCTGCCTCGGTTTGGCGCTAGCGCAGTTGATGTCATACCGCAAAGAACAGTGCTTGCAGGTGCTCCATGTCCATTATCATGCTGTCCCAGCAGCACGCGGCAGCTATCGATGCTAAAAGCTTGATAAGAATTCTCATTCCCCTCGGGAGACCACCCGGAGCGTGGGCGGATGATGCACACACATTCGGCAGCAAGAATATGTGTAAACGAGTGTGTTTCCACCATTACGATGTCAAACACATTACGCCATGGTGTGGTCACTGTAACGAAATCCTGCTGTCATCTAAGGAGTAGCGATTGTCACTTGGGAAGAATACCTTGTATTGTGCGCCAGGTACATAGCCCTTTTTGAAACCCCATGAAACCCTCCTTTCCAGCTTTAAGGGGTGAAGGGGTAAAGGACGGACGTGAACTCGACCAGGAATGTCTAGGAGCTAGATGGGCCTTAAGAAACAAGCAGCCCAAAGGTCTGCAGCGAGGGCGCAGCGAATTGCTACGAACGGGGCGAAGAGTTAGGCGAATGGAATGCATCTTTGTGAGAAAGGGATGTCAGTGGCGTAGCGAGAAAGGTATACAACGGCGAACTCCGCGAAAGAATCTGCGAAATATGCAATCAGATAGGATTGGTGAGGCCCCTAAACCTGGGAGTGTTCAGCCTTATGCCTTGCATTGACCACAAGGCGTACGGTAGGTGCGATCGGTAGTGGTCTTATGTGCGTGCGGTGCTGCTCCATGCTGCCCAACATGCACCGCTGCTCCATGCTGCATCTGTCCCCATATACACCCTGGACATCCCGAGAACTGCTCCTGAAGTGACTGGCCCTAGGCGGCACATTAGGGCCCTTATATGCACCTCTCATGAATTCAGATTGACGAAATGACTTCTGGGGAGTAAGCAGACTTCTGGACTCGACCCAAGTCCTTCGCGTCGCTGGGTATACCACCACGGAACTGGTGGACCCCGGCCACCCTTTTCTTCAATGCGTATTACATCGGGCGATCGGATGATCGGACACAAAAAAGTTGGCGTCCCTTCCGCCATGAGTTGATTCTTAAGGCGATGAAGTGCTCTGTGACGTGGCACACGACTGCCGTGCCTGGACTGCTACCCAGGTGCTCACCGACATTCACCTAGGATTGTATTAGTCGGCCTGGCACGGCTCGGCTTCCTCTTCGTCTTATCCCTGTCGATTTTGAGTTAGAAGTTGCTGGATTTTTGTATGTACCTGATGTACGATTGTCGGCAGGATACGGCAGGTGAACGGCTTGGTTGTTGGCCCCCGTTGTATTATCGCATCCTAACAACTGCTATGCAATGTGCAAACTATAATTGTACCAGTGACCATGGGAGGACTAATGTGGTACGGGTCGTTTGGAGTTTGGTAAGCTGTTGCTTCCTGTTACGGACTGATACGGCACCCCTGGTAGGATCGCGGCTGGAACAGTGTGACTGTGTCAGTATTTGAGTTTACATTCCATCAGACTCCATATGGCTTACCGTGTATCACTAATACTGTTACGAGCTTGCCTCGTGGAATCTCCCATGATGACCGTGCACGCATTACTTCTGCTTTTTGTTATGACAATAACGACTACGTCTAAATCAGGGGCAGTAGATGATGTAGGACGAGATTTAATAGGGTGAGCGACCTAGCTTCGCTTTTACAGTTGCAATTCTTTAGTATTATGTAAATTGTAACCGGTATCCGTCACGCCAGGTGGCTTGGAGAAACCTACAAGAGCGGGAAAAGTGACGTTCCGGACAGCAGAATGGTGGTTCTGTCTTGGTCTCCCCGCGTCTTCCTCTACAAGGGCATCCTCACGAGCGGTGCGGCCTGTCGCAAAAGTCATCTCCCCAAACATTCCGTTATCTTCTATTCATTTCTCTGCCTATTTAACTGGTACCGTGAGCAGATGAGTGCGATTACCTTATAGGCGAAGCCGAAACACGCCTCGAACGGTCTGGTGTAGCGGACGCAACTACTGGAGCAGGAGGGCTTTCAGATATCCGAACTTCATCCGGGATGTTCTATAGTAAGGGTTGCGAATGAGGGTGGGAATGGGTGGGGTCCCTTAAAGGCGAGTTGTACGTCATCATTAGGGGGTTTTCGAGCCAGCTAGGCCGTCTTCCATCGCAGAGAATTTATTGCTAGTGCTCTTCGGGTCTTGTGCAGCATACTGACACAATGGATATGGCAGGCGTGTGCTAATCTGTCCACAGGAGGTTTCTATCTTGCGATGGGGAAATCATGTGGATCTGCAGGGAATGTCCGATGGGCCAGACGCATGGAATGTCACCATCAGCACGCTGTGTCTCTCATGGTCTTGCTTTGATCGTTTGATGCGTTGTAATGTTCTGATAAGGTAACAGGCTAGGGAGGAATGGTGTCAAGTCATTGTTGCGCCAAAAATATCCATATTTTCGTGTGCGCCGCTTCAACTCCCTTACCCACTGGATGACCGGATCCTATCGTTCTCCTACCCCTCCCCTTCTCCCATCGTTTCGACTTCCCGATTTTTTCTGGTCGCGATCAATAAATGCACTCCCTTTCTCAGTGCGGTCTGAGAACGAGGTCATCAAGCGGATAGAGACCCGGCTGGCCATGTGGACCATGTTGCCGGCGGAGAACGGGGAGGGCATTCAGGTGCTCAGATACGAGGTGAGGGTCACCCAAGATAGGGACGGCTGGACGGCTGGGCGGCTGGGGTGGAATGAAGGTGCGGGCATTGGAGAGGTCTCGGGTGATCCAGTAGAAAGGACGAAACCCAGTTCCAAGCGTAGGTGCCGTAACCACCACCCCATTGGCACCATGTTCGCACTGGACACCATAGGCCCAGGAGAATAAGTACGTAGACTTGCATGCACCAGCGAAAACGGAGCTCAGGTGTTGGTACTGGTGCGCCAGGCTCTTCCCTTCTCCACATGGCTTCACGGCCCCCTTGCCCGTATCTACGTCACTGTGTCCGTATCCACGTCTGCCATGTCGACGCGCGCTTGCTGCCAACAGAAGAATAATCATTTACTGCTTTGAGGGCTCCATAGCGATTCGCGCCTGCCCAGTGATGCCCAGTGACTTACAAGGCCTCGCCTGATTTCCGCTGCAGAAAACCCAAAAGTATGATGCGCATCACGACTACTTTTCTTTCGAGGGCCGCGATGCCAATGGCGGTAACCGGTAGGAATGTGTGCGGCGTGTGTGTTGTATGTGGTCAGAGAGATATGCTCCTTCTTGGGTTGTGACCTGTCGTCTCCGAGGGCGGTCGATTTCTGTCACGGACAAAGTGGCCGCCATGTCGGGAGATCGCCGTCAGGAGACACCTGCTGTCTGCGCCCACTAACTCGGGCAGCACGATGGCAGGTGCGGCAAGTTAACCGAAACCTGTAATTTAGCCAACGCCGCCGTCAGGACGACGTCCTGTGCGGGGACAGCAGTAGGGCAACGGGACGGTGAGGCGCAACATCGCGTCAGTTTTGAAGTCCCTAACTTATGATTGTGTGGATTGGGGAATTCATTTGGCTTTACAGCGCGTCTGTGCGGCTACAACTCCAACAGTGGCCAGCGTTACGAGGTTAGGTAGGATGTGCCGTTCCTCGGTTCTCCCTCCCCTCTTCCAACCTTCTTCCCCGTGCATGAATTCCCGCCGCTCGCATTCGATGTCTTCATTTGGCAGCATGGCTACTGTCCTCATGTACCTTGCGACACCCGAGGAGGGAGGGGAGACCGTGTTTCCCAAGGTAGGGCGGAGCGGGATCAGCACATGGGAGAATGGATGGGTCGAGACCGAGATGGTTGACTTGTAGGTGAGCGCATGAGGTGAAACAGGGAAAGAGTAGGAAAGGATGGGGAGACGAGAGGAAAAGCTAATGAAGGCTGTAAATCAATTTGATTCTTGTCGGGTGGTGCCTTTTTCACATCGAGCCCTCCGCCCAGCTCTTATCCGAGGTCACCATGTTTCTGTTGTAGACGGCTTGTCCTCTACTCCCCTCCCTCACGTGCTCATCATTTCCATCTCCGTGTAATTGTGTATGCAACGTCGCATGTCCGTGCATGTCCGTACTGTGCATGTCCGACTCACGCTCCTGTTTCCCTGTTGCCTGCCTGTGGCCCCAGATTCCCACACCTCCAGGCCAGACCCGCGCTAACTTCTCCGAATGCGCTATGAGGGGCATGGCAGTGAAACCCGTCAAGGGCGATGCGGTTTTGTTCTGGTCCATCAGGCCGGATGGCCGGTTTGAACCAGGGTCATTGCACGGGAGCTGCCCTGTCATCCGCGGTGTGAAGTGGAGCGCGACTAAGTGGTAAGCTGCATATTCGTGCGGGAAGCCTGGAGTCGATGGATATTGCTTTATCCTGTCACGACTAAAACATGGCCAAGTAGCTGCTTATCGAATGCATGCTCATTTAAGCTGGTGGTTGCCTGTAGCTAGGCCAATCCTAATACCCGTAAAACTTCCTGGTCCATTAGTAAAAGCCGAAAGTGTATTGGTAGTGGAAGCTGATATTGTACACAAGATAGCAAGCAATAGAAGACGTTTTTGGAGTACTTTGACCTTATGTAATTTGTTCATATGGCGGTTTCTTATCATTACCAATGGTTATTTTTCCGGGAGCTACGATTACGGTTTTGCGTAAGTCCTGATTTATTATTCCTGTAGATTATAGAGTTTATGATAAAGAAACTGACGGAAAAACGAAGAATGCTCATTTTTGGGCATCCGCTGGTGATAAGCTGGAGTGGGTTGGGGAGAGGCTTTCGTAGGATTTGCCGCGTTCAAGGGCCGCCTATCCTTTGTAACCCATAGCTATCCTTTATAGGTCATACCTATATGATAGAGCCGCTTAAGTGCAGCTACCAGCTGCACCAAATCTGTTGCATCCAATTCCCGGTGAAATCCGACTGTTCTATCTATCCGCCGCCAGGATCCATGTGGGCCGCTACGCGATGGGGGCAGAGGCGGCTGTGGAGGTGACGCGGGTGATCTACGCGCCCCCACCTCCTCCTGCTTTGCCGGGCTGCACAAATTCACACAGGCTTTGTGAGCATTGGTAAGAGGGAACGATCGTGGGGGCACGGGGGACAACCGGCTAAGTCACGGTGCGTTGTGTAGCCTGCATGCATATATACACAAATCTGATCTTGCACAGCGTCTTGGATGAGCAGCAGATTATCTGGTAATATAGACCGATGGATACTTTGCGGCTTATGAGGGTTAGATATTATTGCGGTGTCAAGCCACTCATGAGACATCGTGCCAGGCCTCCAGCTTCCTAAAGAGCACACTTGAGGGCTGGCTGCTCCTGCACGACTGTCCCCGGCAATGTTTGGACCAAATGTTGGACAACAGGCCACTGCAAGGCCCCGCATCACATACACGGCGCTGGTTGCCACCGCTGTTATAACCTGGTCTAGTAATCGTAGATGATATCCTTATCTTTTTTATTTATTTACCTTATTAGGAAGTTTCATTATGTTATGTTAGGTAGTTTACTTAGCAATATCTATGTGCATTCGTGACGTGTTGGGGTCTCGCAGGGTCCTATTGTCCAACGCTTTGATACACCACCACCTTTACGTACTTCTGTCTGCGGCGTGCTGGATGTCTTGTTAAAATGAAAGATTAGGTGGAAGTATGAGAAAAGAAAAGATAAGATAAGTTTTTTGGCTCCCATTCTCTTAAGGTCCTCGACACCCTCCACCCTCCAATCAGGGCTGAATCTGGAGAGTGCGAGTCCAACCCCACATATATGGTAGGCGTCAAGGGAAACCCCGGAGCCTGCATTCTGGCCTGCAATCGGTGTGACCTGATGGCGTGACGCTAATAAACCCAGTGGTACCTCATAGAAGGTAGCTTGTGCGAATGTTGAGGCCCGCCAGTTGAGAGGAATTGACATCGCGCGGAGCAGCGTACGGGGGCCCCATGTGCTCCCCATGCTGTTACACGAGACAGTGACCCGTACGGATGCGTACATAGCCGCATACATGTTCTGGACACACTACAATAGTATTATACATGGTATTTAATGTCATTTGGATTGGCTAGGTAAGACAATTAGCGTGCCTGAGCATTTGGACAACGTGCGACCCAGCTTGAGGCGATGGTCACCAGGCGCGCGAAGCTAGTTTTGGTTATGGCGCGCTATGTTTACTGAAAATGGAATTCGGACAGCCTTTAGCTTATTACCTCCGAAGCGCCCTCGCGCACCGAGGCCGTCATTACAGCGCTGGTTAGCGATATTTTTCTTGTATTTGAAAACTACAAAAGTTGCATATAGTTGGAAATAGCCGTAGCAAGGCCTAGTGCTACACTACCCATATCAAGAATTTCTATCATTATCTATTACTTCCTCGCTTGTACTTATATGTGTATGGAGGAACAAAAAGGTAAAACAATGGAACGAGGTTAACTTTAAATGGAATCTATATTATAAACACCTTCAGCTTTAAGCTGAGGGTGGTTCGGTGATATAAATGCAGTTGATTTATTTGTTCTAGCGATCCGCCAACGAAGGACCTCATTTGAAAACATCAAAACCGATGCTAAACAAACAGTGCGACTGCACAATCCACAATGAAAGCAAGGAAACAGTGAGTAGTGTTGAAGCTACTGAATGCGACGGTTCAAATGGCTTCTTGCTCAGGTGTGAAGAGTGTAAATAGACATTTTAAAGCGCTGTATAATAAAAAGAACATATTGTCCTAATGACGGATGAAAAATAAGATAACCCATAGTAAGGTAAAACGCACAATATCTACAAACAGTAGTCTAATACTGCTAAGCAAAATGCAGGACGTCTGTCGTAGCTGGGTAAATATATTGCCCAGGCACAGACCGGTCCGTTAATTAATTATTTCAAGCCAGAAAGAAACATAAAAATCAATTGGGCTGCACCACGGAAATAAAAAGGGGAGCACATATGAAACAAAGCCTTCCTTCACGGCAGGAGGCGCAGTGAAATATTACCGACAAATGCTGGCGGACCCAGCCAGTGGCTAGGATCCCTTGGTGCCAGGTCATGGTGCAAGGATTTCTGGTCGTTGCTTCGTACATGCTTGAAGCTCTTGTCCCTGTACCACCGGACATGTCGTGATCTCTTAATAGCTGGGCATCCGAACCGGAATCTTTTTGCCCCCGTAGTCTCAATGCGAATATACAATGCCTTGCTAATCACGTTTACGTGCTGTCGTCATTCCCTCTAGTGCAGCTTATAGGTGGTGATGCCAATTGCTTGCGGCTGCCCTATGGTGGCTGGCGCTGCATAAGGTCTGCGACCTGGCGGAACTCGCGCCCCGGCTTTACACACTATTGCGCCGTGTGTTAGAAAACGCCATTATAGGCCCTTCTCTTTTCTGCCGCCATGATGAGCTGTGGCTTCATTATGGAGTGGACTGCTAGCCATTCTACACTAAGTTATCAGAAACCTTCAAACCAAACTACTCATCAGGACCCCATAATTTCCCTAGGCTCAAACACTGGGACTCCCATCAACATAACTCCGAAACCTATAGCAGTACGTACGACGACCCCTTCTGCAGGGCCTTCTCCAAGACTCCAACCCTACTGTAACAGAGGGGTCGCCTAGCTGTTAGGGATAGCTATATGGCGAGCTCCGAGTCATTGTGCCGTAGGGCACGCGGCGTAAGGGTGACTCCTTATAGATTACATTATGGTAGTAGTTGCAAAGAAAGAAGAAGAAGTGTCTCCCTGCAATATCCAGGCGCCTTAAATAGCGCTGCCTGGCTCGTAAAGGGGCCTTACGTCTGTTCAAAACTGGCGCGCATTCTACAACTGACACCGTTGTACGAATGCTCGCATGCAAGTGGTTCCATGCGACTTGTCCAAGTTCTAAGCGTTAGATTTATAATAACTAATCTATTATTACGCAATTAAGTTATTGTCATAAAAGCCAAATTACAACAAGTCAGTTTCGCTCTTTCTGGCGCTTCTGCGCCATTCGCCCTGTTACACCTACACCGCATTTAGGGAAATCTTCTTAAGCCATTTTGGGTCCTCCTCAACTTGTGGCATCATTTCGGATATACATGGACTTTCGTAATTCCTTTCTGCCAACCTCATCACACAATTTTACTCCCATGCATGTCGGTTACCGGCCATGCTTGCTCAAATATTTCCTTTCTTTGTCATGTGGAGACTCAATCTGTTCAACGTACAGGGACCTGCAATATTCCCGTGTTTACTAGATGCATGAGCATTTCTCTGGATGTGGCACACTGATCATTCTGAAAGTTAACACTTGCTTGCATCCCTGCAAAGTGGCATTGCACTGCATGTCCGCGCCGTTCGTTGTTTTACAGAGGAAGGGAGGAGCTGGATGGCATAGCGCTGTGTTATTGACCAGCATCATGTACTGCTGACCTGGTGCAACACATAGTATCACACCACGCGCGACGCTCATTTTGTATGGACGCCAGCAGTTTACGTTCGTACATCACCCGGACAAACAAACGGAATCGGCGTGGCTGGTGCATATCAGGGCTATGCAGCCGATAAAGCTTTTGCGGTATGTTTCGCGGCCTGGAAGATCTGAGACTCCACAATAAGAAGTTGCGTCTCATCAGCGCAACAAAATGCACCAGACTAATCCGTGCAGTCTGAGGGAAAATCTGGGGATGCCCCTCGTTGCGAATAAGGGCACCCCCCAAAGCGACTGCGGACAGTTCTATTCTCTGCGGCAGTGGTCCAGGGTGGTCCGTATATACTCCTGCACTTCCATCCAACCTAAAATAGCGTCGATTCGCACACTTGTTGTGAATTCATGATGAACGGGACACAAATCAGCATATGGAAATCGCAGGACCCTGGTTTGCCTCAAATTGTCATTGTCTCCTTTGTTATTCTTCTTAAGTGCAACGGACGGCCACTGTACGGCTTTCCAATCGAAGCAAGCTACCTAGGCCAAACTGCTAACTGACCAGCATCTATGGCAAGCCCTTGGCCTACTGAGCTCGCTGAGCTGCAACGATATCTGCTCCTTCGTCGTGAGCCAGTGGGAAACCCCCTCAAACCCCCAACTACAAACCGCCATGCCACCGCTGCGTGGTGCTGAATGGCCTTCAACGGCCTCTATCTTATACAGCTTCCCCAGATGCCGAACACCCAAGATGTCCTTTGATTTCTGAGCCGGTGCCAGAAATCCATATGCAAGGCATGTCTGTTGACGGTTTGTTATAACAGTGGCACCAGCTATCTAAAAGGGATCAAAATACAGACGGACTGCAGCATTTTAAGATGATAGACTGTTTACATGTGCGGAGAGTGAATGTGCTTGGTCGTACTAGAGATGCACGTGAGAAAATAACAGGAAGGCTAGGGCAACGGTTCAAGAGAGGGCAATGCACACCATTCTGTCTTCAAGCCACGCAAATCACTGTCGTGAACTTTTCCGGGACAACAGCTTCTATACTGATGTCGTACCGCTGGGATAGATGCGACAAAGGAAGGCGGGCGATTAGTTGCCTGTCCATAGACAAAACATGTTATGCAAAACGACACATTTAAGGACATCATCTACTGGGCAGCACGCGCGGGCTGAACATCTCCTGTCCCCTATACTGTATAACATATCTTTGTAAGTTTTCCCAAACATATTGCGCCTGTTTTCTATATCCATTAACATAATTACTCAATCGTTTCCTCTGTAGTATCCGCTTTCAGGTACTGGAAACTGGGAACCTGCGAAACTGGAAGCTAGGACAATGTGCTTAACCCGCAGGTTGCAATATATGTGTTGAGCTCCTGCTAATTCGACTTGCTGGCATCTAAGGCTGGCGGCTGCTGGGCCGCTCGCCCCTTCCTCGGGGCGACGGTGTCTGGACTGTCTTTCCTCTGTAATGGCGAATGACCTGAAGAACAAATTCGAGGTGACGTTCCTTACTATATTAATTTGTACGCACGTCCTCGCTAGACTTGAAGAGCAAAATCCGCTGCAGATGACCTTAAGTGGCTTTGGAAAGAGCAAATTGCGCCGTTGATTGTCTTTTCTTGAGTACTTGGAAACACGAGGATATCATCCTTTCCAACTTACTTTTTCCATTGTGCCCTCAGTCAGCTGGAATTTGCTGAACGGGACAACTGCGGACTGAGATATGGGCAAACGCGTGAAGCATCATTTAATATATAGCATTAGGATCCGTGCAATCTATATTATATTACGGCTAAGTTGCGGCCGACAAGGGACCCGTTACAGAAATGTGTAGCCTTATTGCCACGTGCTGCCACAACTGGTTGGATTTTGAATAGCGCTCACAGAGAAAACATTTCAAAGCGAACCCTCAACTGATTCTTACAGTGGCACTTGCAAGTCGTGCACGAGCGGCGGTAGCAATGTCCCCATCTGCACTGGGAGACTTAAACCCGGTTTCCTCACACCAGCTCCCGAGAGCAAAAACGTCGAGCTTACATATCTTTCCAAGCTCTGGGCGTGTGCATAGGTTAGGATCTACTTCCCACTATCCCCGAGCAGAATCCTTTATTCCGCAATGTATGCGAGCCGTACGTCTATTTATCAAATTGGGATCCCGTCTTTCCGAAGGGGAGGGTCAGCGACAGAAATCAATTATGAACGAAGGAGCATAACCTACAGAACCCACATAACACATCCCACCGGTTCCCCGGACGTTGCTTTTTTCGTAAGGCGTCACTTCTCGTCGTTCCACCGCCACCCCAGGTGTATGTGGTCGCCCGGCTACGTTCCTTCGCGAGTCGCTTCGCAGCACAGCATGCTCCCCAGCTGTCCGACGCACAGGTCCAGCAGGCTCTGTCCGAGGACCTCCTGCAAGAGCCACTGCTTCCTCAAATTCTGAAGCTCATAACTGAGCATCCTATTGCTGAAGAAGGCGGCGCTGGTGGCACGAAACTAGCTTTCACTGCCTTACCGTCGGCGGCGGAGGCACCGGCGGCCGGGTTCGGCTCCGCGGTTGGAGAAGGTGGAGGAAAGGTGGGCGTGCAGGGAGTTGGCGCTAGTGGCGACGTTATGTCCAGCGCCAACATCGACGCCTTGGGAGCATTGCCCGCCAAGTCGCGGCCGCAGTCGCAGCTGCTGCCGGCCTCACCTTCGCCGCCGCCAGTGCCCGCATTGACGACAGACGGGCTGGGACTGGTTAGCGGTGCAGGTGCAGATGCGCCGGGTGGCTCTCTTACGCCCATGATGGCGGCATTGACAGCGGCAGCGGGCTCGCACCAGCATCAAGGAGCAAGCAGCTCCGCAAGCGAGGAGATCGACGCCGCCACCCTCGGCTCCATACGACTGGTTTTCAGACACGAATGCTGGTGAGTAGACGATCCAGAGATAGATGGTGGTCAGCGTGACACCATTGAGCTTTGTTCCATGGCCTTGCGGAGGTAGGGAAGCAGCAAGCGCAAAAGACGGCTGGCAAAAAATATAAGTATTACTGTGCGGGAAGCTCATACGTACGGGCGCAAGGCTACCAGACGTGTGGGGATTCTGGTGTGCCGCGGCCGCGGAGAGGATGGGGCGTATTGCGCGCGTCTACCAGCACACGCCACACAATATGCTGCAGTGCTGGCCTGTCGGCATGCACCGTGGGGACGTTCCGGGTGTCGCACCCGAAAAGTTGGTGGACCATTCGTAGAAATGCAAGATTTGTGGTATGGAACATAACCAGCCGTGCCGCTGCAAACTGACGGCATGCGGGCAGGCATGAGCACTTGGCAGTTATGCCAGATGCCTATGACCTTTTCTGTGGTGCTCTGCTCGTCTCGTTGCACCTCTCGCACCCGGTTATGTCCCTCTTTACGCTCTCACTCTGTGCCTCCCTCAATCCGCACGTTGGCAGCGCGCTGGGCTGCCGCGACTCCCAGTGCACGCTGTGTCAGTACAATCCCATGCGACTATGCGATCGTAACTTTTGCAAGAAGTATCTGGTGGGTGACGTGCTCAAGGCCAAGTGCAGCGCGCCTATACGGGTGGAGGTTCGGAGAAAGGTACCTGCACCGGAGGGAGTTGCAGCCGGGGAAACAGCAGGGGCGACGGGGACAGTCGGGGCCGGTCCTGCAATGGGCGGGTCGATGGTGGGTCCTGCCCCTGGACCGCTGCTGGAGGAAGACGAGTTCAATAACGTCATGCTGGAGGTGCGAACGATTGAGTCGGATCAGTTTGAGCAGAAGACTTTAAAGCGGCGGATGACTGCATCTGACTCGTATGCATGCTCGTTGCTACATGACACCCTCGGAGAGTCAGGGAATCCAAACCACACGTTTGGAGATGTCGGTTACGCCGGAACCCAGGAAGGGCCTGGAATAGGGAAAATGGATACTAAGGAGAGGGTGGCGATGCGGGTCGGGAATAGGCATAGGCAGTGACTTCCCGTTCAGGACGTGACTTCCCGTTCAGACCGACTCTCTTCTCAACTTAAGCTGGGGACTCTGGTTGGGCACAAGACAGACCAGGTGTTGGCGCAAATCCAACACCAGTTGAAAGTTGACGAGGATGCAGGCTCGGGTAGGCGGTCTAGGTCAGGGGGCCTGCGAAGTTTGCGACTGTAGGCGCGTGTTACGGCTCGAAAGCAACGGCATTATCATGGTCTGTGACAGATGTCATCTTCTTGACGTGAGCTGTACTTGGAAGCACGTCAAGCACGTTCCTGCAGCTACGTTGACGCCCTGTGTCAGCTGCCTTGTTCCGCCGCGCATCTTATCAATTGCGCTCATCTTTCGCATGCAAGTTGCATGACGCCGTTACCGCGGCTACTACCAGGTCATCCTCCTGGACGGCGTAATGTTCAAGGAGCGGGGCGGGGACAATCGGATACTTGGGGAGGACGACTTGAGGGCGTGCTTCAAGCTAAATAACCATAAGGTCAGTTGGAGTTGGCCCTCAGTTCGGGGTCTCCGATTCAGTCCGGAAGAACCCTAGCAGTGCGTGGACTTTGGGTACGGGGCTGCGATTTTAGCTTGTCTGGATGTGCGTTGTGCTAAGACAGGTGGCATCCGGGGCCTCATAATGAGCATATTCCGATCGCATTCCCGTTGGTGTTTTTTGTTGAAATGACCTCACTGGACACTATTGTCTCTCACTGCGCCTGCACACATACATTTAACATACGGGGAACGCAATCTCGTGTCTATGATGTCTGCACTGGCAGGACGAACCGCTGCTGCAGACTAAGCCGGGTGGCCCGGCGACTGGAACTCCACCATCCCGGAGGATTCTGATTAAGCCGGAGGTACGGGCGACATTGCTTCAGCTGCTTGAGCCGTCCGCGAGATGGGCAGGAAGAGGCGTGTGTAGTGCGAAATGGGTGTCCACTTGTAGCCGGGTGGGACAGGGTGCATGGCGGATGGTGGATCGCGACACAGGTGAGCGTGTACAGAATATGATGGAATAAAACATTGCCGTTAGTCTTGTACCTGCGTTAAGATGCAAGGTGTGATCTGGGCTCAGTTTACTGGAAACTGCGGGACTCTAGGTTTGATGAATCTGGGGCACGTCACCTAGCATTCATTCGCCTTCGAGCGCATGGCGGAAGGGTGCGCATAACGCGATTGTCCTTCCCAACCCAGCGCCACCTCGACCCCAGATGTCCCTTCTCCGTCACACCTGGACTCGCTCTCCAGTTGCATTCTTCTTGGAAACACTGCATGCCGCACCTGGCTTCTTTCGCACACACCAGCGCGATGTCATGTCCATCCATGCATCCATCAGCGCGAACCTGATCCCCTTGCCCCACCCCACCCCACCCCACCCCACCCCACCCCACCCCACCCCACCCCACCCCACCCCACCCCACCCCACCCCACCCCCAACGTATCATAACTAGCGCGGCGTGGCAACACTTCCGGAGCTGACAGTGACGGACAGCAGTGAGGCACTGTTGACGGGTCGGAAGCCGCCCTTCCGGCTGCTCGTGTCGGCGGTGTCGATGGAGGACACGGCGCTGTCGATGCCGGCTTATGGATATGCTGTCTCGGAGGACTTTGTGGTGCGTGGGCTGGGTCACCAACTGGACATATCATATCCGGCCCTGCAGTTTATATCTTGCGTTGGCTGTCCAGCTGCATGCGAAGAGCGATACGCGGCGACAGCAGCGTGGGTATGCGGCTTGTATTGTTTCTTTATTGCTGAACCATTCACCCCCGAGATATAGGGTGCCAATTTCCGCCCCCAATTTCCATTTCCCTGTAACGTCCTTAGTTATCCAAAGGCCCCAACCCCCGGCCGTGGCCCCGCTCTCGCTTTGTCAGGTGGCCACCCGCAGAGTCAAACAAGCCAACAAAGCCGATATCCCGCTATTGGATGATCACGTCAGCAAGATTGAACACATCGGGCGAGAGACCATCAAGAAATTAGTGGACCTGCCGGCGGCGGCGGCAGAGCTGGGCCTCAACCTGACGATTCCGGCGGGGATATCCGCTAGTGTGGTCAGCGTGGGGCAGTTCCTGGCATTGGTAGAGGAGGCGGATAAAGACGGCCAGCTAAAAAAGATGGTGAGTAGGAGTTGGTGGCGGTATCGGTGGTGGCGGAAGTGGTGGTGGTGGCGGAAGTGGTGGCGGTGGCGGGATATGGACATGGCAGGATTGGGGTCATGTTGCGATGTGAAGGCGTGACAGGTAACGAAAATGATCACCTGCTGCCGGCGTATGCGGCACTCCGAAAGTACCGTCACCTGCTTCCACTGACGGCAAAGTCCGTCACGGACCACCACCAATGTGATCCCCTACCCCCAACTTACATGACCCCAAATCCCAACTGCGCCTAAACGCGCTGCAGCTTCAAATGCTTCTTAAGCTGTCACGCGAGAAGTGGGAGGAGGCGGCCGCCCACGCGGCCCAAGCGGTGCTGTCGGACTTCCGCCGGCGGCTGTGGTCGCCTCCGAGGGCCCCCGGCGCGCCCCTCAGCATTGGGCTCCTGTTTGGATGTAAATACGGCGCGGTGCAGCTGAAAGATCCTGTTTGTGAGTGAAGGGTGGACCAATACGTGCGGGCGGTGAACGGGGTAGAGTTAGCATGGAGGGAAGGAGATGGGAGGAGGAGGACGTACGAAACCTGGGCTGTTTTAAATACGCTGAGGCAATCATCGTCCACCGCGCCGGAGACACCCGGGGAGGAGACGAGGGATCATACGACGGTTTGCAGGGTGCTCCAACCCAATGGCAGTCCCTCAGTCGGAAGACACGATGGGCACAGCACCGGAATGGCCACGAGCAATCCAAGGGCTCGGGAAGTAGAATCCTATGGAGTACCTGCGGCCCAAACAAACCTGTCCGCGCCATTTGTGATATCAAAGAGGTTCACCCTTTGCCTCCAGGCAAGTCCCACCAGGCCTCTTCGCACACCCATTCCAGTCGGCCGCCAACTACATGCAGGCCTCCGACATGTAATTGCTGCCATCCTGGGGATCCGCCACCAAAGCAATAGGGACAACTTTACCTCATTGCCTTGAACCTCCCAGCTTCAGGCTGCGTGACCTATCCGCCCCCAACATAGCCAACTACGGTATTATTCCGGGCCGGGCTTCATTGCGTTGATGATCCTTCTTTCCTTTCACAATCTTAACTCCTGCTTACCCGTAATGCTCTCGTCAGCCCTGCTCCACCCCGTCAGTGGGGGCGGATTCCGCATCAGCCCGGAGGACGAACTGGATGGCCCCGCCCTGAATATCGTGCGCCAGCTGAAGCGACAGGCCACAGCGGCGTGGTTGATACCGGCACACCCGGGGTGGGGCATCTTCAAGGATGCGCCCTTGGTCACCGCGCCCGTGCAGGCGGTGACGGCGGCAGCGGGGCGGCTAGCCCAGCAGCCCGCTGGTGCCATAGGCCGGGTTGCAGGGGCTACAGCAGCTGCTTCCGGCACCACTGGGCAGCAGCTACATGCCGGCGGCGCGTCCCTGCCGGCGCCAACGACTGCACAGCAGCAACTCGCCGCTCCCTCGAGTGGGCTGACGGGCCTAGCGGCGGCGTTGATAGCCGCAGGCAGCAGTGGTGTCGCTGGAGTTGGAGCCGCTGGCACGGGACCGGGCAACAGACAAACCTCCCCGGCACCGGCTGGCATGGTAGCCGGCAATCTGAACCACGTCCCCGCCGCTGCCACGACCTCGGTAGAGGCAGCCGCGGTTGTTGGGTCGCTGCTGCAGCATTTCCTTGCGGCACGTGCGCAGCTTGCCGCTCCGCCGCCACAGCAACAATCGTCGCCATCACAACAACAGCCTGCGCACCCTGCGCAGCCGCCACACCCGTCTCAGCCGCAACCGTCCCAACAGCCACCACAACTGCCACAGCCGCAACCGCAACCCCTACAAATTCCTGCACAGCGGCAGCAGTCAGAACAGTTGCCGCAGCTGCAGCATTCGGCACAGCTGCTACAGCCGGCACAGTTACTACAGTCGGCACAACTTACACAGCAACAGCCGCTACAACAACAGCAACAACCGCCGGTAGTTCTAGATCTGAATTCAGAGGTCGGGGTTCCGGCCGCTACCCGGTCCGGGCTGCAGTACCTGGCGATGCAGCTGCGAGAGGGCGGTGGGGCGGCCCAAGGGGGGGAGGCGGCAGCGCTGGCTGCCAATCTCGGTGCCCTCTCGGTGGGCCTGCAACTGCTGCAGCGGCATTCTGCTGCAGGGCTGGGTCCAAACCCACAGGTGCGCGACCTTTTCCCTATTTGGCGGAGTCCTTGAACGGAGCCCTCCGTGGGCGAGGCACCGGTTGGCATTCTTGTCTTGTTTTGGCATCATTGTCCATAGCGCATAGCGCACGTCTGCAGGGAACATACACAAACGTATACACACTGGCGCCGTTATGGTTTCAACACATCATTTGCGCTTCTCTTGCAGGTTATGAAGGGCCGACCGGACCATCAACCTGAGGTTCAGCCCATCCAGCAACCTGCAATCGATCCTGCCGATGACTGTGATGCTGCTCGGACCTCAGGTGGTGTCAATGACAGCCTTCCGCGTCCATTGTCCGTTGAAATGGCAGCGCCTGACGCAGATGGGGCGCGGGAGGTACTTGGAGGACAGGCCGGGGCCGTCAAGCGACCCCGGTCGTCCACGCCCTCGCCGCCGCCTTCTCCGGAGCGCACTGCCTCGGTGCACACAGCCACGACTGGTGGCGCGCCCACGGCTCATTTGCTCGTCAACGTCACATCCAACCCTTCCCTTACATCCTGCCTGGTGTCAGCTCCCGGTGGCTGCCAACTAACTCGCGGGTCAATCGGCGTCATGGCGCTTCTGCCCAGCTTCAGCTTCGCCCCTGACGGCCGTGTGGTGTTGGTGCCGTCACGTGAGCTTGCCGCAGACGGCAGTGTTCCGGCCGGGAGTGATGTGGCGACCGCGACGCAGCAGCAGCAGCAGCTGTTGATACCTGCCTCTATTGAGGATGGCAATGTGGAGACAGGGAGTTGCGGGGTGGGACGGCAAATGCACGGTGAGGAGGCGACGGGGCCCTCGGCGCCAGCAAGGCTTGAAAGATTCGTTGACAGGGAACGGAGTAGGGATGGGCCCCGTGATGCGGAATATGGGCAGCAGGTTGGAGGGGCGGCAGACAGCAAAAGCCCAAAATTCAATGGGGACGTGGAGGACCACCGGCGTCGCCAGCGGCGGAGGTTGGAGGACGGCGGCCGCGGCAGTGGCAGCGGCGCACTGGGTGCCAACGGCGCATCGCACCTGCCTCGGCAGTCCACGCTGCGCATGGGCATGGGCACTGCGCCCAGTGGCGCGCCCCCCCCCGCTCACCACTTCCCCGTTCCCAAGGTAAACTCCTCTGCACGGGTGCTGATCATAGCTAACAAAGAGGTGGGGGGTCGTGATGTACTTTTGCATGAGGGCGGGGAGATTAAAGGTTTCATGGGTCCAACGTTTCTCAGACCGACATCCTTAGCGCCGGGGAACCCCGCAGACTTTTGCTTTTTTGGGAATGCTTATCTTGTCGTCCGCTTTGAAACCCTTCCCAACGCCTTTATGGCCCTCCCTGTATTGGCCGCTAGGCGGTGTCCCTATCCGAGATCCACGCAACACCTTTTACAACGGGGCTTCCCCCGGAACTTCTGGCGGCCATTGCAGCACAGGCAGAAACCAGCGAGCAAGCGGCGGGGCGCCAGCGGGCCATCGGCACTGCCGCCTTTCGCAGAGGCAGCGAAGGCGACAGCGGAGGGAGTAACACCGGTGATGATGACAAGGAAGCAGTTGCCGGAAAGGAAGGGGGACAGAACATGGCAGCGGAGATGGATGGGAGAGAAGTCGTCATCAACGACAAAGGAAGGCGGGGAGAAGGCGGTGGCGGTGGCGGTGGCGCTGCTGGGCTGCCAGGCGCCACGGCTGCGGCTAACACTGCGGAGCGCTCGCGTAGCGGCGGGGCTGCAGCATTAACACTGGGTAAATTACATGACGGCTCCGGCAGTAACTATTCTGGGACTTGCAGCCCCATGGGCAAGGATTCGGATCTGAAACCGTACAGTTCTGGCCGCACGAGGGATGGCGCCGCCGGTGATACTACTGCTGGCGGGACTGGCAATTTAGGGAATCACAGTGACGCCGCCGGCGCCGGCGTCGGCACCGCGGCTGTAGCCACAGGGCCGGCGATTGCGGATGGGCCACTGGCCTCCCTAGGCTCCCTAGAACTCTTGGCCTTCGTGTCTTCCGCCCTCCCGCATGGCATATCCAACGGCTTGGAGCTGGAGGACCAGATATCTCACCCGGAAGACGTTGGGACAGGCAGCGCGAGGAGGGCAAGTGGGGGCTGCAGTGGCGGGAACGTGAAAGCCAGTGGCGGCGACGCGCCGACGAAAATCAAAAGCATGGTTAGCCGCATCAGCAACGGGGTTGATGGCGAGGGCCATCGTCCCGGTCCCGGCTCTCAGCACCCGGGGGCACTCCCAATCTCGAACGGCATGGCCTCCTTGCTGGCTGCGGTGAGGGCGGCAGAGGACGATAACCAGGAGCCTGTGCATCAGCCCCAAGACGAGCAACTCCACACACACCGCGAGGAGGCCTCCCTGCCGATATTGCCGTACCAAACGTGGGCCGCGCAGCAACAGGCAGCGATGGCTGTGACTTTGGGGCAGATGCGAGGGCGTTCAGTGATCCAGCCGCAAACAGGCGGTGGCGGGCGTCCCAATTTGCTCGCCCTGCAGCAGCAGCTTCGTGAGCGCGAGCAACATCGTCGGCGTCAGCAGCACCCGCAGCAACATCCGCAGCTTCAGAGTCAGCAGACGGCTGCAGCTGCAGCAGCTGCAGCAGCAGCTGCGGCAGGGATACACAGCATGTGGGCTGATATGATGGGGCCGGGGATCCCAGCGCGGGGAGGCACCGCCAACCCCTGGGGCCCTGATCCCATTAACCTGGAGATGATAGCCGCAATGCAATCCGCGAACGCAGCTGGCTTCGGCGGATTACCCGTGGGCCCGTTTTTCCACATGGGAAATGGGGCTTTCCCCGTGCCTGCCGGTCCTTTCAGCCATCACGGTAACGCCCTCGAACCCACCAATTCTTACCACGGCGCGCCTGGGGCGTTCAGCCAGAGCCTTCCCATGGGCGCGACCGTAAACTTCGGGAGGCACGACGGACATTCCTCAGTTGGGGATGCTGGGGGTCTGGGATCCATGTGGTCTGCGGCTGAGGCCGCGTTCTACCACCGCCGCTCGGAGCCGATGCTACACATGACAGGGATGGCTGAAGGGCCCGAAGAAGCCGGTCGCTGGACCGGCGGCGGAGCGGGCGCCGGGCGTCAGCAGTCCTCCGCCTTCTGGCAGAGGCCGGAGTTCGCCACGTGTGCGAGTGATGGCAACCCCGGTGGGGACGGGGACGAGGATATGGACGAGGACAAGGACATGGACGAGGACATGGACGGCGTTGGGGTCGGTCCCGGCGGAACCGGGCGCCCTCGTGGACGTCCACGAGGGCGTGGTCGGGGACGGGGACGGGGACGGTTGCCTCCTCGAAACTGAGCCGCTGACTGCAGCAGCTGTGGCCGCTATATACAGCTGGCTTTGGTTGCTCGTATCATGATTGGACAGGGGCTTCCTGCACACGGAGAATGGAATTGGCGCCAGCGCTGATGGCAAGAAATGATGCACCAGATGCAGTTGCAGATCCAGAGGGACCTCCTGGGGTGCGTGTGGGAGGGTAGTTATCGCAGGATTGTAGGGCGACGTGCAACGGGGTTGGGTGCGCGTGTATGGCGACCCTGTGTTACCGATGCGGCAGTATGATATGCCGTATCACAGAATCCTGGGCGATTCATCTCCGCCAATCGCGAACGCTCAAATGGGCGTATTTTGGACACTTCTCTTCTGACCTTCGAGTTCGGCTGTTTGGGCATCTTTGGTCAATCCGCGAACGGAATGCATGCGGGACCGGATAAAATGAAATGGCCAGGCTTCGGGCTGCCTCGTGGAAAGACGCGGGACAGCTCTAAATAGCAATTGGCAATCGCTTTTGTCTTTTCATGGCTAAGCTCTTCCTTCTTCAGTGTGAACACTGCATAGGTACTGTAGAGTGTAGACCCATCGGGTTTGCTGTGGACGATCAGCCACCACGCCACGAGCAAATTCATGCACAGTGCTGGCAGTGCATAGCAAGACAGAAGAAGGATCGGATACATACAGGTATACGAGGGCCTGTTATGGCGCGATGTGACCCGTGTTTCCGTAAGTCCGTAAGTCCACATGTGCGGCCTTCGTACTGGCCATTGGCTCTGTGATGCCCTCAGTTGGTCCGACTTTGGCCAGTTAGTGACAAGGTGGGCGTGGTCACAGGCCCATCCTGCTGCTAGTGCACCAGCAGACCGAACTCGTTATGAGAACTTCAGGGTGATTGGGAGTATCCCAGGTGAAGGTCGGGGTGCAGGGAAGAGTGGCAACAGCAATGTCGCTCGCTGTGGGTCGAGTTTGGGAGAGGGTGAAGGGGCCGGGGGACATAGAGTCTGGGACTCTTAGCAATATGTGGCATGTGGAATGACGGCCACGTCTGCACACTGGTGGATTTCATTGGAATAAGGTCCAGACGGTTTTGGCTCTGTTTGGCTTTTCGGAAAGAATGTTGATGTGTGAATGGAATGAGGCCAAACCATGATCTGCACCATCCGGACCTTAACGGTCCTCGTCAGCGACTAGGACTCAGATCCGGCCGATCACCCTTTGTTAGTATCCATGCCGGTCAGGCTTGGAGCTGCGTATTCGGCCTCTCTGTTGATTGTTATGTTATGCCATGCTATGGCACCGGCGTATTGAGGAATGCAAGACTCCGTCGCGGCTGTGGCGGTTGCAGCAAATGCCCGGTTATCATAGGACTTGCACCTGAGACGGCACTTGAGGTGCCTTCTACAAGGATTAAGACCGACAGGATATGGGATGGGGTCGCGGGCGCGATATTCAATGCAAGTGTATGCGATGGATATTGAAAAAGCTGTCGTATAGCATCGGGAAGAGCTGCTGGCCATTCCATTATGTGGACTACCAGGAGCTAGGGCTGACCTCTGTATGCGGTGCATAATTTGCATGCCGTCCAGGACAAAAACCGTGGGGATGTCTAAGAAGGCCCTTGGGTTTCTTTGGGTGGACTCCTTCGAAGGGTGTGCTATGCCCTGGCTTGGCTAGCGGTCGTCTGGGAGCAAAGAAGCGGCAGGCGGTAGTGAGTGCAGGCGTGGCGAGGATGTGGGTTTTTCCGCCACCAGGACCGGTATGAAGGTGGTGCGGCATATCCTACACGCAAGGTGGATCACCATAGAGTGAACAGTGGGAAACAGGATGGCTGTGAAAGGACATGACTACACTGCTATCTCCATGCAGTGAACGTGCGCGCGAAACTTTTCTACCTGCTGGCGGCCGCATGTCCGCAATGCAAATTGGGAGGATTTCGTTTGGCAAACACGTATGCTCCGTTGTTAAGGTTGGGCGCTGGTGGTCCAACGTTGGTGTCCTGCCTGGCATGTGGTGTGGAAGATATCGGGCAGGGGTCCAGGGGCCCTCGATTCATACGATAATCTGGGAATGTTCGGGCCACGACCCATGGGTCTGCCCGCCTGGCCACCTCGTTTACTCGCAAACTCAGTAACAAACTTAGGCGTGACCAAAATGTATACGGTGTGTTTTAGAACACATACTATTGCGGCAGTAGTCGTAGATGATACGCTGGTTGTCTGAAGTCTTGGTTGTGCTGGGTGGGAGAACGCACGGCAAGCGCACACCTTCACGCAATATGGTTGCTGTGGAGCATGTTGTGGTAGTGCATGGGGCTGAGCACGCCCCGATGCCGGGTGTAGGCAAAGCGGTAACACAGGCCAGTTACTGGGGAGGAATTGGTTAGATCGCTTGCACGTACGTCGCGCACACGTAGCAACAAGGCCCCAAATAAATTAGAGGGGTTTTAGCAAAAAAGACATATTTAATGTGGTGTTCTTTATATAGCTTATAAATCTTGCCCAATGAACGGCTGGCATGTGTTAACGGCTGGCATGTCATTATTGAAGAAAAGTGGACTCTGTAGCTGTAGTGGTATTGTCATTGGCTCCTGCATAGTGGCCTTGATCACCGGGAAAATGTTTGCCTGTGTTCAGCCATCCGCCTTTTTACAAAGAAATGTGGACGTATTCATATGAATCCGAGGACATGATGGAGGGGCGAAGCGATAGGGATGAGATAAGGGCGAAAAGGTGGTGGCCCGACACCCTTTTCGCCCAACAAGCCACCTCAAAACCCCGGGGAGAAGGGCAACGTGCCCTGTCGCGTACTCCAAGACCTTGCAACACTGGACGGAACGTTATGCAATGACGGAGTGAACGGGATATATTCTGATGTAACACAGGACGTACTCGTACATCTACACAAAATTGAAATCCTCGAGTTGTTATCATGTCAGGGCAATACGAAGCTCTACTGATAACGCTTGCATGTCCATCTACTATTTCTTTGAAAATAAGATATGATTGGATGCTAGCACCCACAATTCGACTATGCACATGATGATTCGTTGTAAACGGCATTTATGTGAACGGCGTTGATGACCCGGCAGAGAATTCCCGCCCCTCACACACGCACACCCTGATCTCCCCTGTTTGGGTGCATGTGAAACAATTAGTGAGGCTGCAATCGCCCTGGGGTTGATTGTCAATCATCCGTCCCCCCTGACACCGCCCTGAACACAACATTCGAGATGACGTCGGAAAAGACCACCACCTAGAAACTGTGTGTCAGCCGGGAGCCTTTGAGCTGGCATACTGTGTTCCCCGGGAACAGTGAGGGCCGGACTCCCGTGATAATGCTACAAGGTTGTTTGGGACGGAGCACTCCGTCTGGCCCCCAGGTACCAGGCCACTATCGAGTTTAATAGGTTACACACAGGAACCTGTTAACTGTCGGTTACTGGTAATGTCTCGGGTACGGAACAGGAGATCCTTAGACGGCTAAGGAATTCTTAAGGGAAGTGGCGGTCGGTAGGCGATCAGCGGGTATCGGGAGGGAAAGGTCGAGGCTAGCAGGGAAAACATATATCAGCAGACTCTCGGCGAGTCCACGATAGACGTCAGCAGGAAATTCATCAGTTGGCGGACCCAGGGACTATTCAGAATTAGGCAGACCCATAGGTTTTCGTGGGGAAGGAGGGGATAAGGCAAGAAGCTCAGGTAAAAGACCTTTTCTTAGAAAGCTAGTGAGCGTCAAGCGATAGCAAGAGATTCGGCCTTTAGGAGATAGGGCGCACGTTTGGCGAAGGACGTGAAGATCCCCTTTGGTGCTAGGGCAGGTGGGCGAACACCTGAATGGTGACAGACCGTGGACAAAAAAGCGGACAGGCGGCCAAGCCAGGAATCGCAAACACCGGCGGAGGAAGGCCAGGGCGAGAAATCCCGGGACATGGACAAGGCCAGGCGGGCGGGTAAGCCAAGAGGACTTGGTCCGTATGACAGCCAGGGAGTTCTCGAGAGAGAGAGAGAGAAATCACCACGGTGGGACGCGCACTGCACTGGTTGGGAGCGGGAAATGCAAGCCTGATTGCTTATACGGTCATGCAGCACCACACGGACAGCCAGTCGACCAGCTTTTGCATATTGATCACTAAAGGAACGGCTCTTGCATATCGGGAATTCGGGAGGCTTATCGCCTGTTGGACGAAAAGATAGGTAGGCCGTGAAGATGTAGCACTCACGAACGGACCCGTGGCAGGGCTATGCGAATTTCGTCTACAAAACTGTCAAATGCTTGTTTTAAATGTTCTGAGTCTCCGACGCCAAGTCCTGATTCCTGAGAGCTGAGACATTACCGGTAGCCGACTGTTAGCAGGTTTCCGTTAGAAACAACTCGCTCGGGGCTGGCCTGGTACCTGGCCTCCCTACTCCCAAGTACTATGGGCAGAGAATATCACGTTGTGATATTGCATTAAAGGACCAACGAACTGGTAGAACGCAGCGGCCCACACGTCTGTGCACACGACTTTCTACTTCACACATTTCCTTACTGTGACTTATGGAGAATATTGACGTGGTGAATAAGACAAACTTAATATTTCAATAGCTTCTTTGTGCTTTAATACATCATATGGCGCCATACGCGAGCCTCAAAGCTGCAAAAGAAGCATTTGTGGCCGGTCTGTCGGGGACCTCGAAGCTGGAGATTTTTGCGATCGTCACGACTCTTTCTCTTAGCATTGTAGTTTGTAAGCAGCGTCTTGGCAGTACCAGCTTTACTGAATATAGCAATCAGCTTCTAGTTTCATTCCTTGCGCTCAGGTGAACATGCAAAGACGGAAAAACAACATTTAGTAATAAGGTGAGGCAGGTAACAGCATGGCATATTAGGAAGCAGTGCTTTGATCGTCTTCCACGCAGAACCACCCATGGGTCGCAGGTTTGCTCTGGAGATGCTGCTGATTATCTACCCGCAACTACTTGTTTGTACGGGCGCGCTGCCGCTATGGCCTACATTTTTACTCTTAGTACTGGCTACATCCGCCTGTTACTTGTGGGATATCGCGCATCTGCACAGAACACCCCGTGACTTGCAAGGCGTCGACGACCTGGCAAGCCACAGGAAAAGGTTGGGATATTGGTGATGTGAATCTGTTCGTGAGGTTGAAAAACATTATATTCTTTTGTGCGCAATACACGTTTCGGTGCAATTGTGTGATTTGCCTCAGCCCGCTAACATACCCCGTCTCACTCACGCGCCCTTTTTGTGAAGCCCAGCTTCGTGGGCATCTTCCGCGGCGCGCTCATGGCCTCCACGTGCTTGTGTATCCTCGCCGTCGACTTCCGGGCCTTTCCACGCCGGTATGCTAAAGCAGAAGCGTACGGTACAGGTGTGTTGGGAGTCGGGTAACATAGCGAAGGGCTGGTGGCGTTGGGCGCCCCGGATAGGACACGATGGCGGATTCCGTGTCATATGTATGTCATTTACACGGATCATGATAGGAAGGGCTGCACCATGTGTGTCTCTTGACTTCTCTGATTTGGGGCGGTAAAGGTTCACCGCTGCAGACTATATGGGAAAAACACCTTAACCATATATGTCGTCCTTGCCTTGCCGAGTATTGTTATCTGGGTTCTTTATTGCTGAGCGCATTCTCCCGCCAAGGAAAAAGGTATTGTCCTGTCTACGCGCTCAACAATTTATCTCGTCCCAGCCTCCCTTGAATAGTCGCACCCATATCAACCTAGACCAACACGGTCTGTGACGCTGGCGAAGTGTGCGCCGTTACGCCCCACCTTGCTGCCTCTCCGTCCCCAGATCCCCATGATTTCGCACAGCCGGGTCCACATGATCCATAATTCATAACCACTGATGAATCTATGTGCCATCTCATGCTGGGGAAAATGTCAACAGGGTACATGGACCTCGGCGTCGGTGGCGTCGTCCTGACGGCGGGATTAGTTAGCCCAGCTGGCTTGGTGCAGCAGCCCCCTGCTGCTGTGGACGGTTCGGTTGTAAAAGATGGAGGGACGCGACGGTGGCGGCCGCCGCCGCTGTGAGTGAGCCATTTCGGACGGTTCAGACGGACGGACGTTTCGTTCGTTCGTTCGTCGTCGTCGTTCGTTCGGAAGGAACAGAAACCGGATAACGGCCTCCACCAGAAGGGGCTTACATCGCTTTGTGGTGGGAAGGTCGTGGGCTTTTCGAAGCAGTAGTGTCAGATCCCGAGCTTTCGCGCTTTCCAAGGTTGATCTCCATCGTCCTCCTCCGCAGCCTTTTTCATGTCCTCCAAAGCCTCAGTGGCAGCATCTGAAACCATGGGGTGGTGGGAGTGACCGGAGTGATTTGGTGCGAAGCAGCTCTACTCGTTTGATGGTCCTTTTCCTCAGCCTTGCCAAACGATGCTAACGCGTGCTTCCTTAGGGTTAGCGTCAGAACGAGCGGCTGTCCGGTTGGGCCATGTGTACGTTTCGGACGCTGGTGCATCGTATCCATGCTCTGTTGTGTTGCTCGTCGGACACTGCCCAACCAGAGCCTTAACCTTGGCAGGCTAGCCTTAGCCTTAGCCCTAGCCTTACTGAGGTTCACGTCTGATGTGTGCCGCTGCTTCCTCCGCGTCTATGGCGCAGCTGGCGGCGGCTGCTCAGCGGGTTGAGAGCTGCACAGGTCTGCTGGCTGCTGGGGCTGGGGCGTCTGATCATGACACGAGCGGTGGACTACCAGGTAGGGTGGGGTGGGGTGGGGTAGGTGCACGGCGGGTTTGGGTAGTTTGTGTGGTGCGGTCGGGTGGTTGGAATTGTGGAATGTTGTGTGGTGGGTTTCTCCCGCATACGGGCTTTGTCGCAGTCACATTCGTGGACGCCTGGTGCAATGGTAAAGCTCCAAGGTCCACGCTGGGGCCTGGTCCGGTAACCTCTCCAACGGGGAACACCGTCAACTGTCCGCAATTTACCCGCTAAGTCCCATTTGCAGGACCCTCTGGCTCCCCTCGAAGTCGCCCATTTGGAAATAAGGATTGGAGAGGCGCTGAGGGTTTCACATCACCGTAAGGAATCCGTGAAGATTATTACGGGAATGTTTCCAAGGCAAGCACATTCATTAAATACATGCCGCGATCACGTCCAGCGAAACGTATTGATCAGCCATTCCTCCCTTCCTCCCTTCCTCATCCTCCTGCTCTTCTATTCTCATCCCCATTCTTCTCCTTGCAGGAGCACGTGGGCGAGTACGGCGTGCACTGGAACTTCTTCTGCACTATTGCTGTGTTGGCGCTGCTGGGCCATGCGGTGGCGCTGCCTCCACAGCTGCTAGGCCCTTTGGCGATCACCCTCACCCTGGGGCACCAAGTGGGGTTGAAGTGGGGTGAGGCTGTCGTCGGGGCGGGCCGGATGTCTGCCTCGTCTGTGCTGGCGCTGTGCCACTGCCATTGCTCTGTTGTCCGCTTCTGTCCTCCGGCAGGCGGCCTGGGCCCATGGGTCATGTCATCGGAGCGCGGCAATGACGTGGTCAGCCTCAACAAAGAGGGCCTCGTCTCGTGTGTGGGCTTTTGGGCGCTGTACTTATGGGGCGCGGCGCTGGCTCACGCCTTCCACGCCTCTGTGCAGCACGCTGTAAGGGACTCGAGGCGGTGCAGCGGCACGGCGTCATTGAAGGGTGGTGGTGATTGTGGTGGCGCCTCGGATGCTATTGCCACAGTTGCGCCGCTTGTGCGATGGTGGGCGCAGTTCGTTTTGTTGGACGTGCTGCTGTGGGTTGCAGTGGTGGCTCTGGAGATGAAGGTGGAACGAGTCTCACGAAGGCGGGTACGGCGCTAGTCATGTATTCCGAAAGCGGAATGGGAAGCCATGCCGGGCTGTGGTGGTGATGGTTCGCGGGGAATGCAGTGCCTCTTGAGGGACCCGACGTGCTCGTTCAGATACGTAGGGTATCAGCAAAGCTTCAATAACACAGTCCGCGTATGTCGTGCAGTCCGCATTGTACGGTGGTTGTGCAGTCGTATGTTCCGTGCAGGTCGTGCAGTCTTCGTGCTGTTAGTACAGCCCACAGTTCAGTTCATTTGTGGGAGGTAATGAGAGCTCATAAAAGCTGTATGGCACTAATGCGGCTATTGTGCATGTCCCTTCCGGCAAATGTCGCCCTCACCCACGTCCCTCACCCTGGCCCGCGGCCCGATTCGCTCCTACCGCACCCCGCTGATCCCCTCGGTGTTGAGCAGGTCCTGCAATGCGGCATACATTGTGTGGATTGTCGCGCAGTGTCTGGCGGGAATGCTTCCCCTCGTGCTGTGGCAGACCCTGGCGTGCCCCGCCCGTGCGGTGTTGACCCAGCGTGACAGCCACCGTGACGGTTGCGGTGCTGCAGACAGCGGCAACGGCCAGGTAGCAAATGCTGCGTCCAAAGGGCCCTATGACCAGTGGGCGCCATTATTGGACTGTGCAGGCGATCAGCGGCTGTCGAGCGGAGAGGGGGATCGGGGAAATATGGGTTTAAGTGCCAACAGCGGTGGCTGCGATGGCGTTGGTGAACACCCCAGTCGCATACCTGTTGTGGCATCACTTCCGCCATACTCGCTGAGCAAGGACGTCGATGATGAAACGGTGTCTGTTCATGCAAGACAGACCAGGATGGGCAGAGCGGGGCCCCACGTGCTTCAGGTATGCGAGCACCCCGGGCAACAAACTCCCGGCAGTGGGACCTGGAGAGGAAAGCAAACGATTCGTGAAGGGAAGGTGGGAAATCTCGTTTGTGGACGGGCGCACGCGTGGAGGTTGGCACCTTCGAAAATAGAAAACCCGGTTAAATTTGGCTCGCTTATGATTTGCAACCACTGTAGGCCATTAACTCCAACCAGCTGGCTATCTTCCTTGCTGCTAATGTTTTGACGGGCGCCGTCAACCTGACCGTGGACACATTGCAGGTGAGGCCATATGCAGCTCTGTTGTGGCGTGTCGTGGACGGCGCGTGCACACCGGTGTGCACGCGCACCCGTTCTCCCCCTCCAGTTTTCTCTTCGAAAAGAATGTGGAGGGGAGAACGTTATCATTTTTGTCTCCACGGTGTGTCTGCTGACCTCGTCGCTCTCGAAGGTCCCAACCACATGCTTGCAGCCGGTGCCCTGCAGCAAAATCTGTCATGCGACAACATAGGAAGAGCTCATGCTATTGCCTGTACAGATCGTCCTCACTGGTCCCACTTGCGGACCCACATCGGAACTCGGGCTCCGGTGTTCCATAACTTGGTGTGTCTTCTGCTTGTTTTGCAGGTGACGGAATGGCCCGCACGGGCTTTGCTCGGTAAGTGGGTATGGCCTGTTGTCTGGACTGGCTTGTGGAGACGCGTACTAAATTGCAGAGATTGCAGATGACTACGCCTCATGCGATGCGATGGGGAGCGCGCAGGGTGTGTGTGTGCTGGCTGTTGGATCCTGCCATTTTTAGACACTCTGCATACCAGTCTTGCCATCAGACCTGTCATCCGCTGCGTCTGTTTGGGGCTGCAGGCGTCTACATGACGTGCGTGTGCGGCTTGGCGCTGTTGCTTGAGTTGCGCCGCTGGCGGCTTAAGCTGTGAGCCTGTGGCTGCATGATCCTGCCTCGTGATTTGGAACGGACTTTGGGTGCAATCCCTGGGCTTGATGATGTGCGTCACGTAGCTGGCATCAGGGTGACGAAATACGAACAGATGGAGAGTCAAGGGAGTCAGCCTCAAGCCAGCATTGTCACCTAATGCCTGTTGCCCGCTCTCTCACCAGAGGTTACAGTGGCGATTCAGGTTCTCTTTTGCCGTGCTGCGTACGTATCGTGGTGATATCTTGTCCATTGTTAACGGATTAGCCAAGTTATGAATTGAGCAAAACGGCCGCTCCCCGGCGACTAGGGCAGGGGCGCTCCCGTGAGGGAATGAGGACGGTTAGGATGGGATTAATTTGCATATACCTGTCCCATTGTGCAGACAGTATGTCGGCAGATTTGCTGCTAAGCCTTAGCTTCCTTGTCGATACTAGTGTATTCTGCGCCTCTAGAGTATAGGCATACCGGGAGGTTACTGTCAAAGCCTGAGGATTTCTCCGTGCGAGGCCGTGAACAGGGCCTTGAAATCACCAAAGTTCATCGTCAAGCAATCCTTGAGAGTTCAGGAATGTACGAAGCCGTCTGCGCCCGCACATTAAGCTGCAGCTTCCATCATCCCTTTATATATGCCTTTTGTCCTAGATTCCAATACCTTCATAGCTGGCTGCTTGGAGAGCCCCAAGCGGGGAATGTTGCAGCGAGCCTTCACCGGCATTCGGTTCAGCGCCACCCCGCATTAGTGGAGCCAAAGCGGGGCGGCTAAGGCAGTGCTCTGTCGACCTCCGAAAACGACCCGCTGAACATGGTGCCTGGCTGGCAATGTCAAATGGCGACTTAACAAGCCTGCTAGCAATGACAGGCATTTAGAAGGCTTAGCCGACTGCAAGTATGACCAAGAAACGCTACGATTGACGGATGTTGGCACGATAGAAAGAAAAGCACCCCGCCCTCAGCGTATTACCTCTTTCCTCTACTGATACTCTTATACATGGATAGCTCATCCCAACATGACAAGACTCGCTGGGTTTGGGGCCCCTGCACGAGGGGATAGCCTGGGCTAAGACCCTTCCGGTGTCCGTGGCGTTCCGGCCGCTGACCGTGGCTGGTATCGGAGGTTGTCGAAACGCTGCGCCATCAAAAGGGATACCAGCCTGACAAAAACGTTAACCGAGGGTGTCAGCGACTTGAAGATAAAGCACTTCTGGTTTTCCGAAATAAAAATCATATGTTCATAACAACTAAACGCAGCAAAGCAGGCTCGCAATTAGCGCGAGATGTTACTAAACCGAGCTCTGCCCATGTCTGAATCTCAAGAAGGGCTCGGACCGAAAGTCAGTAAAGAGATCATGAAAGATGCTGCAATTAACAAAACTCAGAGCTTCGCAGTGAAATGCGAGAAAGGCTGAGCGAACAAGGCTGTTAGAATGCAGAACGAAAAAGCCCAAAGAAACAATACCTCGCGGATTGATAAAGTAACGAAATAAAATACCCAAAGCTCCAAATAATTGCCCTATCGCTGAATGTTATGTCTTGTCCGCTGGAAATGACAGAAAATATCGGAGCTTCGTGCGGTTGGTCCAAGAAAACATCTTAAATGACCATGGTAATCTCATCATTTTGTACTGTAAAGTAACTTAGCGAGTAGTCCGAAGTATGGCGCTTTTCCGTAGTCAGTTTAGTTTGTTGTGCTCGTACGATAGGCCGAGCATTTCAGGTCCATTGCGCATGGGGTGAACCCCCGGATGAGCCTGCGGCTTTCGAAGCTAGTGCAATTTGCATCTTTGAAAATAGTTATCTGTGTATATTACTCAGTCTCTGCTGATTAGTGGTTCCACTATATTACGAACCATGAGGTATGACAGAGCCATGCGATGATCATCTTCAATCCTTCAACTGTATTGCTACTGCTTTTCAACTACATTATTTTTTGCACTTTGAGCTCATCAACCGAATACGCCTCAGAAAGGTATTCTCATCCTTTGTGCAGCGCGAACTTCACTGAGGATCCTGTGTTGCCAGTGGCAAAAAGCGTTACTGATATTACCCATTTATTCGATGGTATTGGGCTGCCTGATGGAGCGTGCGTCTTCAACCCAGCTGTAGTGCACGTCGCCGGCCGGATTTACTGTTTATTTGCAAGAGTCTACCAAGCAACTGACTCCTTCCGACGTTGTAGACCTGGGCATCTGGATCGCTCCCCGTTTCTCGATGGTTGGCGGGGACGTTCGACAAATGTTCTAGCTGTCCTCCGGTTACGAAAAAGGTTGGACAGTCGACAGCTGCACGCAAAGTTGCTGGGCTACTCGTATTTGGGTCAATCAAACCATGAGGACGGCCGGTTATTCAAAGATAAGCACGGCAGGGTCTTCGTGTACATGGCGCTGCCTTTGGGAACCCCTCCTAAGCGGGCGGTGGTTAATACTGTCTCGCGGGTCCTTATCCGATGCGTCCGCGCATCAGATAACTGCAGCGTGTCCCTGGGCTATCCACGGCTGCTGTCGTACTTTGGCGGCGAAAGCGTAATGGACAAGAATTGGGTGCCATGGAATGGGACAGCCTTCATGTCTTATTCGCGCTACGGAACGTTTGGACCGCACTCGGTTTTCAACTGGGGCTCATACGACGAGCCCACCTTCCACACTGGGTTTGACGCTGTCGCAGAGGATTCTGTGTTTCCCAGGTTCGCCGCCTTTTACGGAAATTTGATGCACCTGTCTGGCGGGTCACCTGCCATTTTAGAGGAAGGCGGTCGTTCCTTCTTGGCCATTGGACACCTTAAGGCCCACCCAGGATGCTTCCACCCCGAGGTGACACCTGCATGGGCGAACATGTCCTTCCCAAAACTTCTGCCTGGGGTTCAGGACCGATGCGCCCACCTGGCACAATCAAGCAACGCTGAACAGAAGACAGAGGAACTGCGGAAGGCCTTCAGTTTCGGGTAAGCGTGAAGAATTGCGTGGGCTGAACCCGGGCTCTTGACCATCACCAGCTTGCGCGTCCTCTGCTGCACTTTTCAAGCGTACGGCGCTGGCTGGCTGCGGTGGTGTTTAGGTTCTTCCGTATGCATGAACAAGGCCCCTGACACATCACGTTGACCATCTTGTTCCATCTCTTATTCACAGAAATGCAGCCAGTATTGGGGTTCACTACCCATTGGAGTACGCCTTCTTTTTCTACAGGTGGGCCATGACTGAGAGGTGCCTCACAGTTGGGCTGTATTTCCTCTTCATGCTGCTATAGTGTGTAATTTGTGTGTTGATAGTACTATACGCGAAGGGATTTATTGTCGTATATGAAGTACTTGCATGGAAATAGGGCAACCTGGTGTCCAGGTACCTGATGCTTCTGCCGGGGCTTAGGCTCGAACACACAAATCACATCCTTTGACGTCGCTCGTCAATGCTGCGCAGATTTAACTCCTCGGCGCCTTATAACATGACCCACATTAGTTACGGCTTCATTCCTTATATAGGGGGCCGCGCCGCAGATCATTCGGGCATTGTCTTTCCGATTGGTCTTGAACGGTTCGGAAAGTCTGACTATATCATCACATATGGCGATTCAGACCAAGCCAGCAAAATTCTTCTCATGTCCTCACTCCATGTGAACGCCATGTTGTGGCCTCTGTCCAAAATCGCGGAGCGTCTAGACGAGTATACTGTATGTGCGCTACCGTGCCATGGAGTGGCCGACTGCACGCAATGACGTGGATGGGCGTGGCGGTCTCCGTACCGTCAAGTACGTGCAATATCTATGCCGGGTCATTGCTACAGCTCCAAGAGCACGCGGGATTGGGGACTAGGGGCCGTGGGCGTACTATGTTGCTTTGTCCTGTCTGGTTAACATATGCTAACAGAAAGATGGAGGGGAGTGCAGCTTTACAAAGTATAGGTTCACCTTTTTACTACACCAGGGTGCAGAAAGACGATCTTCGTGGAGCTTACATGGAAATGTTGTAGTAGGCAAAAAGCACCGAATGGACGCGCTAGTGTGCTTTGTGTGAATATGTCGATGATTATGCAAGGGATGTCAGCAGGTTGTGAAGAGCAGTAGTATTAACCGTTTCACGCATATTTGCCGCTGGTGATTACCAGAGCAGCTCTGGTGTTTACTCATTTCCATCTGGCTTTGTTATATGGAAGCACTTGGCGCGACCAAAGAGTCACTGAGTCTCTGTCATTATTGAGTCAGGACGCTATCGGGGCATTTGTTAAGATTAAGCCAGACTGGAATTTTTCAATCCTTGGAATGTATACTTAACAGCCGACAGGCAGGAAAATAGCACGCATTCTTGCCATAACTTGTGCCATGCCTGTTGATGGAATACTTGTACGCGCATCATCAGCGCCGTTATTTGCCGTCATTTTATACCTTGTTTTCCGCCCGCTACCTCGTTAACCAGGTAACAGGTTATATATCCCCAAGTAGGAAAACGAGAAGAAAGTGACATGCTCGCACTGGCATTCGCGAATTAATCAGAAATCCATTGCCACCCTTTTGATGGTTGGGAATGCAAAAAAACGCACGGCACGTTAGCCTGAGGCTTGCGGCCAGGCTGCGCACTTAGAAGCGTCCAATTCGCGTTCAGTTCCCGGGCCGTCGGAACCCTAAGTCCTTTCTGTCCCTTCACTCCTTCTGCTGGCCAGCATTCCCAATCCGGCCCAGAAAGATGTGACAATGGCTCCTGAGGTCACTAGGAGGAACAAGGAACTCGCTAAAAATGTTTCTCGCAAAGAGGCACCATAAATGCTTCGGTTGCCTGAGATCACTCGGTCGTGGAAAGAATACTTCAATCCATCCTGCCATCAGTTCATGAGGCAGGCACTATCCATCCAACCATCTGTCCCATGGCGAGCAATACAAACGAACTTCATCACCTACATATTATTAAAATATAACAAAGTTTACGCAAATATATTTCGGTGCTGAAGCCTGATGTGCAGGTAATGCTGACATGCCGTGCTTGAAATAGGTAGGACGCCCGTTGCTTGTACAACTCCCGTTGAAAATTTCCTCTTACACGTATGAGTCGTAATCAGGTACTCCGAAACTATTATATTAACTCATATTCTGACATTAACGGCTAATTCCTGATCAACGTGACTGACCGACACAGGTGCTGCTGCACATCATCTGGCTCTCTGCGAGTTGAAATTACTAGGAGAGAATAACGGGATTCAAACGTTAGCAGGAATGTTGTTTGAGTTTTGCCTCGATATGCTCAAAGGAGGCTGCTGCTTACGCAAGGTGTTGAACTTGTTCATCGCCTGCCTCATTCTCGCATTGGCCTTCACGAGTCGGGTTCGCGGCGCGCGGAAACTTCAGCAGGATGGATTAAATGATGAAGGTAAGAGTTGAATATGATGATCATGTTTCACATCACCATTGCGGGGAAGAGGCCAGGCTGTGGCTAGCTATCGGTGCTCGGGTACCAGTGCCTGCCACAAAAATTTAAGGAGTTAAGGGGCTTCCCTTTGTTTTTGTATTCTTGTGCTCAGATATTCTGAAAGGTGCTGAGAATTTTAATCCGCAAACGGAGTCTCACATGAAGGCGATCGAGGCAGCGATTGCTACGCTCACGGCTGAAGAGAGCGACAGCCTCCATCGCATGCTCTTCACCACCGCCGCCACTTACCCTCCTTCACAAAAGCCCAACGCTCCACGACCCCCTAAAGCGTCATCACCGCCGCCGCCTCTGCCACCTGGCTTAGCTATGGGGCTCCAAGACTACAGCGCCAAGTTTGTCAATGCCGACATCACTACCGAACTAAATATTACCGTCGAAGAGTCCGTACAGCAGTTCATTTCGCGGTTCAAGAACATCACATCCCACTTCTTTAACATATCTGCCGACGATATTGTCATTCGCGGGGTGTATAAGGGCGGTCAGCGGCTCACCAGGCGTCTGATGCTGGCCCGTGCAGAGCGGACCTGGACACACCATCAGTTAGCCGCTGGTCTCCCGCCCGGCTCCAACATGCGTCTGCTAATCCACGTGCGCTCTTACGCCGCCGATGGAACCAGCATCCAGGCCCTTCGACAGGCGGAGCTTGCCTTGTTGTACCCCTCCTTCGCCTCAGCTGCCACCACAACCGCTCCTAATGCTGCCGCCGGGATAGCCGATGACCCGTCAGCTTTGACTGGCATAGGAGACCGTGCGTTACAAGAGGCCGACGACGGAGGAGTAGTAATTGTCGAATTTACAGTGGTGCAGTACGTGGAGGTGTCGCTACCACCATCACCGCCAACGAGTCCGCCTTTATCCCCAGGCCAGGTGGCCCCACCCAACACGCCTCCGTCAAGTTCATCGCCGCCGCGGCGCCCATCCCGGCCACCCCCTATGCATCCTTTCCTGCTTGACCGTCTGGCAGACGAATTGGGTGCAACCAAGGTTTATATCACTCCCCGGCCCCCATCGCCGTCTCCCTTGCCTCCATCGCCCATGCCCCCGTCGCCCATACCACCATCGCCTGCGGTGTCATCGCCCGTATCGCCATCACCCGAACCGCCGTCGCCTTTGCCGCCGTCGCACGTGCCGCCGTCACCGTTACCCCTGCCACCCCTATCTCCATCGGCGCAAGGCACCGATACCACTATCAACGTGACGGACATCTTGGGCCAAGGCAGCATTGTCAGCAAGTTGAACCGTGGCGACACGGTTCTGGCAGGTACCGTGGTATGGTACGACAATGCCAACTTCCGATCTTTTCGCAAGCCGCATAGTGCGCTGAATTTGATCTTCGCAGACAAACGTCTGCCCTGTGCTGTGGCTCGAGGCGTGTGTGCGCCCTGTCCCCGCGCGTGGGCTGCGTCGCGTGACTCCCGTGTCGTGCCAATCTACTTTCGTGAACCGATCCAGCTTCATACCATCAAGATCCTGCAACTCCAGAGCCCGGGAGTAATAATTGTGGAACTGCTCCCATGGCCTGCTACAATTATCCCCGAGCTGCCCGACTTGGCACCGCTCAGTGGAACCCTTGGGGCTCCTGTCTGGAACGTCGATCACGACCCCTCAGATTGTGGCTCGGACCTAATCATTCGGTTGCCGATGGAAAGATCTGGGATAAATCTTTCCGTGCCGCCGTATGGTACCCAAGGGAACCTTCCACGCGGGTTGCGCGGCACTGCCGCAGGTGGGTTGCTAATCACAGTCAAGGATCAGCTCCCAAAGCAGAAGGCCACGGTGATTGAGTCCGTGCGCATTAGTGGGCGGATCTTGTACCCGCGGGATTCACGGAAATTCAGTAGGGTGGAGGAATGAGCCACAGGTAGAACAACAAGATTCGTATCGATCACCATGGCTTGGGAGTTGAGCTTTAGAGGCAGGTGGGGTCGTAGGCGCGGTTAGGATATGTTTGTTCAGGACGGGTACTTCGCTTGTACAGCTAGCGAAACGGACTTAGGCAGGTAACCAAGAGACATCTGAGCTCATGGGAACTGCGACTATGAAACTCAACGGATGCCCGAGCCATGAGTAGGAAGAGGAGTAGGGCAGGAAACCCTAAGGAAGAGTAGTAGGGCATTGTGTGATTCATAGGCTCAAGAATAATGCTGTTGCGGCGGCTAACCTATTTTATTTTTGAAAGGCATGCTGTGCTCTATTGAGATAATAGGCCACGGGCGTTTGCCAATATAGCAAACCAGCAAAGGGGGATCCCCTTTCATTAGCACCACCTCCCCAGGACATGTGCGCAGTACCTGAGTGCGCACACGGTGGCGGCAAGCGCTGCATAGTTTTTAAATAACAACACAGCATGGTGTCTGATCGCGATGTATGTATTTCGGTGTTATTCGTGCATCAATCGGTCATGCGTGGTCCTTGAAATCTGCGGTGTGTATATACTGAAGCATGCTGCTATATATGTGTTGCAACAATCCGGTGCAGGTTTTGGGACCACCCATCCTGTACCTTTGCAGAATATAGGAGTTATCTCGCATACCTGATTTTGTTGCTTGAGCGAATGGATAGGGAGAAACAACCTGCAGGGCACGCAATGACGGCTGTGGTGCACACACCTTGATTTATTTCACCCTTGGCTTGGACGCTCTTCACAAGGCAGTTAAAATGTGAGCTATCTGTGTAACAATTATTTTTGAGGATTATCTCTGGCAACCCATCCTACACTGTAGCGGCCGATACTGGGAATGTGTGGGCAAAAGAAAAGTCAACCATTCAGGTCCATGTTATTCTCCAAGAATGTGGAGACCCTTATATAAGCATATCAGTTTATACTTCCATGGCGTACAAGCTACTCTGCATGCTGCTTGGTCATTTGACCCAACAAACTTGGATGCCGCGGTCTGCTCAATGTCACCTTAACAGCCTTATTAGGGCATCAGCACCCGTACACCCAGCAGCAGCAGCAATAGCTTAGCAGAACTGCGGTCTGGACGGCCTCAATTACATAGCGACAGTCATTCTATCACTGACAGGCAGCCTCTCACTGATCCAGGGGTGGCACAAACACATCCATCCCATCGTGCTGCACCGGCGACAAACGATGGCATATGACTAGCTGCCTTGGCCTTCAAGCAAGTCCGCGGGCCAGTCAAGCAATAGAATACAGATATGGAAGTTTGCAACATACCAATATTCAAATTGATACTCACAGTCTGATGCTGCTCACCTCTTACAATCACCACGAGCACTCCTCTGCTCTATTCTGCTGTGGGCGTCCCCCTCTGTTCTGACCTAGTTCTGAAACACTGCTGGCAGCCGTACCACTGGCCCAGGATGGCCCAAATGCTGTACCCTTAGTAACTACATTACCGATTCTTTCACTGAACCCCAGGCTTCCTGAGACATCTCCCTTCCATTGCTGCAGCGCTCTGCTCTTCATCGTGCGACGCCTCTCTCACTCCCTGCTTAGTCAATGCTGAGCGTCGCCAGGCAGCACCGTGTAAGCTTTGGCTCGCTCAGCGCCTTGCCTGGTGAAGATATCAGCCACCAATTCCAGGCTACGGACATTGATTGATGTAATGTAGTAGTCGTATGTCGCTGTGGCGGGCAACGTGGGCCAGTTGCGGGACGCGTGCGAAAAGAACTACAAACCAAGGCGGCGGGTGGCTTTACTTCAGGCCTGAATGAGCTCCCCCTGAAGCCGCTGACCCCTGGTACCGGTACCATCCTAGCGTCTGCGACGTAAGACGTATCGCGTCTGCTATTTTCACGGTACTTACATCAACAGGTGGTTCTAGAATTTGCGGCCATCATTACGTACTGGGCGCTTCGGAGTCGTGCATCCATCGTCATCACGGCAACCTAGTCAACAGCCATTGTTCGAACGCCAAAGTTACGAGAACTCAAACAGTGCAATGCATTATGGCCTGTTGCTGTCGCGATGGCGAAATGGGCGCCATGCCGCTTCCAGCTTGTGGCCGCCCAAGGGTCAAGGAAGGCGTCACGTTGATCGCAGAGGCGCTCAAACAAATGGGGGCGTCCAGCAATGACATCCTCGCGATACAATAGGCATCGTTAGGGAGCCGGTTGGGAGGGGAGGGGGCAGTGAGGGGCCAGGTTGGGAGGGAGGGGACAGTGAGGGGCCAGGTAAGGAGGGAGGGGGCAGTGAGGGGGCGGGTTGGGAGGGAGGGCGCAGTGAGGAGGCGGGTTGGGAGGGAGGGGGCAGTGAGGGGGCGGGTTGGGAGGGAGGGGGCAGTGAGGGGGCGGGTTGGGAGGGAGGGGGCAGTGAGGGGCCAGGTTGGGAGGGAGGGGGCAGTGAGGGGGCGGGTTGGGAGGGAGGGGGCAGTGAGGAGGCGGGTTGGGAGGGAGGGGGCAGTGAGGGGGCGGGTTGGGAGGGAGGGGGCAGTGAGGGGGCGGGTTGGGAGGGAGGGGGCAGTGAGGGGGCGGGTTGGGAGGGAGGGGGCAGTGAGGGGCCAGGTTGGGAGGGAGGGGGCAGTGAGGGGCCAGGTTGGGAGGGAGGGGGCAGTGAGGGGGCGGGTTGGGAGGGAGGGGGCAGTGAGGGGGCGGGTTGGGAGGGAGGGGGCAGTGAGGGGGCGGGTTGGGAGGGAGGGGACAGTGAGGGGCCAGGTTGGGAGGGAGGGGGCAGTGAGGGGGCGGGTTGGGAGGGAGGGGGCAGTGAGGGGCCAGGATGGGAGGGAGGGGGCAGTGAGGGGGCGGGTTGGGAGGGAGGGGGCAGTGAGGGGGCGGGTTGGGAGGGAGGGGGCAGTGAGGGGGCCATGTCAAGAAGCGACGGGCAGATGGGCGATAGGGCAGCGAAGGGAAGGTTTTGGGGAAGAGGGGGTGGGGAACGGGTTACACTTTACCCCATCGTAATATACGCCGTCGTACCATATGACGCAGTATGGTTGCAACCTACAAACTGACTATTTCAAATAGCCGGTAAACCGCCAACGGTCAAACCAATGGGGGAGCTGTCAGGCCGCGGCGACCAGGTGAAACCCGGAGCAGTACCCACCACCACTCCGCTCACGGAAGAGACAGAACCTGGGCAATCTTTTCCCGGCCATCCCGCATGTACGGCACAAGATGTGAGCGCCACAAAAGGTTTTGGCTCACGGCGTCCCGTGTGTAATATATTACATCCACGTGAATGCGTGTGTATTTGTATTATTACGGCATGGTCTACTGGGAAGAGGAAAGGGGATGGATCGGTGGTGGTCTGAGTGTGACATTCGGTAAGAAGTGCGAGGAGATCGCGGATCCTGGACATATACTGCAGTACTGCAATGAGCCCGCTTCAGCCAACCGTCAACAACCTAGCAGCTATCATGAGTCCTGCTGCAGGACTCTTGGATCTGGCTGCTTTGGTGTTGCCATCACGTTTTAAGAGCTACCAAGCTGGCCCTGATAACGATTTGTCGTTGCAAAGTCGTGGGGCCTTGCGCAGCCTCCAAGGACGGTCCTAGCTTTCATGGGAACGTAGGTGCCAAACGGTGAACATTTCCAATACATCTCCAATACATCTCATTAGCCCGATCATCCAATACATTAGTCATTAATCCAATACATCACAATAGTGAAGATAAGCATGACGGGCTTGAGAGACAACTTGGTGTGGAAAGGCCCGGGGTCACCCGTACGTCCCTGTGCCGTATAACACCAACGGCATCTTGAGATAACGGCAGCTCGTACGTTACCGCGCACGGTACCCGCGCACATGTCAAGCGCCCGAAGAAATATCTCTTCTCATCCTGATCATATCATATCCCACCAGGAATCCGCTGCCAGGTGGGGAAAACAGCCAGGACGTGCTGGTGCCGACGAACCCACACCATTCCGAACTGAAGGTGAGCCCCTCGGTGAGATGCCAGGTGTTCACCTATTACGACGTGATTAATTTGAATGGGGACTTCGCTGTTGTCTAGGTTGTCGTTATCCAGGGAGGTGAGGAGTAAGGCGAATAGATGTCGGTTCCGATGGGCTCAGCTAGGGTCAGCTAGGGTCGGGCTTTGGATGGAATATAAATAGCTACTATATTCGAAAGTTATTTGTGTTGTATAGGTGCATTGACAGGCACAGCTATTGCACGGTGACAGCGACCTCACAGGGCCCATCTGGTGGGTAGGCGGAAGTACAAATGGGTTCATCCTGCGGGTGATCTTCTGCCGCGTTCCGATTTTCTATAACCACCAAGTTTTTGCAACCTTCTGATAGTTCATAGTACTGATTAATTGTATCACAATACCGGTTATCCTCTCTGCGTCCGCTTCAGCTCCAAGTATCGAAGACCCGCGTCCTGAATCTTGTGAATTTTTAGCAATATCTAGGTAGTATTATATATTAGACTCATCAATCATTATTAAAAACACACTTCGGCTTTGAAGCGACATCGGCTGTGATGGCCGCGATGGGCACCGGAATGTTTCCAAACAGCTTGTGCATGGCATTTTCGGATTTTTGTGACTGGATGTCTGGTCTTTGTAAGGATTGCTGTGCGCCGACAGCACATCCAGTCAGGATCAAGGTGGCCATGGAGCAGCAGGAGCCTGCCCAATATATGGGCGTACCCCGTGATAAATGGAACCCAACATCTTTTCAAGCTCCAGAAGTCATGTCGATTAGAGAATCATCGGTTTCCCCGGCGGTCTTTTTCCAAGGCACCGGATCTTCGTCGATGCTGAGCAATAGCTTAAGCAGCAGCAGCTTCCCTAGCAGCAGCAGCAGCAGCAGCTTCAGCGTCGGTTATGCTGATACATGCAGAATCGAGAACCCGCCGGCCATGGAGGAGACCACGGTTGTGTTCTCCGCCATGCCATGCGAAAAGTCGGCGGCTTCGGCCACAGCTTTGGCCGTGGAGGAAGTTGAATGTGGGACTTGCAATGCAGCTCTGGACTCAGATCAAGGTGGATTAGAAGCTTCAGCTGTTATGGTCTGCGCTCAGCTAGGAGAGGCAGCGGAACCCAAGGCTGCCTTCCCTGTCACAATGCGCAAGCAGCAGAACGAGACGGGTATTTTAGCTGCACCCCTAGCTGAGCAGCAAGCTGAAATGGAGGTCTCGCCGGTGACCTTGGATTCTCAGCCGGTTGAGACGGAGGCTTTGGTCACATACCTGAGCCCGCAAGACGAAGCAGAGGCTTGGGAGGCTTGGGTGGCAGCTGAGAATGCTCGCATGCAAGAAGAGCTGGAGCATTATGACAACCCAAACAAGCCGATAAAAATGCCGAAGGAGGTTCAGGAACGAATGGACCTCGTCGTGCAACAGTTGAAGGATTGGATAGTAAGTTGTGGTCTGGTTATGAGACTGTGGGTATTGGGTACATATTCTTCTGCAGTCTTCATTATCGTGCGGTTGTGCTGACCTATGTAATGTAACCTCATGTGCGCTATATCCCTCTTCCCGTCGATAGGTGATGGACCAGGTCGCCTTGCGCTCGGTGGAGCGTCACCTCACCGTGCCGCGCCGTTATTGGCTCTGATGATGGAGCCACCAGAGCTTGATTGGATGTAAGTGCCGGTTGCGGACATTTGTGAAAGGACTCGGAAAGGATTCTGCATTTTTTGAAAGCTCGAAATAATACAGCTGTGACACGGACTTTAGGCAAGTGAACCGGTCCTTTTGATGCCCGGATGATCAAATGATGTTGTCTGTGGCATTTTATCTTCCGATGTTGCAAAATGTACGTTTCACTTCTGTAACCCCTTTTTTCCACACATCAACAGGAGTTGTATGCGAGGGGGAGACGTGGATACAGCAGCTTCTCTTCAACCGTGCTTGCTGCAGGGCAAGGGTGTTTGCGCAGGGACAGTTTAGGTTGGGTTGGAGGTGGTCGATTCTTAGCAGGCAATTCTTAATGTTTAGAGCGAGCTAGGCTCCAGGTGGTGACAGGTGTTCATGGAGTCTGGCGATTTATTGACAATGGCGGCGAGGTGTATGTAGCGTCCCCTTAGAGCAGCAGTAACATGCTGCAGGATTTATTCATGTAGGGTCGCTGCTGGTTGAATGTCTTGGTGCGGCCATAGAGGAGATAGATGGTAGTGAGATGGAATTGGGGTTGGACGGAGGCACTGAATGATTTCGGCCATAGAGGTGGTAATCATGTTGGCAGCGGCGGTGGCAGCGGCAGCAGTGGCAGATAGAGCTACTTCGTGCAGCGAGGAAGCTGGTGCGTGAGCGGGGTGCGGCATGTGGGCTGAAACCTGGAATCTAAAATCCCGCTCGTGATTTTAGATACGTCATAGCCTTATAGTCGGGTCGTGTTGGGTATTTCTCCCCTAACCACGCCAGCTGATGAGAGAGGGGCGTGCCGCCAGACGGAAGAGCAATCGCAGCTATCTAACAGCCAGCAAGATGGTGGGCGGGGTAGGTCGGACCTTATGTATCGTGCTCCAATCACTCATCTAAATGGATATTGTCTCCAAAACCCTGCGCTTGTGAGTGCACGATGTTTCACTCGTGTTATCATGGAGTTGTGGTGTTAATACTGCTTATTGGGCATATCTCTTGTTTGATTGTGTTAATTGTGTTTGCTGCAAAAGTGGTAAATGTTAGTAAGATAGTTTTGACTATCTATCTATCTATCTATCTATCTATCTGTCTTTGACCCGGGCGGGGTGAACCCTTTATCTAGAGGGCTGGGTGCGTTACCTCTGTTGCCCCGGCTCGGTTTTTGCTGATTACCCATATATTACCCATATCTAGGCGCACTGGTCACTGGTCACTGGTTATCATTGGCCAGCCATGGATGGCCGCCATATTTGCGGTGATAGGGCCATGCGATGGCATTCGATCCATGTATGTGCAGTAATAGGATATTAGGTATCTGCGGCGACCTTAAGGGCATGGGGTCGCCAACAGCCCCATAACCCGTTATTGGCGCTCGCTCCAGATATATTCATTGCCCGTCAAGGCGCAGAGAGACTAGACAGTCACATGGAGGGCATGGTGACAGAGATGGCCATTCATCAAGTGTGGGCTTTTTAGATGCACGGCAAGGCCCAGCCTAACAATATAGCGTGGTGCGGTATGATGGCATCCGTGGGACGAAATGGCAGGTGTGTTGGTGAAGCGGCACTGAAGGAACACTGGCAGCTGTGAGAGGGTGCAGTCTGCTGGGGCAGTATGTGAGCGGATGACCTGCGCATGTATGTGGTCTATTCCGGTGTGCCTTAATTTGCGAGTGACAACTTGCTCGCTAGTCTTCACGTTTTTGGCTTTAAGATTTTGTTTTTTCTCCATGATTCAGCTCTTCAAGCGGGGTGGACCTGGTACTTGCTTTCGTTTTTCTTAGCGATTTATCTTAAAGTGTATATGTAGATAGCCTTATGATCACATTTATATCTGTTTCTTGCAATTCTAGTCCTCCCGATCAACATCTGTGATATGTCCTGTGTGTGATAAATGTCGTGTGTGTGTATGTGGTGGGCACGGTCGTGTGTCCAAAACAGGCTAAGTAAGTAAAACAGGCGAGGGATCGTAGATATAATGTGTATTGAATGCGGTGGTTTGAATGCCTTTAGGGCAACCAAGGACAGACACGTAGGTCATCCTTGGCCATCAGACAAGCTGTCATTGTGTTTGGTGATGTAGCTGTGATGTCGCCAAAATAGCCACGTCTGCTTGTTAGGACCTGTACGTACGGCAAGATGCAATTTCGTAGGAAGTGTCCTACTTCGTGAGTGGACCGGGGTGTTTCCATTTGTCCCACTGTGTGGCCTGTGTCCCGTCTGCGCCTTTTTGTAGTCACTTTATTTGGTCATAGGTAGGGATGCCTTTGAGGCTGATCCCACGAATGAAGTGGGCTGGTCCTTAGTGGCATAGACGGGCCGCATAGACCTGGGGCATAGACCAGTTGCATATTTGGGCTGCATAGACCAGCGGTATAGACGGATGGCATAGACCGGCGGCACAGACCAGCGGCTTAGACCGGCGGCTTAGAATGGCGCCTTCGACCCGTGGCTTAGATGGGTGGCATAGACCGGTGGCATAGACTGGTGGCATGGACCGGCGGAGAGTGGCATAGACCAGCGGCTGTGTGTGTTCCTTAATCTGCACCAATGATGGTGAGTAGGACTGCGAGGCAGGTACAGGATACACTGGTGTGGGGAAGAGTGCTAAAATAGAGGCACACATATGGGGATGGAGGTATCAAGGGTTTCCTTGTCGGAAAATGCACTGGACGGTGCAATAGGACCTGCTTGGATCACTCAAGTTAAATGTTTGAGTCCGTCCATGTAACACCACTCTGTAAGATCTTTGAGGCCGCAGTAAATATTGCCAACATTTTGCCGTCCTGACTTACACCAGGTGAGGCCTTCCGTCAGTTACCCGATGGGGCATATCTCATCTAAGAATCCATGCACTGGTGACGGGCCCTCTGTCCAAGCAGTGAGGGTACGGGGTGTCACGACCAACCATGTTACTGGACATGGCAAGTACCAGTGTTCGAACTATCACACGGGCATATAATAGTTATGGCTGAATATTTGGTGCGAGCCCTTGGTCTGGGCGGGGATTCAGTCCGCTGGCCCGGTGGGCTTTTAGTTTATGGGTCGCAATCATATCCGGAAGAGCCTCTTTATATCAATAGGGCTGTACGGCACGGAGCTATGGTAATAAGGCGTGACTGTTGAGTTTGGCGAGCGCGAGCCCACATATGAAGTGGTGTCAAAAGACACCGGTTCATAGCACCCGTGTGGTGATATGTGTAGCAATGGATCGTACATATGTACGAGATCACAAAATAGCGCGGGAGCAAAGTCAGGCTAAAGCTGTAGAGAACCCCATGATAACGTAGTCATAGGTGATGCTCGTTACAATGACAGTGGTGCTAATTAGGTTATGAGTGCGTGTGTGGAAGTTTCAGCTTGTTGAGACTGATGGATAGCTGCCTGATTTTAAAACGGTCTTACAGCAGTTAGTTCCAGAGCGCCATAGGTAAACTCGGCTCAACTGTGATGGCCCGTCCGTGGAGGGGCCAGGTTGGGAGGGAGGGGGCAGTGAGGGGGCGGGTTGGGAGGGAGGGGGCAGTGAGGGGGCGGGTTGGGAGGGAGGGGGCAGTGAGGGGGCGGGTTGGGAGGGAGGGGGCAGTGAGGGGGCGGGTTGGGAGGGAGGGGGCAGTGAGGGGGCGGGTTGGGAGGGAGGGGACAGTGAGGGGCCAGGTTGGGAGGGAGGGGGCAGTGAGGGGGCGGGTTGGGAGGGAGGGGGCAGAGAAGGGGCGGGATGGGAGGGAGGGGGCAGTGAGGGGGCGGGTTGGGAGGGAGGGGGCAGTGAGGGGGCGGGTTGGGAGGGAGGGGGCAGTGAGGGGGCGGGTTGGGAGGGAGGGGGCAGTGAGGGGGCGGGTTGGGAGGGAGGGGGCAGTGAGGGGGCGGGTTGGGAGGGAGGGGGCAGTGAAGGGGCGGGTTGGGAGGGAGGGGGCAGTGAAGGGGCGGGATGGGAGGGAGGGGGCAGTGAGGGGGCGGGTTGGGAGGGAGGGGGCAGTGAGGGGGCGGGTTGGGAGGGAGGGGGCAGTGAGGGGGCGGGTTGGGAGGGAGGGGGCAGTGAGGGGGCGGGTTGGGAGGGAGGGGGCAGTGAGGGGCGGGTTGGGAGGGAGGGGGCAGTGAGGGGGCGGGTTGGGAGGGAGGGGGCAGTGAGGGGGCGGGTTGGGAGGGAGGGGGCAGTGAGGGGGCGGGTTGGGAGGGAGGGGGCAGTGAGGGGGCGGGTTGGGAGGGAGGGGGCAGTGAGGGGGCGGGTTGGGAGGGAGGGGGCAGTGAGGGGGCGGGTTGGGAGGGAGGGGGCAGTGAGGGGGCGGGTTGGGAGGGAGGGGGCAGTGAGGGGGCGGGTTGGGAGGGAGGGGCAGTGAGGGGGCCATGTCAAGAAGCGATGGGCAGATGGGCGATAGGGCAGCGAAGGGAAGGTTTTGGGGAAGAGGGGGTGGGGAACGGGTTACACTTTACCCCATCGTAATATACGCCGTCGTACCATATGACGCAGTATGGTTGCAACCTACAAACTGACTATTTCAAATAGCCGGTAAACCGCCAACGGTCAAACCAATGGGGGAGCTGTCAGGCCGCGGCGACCAGGTGAAACCCGGAGCAGTACCCACCACCACTCCGCTCACGGAAGAGACAGAACCTGGGCAATCTTTTCCCGGCCATCCCGCATGTACGGCACAAGATGTGAGCGCCACAAAAGGTTTTGGCTCACGGCGTCCCGTGTGTAATATATTACATCCACGTGAATGCGTGTGTATTTGTATTATTACGGCATGGTCTACTGGGAAGAGGAAAGGGGATGGATCGGTGGTGGTCTGAGTGTGACATTCGGTAAGAAGTGCGAGGAGATCGCGGATCCTGGACATATACTGCGCAATGAGCCCGCTTCAGCCAACCGTCAACAACCTAGCAGCTATCATGAGTCCTGCTGCAGGACTCTTGGATCTGGCTGCTTTGGTGTTGCCATCACGTTTTAAGAGCTACCAAGCTGGCCCTGATAACGATTTGTCGTTGCAAAGTCGTGGGGCCTTGCGCAGCCTCCAAGGACGGTCCTAGCTTTCATGGGAACGTAGGTGCCAAACGGTGAACATTTCCAATACATCTCCAATACATCTCATTAGCCCGATCATCCAATACATTAGTCATTAATCCAATACATCACAATAGTGAAGATAAGCATGACGGGCTTGAGAGACAACTTGGTGTGGAAAGGCCCGGGGTCACCCGTACGTCCCTGTGCCGTATAACACCAACGGCATCTTGAGATAACGGCAGCTCGTACGTTACCGCGCACGGTACCCGCGCACATGTCAAGCGCCCGAAGAAATATCTCTTCTCATCCTGATCATATCATATCCCACCAGGAATCCGCTGCCAGGTGGGGAAAACAGCCAGGACGTGCTGGTGCCGACGAACCCACACCATTCCGAACTGAAGGTGAGCCCCTCGGTGAGATGCCAGGTGTTCACCTATTACGACGTGATTAATTTGAATGGGGACTTCGCTGTTGTCTAGGTTGTCGTTATCCAGGGAGGTGAGGAGTAAGGCGAATAGATGTCGGTTCCGATGGGCTCAGCTAGGGTCAGCTAGGGTCGGGCTTTGGATGGAATATAAATAGCTACTATATTCGAAAGTTATTTGTGTTGTATAGGTGCATTGACAGGCACAGCTTATGGTTGGCGCGATATTGCACGGTGACAGCGACCTCACAGGGCCCATCTGGTGGGTAGGCGGAAGTACAAATGGGTTCATCCTGCGGGTGATCTTCTGCCGCGTTCCGATTTTCTATAACCACCAAGTTTTTGCAACCTTCTGATAGTTCATAGTACTGATTAATTGTATCACAATACCGGTTATCCTCTCTGCGTCCGCTTCAGCTCCAAGTATCGAAGACCCGCGTCCTGAATCTTGTGAATTTTTAGCAATATCTAGGTAGTATTATATATTAGACTCATCAATCATTATTAAAAACACACTTCGGCTTTGAAGCGACATCGGCTGTGATGGCCGCGATGGGCACCGGAATGTTTCCAAACAGCTTGTGCATGGCATTTTCGGATTTTTGTGACTGGATGTCTGGTCTTTGTAAGGATTGCTGTGCGCCGACAGCACATCCAGTCAGGATCAAGGTGGCCATGGAGCAGCAGGAGCCTGCCCAATATATGGGCGTACCCCGTGATAAATGGAACCCAACATCTTTTCAAGCTCCAGAAGTCATGTCGATTAGAGAATCATCGGTTTCCCCGGCGGTCTTTTTCCAAGGCACCGGATCTTCGTCGATGCTGAGCAATAGCTTAAGCAGCAGCAGCTTCCCTAGCAGCAGCAGCAGCAGCAGCTTCAGCGTCGGTTATGCTGATACATGCAGAATCGAGAACCCGCCGGCCATGGAGGAGACCACGGTTGTGTTCTCCGCCATGCCATGCGAAAAGTCGGCGGCTTCGGCCACAGCTTTGGCCGTGGAGGAAGTTGAATGTGGGACTTGCAATGCAGCTCTGGACTCAGATCAAGGTGGATTAGAAGCTTCAGCTGTTATGGTCTGCGCTCAGCTAGGAGAGGCAGCGGAACCCAAGGCTGCCTTCCCTGTCACAATGCGCAAGCAGCAGAACGAGACGGGTATTTTAGCTGCACCCCTAGCTGAGCAGCAAGCTGAAATGGAGGTCTCGCCGGTGACCTTGGATTCTCAGCCGGTTGAGACGGAGGCTTTGGTCACATACCTGAGCCCGCAAGACGAAGCAGAGGCTTGGGAGGCTTGGGTGGCAGCTGAGAATGCTCGCATGCAAGAAGAGCTGGAGCATTATGACAACCCAAACAAGCCGATAAAAATGCCGAAGGAGGTTCAGGAACGAATGGACCTCGTCGTGCAACAGTTGAAGGATTGGATAGTAAGTTGTGGTCTGGTTATGAGACTGTGGGTATTGGGTACATATTCTTCTGCAGTCTTCATTATCGTGCGGTTGTGCTGACCTATGTAATGTAACCTCATGTGCGCTATATCCCTCTTCCCGTCGATAGGTGATGGACCAGGTCGCCTTGCGCTCGGTGGAGCGTCACCTCACCGTGCCGCGCCGTTATTGGCTCTGATGATGGAGCCACCAGAGCTTGATTGGATGTAAGTGCCGGTTGCGGACATTTGTGAAAGGACTCGGAAAGGATTCTGCATTTTTTGAAAGCTCGAAATAATACAGCTGTGACACGGACTTTAGGCAAGTGAACCGGTCCTTTTGATGCCCGGATGATCAAATGATGTTGTCTGTGGCATTTTATCTTCCGATGTTGCAAAATGTACGTTTCACTTCTGTAACCCCTTTTTTCCACACATCAACAGGAGTTGTATGCGAGGGGGAGACGTGGATACAGCAGCTTCTCTTCAACCGTGCTTGCTGCAGGGCAAGGGTGTTTGCGCAGGGACAGTTTAGGTTGGGTTGGAGGTGGTCGATTCTTAGCAGGCAATTCTTAATGTTTAGAGCGAGCTAGGCTCCAGGTGGTGACAGGTGTTCATGGAGTCTGGCGATTTATTGACAATGGCGGCGAGGTGTATGTAGCGTCCCCTTAGAGCAGCAGTAACATGCTGCAGGATTTATTCATGTAGGGTCGCTGCTGGTTGAATGTCTTGGTGCGGCCATAGAGGAGATAGATGGTAGTGAGATGGAATTGGGGTTGGACGGAGGCACTGAATGATTTCGGCCATAGAGGTGGTAATCATGTTGGCAGCGGCGGTGGCAGCGGCAGCAGTGGCAGATAGAGCTACTTCGTGCAGCGAGGAAGCTGGTGCGTGAGCGGGGTGCGGCATGTGGGCTGAAACCTGGAATCTAAAATCCCGCTCGTGATTTTAGATACGTCATAGCCTTATAGTCGGGTCGTGTTGGGTATTTCTCCCCTAACCACGCCAGCTGATGAGAGAGGGGCGTGCCGCCAGACGGAAGAGCAATCGCAGCTATCTAACAGCCAGCAAGATGGTGGGCGGGGTAGGTCGGACCTTATGTATCGTGCTCCAATCACTCATCTAAATGGATATTGTCTCCAAAACCCTGCGCTTGTGAGTGCACGATGTTTCACTCGTGTTATCATGGAGTTGTGGTGTTAATACTGCTTATTGGGCATATCTCTTGTTTGATTGTGTTAATTGTGTTTGCTGCAAAAGTGGTAAATGTTAGTAAGATAGTTTTGACTATCTATCTATCTATCTATCTATCTGTCTTTGACCCGGGCGGGGTGAACCCTTTATCTAGAGGGCTGGGTGCGTTACCTCTGTTGCCCCGGCTCGGTTTTTGCTGATTACCCATATATTACCCATATCTAGGCGCACTGGTCACTGGTCACTGGTTATCATTGGCCAGCCATGGATGGCCGCCATATTTGCGGTGATAGGGCCATGCGATGGCATTCGATCCATGTATGTGCAGTAATAGGATATTAGGTATCTGCGGCGACCTTAAGGGCATGGGGTCGCCAACAGCCCCATAACCCGTTATTGGCGCTCGCTCCAGATATATTCATTGCCCGTCAAGGCGCAGAGAGACTAGACAGTCACATGGAGGGCATGGTGACAGAGATGGCCATTCATCAAGTGTGGGCTTTTTAGATGCACGGCAAGGCCCAGCCTAACAATATAGCGTGGTGCGGTATGATGGCATCCGTGGGACGAAATGGCAGGTGTGTTGGTGAAGCGGCACTGAAGGAACACTGGCAGCTGTGAGAGGGTGCAGTCTGCTGGGGCAGTATGTGAGCGGATGACCTGCGCATGTATGTGGTCTATTCCGGTGTGCCTTAATTTGCGAGTGACAACTTGCTCGCTAGTCTTCACGTTTTTGGCTTTAAGATTTTGTTTTTTCTCCATGATTCAGCTCTTCAAGCGGGGTGGACCTGGTACTTGCTTTCGTTTTTCTTAGCGATTTATCTTAAAGTGTATATGTAGATAGCCTTATGATCACATTTATATCTGTTTCTTGCAATTCTAGTCCTCCCGATCAACATCTGTGATATGTCCTGTGTGTGATAAATGTCGTGTGTGTGTATGTGGTGGGCACGGTCGTGTGTCCAAAACAGGCTAAGTAAGTAAAACAGGCGAGGGATCGTAGATATAATGTGTATTGAATGCGGTGGTTTGAATGCCTTTAGGGCAACCAAGGACAGACACGTAGGTCATCCTTGGCCATCAGACAAGCTGTCATTGTGTTTGGTGATGTAGCTGTGATGTCGCCAAAATAGCCACGTCTGCTTGTTAGGACCTGTACGTACGGCAAGATGCAATTTCGTAGGAAGTGTCCTACTTCGTGAGTGGACCGGGGTGTTTCCATTTGTCCCACTGTGTGGCCTGTGTCCCGTCTGCGCCTTTTTGTAGTCACTTTATTTGGTCATAGGTAGGGATGCCTTTGAGGCTGATCCCACGAATGAAGTGGGCTGGTCCTTAGTGGCATAGACGGGCCGCATAGACCTGGGGCATAGACCAGTTGCATATTTGGGCTGCATAGACCAGCGGTATAGACGGATGGCATAGACCGGCGGCACAGACCAGCGGCTTAGACCGGCGGCTTAGAATGGCGCCTTCGACCCGTGGCTTAGATGGGTGGCATAGACCGGTGGCATAGACTGGTGGCATGGACCGGCGGAGAGTGGCATAGACCAGCGGCTGTGTGTGTTCCTTAATCTGCACCAATGATGGTGAGTAGGACTGCGAGGCAGGTACAGGATACACTGGTGTGGGGAAGAGTGCTAAAATAGAGGCACACATATGGGGATGGAGGTATCAAGGGTTTCCTTGTCGGAAAATGCACTGGACGGTGCAATAGGACCTGCTTGGATCACTCAAGTTAAATGTTTGAGTCCGTCCATGTAACACCACTCTGTAAGATCTTTGAGGCCGCAGTAAATATTGCCAACATTTTGCCGTCCTGACTTACACCAGGTGAGGCCTTCCGTCAGTTACCCGATGGGGCATATCTCATCTAAGAATCCATGCACTGGTGACGGGCCCTCTGTCCAAGCAGTGAGGGTACGGGGTGTCACGACCAACCATGTTACTGGACATGGCAAGTACCAGTGTTCGAACTATCACACGGGCATATAATAGTTATGGCTGAATATTTGGTGCGAGCCCTTGGTCTGGGCGGGGATTCAGTCCGCTGGCCCGGTGGGCTTTTAGTTTATGGGTCGCAATCATATCCGGAAGAGCCTCTTTATATCAATAGGGCTGTACGGCACGGAGCTATGGTAATAAGGCGTGACTGTTGAGTTTGGCGAGCGCGAGCCCACATATGAAGTGGTGTCAAAAGACACCGGTTCATAGCACCCGTGTGGTGATATGTGTAGCAATGGATCGTACATATGTACGAGATCACAAAATAGCGCGGGAGCAAAGTCAGGCTAAAGCTGTAGAGAACCCCATGATAACGTAGTCATAGGTGATGCTCGTTACAATGACAGTGGTGCTAATTAGGTTATGAGTGCGTGTGTGGAAGTTTCAGTTTGTTGAGACTGATGGATAGCTGCCTGATTTTAAAACGGTCTTACAGCAGTTAGTTCCAGAGCGCCATAGGTAAACTCGGCTCAACTGTGATGGCCCGTCCGTGGAGGGGCCAGGTTGGGAGGGAGGGGGCAGTGAGGGGGCGGGTTGGGAGGGAGGGGGCAGTGAGGGGGCGGGTTGGGAGGGAGGGGGCAGTGAGGGGGCGGGTTGGGAGGGAGGGGACAGTGAGGGGCCAGGTTAGGAGGGAGGGGGCAGTTAGGGGGCGGGTTGGGAGGGAGGGGGCAGTGAAGGGGCGGGATGGGAGGGAGGGGGCAGTGAGGGGGCGGGATGGGAGGGAGGGGGCAGTGAGGGGGCGGGTTGGGAGGGAGGGGGCAGTGAGGGGGCGGGTTGGGAGGGAGGGGGCAGTGAGGGGCCAGGTTGGGAGGGAGGGGGCAGTGAGGGGGCGGGTTGGGAGGGAGGGGGCAGTGAGGGGGCGGGTTGGGAGGGAGGGGGCAGTGAGGGGGCGGGTTGGGAGGGAGGGGGCAGTGAGGGGGCGGGTTGGGAGGGAGGGGGCAGTGAGGGGCCAGGTTGGGAGGGAGGGGGCAGTGAGGGGCCAGGTTGGGAGGGAGGGGGCAGTGAGGGGGCGGGTTGGGAGGGAGGGGGCAGTGAGGGGCCAGGTTGGGAGGGAGGGGGCAGTGAGGGGGCGGGTTGGGAGGGAGGGGGCAGTGAGGGGCCAGGATGGGAGGGAGGGGGCAGTGAGGGGGCGGGTTGGGAGGGAGGGGGCAGTGAGGGGCCAGGATGGGAGGGAGGGGGCAGTGAGGGGGCGGGTTGGGAGGGAGGGGGCAGTGAGGGGGCGGGTTGGGAGGGAGGGGGCAGTGAGGGGGCCATGTCAAGAAGCGACGGGCAGATGGGCGATAGGGCAGCGAAGGGAAGGTTTTGGGGAAGAGGGGGCGGGGAACGGGTTACACTTTACCCCATCGTAATATACGCCTGTCGTACCATATGACGCAGTATGGTTGCAACCTACAAACTGACTATTTCAAATAGCCGGTAAACCGCCAACGGTCAAACCAATGGGGGAGCTGTCAGGCCGCGGCGACCAGGTGAAACCCGGAGCAGTACCCACCACCACTCCGCTCACGGAAGAGACAGAACCTGGGCAATCTTTTCCCGGCCATCCCGCATGTACGGCACAAGATGTGAGCGCCACAAAAGGTTTTGGCTCACGGCGTCCCGTGTGTAATATATTACATCCACGTGAATGCGTGTGTATTTGTATTATTACGGCATGGTCTACTGGGAAGAGGAAAGGGGATGGATCGGTGGTGGTCTGAGTGTGACATTCGGTAAGAAGTGCGAGGAGATCGCGGATCCTGGACATATACTGCAGTACTGCAATGAGCCCGCTTCAGCCAACCGTCAACAACCTAGCAGCTATCATGAGTCCTGCTGCAGGACTCTTGGATCTGGCTGCTTTGGTGTTGCCATCACGTTTTAAGAGCTACCAAGCTGGCCCTGATAACGATTTGTCGTTGCAAAGTCGTGGGGCCTTGCGCAGCCTCCAAGGACGGTCCTAGCTTTCATGGGAACGTAGGTGCCAAACGGTGAACATTTCCAATACATCTCCAATACATCTCATTAGCCCGATCATCCAATACATTAGTCATTAATCCAATACATCACAATAGTGAAGATAAGCATGACGGGCTTGAGAGACAACTTGGTGTGGAAAGGCCCGGGGTCACCCGTACGTCCCTGTGCCGTATAACACCAACGGCATCTTGAGATAACGGCAGCTCGTACGTTACCGCGCACGGTACCCGCGCACATGTCAAGCGCCCGAAGAAATATCTCTTCTCATCCTGATCATATCATATCCCACCAGGAATCCGCTGCCAGGTGGGGAAAACAGCCAGGACGTGCTGGTGCCGACGAACCCACACCATTCCGAACTGAAGGTGAGCCCCTCGGTGAGATGCCAGGTGTTCACCTATTACGACGTGATTAATTTGAATGGGGACTTCGCTGTTGTCTAGGTTGTCGTTATCCAGGGAGGTGAGGAGTAAGGCGAATAGATGTCGGTTCCGATGGGCTCAGCTAGGGTCAGCTAGGGTCGGGCTTTGGATGGAATATAAATAGCTACTATATTCGAAAGTTATTTGTGTTGTATAGGTGCATTGACAGGCACAGCTTATGGTTGGCGCGATATTGCACGGTGACAGCGACCTCACAGGGCCCATCTGGTGGGTAGGCGGAAGTACAAATGGGTTCATCCTGCGGGTGATCTTCTGCCGCGTTCCGATTTTCTATAACCACCAAGTTTTTGCAACCTTCTGATAGTTCATAGTACTGATTAATTGTATCACAATACCGGTTATCCTCTCTGCGTCCGCTTCAGCTCCAAGTATCGAAGACCCGCGTCCTGAATCTTGTGAATTTTTAGCAATATCTAGGTAGTATTATATATTAGACTCATCAATCATTATTAAAAACACACTTCGGCTTTGAAGCGACATCGGCTGTGATGGCCGCGATGGGCACCGGAATGTTTCCAAACAGCTTGTGCATGGCATTTTCGGATTTTTGTGACTGGATGTCTGGTCTTTGTAAGGATTGCTGTGCGCCGACAGCACATCCAGTCAGGATCAAGGTGGCCATGGAGCAGCAGGAGCCTGCCCAATATATGGGCGTACCCCGTGATAAATGGAACCCAACATCTTTTCAAGCTCCAGAAGTCATGTCGATTAGAGAATCATCGGTTTCCCCGGCGGTCTTTTTCCAAGGCACCGGATCTTCGTCGATGCTGAGCAATAGCTTAAGCAGCAGCAGCTTCCCTAGCAGCAGCAGCAGCAGCAGCTTCAGCGTCGGTTATGCTGATACATGCAGAATCGAGAACCCGCCGGCCATGGAGGAGACCACGGTTGTGTTCTCCGCCATGCCATGCGAAAAGTCGGCGGCTTCGGCCACAGCTTTGGCCGTGGAGGAAGTTGAATGTGGGACTTGCAATGCAGCTCTGGACTCAGATCAAGGTGGATTAGAAGCTTCAGCTGTTATGGTCTGCGCTCAGCTAGGAGAGGCAGCGGAACCCAAGGCTGCCTTCCCTGTCACAATGCGCAAGCAGCAGAACGAGACGGGTATTTTAGCTGCACCCCTAGCTGAGCAGCAAGCTGAAATGGAGGTCTCGCCGGTGACCTTGGATTCTCAGCCGGTTGAGACGGAGGCTTTGGTCACATACCTGAGCCCGCAAGACGAAGCAGAGGCTTGGGAGGCTTGGGTGGCAGCTGAGAATGCTCGCATGCAAGAAGAGCTGGAGCATTATGACAACCCAAACAAGCCGATAAAAATGCCGAAGGAGGTTCAGGAACGAATGGACCTCGTCGTGCAACAGTTGAAGGATTGGATAGTAAGTTGTGGTCTGGTTATGAGACTGTGGGTATTGGGTACATATTCTTCTGCAGTCTTCATTATCGTGCGGTTGTGCTGACCTATGTAATGTAACCTCATGTGCGCTATATCCCTCTTCCCGTCGATAGGTGATGGACCAGGTCGCCCTTGCGCTCGGTGGAGCGTCACCTCACCGTGCCGCGCCGTTATTGGCTCTGATGATGGAGCCACCAGAGCTTGATTGGATGTAAGTGCCGGTTGCGGACATTTGTGAAAGGACTCGGAAAGGATTCTGCATTTTTTGAAAGCTCGAAATAATACAGCTGTGACACGGACTTTAGGCAAGTGAACCGGTCCTTTTGATGCCCGGATGATCAAATGATGTTGTCTGTGGCATTTTATCTTCCGATGTTGCAAAATGTACGTTTCACTTCTGTAACCCCTTTTTTCCACACATCAACAGGAGTTGTATGCGAGGGGGAGACGTGGATACAGCAGCTTCTCTTCAACCGTGCTTGCTGCAGGGCAAGGGTGTTTGCGCAGGGACAGTTTAGGTTGGGTTGGAGGTGGTCGATTCTTAGCAGGCAATTCTTAATGTTTAGAGCGAGCTAGGCTCCAGGTGGTGACAGGTGTTCATGGAGTCTGGCGATTTATTGACAATGGCGGCGAGGTGTATGTAGCGTCCCCTTAGAGCAGCAGTAACATGCTGCAGGATTTATTCATGTAGGGTCGCTGCTGGTTGAATGTCTTGGTGCGGCCATAGAGGAGATAGATGGTAGTGAGATGGAATTGGGGTTGGACGGAGGCACTGAATGATTTCGGCCATAGAGGTGGTAATCATGTTGGCAGCGGCGGTGGCAGCGGCAGCAGTGGCAGATAGAGCTACTTCGTGCAGCGAGGAAGCTGGTGCGTGAGCGGGGTGCGGCATGTGGGCTGAAACCTGGAATCTAAAATCCCGCTCGTGATTTTAGATACGTCATAGCCTTATAGTCGGGTCGTGTTGGGTATTTCTCCCCTAACCACGCCAGCTGATGAGAGAGGGGCGTGCCGCCAGACGGAAGAGCAATCGCAGCTATCTAACAGCCAGCAAGATGGTGGGCGGGGTAGGTCGGACCTTATGTATCGTGCTCCAATCACTCATCTAAATGGATATTGTCTCCAAAACCCTGCGCTTGTGAGTGCACGATGTTTCACTCGTGTTATCATGGAGTTGTGGTGTTAATACTGCTTATTGGGCATATCTCTTGTTTGATTGTGTTAATTGTGTTTGCTGCAAAAGTGGTAAATGTTAGTAAGATAGTTTTGACTATCTATCTATCTATCTATCTATCTGTCTTTGACCTGGGCGGGGTGAACCCTTTATCTAGAGGGCTGGGTGCGTTACCTCTGTTGCCCCGGCTCGGTTTTTGCTGATTACCCATATATTACCCATATCTAGGCGCACTGGTCACTGGTCACTGGTTATCATTGGCCAGCCATGGATGGCCGCCATATTTGCGGTGATAGGGCCATGCGATGGCATTCGATCCATGTATGTGCAGTAATAGGATATTAGGTATCTGCGGCGACCTTAAGGGCATGGGGTCGCCAACAGCCCCATAACCCGTTATTGGCGCTCGCTCCAGATATATTCATTGCCCGTCAAGGCGCAGAGAGACTAGACAGTCACATGGAGGGCATGGTGACAGAGATGGCCATTCATCAAGTGTGGGCTTTTTAGATGCACGGCAAGGCCCAGCCTAACAATATAGCGTGGTGCGGTATGATGGCATCCGTGGGACGAAATGGCAGGTGTGTTGGTGAAGCGGCACTGAAGGAACACTGGCAGCTGTGAGAGGGTGCAGTCTGCTGGGGCAGTATGTGAGCGGATGACCTGCGCATGTATGTGGTCTATTCCGGTGTGCCTTAATTTGCGAGTGACAACTTGCTCGCTAGTCTTCACGTTTTTGGCTTTAAGATTTTGTTTTTTCTCCATGATTCAGCTCTTCAAGCGGGGTGGACCTGGTACTTGCTTTCGTTTTTCTTAGCGATTTATCTTAAAGTGTATATGTAGATAGCCTTATGATCACATTTATATCTGTTTCTTGCAATTCTAGTCCTCCCGATCAACATCTGTGATATGTCCTGTGTGTGATAAATGTCGTGTGTGTGTATGTGGTGGGCACGGTCGTGTGTCCAAAACAGGCTAAGTAAGTAAAACAGGCGAGGGATCGTAGATATAATGTGTATTGAATGCGGTGGTTTGAATGCCTTTAGGGCAACCAAGGACAGACACGTAGGTCATCCTTGGCCATCAGACAAGCTGTCATTGTGTTTGGTGATGTAGCTGTGATGTCGCCAAAATAGCCACGTCTGCTTGTTAGGACCTGTACGTACGGCAAGATGCAATTTCGTAGGAAGTGTCCTACTTCGTGAGTGGACCGGGGTGTTTCCATTTGTCCCACTGTGTGGCCTGTGTCCCGTCTGCGCCTTTTTGTAGTCACTTTATTTGGTCATAGGTAGGGATGCCTTTGAGGCTGATCCCACGAATGAAGTGGGCTGGTCCTTAGTGGCATAGACGGGCCGCATAGACCTGGGGCATAGACCAGTTGCATATTTGGGCTGCATAGACCAGCGGTATAGACGGATGGCATAGACCGGCGGCACAGACCAGCGGCTTAGACCGGCGGCTTAGAATGGCGCCTTCGACCCGTGGCTTAGATGGGTGGCATAGACCGGTGGCATAGACTGGTGGCATGGACCGGCGGAGAGTGGCATAGACCAGCGGCTGTGTGTGTTCCTTAATCTGCACCAATGATGGTGAGTAGGACTGCGAGGCAGGTACAGGATACACTGGTGTGGGGAAGAGTGCTAAAATAGAGGCACACATATGGGGATGGAGGTATCAAGGGTTTCCTTGTCGGAAAATGCACTGGACGGTGCAATAGGACCTGCTTGGATCACTCAAGTTAAATGTTTGAGTCCGTCCATGTAACACCACTCTGTAAGATCTTTGAGGCCGCAGTAAATATTGCCAACATTTTGCCGTCCTGACTTACACCAGGTGAGGCCTTCCGTCAGTTACCCGATGGGGCATATCTCATCTAAGAATCCATGCACTGGTGACGGGCCCTCTGTCCAAGCAGTGAGGGTACGGGGTGTCACGACCAACCATGTTACTGGACATGGCAAGTACCAGTGTTCGAACTATCACACGGGCATATAATAGTTATGGCTGAATATTTGGTGCGAGCCCTTGGTCTGGGCGGGGATTCAGTCCGCTGGCCCGGTGGGCTTTTAGTTTATGGGTCGCAATCATATCCGGAAGAGCCTCTTTATATCAATAGGGCTGTACGGCACGGAGCTATGGTAATAAGGCGTGACTGTTGAGTTTGGCGAGCGCGAGCCCACATATGAAGTGGTGTCAAAAGACACCGGTTCATAGCACCCGTGTGGTGATATGTGTAGCAATGGATCGTACATATGTACGAGATCACAAAATAGCGCGGGAGCAAAGTCAGGCTAAAGCTGTAGAGAACCCCATGATAACGTAGTCATAGGTGATGCTCGTTACAATGACAGTGGTGCTAATTAGGTTATGAGTGCGTGTGTGGAAGTTTCAGCTTGTTGAGACTGATGGATAGCTGCCTGATTTTAAAACGGTCTTACAGCAGTTAGTTCCAGAGCGCCATAGGTAAACTCGGCTCAACTGTGATGGCCCGTCCGTGGAGGGGCCAGGTTGGGAGGGAGGGGGCAGTGAGGGGGCGGGTTGGGAGGGAGGGGGCAGTGAGGGGGCGGGTTGGGAGGGAGGGGGCAGTGAGGGGGCGGGTTGGGAGGGAGGGGGCAGTGAGGGGGCGGGTTGGGAGGGAGGGGGCAGTGAGGGGGCGGGTTGGGAGGGAGGGGACAGTGAGGGGCCAGGTTGGGAGGGAGGGGGCAGTGAGGGGGCAGGTTGGGAGGGAGGGGGCAGTGAAGGGGGCGGGTTGGGAGGGAGGGGGCAGTGAGGGGGCGGGTTGGGAGGGAGGGGGCAGTGAGGGGGCGGGTTGGGAGGGAGGGGGCAGTGAGGGGGCAGGGTTGGGAGGGAGGGGGCAGTGAGGGGGCGGGTTGGGAGGGAGGGGGCAGTGAGGGGGCGGGTTGGGAGGGAGGGGGCAGTGAGGGGGCGGGTTGGGAGGGAGGGGGCAGTGAGGGGGCGGGTTGGGAGGGAGGGGGCAGTGAGGGGGCGGGTTGGGAGGGAGGGGGCAGTGAGGGGGCGGGTTGGGAGGGAGGGGGCAGTGAGGGGGCGGGTTGGGAGGGAGGGGGCAGTGAGGGGGCGGGTTGGGAGGGAGGGGGCAGTGAGGGGGCGGGTTGGGAGGGAGGGGGCAGTGAGGGGGCGGGTTGGGAGGGAGGGGGCAGTGAGGGGGCGGGTTGGGAGGGAGGGGGCAGTGAGGGGGCGGGTTGGGAGGGAGGGGGCAGTGAGGGGGCGGGTTGGGAGGGAGGGGGCAGTGAGGGGCCAGGATGGGAGGGAGGGGGCAGTGAGGGGGCGGGTTGGGAGGGAGGGGGCAGTGAGGGGGCGGGTTGGGAGGGAGGGGGCAGTGAGGGGGCCGGTTGGGAGGGAGGGGGCAGTGAGGGGGCGGGTTGGGAGGGAGGGGACAGTGAGGGGCCAGGTTGGGAGGGAGGGGCAGCGAAGGGAAGGTTTTGGGGAAGAGGGGGTGGGGAACGGGTTACACTTTACCCCATCGTAATATACGCCGTCGTACCATATGACGCAGTATGGTTGCAACCTACAAACTGACTATTTCAAATAGCCGGTAAACCGCCAACGGTCAAACCAATGGGGGAGCTGTCAGGCCGCGGCGACCAGGTGAAACCCGGAGCAGTACCCACCACCACTCCGCTCACGGAAGAGACAGAACCTGGGCAATCTTTTCCCGGCCATCCCGCATGTACGGCACAAGATGTGAGCGCCACAAAAGGTTTTGGCTCACGGCGTCCCGTGTGTAATATATTACATCCACGTGAATGCGTGTGTATTTGTATTATTACGGCATGGTCTACTGGGAAGAGGAAAGGGGATGGATCGGTGGTGGTCTGAGTGTGACATTCGGTAAGAAGTGCGAGGAGATCGCGGATCCTGGACATATACTGCAGTACTGCAATGAGCCCGCTTCAGCCAACCGTCAACAACCTAGCAGCTATCATGAGTCCTGCTGCAGGACTCTTGGATCTGGCTGCTTTGGTGTTGCCATCACGTTTTAAGAGCTACCAAGCTGGCCCTGATAACGATTTGTCGTTGCAAAGTCGTGGGGCCTTGCGCAGCCTCCAAGGACGGTCCTAGCTTTCATGGGAACGTAGGTGCCAAACGGTGAACATTTCCAATACATCTCCAATACATCTCATTAGCCCGATCATCCAATACATTAGTCATTAATCCAATACATCACAATAGTGAAGATAAGCATGACGGGCTTGAGAGACAACTTGGTGTGGAAAGGCCCGGGGTCACCCGTACGTCCCTGTGCCGTATAACACCAACGGCATCTTGAGATAACGGCAGCTCGTACGTTACCGCGCACGGTACCCGCGCACATGTCAAGCGCCCGAAGAAATATCTCTTCTCATCCTGATCATATCATATCCCACCAGGAATCCGCTGCCAGGTGGGGAAAACAGCCAGGACGTGCTGGTGCCGACGAACCCACACCATTCCGAACTGAAGGTGAGCCCCTCGGTGAGATGCCAGGTGTTCACCTATTACGACGTGATTAATTTGAATGGGGACTTCGCTGTTGTCTAGGTTGTCGTTATCCAGGGAGGTGAGGAGTAAGGCGAATAGATGTCGGTTCCGATGGGCTCAGCTAGGGTCAGCTAGGGTCGGGCTTTGGATGGAATATAAATAGCTACTATATTCGAAAGTTATTTGTGTTGTATAGGTGCATTGACAGGCACAGCTTATGGTTGGCGCGATATTGCACGGTGACAGCGACCTCACAGGGCCCATCTGGTGGGTAGGCGGAAGTACAAATGGGTTCATCCTGCGGGTGATCTTCTGCCGCGTTCCGATTTTCTATAACCACCAAGTTTTTGCAACCTTCTGATAGTTCATAGTACTGATTAATTGTATCACAATACCGGTTATCCTCTCTGCGTCCGCTTCAGCTCCAAGTATCGAAGACCCGCGTCCTGAATCTTGTGAATTTTTAGCAATATCTAGGTAGTATTATATATTAGACTCATCAATCATTATTAAAAACACACTTCGGCTTTGAAGCGACATCGGCTGTGATGGCCGCGATGGGCACCGGAATGTTTCCAAACAGCTTGTGCATGGCATTTTCGGATTTTTGTGACTGGATGTCTGGTCTTTGTAAGGATTGCTGTGCGCCGACAGCACATCCAGTCAGGATCAAGGTGGCCATGGAGCAGCAGGAGCCTGCCCAATATATGGGCGTACCCCGTGATAAATGGAACCCAACATCTTTTCAAGCTCCAGAAGTCATGTCGATTAGAGAATCATCGGTTTCCCCGGCGGTCTTTTTCCAAGGCACCGGATCTTCGTCGATGCTGAGCAATAGCTTAAGCAGCAGCAGCTTCCCTAGCAGCAGCAGCAGCAGCAGCTTCAGCGTCGGTTATGCTGATACATGCAGAATCGAGAACCCGCCGGCCATGGAGGAGACCACGGTTGTGTTCTCCGCCATGCCATGCGAAAAGTCGGCGGCTTCGGCCACAGCTTTGGCCGTGGAGGAAGTTGAATGTGGGACTTGCAATGCAGCTCTGGACTCAGATCAAGGTGGATTAGAAGCTTCAGCTGTTATGGTCTGCGCTCAGCTAGGAGAGGCAGCGGAACCCAAGGCTGCCTTCCCTGTCACAATGCGCAAGCAGCAGAACGAGACGGGTATTTTAGCTGCACCCCTAGCTGAGCAGCAAGCTGAAATGGAGGTCTCGCCGGTGACCTTGGATTCTCAGCCGGTTGAGACGGAGGCTTTGGTCACATACCTGAGCCCGCAAGACGAAGCAGAGGCTTGGGAGGCTTGGGTGGCAGCTGAGAATGCTCGCATGCAAGAAGAGCTGGAGCATTATGACAACCCAAACAAGCCGATAAAAATGCCGAAGGAGGTTCAGGAACGAATGGACCTCGTCGTGCAACAGTTGAAGGATTGGATAGTAAGTTGTGGTCTGGTTATGAGACTGTGGGTATTGGGTACATATTCTTCTGCAGTCTTCATTATCGTGCGGTTGTGCTGACCTATGTAATGTAACCTCATGTGCGCTATATCCCTCTTCCCGTCGATAGGTGATGGACCAGGTCGCCTTGCGCTCGGTGGAGCGTCACCTCACCGTGCCGCGCCGTTATTGGCTCTGATGATGGAGCCACCAGAGCTTGATTGGATGTAAGTGCCGGTTGCGGACATTTGTGAAAGGACTCGGAAAGGATTCTGCATTTTTTGAAAGCTCGAAATAATACAGCTGTGACACGGACTTTAGGCAAGTGAACCGGTCCTTTTGATGCCCGGATGATCAAATGATGTTGTCTGTGGCATTTTATCTTCCGATGTTGCAAAATGTACGTTTCACTTCTGTAACCCCTTTTTTCCACACATCAACAGGAGTTGTATGCGAGGGGGAGACGTGGATACAGCAGCTTCTCTTCAACCGTGCTTGCTGCAGGGCAAGGGTGTTTGCGCAGGGACAGTTTAGGTTGGGTTGGAGGTGGTCGATTCTTAGCAGGCAATTCTTAATGTTTAGAGCGAGCTAGGCTCCAGGTGGTGACAGGTGTTCATGGAGTCTGGCGATTTATTGACAATGGCGGCGAGGTGTATGTAGCGTCCCCTTAGAGCAGCAGTAACATGCTGCAGGATTTATTCATGTAGGGTCGCTGCTGGTTGAATGTCTTGGTGCGGCCATAGAGGAGATAGATGGTAGTGAGATGGAATTGGGGTTGGACGGAGGCACTGAATGATTTCGGCCATAGAGGTGGTAATCATGTTGGCAGCGGCGGTGGCAGCGGCAGCAGTGGCAGATAGAGCTACTTCGTGCAGCGAGGAAGCTGGTGCGTGAGCGGGGTGCGGCATGTGGGCTGAAACCTGGAATCTAAAATCCCGCTCGTGATTTTAGATACGTCATAGCCTTATAGTCGG